>CM059282.1:22635328-22790328 GCA_030347295.1 Setipinna tenuifilis
CAGGTCTTGATGCAGGAAATGTGGGCTGGCAGGAGGGGAAGGGTGGAGTAGGGAGGGGAGGGGTGGAGAGAAGAGGGGTGGAGAGAAGAGGGGTGGGGTAAATGAACAGTGTTCTCCTACGCCCAAACACCCATCACTGCAGCACTCCTGAGCAAAGCACTTAACACCCAACTGCTCCCTGGACACCTTGCCCAAAGCGGTTGCCCCCTGCTCTAGGTGTGTGTGTGTGTGTGTGTGTGTGTGTGTGTGCGTGTATGTGCGTGTGTGTGTGTGTGTGTGTATGTGTGTATGTGCGTGTGTGTGTGGTGTGTACGTGTATGTGTATGTGTATGTGTATGTGTGCGTGTGTGTGTGTGTGTGTGTGTGTGTGCGTGTGTGTGTGTGTGTGTGTGTGTGTGTGTGTGTGTGCTTTTTGCTCACTGCTCTACATGTATGTCCACAAATCATAGATGTCTCAAACGCAGGGACTAATTTCCCCAGGTGGAAATTACACTGGAGTACCAATAATATTTGAATGTTTAATAGTAATGTTTAATTTAAAAATATGAATAATTCAAATACACAGAGGTCAGATACAAGTGGACACGACATGAATTTTGCAGACATGTCCACAATCCCTAAAACAATAATAATACGATACTGATAAACACACGTTATAGAGGTGAGTGGCACACACACACACACACACACACACACACACACACACACACACACACACACACACACACACACACACACACACACACACACACACACACACACACACACACATTTAATCACCCAATCTAGTCTGTTCTGTGATGGGGAGGGGAAGATGTACCACAGTGATTGGCTGCCTCAGAGGAAAGACATGTGACTGATGTAAATTACAGAGGGCTTGTTGGGCTCCAGCGAAAGTGTGCACACACACACACACACACACACTATCCAGGAAAGTATGCTGCCCTTGCAGGTTATAATCACCTGTCAGATGTTATCTGCAACTGTTCACACCACAGTATGTGCGTGTGTGTGTGTGTGTGTGTGTGTGTGTGTGTGTGTGCGCGCACGCGTGTGTGTGCGTGCGTGTGTTGTGCAGTCAGTCAGACACACAGTCACCATAGCCCACAGCATGCACTACTCAAGCAAAGTAAGCACAGTTTAACACCACCTGCTGCCATACTGCCCTACAAAGCCAAATGGCAGTAACTGCAGAATTTATCAAATTGAGTTTAGACTAGAAAATTGTCTTTATAACACCTCCTTTTGTCTTGTGACTAAATGCTTTGCTTCTTCCTATTAGGAAAGTACATAAAAGCATTACCACTATTATACCTACAACATGCAAGTACTTTAGCTTAAAGGTTCATTGTAATGACAGGACTTTTGGTGCTGGTTTATTGAGCTTGCATTTAAGTTAAAGTTAAGGGGCCCTATTTTGCCGCGGCGCATTGTGCATTCGCGACATGCGCATGCTGTCATTGCTATTCTGTGCCAGCGCAACGTTCATTTTTTCAGGCAAAAAATCACGTTGTCTAGATAGCAGATGACATTGCGCCGTGACGGGCGGCTCAGCGAAAAGAAGAGGTGTGGTCTGGCGCAAAGCGCACCAGATGCTATTATGAGGACGTAGAAACCATTTGCGCTTCTGATTAATAAAAAGGTGCTTTTTCGTCACTGGCGCATTGTTGAAAAGCTATTTTAGAGGCGCACAACGCTTTGAACCCCGATGTACCTGCGCCAGAGAGGCGAGTTGAACTGGCAGAAAAATTGCAACATGTATAGCCTGTATAGCTATGTATTTGTATGTTTTAGTAAGCAAACATGCACAAATAATGAGAATATAGCAATGTTGTGCAGTTTATAGCAATGTTCTGCAGTTTATTTACCATTTCTTTTGTCGTTTTAAATAAACAGCGATTGCAATGTTCTGCAGTTTATTTACAATTTCTTTTGTCGTTTTAAATAAACAGCGTGGCAAGTTGTAAGAAATTATATGGACAAATCATCAAAAAGAAAACTAGTGGACTAATGGTTTGATGGACCCTTCCGTTTATTTTTGATGTTTCCTTTGAGTTTAAGGCTTTGTTTCCCGTCTTCTAACGTTGTTGTACCGCTTTCGGTGCACAGCGCGTTGAACCCCGATGTACCTGCTGCTGCCCCAGAGAGGCGAGCTGAACTGGCAGAAAAGTTGCAACGTGTATAGCCTGTATAGCCGTGTATTTTTATGTTTTAATAAGCAAACAGGCACAAATAATAAGAGTGTAGCAATGGTTTGCAGTTTATAGCAATGTTCTGCAGTTTCTTTTGTCTTTTAAATAAACAGCGATTGCAATGCTCTGCAGTTATTTAATAAACAGCGTGGCAAGTTGTAAGAAATGAAATGGACTAATCATCAAAAAGAAAACTAGTGGACTAATGGTTTGATGGACCTCCACCTTTTATTTTTGATGTTTCCTTTGAGTTTAAAGCTTTTGTTTCACGTCTTCTAACGTTGTTGTACCGCTTTGGGCACTGTTCGAAAGTTCACTTCTTGCCAAAGGAGGACACAATTATTGAAGATATGTCCCATACTTCTATGAGGTTTGGGGGGATTCTTTCCATCCCCGAATATTAACTACTCACGCGCTTTTACTTCACGCACGAGCAGATCGGTCTCCTCCACCGAAAAGCTCCTCCCGTCCGGGTAAATCCGCCATCGTAATAGCAACAGGCTATGGACAATGCGCCCGCTGGCTCTTAAAGGGAATGAGAGTATAAATTCTCATTGGTTAATTGTATGTTACGCCCAAAACACACCCATGACTAATGAAGTAACTTAAACCAACCCTTTTGAACGATGCGCCTGGCGCAATGTTGGCTTTTTCCGCCGTGAAAATACCAAATTGTGTCGGGAACGCCCCCAAAGCAACTTGCGCGACAGACTTTAGACAATGCGCTTATGATCGCGAAAATAGAGCCCATATTCTCTGTCCAACCTCTGAGTTTATTAACATCAAATGGCATGTTCACAACGCACCAGGAGGCAGGAGACGGGAGTTAGGAGACAGGCTATTGATTACTTGACAAAGAAAAAAAAAAAAAAAACAGGAACAGGTTTGTAGGAAAATCGTGTGCCGTCCCTTTAAGACATGAGTAAACTTTCTTATGTCAGGAATGACATAGGATCATGCCCTCCCCAGTTTGTAGCAGTAGATTATAAATGTATAATTTGATTTTGGTTACTTTATTTACAAGTTTTAGTTGAATTCAGTATATATATGTGTGAGGTGAATAGTTGATAATTCAAGCATTTCTGCATTTTTAGTCTTATATTGCCATTGTGGACCAAGGACACTGAAGTGAATATTGTTTTCCTTATTGTCAGGTACATATCATGCATATCTCAGCACAGTTTCTTTCAAGTGTCTTGTATTGCACCTGCGCAAGTGTCTTGTATTGCCATTGTGGACCAAGAACACTCAAGTGATATTGGCTTCGTTGTTGTCAGATTAAAACTGGGAATTCTTTCCTCGTCATTTCTTCAACACAAATTAAGCCTGGTTACATGGGCATTAACACTGGACGAGGGGTGCACGTTCCCAGGTGTAGTGTTTACTGTACCCGACATGTCAAGCTCATGCTCATAAAATATGGAGGCTGCTGCCTGCCATGAGCCTCGCGATGTCCCTTTGCCACAGGCAGCAGCCCAGGGACAAGTGGGATTAGGATCAAACTGTCGGATCGAAAAACTCCAGGTTTGCTCCAAGACCATGGGACCATAAACAAATCTGGGGTGGGGGGGTGGTCCTGGTGGTAGCAGGGGGGTGAGATGATGAGTGCACCGTCCGTCTTTTTTTTTTTTTTTTTTTTCCCTAACAGACCGCAGCTGCCTCCCTCATCGCTCACAGAATCAATGGAGATGAATTAATCTCCAGGTACACGGTGAGACATGGCAGAAGAATAGGAAGAAAATGAAATGAAATAGTTCATAAACACACACACACACACACACACACACACACATACATACATACATACACACAAGTGTGCGCGCGCACACACACACACACACACACACACACACACACACACACACACACACACACACAGACAAACACACACACACACACACACACACAAACTTATACACATTCACCCACAGGCACAAAATGATGAAAGCGTTGAAGATATCGACACGCCTCTGTCTAAGACTGAACAAAAGAAGCCTTTCCCACACAAAGACAGATAAAACTTAGTGAGCAGGTGATGCTTTTGTCAGACTTATCTTGTCCCCCAAAAAAAAACCAAAAAAGCAGCCTTAAATCGATCACACAAAATGAGAGCAAATTTGAATGTGCAATTTGACGTTGAGCGACAAGGGTGAACTGCTCTTATCTAGTCTCGGTAAGAAAGAAAAGATGAATGTGTCTGCACAGTTTTCCATATTCAGTGGGGTAAATGTCATTTGTAGGGCTTTGGAGTTTGGTGCTCGCCAGGCTAAGTACCACTCTTGGCCTGCAGCCTCTTCCTCTCTTTCTGTCTTTTCTCTTTTATTCTCTCTCTCTCTCTGCCCCCACCACCCCCACCGCCGTTTTTTTTCACCCTAATCTCGATGCACTAAAAGTGTTTCTCTTTCATTCTTTCTGTCTCTCTCTCTCTCTCTCTCTCTCTCTCTCTCTCTCTCTGTGTCCCTTTGCCCCTCCCCCTGCTTTTTTCAGCCTAATCTCGATGTATAACTGCCTGGCTATGAAAACGAACGGATCGTTACAGAGTCCCTCACAAAAGACGCCCATTGCGAGTAGTGAATCAGAGGTCAATGTCCTCCTCATTATGTTGTTCGTATGAGAGTGAGAACTGCATAGCAATCAATATAGGGACAGACAGACAGTGCCGGGTCCCAATGTTGCCAGAGAGAGATGGTAATTAGGTGCTGGAGGTGAAGAGAAAGGGCTGTGTGTGTGTGTGTTTGTGTGTGTGGAGGTGGGTGTGGTCAGGTGAAGGAAAAACAGGAAAGGAAAAACAAAGACATCTCAGACCCGGACTGTCCATCATGATGGTAACATACAGTATATGGATGTGCGATGCATGATGTAACTAAATAAATAATGTAATGATGATGTTACCTAGTAAAACATACATCAATGCACACAGCTTACTACACAAAAACAAATGCACAGTATTAAGTCTTCACTGCTGGTCTTAGTGGAGGGGCTCATAGTGGTAAGGTGGACAGATTTGTGGAAAAAGTACAACGAGGAGCTGCTGATTTTAGTAATGTCAGAAACAGAAACCCGAAAGCAGTATAACCACCTTTCTTATAAATGCAATACACCATCTGCAATAACCGCCCTTTGTTACTATGCATGACTTTCCCATTCATGAACAACACTAGATGTCTGCGTGGCTTTGGAGCAAAAGGTTGCTTGTTGATGACTCACTGTGCCATAAGTATGTGGCCTAGATTTTTTGTTGTTGTTGTTGAGCCTAGAGTCCTTTACTGTACTTGCATTGCTATTAAGGATTTGATGTCTAGATTTACAGTGTGTTAGTAATACACTGTAAATGTGAAATACACAGTTAAGTTTAACTTAAACTGGATATTTACTGTTTATTGCAACCTTGTATCCGTCTCCCATATCTTTAGTGTGTTGTAGCTTTTGTAGATTTAAACAGTAGCCTATGTGAAGTTACAAAACACCTTGAGTACACATCAGAGGACAAAAAAATGTATCCCACAGAAACCATTTTTCTCAATAGCCTATAAACAACTATAGGCCTACTGAATACAATAGAATATTTAGTCATTTCTGATACTCATGGTGTTGCCTATCGACAAACCTATTGCAGAGTTTTCTCAATTCAGGCTGCACATTTTTTTTTCTTGGATTACAGATTAATTGAGGTATTTTGGTAACATGGATGAAATCAGTGCAACCCGGGAGAAATGATGTCTGAAATGATCTGTCTGTACTGGAATGAAAAAAAGAGTCTTCCTTGGGCATTTGTTTCCTGTCTGAGAGATGTTTTCTCACACGGCTCTATTAAAAATGCAGGTGAGCATGATTTTAAATAATGTATTGCTGTCTTAAATATGTAACAGATGTTTTGAGTCAGCATGTTTCCTTCCTGCTTTGATTCCCAGCCTTGTATTTTGGGGTTGGCTATGTGAAAATGTGTTTGCTTTCTTCACAGATATGACTCAGAAACTGTGACAAGCCTGCTAATGAGATCATTCATCATTCTGAAAAAAAACATTGTATGTCTTTTGAATTAAGTAAATGTTTTGGTGCAAATATATTGCATAGTTTATGCTGCTACTACTTCAATTGCCCACTTTCTTACTTGCATGTGTGTGTGTTTGTGTGTGTGTGTGTGTGTGTGTATGTGAGAGAGAGAGAGAGTGTTGTGTTTATGTGAGTGACTGTATGTACAGTATGTTTACATATTTATTTCTTCTATTCCTGTATTCCCCGATCTCCTTTAGTACACTGAGCCGCTGTCAAAAACACTCAATATCTCAATATTTCAGGGGCCATTTCTGAGACAAGTGCCCTGTGTGGCCCTGTGTGATACACGATTCATGCCGTTTACTACGTCCCCTGCTGTCACCGTAGCTCCACAGCAGAGGCGAATGGCCCCACAGTCTACCAGAGGCACACTACAAACTACAAACTACATCCAATGACGTCCTTCACTCAGTTGTTGTACATACAGTAACTGCCTCCATCAGGGACATGTACGTGCGGTACATCTGCAATACAGTGACCTTAGCCCTCCATTTGAAAAACAACAACACTGTTTGACCTTCGACTTTTTGAACGACTAGGAGAGTACTCTGAAATGTCCGTGTGTGAAGGGGAAAAAATATATGCTATATAAAAGTTAATGTATCATAAACTATTAGACACGATTTCACTTACTGGCCTGGAAACACCTATCTGACAGATTGGAGAGCAAGAGTGAAAACAAGACTGCGTCTGGACTGGAGGTGTTCCACTGATGAGGTCTCAGATAGGGAAATGACTGATGGTGAGCAACCTGGCACGAGGAGAGAAGCCATTCCTCTAGCTAACACAAATGAGCATTAGCGTTGAAGGGCTGAAGATGGAGCACTCTTGACACTCTTGCCGAGTCACAAAGCTATTTTTTGCCTTCCATATATTCTAATACAAGAGCTTATTAGTTGAGTTTTTCCTTACAAACGTAAAAAAGAAAGACTGAGAATGAAGGAAAACAAGAAAGAAAGAAAGGATGAAAACAAGAAAGAGATAAAGAAAGGATGAAAGAACGAAAGAAAGAAGGCAAGTAGAAAGTAGTTTTGAAACTTGTGGTAACAGTCAGGGCCATGGCTGCCCCGGTTGCTTGGTTTGGCCAATTTAGATTCATTTCATGTTTTGTAAACAGCCTTGGGGTACTCACAAACTGAGACAGAAACATAATAGCATAATTGAGAGAAAAGGTTAGACAGGAGGGATGGCGGGAAACTATGAGAGATTCTTTGTTCTTGTAACTGTTTGTTCTCTTCGGCCAGGTGAACAAACACAGAAAAACCACCGCACACACTCAGACTTGGCCCTGTGCAGCATTACAATGACAGACAGACAAAAGGTCTGTGTGACTGTGCAAATGTCAACTGGATAAATACATCACATCCCTCACCCATCTCAGTGTTAAACAGCCAAAAACCAAACAGCACTGATATGCCAGGTGATGTTATAGCAAGAAGAAGAAGGAGAAGGACAGAAAGAAAGAAAGAGAGAGAGAGAGAGAGAGAGAGAGAGAGAGAGAGAAAGTCAAAGAAAGATAGTCTTGTAAGCAAGAAGGGACCAAAACAAGGGATGATGGAAGCTTTGTTGACAAATCTACAAATGGATCCAGGTGTAAATGCCGGAGCATATTCATGAGTGGCAATTAACCCCAAAGCTGCATAAATATCCTCCCTCCTTAGAAATACCTGCTTCATATTTTCAAAGACCACTCTTGAGCTGTTTTAACTGTACTTTAACTGTATTAAATCTCAGATTTCCTGATCCCAGAAATCAGGCGTAAAAGAAATAAAAAACTAACAGCTGGCAGTCCAGGCACGAAGATAAAGACATCTATGGGCTGCAGGAGTCTGATACAGGAGGTGAACCCTTAGCTAGAGATAGAGACATCATTTGCCAGGAGCATCTATTATGGAGCCCACGGCACTTCCCCAAACACAATCTCTCTCTCTCTCTCTCTCTCTCTCTTTCTCTCTCCTCTCTTCTCCTCTCTCTCACTCACACATGCACACACAAACACACACACACACACACACACACACACACACACACACACATATTATAGACTCCACTGCGCATCCAGAGGAGATATAGCGTGGGAAGAAGGAGGGTGGAGGAGTCAATGGGTTTACCTTTTTTTTTTACCATTTGCTCCGTGAACTAAGAGAGCACACACAAACCACATGAGAAACTGAGAGGAACTGTGCCAGAGTCTCCTGATTTTTATTTACTTATTTATTTATGTATTTATTTATTTCTCTGTCTTCAAATGCATCATTGTATGAGTCAACGGCACTGTGTTTCAATATTCATTCCCTTCGGGAGGGAACGGCGATTACATAAGTGTTACAGATTTCTCACTGCAACAGTTTTGCCACGAGATGCGCCTAGCCTCACAAACACATGCTCTCACTGTCACAAGTTTCTAGCTGACGTGAAGCCTTCACATACCACAAGCACACAGAATGACTGAATATGTGCACCAACGTAGAAGGCTGGGCTCCCATTTTAATTAAGCTGGTGGCTTGGCACTATTTTGAAGCACAAACACAAACAGGGCTGCTGCGCACTGATGTAAGGCTATGGAAATACGCATTATTAACATGAAATACAAACGATTCTACGAGTTACCATAAGACTATTCTATCTAAAATCCTGTCCAACTTACAACTGTTATTATAAAATGTGCAAAGAGAATAATTAAATGGACAAAAAAAATCAGATCAACCATCTGTTTCAGTTATGTTCGAAGTAATTAACAGCTATGAAATAAAAGCACATGAACTAAATAGTGGTGAGATGAATAATGTCTTGCCCCCTATTTCCAGAGCCATGCAACAGAACTTGAAGAAGTGCCTGCACATTGAAAGTCTCCTTATTCCCATCAAGGCAGTAAGACAAGCAAAATTTAATTTGCATACTAATGACTGCCAACTCTAATGGAGTTTCACATTAACTTGTGAAATCTACCATTTGAAGATGTATGAACGCGAAGCAGAGAGCTCTCGCCTCAAACTGTATACAGATGCTTTGATCTGCAGGGGTGGACATTCTTCATCCAGCTCTTCTGACGAGGCTGGCTGAGGCTCTTCAGGAGACCTGGCATCTGATGCATAACATGCTTTGGATCTTTGTAGCGGTACAGATGTTTAGACAAAAAGACACCAGTTTCTATGCAGACCACAGTATCACTAGTGCTGTAGGTAAAAAAGTAAATCATATGTGCACTGCAAGGCAGACATGCTAACATGTAAGTACTGCTTTCGGCATAGTTCTTTCCACAAATTGTAATTAAAACCAAATAAAAAAATTAAAATTTGTCCTACTTGACATTAAACATCACAGACGATGGGCCAGAGCAACTCCAATAATATACAGTATGATGACAAAAGGTTTTTTTCAGAAGTCTCATTCATTCACATGAAGATCCTAAAGTCTACAACAGGATAGGGTTGTATTATGGCTACAGTTGCGTGTGTTTTAGGTACAAAGCACTAAATCCAGAGCTTGATACTGCTCTTTTTATTGGAATAAAAAACTGATTGTTAAATCAATCATGATCAACACCCTTGTTTTAGATACATGGTATGTAAACATACTATACATTTCTGCTTGGTAAGTAAAATGTCCATGTTATCCAGTCTGCGTATTGGATTTATATGGTAAATTACCAGAAACAATGGAATCAGTATTCTAAGCACCAGTATTGCCATTAAAAACAACCTTTTTTGTTGTGCCTTTGTCTGACTATCCCCATTTCACTTTGTCCACTTCCCAGATTGTAGATGCCAAGAACATTATTAAATTTGTCTGTTTTAGTGCAGACCTTAGAGAACATTGTTTGAGTGGTGCAGATGTCTGTGCCTTGCCCTGTATCATCTATCTTGATATCACATTATTTACAAATTTATATATATATATTTCCTGGTTTTTGAACTTTTTACTCCTTTAAATGTGGATTTATGGTACAAGTGGTGCAATTGTGCCCATGACTGATTGATGCGGTTCAGCTTTGGGCACCATTAATAATAGTTAGTAAGCAGTGACATGCATTGATTTTGCACGCAGGTTAGTACATTATCTGTCTATATAGCGAGAAATATTTGTTTGTTTGTTTCTGCACCTGTCTGTATGTACAATATGTCCTTCGCATATTTGAAGGTCCATTCATCAAGACAACTTCACACATCACAGGTTTATGGTTGGGGCTGAAGTGTCTGTCTGTGTAGTCTGAAGTTGTTTGGCACTTAAAAATGTTGTTAAAAAACAACTTTAGAGAAATTTTGATCTTATCCATTTGGCAACTGATCCAGAAATCAGTTGTACCCATTGGGACAAGAAAAACATTGCCACATCTTCAAAATGAGGGTTATATCCAGATAAAGGAAAGTTAAAAAGGGACATCATTAACTTTCCACGAACATGCCAAGTGAAAGTTTATGCTGCACTCTCTAATGTACATAAATCTGCCCAGGTGCATACATCTCTTTCCAACCACCCCTCATTCTCCACCGACCCAGAAGCATTGAGAAACCATTAACAGCTATGCTAAAATGTTGGTCAGTAGATGTAGATGAGACTGGGCAATGGTGTGACAACTGTACCCACGCACAATGACACAATGTGAGGGAGGGTGGTGTGTGTGTGTGTGTGTGTGTGTGTCTGTATGTGTGTGTGTGTGTGTGTGTGTGTGTGTGTGGGAATGTGTGTGTGTGTGTGTGTGTGTGTGTGTGGGAATGTCCACCTGGACGTGCTTGACTTCTTCCCTCCAGGGCCTGATTACTGTGCTGCAGACTCGCACTAAAACACACACACACATACTATATTGACCAATTATTTTTTTTCTTCTTCTATTTTCCTATTCATTTGCTTCACATGCAGTGCCAATCTGTTAAAATATGTGTACTCTTTTAAATGGTTATATATCATTTTTCCATAAATAACATGGTATTTTCCCACAATGCTCTCGATTCACCATGCCACGGATTTGCATTTAAGGTGTTGGGAAGCTGGGCAGATGGTTAATGGAAAAGAAAAAATAATTACACTGAATTTTATAGATTGAAACTCAAATGAATAAACCTGAATTAATTAAATAGTAGGATTTGTTTCCCTTTTTTCTTGGACTGAATCTTTACATGCAGCAACAACAGCATGGAGTGCTTTGTCATGGCATGATAATCATCAGGGAATAGTCATTTATGGACAGGGAATAGTCATTTTAATAACATCTTCACATACCGATGCATGCATGCCGATGAATGCGAATAATGCTGCTAAAACCATCAAGAAGATCATCAGTTGGATCACTCCCACGCAATAAAATCCTCATCACAATGTCCGGGATAACAGCTGGTGATAGTGGTGATTAGGGCATTACATGGCTGAACAAAACATCTTCCCACCTCATCGACTGCTGAGCGCGAGATGTTGCTGTGGGATTAGTGGGATTAGAAGTGCTTGAATGCCATCCTGAGCCCGGG
Organism: Setipinna tenuifilis; assembly: GCA_030347295.1. Classification (NCBI taxonomy): domain Eukaryota; kingdom Metazoa; phylum Chordata; class Actinopteri; order Clupeiformes; family Engraulidae; genus Setipinna; species Setipinna tenuifilis. Next base: position 22,647,039 of record CM059282.1, read on the forward strand.
CACAGACGGAGGGGAATATTAATTACATTAATGTGACTGCTTAGATGCCCACACTGGTCGTTAACTGGTGCTGTGCTGGGGGGTTAGGGGGCAGAGGGAGAGAGACAGAGAGACAGAAAGACAGAAAGAGAGAGAAAAATAGAGAAAAATAGAGAAATAGTGAGAGAAGACACAGATAGGGAGACAGAGAGAGAGAGAGAGAGAGAGAGAGAGAGAGAGAGAGAGATAGAGAGAGAGAGAGGAATAGAGAAATAGAGAAAAAGTGAGAGAGAGAGAGAGAGAGAGAAATCGGTAAATAGTAAGAAAAAACAGATAGAGAAAGAAATAGACAAATACTGAGACACAAGAAATAGACAAATAGTGAGACACAAAAAGACAGAGAGAGAGAAGTATAGAGCCAGAGAGAGAGACAAACAGGCAAAGGAAGAAGATAGAGAGAATATGAGTCATCCTCCACTAAGAGGCAGCCCCAACAAAGTGCTGTCACTTTCCTCATTTCATTCTCTTAAAGCCAACGCCCCACCCCATTTCCCATTCCATTACAGAACCAACCCCATCCCCACCACCACCATAGATACAAACACACACACACACACACACACACACACACACACACACACACACACACACACACACACACACACACACACGCACACACACACACACACACGCACACACACACACACACACACACACCACCCCTCCCCTTGCTCCATCAATATTCAGGCAGGTGTAGCAAGAAATGGCATTCGAAATGGGTTCGCCATTCTCTCATTCGGAGGAGACATAACTGTAACCCCTGAAAAATGTCTGGTGAGATGCTACATGTTTTGTCATTTCATTTTTTTCCCCTAATGCTGTCACCACAAAGCAGACACTGATATTGCAGTGCTATTGCCATTTCTGATATTGCAGGGACAATCATGCCATAGGGAGCGCTCTTATTTGATGACAGCCCAGAGGGTCTTCATCAAACCGTCTATGTAATGGCTCCTACTGCTGTCTCAATTGTCTCACTACCAACACCTTACCCAGCCACCACACCCAGAATACTCTTCACCACCAAGGGGTACAGACAGACAGCAGCCTATGACAGCATGACGAATACCACAACCTTCGGCCAGAGAGCCGAAGAACCAAAAATAAATTTACATCTTATTTGGCACTTTGCTGAGTGAGATGAAACCCCTAAAGTGAGACCATAATTGGGACTATCCACTGCCTTTTGTTGGCTCTGTCACACATACGTAGGAGTTGGAGCAAGGAGAACAGGCAGAGCTTTGAGTTGCCCAGAACCAGTAATCTAAACCCAATTGCCGGCTCGCACTGCGTGCGGCTCTAATGTCTCCCTGTTTCCAAACCAACATTTCTTTTTTTTTTTTTTTTTTTTTTTTACTTATTTGGAATGTTATGAGAAGCAGTAGCACCGGGCAACTGTTACACATGACATGAAATGGGCACAGATCGTAGTGATGCTCAGTGTTAAACATCAAATGGACATAGATGAGATGAGGAACCTTAGAGAAGTAGCCTGATGCCTGCCCATACTGCCTGTGACGGTACACTGAATTTTGCATTTAAGTCAATCTGGCCAACTTGCCTATTCTTGGCTGTTTCTTTTGCCCCATAAAATCATGCACCAATGAAAAACAAAAGCTTTGCATTAATCATCAGAATCAGTGGTCTGATTGGTTGTAACTCTGTCGAGTAGTACACAGAGGCATTTAAAAAGACGCCAGTTGATCCCGCCTCCTGAGAGCTTCCTGTCTATGGGAGGTTTGCCAGACCATGCTCCGTCTACAAGCCAGGCTATTAGAGGAGGGAATATCAAGTTAAACTGTCGCTGGGGCCAGAGGCATGGAGGGGGTAGATGGATGGATGGCTCCTGTTTAGCACCACATCCTGAGGTGAAGATTCAGACAGCCGAGACAATTCGCGGGATGATTCGTCCAACGGTGCACTGTGCTGATGACTATGGGGTTTATTCAGTTCGCAACAAAACCCGCATCAGCCGCAGATAGTAATTGCACACTGCCACTGGCAGGGAATGAATAATACACATAAGAGAAAAATAAGGGGGCACTGGAAGATTGCTTCTTGGGGATGGGTGGCAGGTCAGTCACACAATCTACAAGGTCTGAGTGTGTGTGTGTGTGTGTGTGTGTGTGTGTGTGTGTGTGTGTGTGTGTGTGTGTGTGTCTGTGCATGTGTATGTGTGTGTGTGTGTATGTATTTGTGTGTGTGTGTGTGTGTGTGTGTGTGTCTTTCTGTCTCTTTCTCTGTCTATGTGTGTGGGTGTGTGCATGTATGTATGTGTGTATGTATGTGTGTATGTGAGAGACAGAGACAGAGAGAGCCATAGAGAGAGAGACAGAGAGAGCCATAGAGAGAGAGAGAGACAGAGAGAGAGAAAGAGAGATAAATATCGATGGCCACAGTGTGCCCAGTGTGGGCTGCAGGTAGCAGGTGCTCCAAATGAAATCTCAGAGGCAGGGTTCAGCCAGCGGAGCCAGAAGTGATGACACTCTCCGAGGCCACCACCCTTCCCTCCCCGAAACCCCCCACCCACCCACCCATCCCCACCTCCTACCCACCCATCCCCACCTCCTACCCACACACCTCAACCACACAGGCTACTAAACTCTAACCTACCTAAGCCAGGTACTGATATAAAAAAATGGTCTGGGGAAAAAACAAAATGATCCTCAGGTCTAAGGTTCCTTAGGTTGGGAAAAAAAAACGCAAAGTGCCTCACCAGTGTACTTGGCTGGTACAAAAAAAAGATTGGTCTACTTGGCTAGACACGCTGACCGTCTGGTTTGGTCTGTGTTTGTTCTTGACACCTATGGCCTTAAGACTCATACTTTATTTCCAGAAAGGGTTTCCCCTCCAGACAGCAGCTGTGGCCTTTCAGACTCCACCAGCTGCACCTATGCCCTCCACAAGAGGGTGGGTGCTGCCCGCGGGCAACTGCCCAGCTGAGCTGACAGCAACCCTGTGTGCTGTAAAATAGACAAATGTCCAGAAAGAGCATGTCAGGACTTTTCTTACTCTGGCTTTTTTGGGGGGTTGAAGAAGGAGTAGAAAAATGAGTAAAAAAAAAAAAGTGACAACTGAAAGAATAATGGGTGGGGCTGGGTCACCCATGCGATGAAAAGCTGTGGAAAAATCGTGTCCTCTTTCAAGGCCACTGCATACCAGTAGAAGACCTGGTTAAGGCTCTTAGAAGGGGAGTAATATTAATACATTCAACCATTTCATATAGAGCTTGAAAGACCTCTGTTCAGGATCACTCAGCGCAGTAAAAATGAATAATATAAAAACTAGACCACATGCTCCACTGGTCTATTCTTTTACATGTGAGCACTATTTCATGCAACCGAAGCATATTTTTGCATTCATGAAAGCCAAAGTAATCCTTGGCGAGCTGGGTGGTAATTTGACAACAAACAAACTCCCTGAATGTGACAGAAGGTGGTATAACTAGCAACATGGAACAGACATTGGCCTTCATACCTAGCTTATTACAGAGAACCTTGAACAACACACAAAAAAAAGTTACAATATTGCTCCAAAATTGCCACTACTGTTCAGCGCCAGTCGAGCAGAACGGAGAAATTCAATTAGAAAGGAGAGGAAGAGGCTTCGCTATCTGCGGCACGAGATAAACGGCACGAGTCTGGAAGCAATAATGGAAATCTTCGTGGTAATCGCGGCGGCCATTATGAAAAACCATAGCGACTCTTGTCATTCGTCATCGTCTGTCAGAGAGAATAAAGCCACAGATTCATTTGCATGAAGGACACAAAATGAAGGATAAGATGAAAGGAATCTCAGAGCGAGGGGGTGGGGTTTGGGGGGGGTCATTTGCCAATGAACTGTGGCCCATTACAACTGTGGCTATTACAGCGAAGCACTAACTCTCACCCAGCGAACAGAGCTATGAACCCAGACTCAGAGACACGGGGTGAATGTGCTCAAGTGTCAGAGATCAAATGGCAACTGGCGCCAAGGATATCCATAATGCTTCCGAATGCCTTAAACCTCCACAGACTCTTCAGAGGTTGCTGGAACTTTGTGACATGGTAACGTGTGCAAGGGGACCAAGGTTGCATGGGGTCGTCCTGGTGTGGTGTGTGTGGGGGGTGTGGGGGTGTTGGGGGTGGGGGGGTGGGGGGTTGTCGCCTATTCTTAGTTCGCAGAGATACCTCACTGCCATGTAGCTCCACTGGCTGGCATGTCTGAACTTGGCCTCTGGCATTAATACTGAAGTGGCTGCAGGCTGCCAGCCTACAGGAGGAGGAGGAGGCATGGAGTGGAGAGAACGAGGAGAAAGAAAGAAAAAGATACAAGATGGCAAAGATAAAAAATACAAGATGGCAAATAGAAAGAAAGAAAGAAAGAAAGAAAGAAAGACAGAAAGAAAGGAAAAATAACTGGAGGAAACTAGACAGCCCTTAAGGAGATGAGAACAAGAATTACAGAAATGGAGAGGCAGAGCAAAAAGAGGTTGGGAGAGGAACAGACAAGGAAAGAAAGAAAGAAGGGGAAAGAGAAATCAAAAAAGGGAGCCGCGTGGATAGAGACGACGCTGACAGAGACAAATGGAGAGCTGGCGGAAGCCTGACGACCGGAGCCGTTGTCTGTGCCCCTTCGGCCGCCCTTTGATCTCCTTCTCCTGCTCCTTGCAGGTGCTCAGATGAGGAACAACACTGCTACTTCCAGCCAGAAAACTACTCTAATAACCAGCCAGAACACACACAAACAAACAGGAAGAGACATACAGAGAAAGAGAGAGCAAGTGAGAGAGAGAATGAGAGAAAGAGAGAGTGAGAGAATGAGAGATGAAGATAGAGAGAGAGAGAGATATAAAGACAGAGAGAGAGAGAGAGAGAGAGAGAGAGAGGGTGGGAGGGAGGGAGGAAGAGGGCAAGGCAGAGACAGCAAGGGAGAGAGAGAGGGAAGGAGGGAGGGAGGGAGAGGGCAAGGCAGAGACAGCAAGGGAGAGAGAGAGGGAAGGAGGGAGGGAGGGAGAGGGCAAGGCAGAGAAAGCAAGGGAGAGAGAGAGAGGGAAGGAGGGAGGGAGGGAGAGGGCAAGGCAGAGAAAGCAAGAGAGAGAGAGAGGGAAGGAGGGAGGGAGGGAGAGGGCAAGGCAGAGACAGCAAGGGAGAGAGAGAGGGAAGGAGGGAGGGAGGGAGAGGGCAAGGCAGAGAAAGCAAGGGAGAGAGAGAGAGGGAAGGAGGGAGAGGGCAAGGCAGAGAAAGCAAGGGAGAGAGAGCAAGAGAGATGAAAGAGAAGGAGACTTCAGCTGTCTCCCAATAGACACACCAGGCGGACAAAGAGGAAAAACTGTATGGGACAGACTCCTCTGGTCTCAAGACAGAAGTGATAGCAACATGTAGCCATCTCTATTTCTATCTCGGTCTCTATCAGCATTAACTAATAACAGCCATCTCTCCCCGGAATGCCCTCAGTGAGGTGACATAGACTGTTCAGACTGGCAAATTTGAACCTAAAATGAACTGTGAGAGTAAGAGTCTTCATCAACTTTTGAAATGAAGAGTGCTTTTATGACAGCACTGATGAAAATAATAAAAGCATGAAAAATTATCACTGGGACTGATTAAAAACCTCCTCATGGGCTAAAAACTCAGACATCCTCAGTTGCTACTGGCAACACCAACATTAAAGATCTAATTCCCACAGGAGGATCATTCTGCCAATAACGTTCATTCCTTTGGTAACATTTTATTTTATGGTTCTTTTTTTTAGTGTATCTACATGTACAGCAACATGTATTGTACTTTCACTGTACCTAACACAAACCTTAACCCTAACCCCCTGGTACAGTGTGAATACTTAATGTTACATATTGTTACACACTTTGTTACACTAATTGATGTAACAGGGACATTCTTTTTCTTTTAACATGAGAGTGAATATAAACATCTTGATGCAAGCCATTCTTTTACAAACTCTTGTTATAAACTCTTTATAAACACCCGGTATCTACAAGATCCCTGAATCCACTAAGAGGGGTGCCAACATGGGCATAGCCCATCCTGACCCAGTAGTGTTGTGACATGTTTTTATCTATTTACATTCATGACCAACAGCCTATAATGTGTTCCCATGGTTGTAATTATACAGGGAATGGGAGCTGGTTCAGATTCTGATTCTGGTGCCTCAAAATGGGATTACAGATTCATGGGAAGTCATTGGCATGTCATTGGCAGCTGTCAAAGGTGAAATATTCAAATGATGTGCAGTTGACATTTGGGTATGACATTTAAAGGATGCTGCTCATGAAATCCAAATGAAGAACCAACAAGTTTAAAAATGAAAATGTCAGAGAAAATGCATAATCTTGTGGGATTCCTAGGTTGGCACACAGGATATTTTTCATATTTCAGTTATATCTTGATCTTGATCAGGCTCATACAATACTATGGATAGGCTTCTTGGACACAATAAACATGTTATTTGACAGTTAAGTCTGTCAAGAAAAGTCACCATCAAAATCAATGCACATTCAATATTCTAGTGAAAACAAGACCATTCGTTCTTTAAAGTGCACAATTTATCCGTTCAGCCTTCCTCGGTCAGTGTGATGCATTAGCTAATTTTATACTTTTTAATAATCCATACAAACATGACAGCATGCTCATATCCAGTAGTTAGGAGACCTTGATGACTATCGAGCTAATCTACGTCTATTGTAGGCCTAATTGCATTTGCCTGAGTAGTGATTGAATTTAATTACGCCAATAACTCAGCTGCTATGAAATAGCCGTGATAAACTTTCAAGTGCTTTAAACTAATTAGAAACACTGAACAGTCGATAAATGACTAACATACTTTGCTATGTTGCTTCTTCCTTAAACAACTGCGTGTCACTCAAGTGTAAGTATGTGTGTGTGTGTGTGTGTGTGTGTGTGTGGGCGCGTCTGTAAATACGCGCGTGCTGGCTAGAAGCATACCTTTGGCATACCTCTTCACCTGTAGAGGAACGCATTGACATGTGCATTGGTACAGATGCATAAATTAGAGATGCACAGCCACTGTTACGATTTAAAACTGTGTAAAGCGCTGTCGTGCAATGCATTGCGTTTTACTGGGTAGACATGGCAACCTAAAGCATCACTTGTACTCACGACCAAGTTAGAAAACTGATCAATCTTTTCGCTTCTGTAGGGAGGTTATAATTAACCAGTTGGACTAAAACGGTCAAAAAGAGGTGAATAGGTTATCGTCTTGCAACTTTCTACTCAACCATGTCTTCTGGGTAGTTTTCTGGCAAAAGTTGATTTAAAACGTCTTGAAATGACATCGGACATATAGATAAGTCTTACCTGCGCAGCCATAAATGACAAATCCATGGTGATGTGCGCTCAGGACACCACGGGACAAATTAAAATGGAAAATAGGGTCGAACAACTCTAGGCAGGAACATTAACACGAATTTTCCGGTCCGAAGCAACCTTTTGTCTTCAGCGCCAGACTATCTTCATGGATCTCGCATGATGGCTAGATGACTGTATGTGGAACAGACGACTACGGGGAGCAAAGAAGCGAGCGAGGAAAGAGAGAGAGAACGACAGAGAGAGAGAGAGAGAGAGAGAGAGGAGGGACGAAGGGAGGGCGCAACAGCCTTGTCAGGCGACCTTATCGCTCAGCGAAGCATCATTCGTGTCGTATGTAACTTTCATTTATGCATATAGCGACGTTTTTATTTACACTCTTTTGGGTGTTCATGCCCGTTTCTCGCCTGTGCATACTAGCATGGTTTGAAAAGAATTGTCAGATCAATCAAGTCGTCTGGCAGTCTCGTGTAACGACAATGATTCTTGCTAGAGGACAAGCATCAGTCAGGGGTCATGCTACTGGTGCAGAATGTGCAAAAAGGCCTATATCACACACATCCATAATTGCTTGATTTCTTGGGTAAGTTTTCGATCATTTTGGTCACTTGAAAAGCAAGCCAAAATAGCTATAGTCATGTGGACAGGCTAAATGGGTAATACTCTCATTACCCATTTTCCCTCAGCATATGAAAAAGGTGAAAAACAAATAAAAATGGAGGTCATGGCATACATTATTCTCACAGCACAAGAGAATGTGACCAACAGTCAGAGGTCCACATGAAAGCCTTTTGGTTTAAGCAGCTACCTGAGTTATCTGGTAGGGAGACAGTCTTTTATTTAGGCATATGCCCATTCTTAGAGTAATGGCACTCTGATGCAAAATTGATCTGAAACCTCACATGTGCCAGCGCATGCATTGTGCAGCTGTAATGGAAACACTACGGATTTGCATTTTTTGTTTTTGTTTTATTGGCTTCAGTATTTTCTCATTCCTCCTTGAAATGACTTAGATGTAATCTGGACTGAGCCTCACAGAGGTTTGAAGGACAATGTAATTTTCATGTAATTGTATGCTATATGTCTGGCAGTAGATTCTGGAACAGTATTACTGGGAAAGACTGATTCCATTACATCCAATCTGTTCCTTACTGATAATGAACCCTCCATAAGAGCATTCTCCTTCACAGGAGAAAGTGGTCTTTTATGGAAGTCTATTTCAGCCTGCAGTGGCAGCAGGAAGCATAAAATGGCTTAGTATTTCAAAATAATGAGAAACTGTCTCAAGATAATGAGTTAGTATTTCAAAATAATGAGCTAGTATTGCAAACGAATGGTTGTGTATCTCAAAAGAATATACCAATAGTACCAAGTTCTTTTTATTCTTAGTTTATCTTTAGTGTACATTTTCATTTTACTTCATTACATTTTTTCAAAGATTTCTTATTTATCATTATCATTTTTAAGATAAGAGGAGGCCTGTACACTTTGAAGTGCTATACCACAGGTGCCTTGTAGCAGACGATAATGTAATTATGGCCAATAATGTAATAACTGCCTATAATGTCACGGGGGACAAGGGAACAGGAGACTGACAGAATCAGGGAGGCGGACCCAATAGCTTAGTGTAACCCAAAGACCTTTATTAAGGGGAACAGGGACAGAGTCTGGGCAGACCGAACACCGGTGGCGCTCGTCTGAGTGCGCCGGATGGGTAACGTGGGGCACGAACCCACGACTCTCAGGTTCGCAGGCGGCAGCTCTACCGCCTGAGCCGCTTGCAGATGGGTCGGCGCCGATGAGCCGGATCGGTAGAGGAGGGCTGAGGCAGAGAACGTGGTCGTAGAGGGGGTCCGAGTCGAAGCCGGGGGAGGTCTGGAGGAGTCGGGGGAGAACAGGGAACACACGAACAAACAAGACGGGGAAAAAACAAACACGAGCAGGAAAACTGGGTACTGGGAGGTCAGAAAGCAAACACGAGCAAGAGACAAAAACGAGACTGAACACGAACAAAAAACAAGAACTAGACACGAAGAGACAAACCAGTGGAGAACAAAACTACTTCAGGTAAACGGAAAAACGGGGAAAACGGGGCAGACGAGAGCAAGACAGGAGCCAGTAGTCAGAAGCTTTCCGTGTAGAAACACCTTGGTGAGCAGGTGAACCAAATTAACGTGGCAGTGCGGGGAGCGCAGGGTGCTGAGTGAATAAGTGAAACTAATAATGTGATTAGGGGCAAATAAACAGTGAACCAAGGAAAAACACACCACTGCCAGAAAGCCCAAAGAAACACTGTGACAGAACCCCCCCCCCAAGGGACGGCCCCAGAAGTCCCCCAAAAAACAAATGGCAAGGACAAGGGAGACAGAAACCAAGCCGGGCGGGAGGAGGGGAGCGGAGGCGGGCCAATACTCCCCGGCCCGGTCAGAGACCCGGACAGAGACAGGGACAGAAACAAACTGGCAGACAGATTGACAGACAGACAGGCAGGCGGACAGACGGACCAACAGGCAGGCAGACAGGCAGACAGATGGACAGACAGACGGGCAGGCAGACAGACAGGCAGACCAACAGGCAGGCAGACAGACAAGCAGGCAGACAGACAGACGGACAGACAGACGGGCAGACCGACAGACAGGCAGACCGACAGACAGGCGGACAGACGGACCAACAGGCAGGCAGACAGGCAGACAGATGGACAGACAGACGGGCAGGCAGACAGACAGGCAGACCAACAGGCAGGCAGACAGACAAGCAGGCAGACAGACGGACAGACAGACGGGCAGGCAGACAGACAGGCAGACCGACAGACCAACAGGCAGGCAGACGGGCAAGCAGGCAGACAGGCGGACAGACAGACAGGCAGGTGGACAGACAGACCAACAGGCAGGCAGACCTAGTGCTCCTCGGACCGGCCGTACAACAGGACCTCATCCTCCTTAGAGGACCGGGCACCACGGGCCGGCGGGGGAGCAGTTTCTGGCCAGGAGGTGCCTCTGGGACGACCCTGGCGGGGGGGCAGGCTGATCCGGATGCTGGTGGTGGAATTTAGTGACGAGGGTACGGTCCAGCATTCCGCAGGCCGGAACCCAGGATCTCTCCTCGGGACCGTAACCCTCCCACTCCACCAGATAATGGATTCCTTGGCCCCTCCGCCGGGAACGGAGGAGGCGCCGGACGGGGTAGGACTGGGTCTCGTCCATCAGACAAGGAGCAGGAGGAGGGACCTCAGACAGGGTAGGGCGGCTCGGTCGGACAGGCTTGCTCCGGGAGACACGAAGGACCGGGGGGCCCGAGTCCAGATTCTCCAACACCTGGGGGCGCTGGCGAGGACCGAGGGACACGGGACCCCTCCCAGCTGGCAGGAGAACAGAGGTGGGCCTGACCTCAACGACGTCCTCCCGGAGGGCTTGGCAGCAGTCAGGCACACTGGACGGGACAGGGGAACTCACGGAGGGCACAGGCTGGGCAGGAAGGGTGGCAGACTGCAGGCACGACAGGTGACATTCCACCCCCCACTCCAGGACAGTCCCAGTCCTCCAGTCAATGCGGGGATTGTGCTGCCGGAGCCAGGGCAACCCGAGGACAACGGGTTGACTCGGGGACGGAAGGAGGTGGAAGCAGGCCCTCTCCTGGTGATTCCCCGACAGCAACAACCCCAGGGGTTCGGTGGTCTGGGAAACCCTGCCCAGCAGACGGCCGTCCAGGGCTCGGACAGGGACAGGAGTAGGCAGAGGGTGGAGCTTCACCCCCAACTGCTGGGCAAGAGAGGAGTCCATAAAGTTGGCCTCCGCTCCAGAGTCAATGAGAACAGTAAGGGGCTGAGAGTGAGTGGAGAGCTGAAGGACGGCCTGGAGAAGGGGTTTGCCGCCCCTGGAGGCGTTCAAGGTGGCCGAGCCTAACTGGAGGCCCCCTATTTCCGGTGGGCTCGGTCTCTTTAACGGGCAAGTGGCGACCCGGTGACCCTCACCTCCACAATACAAGCACAGCCCCCCAAGTAGGCGGCGACGTCGCTCAGCAACAGAGAGAGATGAGCGGCCCACCTCCATGGGTTCGGGAGAGCTCTCTCTGTGGCTGGGGGGCGGCGAGAAGGCGGAGGCATTCCGTCCTACGGGGCGGAAAGATGGCTGGTGGGTACGGCCCCTCTCCCGGCGGCGAGCCTGCACCCGTCGGTCGATGCGGATAGTGAGGGCTATGGCCTCATCAAGGGTTGTGGGGGTCTCGTGGGATGCCAGCTCATCCTTTAAGTAGTCTGCCAGGCTGTGGAGGTACGCGTCGACCAGCGCCTCCATGTTCCAGTGACTCCTGCTGGCCAGGGTCCTGAAGTCTATGGAGTAATCCGCCACGGTCCGCCTCCCCTGGCGGATCTCCATTAACTCCCGGGAGGCATCTGTAGTGGAGGAACCAGCGCCGAACACTTTCCTAAGCTCGGCGGCGAACAGAGTGAAGGACAAGCAGGCCGGTGACCGACGCTGGTATTCCGCCGTCCCCCACAGCCTGGCCCGCCCCGTCAGGAGGTTAATGGTGTAGGCCACCCGGGTGGCCTCAGAGAAAAAAATTCTCGGCTGGAGGTCGAACTTGAGTTCACAGTTGGTCAGAAAGGCGTCGACCTCCTCAGGGTCTCCGCTGAACCTCTCAGGATCACCGATCCTAGGTTCGGGGCCTGAGGCGAAGGGCGCCCCCGCCTGGGCAGGTGACGGGAATGGATGCCCAACAGGGGAAGCTGCAGGGCCACTCTCCCTTAGGGGCGCAACTATGGCGGTGATCTCGGCGAGCCGCTGGGCGTGGTCCGTTCCATGCTGCTGCAGGGAAGCAATCTGCTGGCGGATATGCTCCAGCGTACCCAGCAGGGCGGCCAGGTCGCCCGTGGGCTGCGGGAGATCCATCTCCCATTCCTCCAGCCGCTGCACGGCGAAGGGAGGCTCGGGATGGGGGTCCAGGTCCAGGTCCATGGGAACGTCCGCTGGGTCCATGATGTTCGGTTCGTTCTGTCACGGGGGACAAGGGAACAGGAGACTGACAGAATCAGGGAGGCGGACCCAATAGCTTAGTGTAACCCAAAGACCTTTATTAAGGGGAACAGGGACAGAGTCTGGGCAGACCGAACACCGGTGGCGCTCGTCTGAGTGCGCCGGATGGGTAACGTGGGGCACGAACCCACGACTCTCAGGTTCGCAGGCGGCAGCTCTACCGCCTGAGCCGCTTGCAGATGGGTCGGCGCCGATGAGCCGGATCGGTAGAGGAGGGCTGAGGCAGAGAACGTGGTCGTAGAGGGGGTCCGAGTCGAAGCCGGGGGAGGTCTGGAGGAGTCGGGGGAGAACAGGGAACACACGAACAAACAAGACGGGGAAAAAACAAACACGAGCAGGAAAACTGGGTACTGGGAGGTCAGAAAGCAAACACGAGCAAGAGACAAAAACGAGACTGAACACGAACAAAAAACAAGAACTAGACACGAAGAGACAAACCAGTGGAGAACAAAACTACTTCAGGTAAACGGAAAAACGGGGAAAACGGGGCAGACGAGAGCAAGACAGGAGCCAGTAGTCAGAAGCTTTCCGTGTAGAAACACCTTGGTGAGCAGGTGAACCAAATTAACGTGGCAGTGCGGGGAGCGCAGGGTGCTGAGTGAATAAGTGAAACTAATAATGTGATTAGGGGCAAATAAACAGTGAACCAAGGAAAAACACACCACTGCCAGAAAGCCCAAAGAAACACTGTGACAGAACCCCCCCCCCAAGGGACGGCCCCAGAAGTCCCCCAAAAAACAAATGGCAAGGACAAGGGAGACAGAAACCAAGCCGGGCGGGAGGAGGGGAGCGGAGGCGGGCCAATACTCCCCGGCCCGGTCAGAGACCCGGACAGAGACAGGGACAGAAACAAACTGGCAGACAGATTGACAGACAGACAGGCAGGCGGACAGACGGACCAACAGGCAGGCAGACAGGCAGACAGATGGACAGACAGACGGGCAGGCAGACAGACAGGCAGACCAACAGGCAGGCAGACAGACAAGCAGGCAGACAGACAGACGGACAGACAGACGGGCAGACCGACAGACAGGCAGACCGACAGACAGGCGGACAGACGGACCAACAGGCAGGCAGACAGGCAGACAGATGGACAGACAGACGGGCAGGCAGACAGACAGGCAGACCAACAGGCAGGCAGACAGACAAGCAGGCAGACAGACGGACAGACAGACGGGCAGGCAGACAGACAGGCAGACCGACAGACCAACAGGCAGGCAGACGGGCAAGCAGGCAGACAGGCGGACAGACAGACAGGCAGGTGGACAGACAGACCAACAGGCAGGCAGACCTAGTGCTCCTCGGACCGGCCGTACAACAGGACCTCATCCTCCTTAGAGGACCGGGCACCACGGGCCGGCGGGGGAGCAGTTTCTGGCCAGGAGGTGCCTCTGGGACGACCCTGGCGGGGGGGCAGGCTGATCCGGATGCTGGTGGTGGAATTTAGTGACGAGGGTACGGTCCAGCATTCCGCAGGCCGGAACCCAGGATCTCTCCTCGGGACCGTAACCCTCCCACTCCACCAGATAATGGATTCCTTGGCCCCTCCGCCGGGAACGGAGGAGGCGCCGGACGGGGTAGGACTGGGTCTCGTCCATCAGACAAGGAGCAGGAGGAGGGACCTCAGACAGGGTAGGGCGGCTCGGTCGGACAGGCTTGCTCCGGGAGACACGAAGGACCGGGGGGCCCGAGTCCAGATTCTCCAACACCTGGGGGCGCTGGCGAGGACCGAGGGACACGGGACCCCTCCCAGCTGGCAGGAGAACAGAGGTGGGCCTGACCTCAACGACGTCCTCCCGGAGGGCTTGGCAGCAGTCAGGCACACTGGACGGGACAGGGGAACTCACGGAGGGCACAGGCTGGGCAGGAAGGGTGGCAGACTGCAGGCACGACAGGTGACATTCCACCCCCCACTCCAGGACAGTCCCAGTCCTCCAGTCAATGCGGGGATTGTGCTGCCGGAGCCAGGGCAACCCGAGGACAACGGGTTGACTCGGGGACGGAAGGAGGTGGAAGCAGGCCCTCTCCTGGTGATTCCCCGACAGCAACAACCCCAGGGGTTCGGTGGTCTGGGAAACCCTGCCCAGCAGACGGCCGTCCAGGGCTCGGACAGGGACAGGAGTAGGCAGAGGGTGGAGCTTCACCCCCAACTGCTGGGCAAGAGAGGAGTCCATAAAGTTGGCCTCCGCTCCAGAGTCAATGAGAACAGTAAGGGGCTGAGAGTGAGTGGAGAGCTGAAGGACGGCCTGGAGAAGGGGTTTGCCGCCCCTGGAGGCGTTCAAGGTGGCCGAGCCTAACTGGAGGCCCCCTATTTCCGGTGGGCTCGGTCTCTTTAACGGGCAAGTGGCGACCCGGTGACCCTCACCTCCACAATACAAGCACAGCCCCCCAAGTAGGCGGCGACGTCGCTCAGCAACAGAGAGAGATGAGCGGCCCACCTCCATGGGTTCGGGAGAGCTCTCTCTGTGGCTGGGGGGCGGCGAGAAGGCGGAGGCATTCCGTCCTACGGGGCGGAAAGATGGCTGGTGGGTACGGCCCCTCTCCCGGCGGCGAGCCTGCACCCGTCGGTCGATGCGGATAGTGAGGGCTATGGCCTCATCAAGGGTTGTGGGGGTCTCGTGGGATGCCAGCTCATCCTTTAAGTAGTCTGCCAGGCTGTGGAGGTACGCGTCGACCAGCGCCTCCATGTTCCAGTGACTCCTGCTGGCCAGGGTCCTGAAGTCTATGGAGTAATCCGCCACGGTCCGCCTCCCCTGGCGGATCTCCATTAACTCCCGGGAGGCATCTGTAGTGGAGGAACCAGCGCCGAACACTTTCCTAAGCTCGGCGGCGAACAGAGTGAAGGACAAGCAGGCCGGTGACCGACGCTGGTATTCCGCCGTCCCCCACAGCCTGGCCCGCCCCGTCAGGAGGTTAATGGTGTAGGCCACCCGGGTGGCCTCAGAGAAAAAAATTCTCGGCTGGAGGTCGAACTTGAGTTCACAGTTGGTCAGAAAGGCGTCGACCTCCTCAGGGTCTCCGCTGAACCTCTCAGGATCACCGATCCTAGGTTCGGGGCCTGAGGCGAAGGGCGCCCCCGCCTGGGCAGGTGACGGGAATGGATGCCCAACAGGGGAAGCTGCAGGGCCACTCTCCCTTAGGGGCGCAACTATGGCGGTGATCTCGGCGAGCCGCTGGGCGTGGTCCGTTCCATGCTGCTGCAGGGAAGCAATCTGCTGGCGGATATGCTCCAGCGTACCCAGCAGGGCGGCCAGGTCGCCCGTGGGCTGCGGGAGATCCATCTCCCATTCCTCCAGCCGCTGCACGGCGAAGGGAGGCTCGGGATGGGGGTCCAGGTCCAGGTCCATGGGAACGTCCGCTGGGTCCATGATGTTCGGTTCGTTCTGTCACGGGGGACAAGGGAACAGGAGACTGACAGAATCAGGGAGGCGGACCCAATAGCTTAGTGTAACCCAAAGACCTTTATTAAGGGGAACAGGGACAGAGTCTGGGCAGACCGAACACCGGTGGCGCTCGTCTGAGTGCGCCGGATGGGTAACGTGGGGCACGAACCCACGACTCTCAGGTTCGCAGGCGGCAGCTCTACCGCCTGAGCCGCTTGCAGATGGGTCGGCGCCGATGAGCCGGATCGGTAGAGGAGGGCTGAGGCAGAGAACGTGGTCGTAGAGGGGGTCCGAGTCGAAGCCGGGGGAGGTCTGGAGGAGTCGGGGGAGAACAGGGAACACACAAACAAACAAGACGGGGAAAAAACAAACACGAGCAGGAAAACTGGGTACTGGGAGGTCAGAAAGCAAACACGAGCAAGAGACAAAAACGAGACTGAACACGAACAAAAAACAAGAACTAGACACGAAGAGACAAACCAGTGGAGAACAAAACTACTTCAGGTAAACGGAAAAACGGGGAAAACGGGGCAGACGAGAGCAAGACAGGAGCCAGTAGTCAGAAGCTTTCCGTGTAGAAACACCTTGGTGAGCAGGTGAACCAAATTAACGTGGCAGTGCGGGGAGCGCAGGGTGCTGAGTGAATAAGTGAAACTAATAATGTGATTAGGGGCAAATAAACAGTGAACCAAGGAAAAACACACCACTGCCAGAAAGCCCAAAGAAACACTGTGACATATAATGTAATTGTTCTGGCTGTTTTTTATGCAATAAAGCCAAAAATGCAAAAACTGACAATATCAGAAACAATACTGCAATAACATTTTAATAATGTAGTAACATATTACCTTATTGGTTTAGTTATTACATGATTGGCTGGTTTAAAAACTGAGGGCTCTGATGTATCACCAGACATTAAGAAGTCATAATAATTTCAAATACTTTTATCACTGACAACAGTAATCCAGCCTGAATATTCCCATTCCCATATAAGTTGCAGTCCGCAACTTATGTGATGTTGTCATTTTGTGCATATTATGTGTATATTATGTGTTTTGGCCTGTTAGGCCACCCTCCACCTATTTGATTTCGGCAACCTAGCTGGCAACCTTTTGTCTGGGGGAGGGGATACTATGCTCTGCAGTATTTCGAACCTGATTGCAGTACCAGTTTTGGCCACAAACTTACATGCTGTTATTTTAAATCCAATTACATTTAAAAGATTAAAGTGTCACACATTGAGATGTAATCTAATTACTAAATTCAGAAAAGTAATTAAATAAGGGTAGTGATGCATTATTTCTAATTAATTTCCCCAAACTTTGACTAAGACATACTAAAGAGTAACATTCACATGTTCTAAAAGTAAACAACATAAATAATTACCTTTCCACATTTTGTTATAGATGTAAGCAAGCCTGCTGATAACTGAGAAAAGTGCAATGTCAGTCACATGACTAATTTGGCCACCTAGTGGTCAATTCTAAACTCTGCAAGAAAAAATTGCGTGTTCATGATCGTTTACACCTCACAAGCAATTGTCTGGGTTGCTATTTGAAAGTAGGGTTAGGGCAAGTAAAAAAAAAGGATTGAATGGTTTGAGTCCTTAAAATAATAATACAAATAATTGTAATAATAACAATCTAAACAGAATATGACAGTATATGAATAGATAAATAATTCTGACTGCTAGATAAGAGTAATAAGAGTTATGTAGAGAAAAAAACAGAGAGTGACCAGGTCTTTTAACAGCCATTTGAAAGAGACAGTACTAACAATAGGTTCTGAAGTAGTATGAGTAGTGTGACAAAAAAAGTGCTATTAAGAATTTATTACATTATTGGTTTCAGTTATTTCATTTAATTTTTTTTAACTAAACCAGCCAATAATGTAATAACTAGCTAATAATGTAACAAGTTATTAGGTTAATAACAGATTATTACATTATGGGTTTAGACATTATTTTTTACATTATTGACGAGTTATTATGTTATTGGTTTTATTACATAAAAACAGCCAAAATTATTACTTATTAATTATACTTTATTGTCCATTATCACATTATCGGCTGCTACATGCCTCTTTGTCACTGACTATAACTTTGATAAACAAAACAGGAAATCGTAAAGCTGCTCGCTTGACAAACCAACCACTTTCCTGAAAAGTTGACATTTTGGTCAGTCAGACCTTCATCAGAGTTGTTTTTCAGATACATATTTGTTATTTTGTTATTTTTTTAGAAAGATATTAATTCCCCCCATCCATCACATTGACAATAATGGGCTTTGACAGTTTTAAGGCCGAAAAAGAATCACAACTATAAAACTTTTCATATGCACATATTGCATCAGACTACATTTACAGATAATTAACAACATAATCTACACTTGATGCTACAGGGGCTCATTAAACAGTTTAGAGAGACTTTAAAATGGGCAATTCACAACAATAGCAAATTACCTCAATTAAATGCAGAGTCAGAACTGGGGAATCATAAAACCATGTAATGATCGTTAATGGAGCCTTTGTAAAAAAAATTATGGGCCTGTTTGAAGTGCATGCAGATGAACCAAAGTGGTAGACTTTCCTCAGGAGAGCAACACAACATGTGCTTTTGACACCAGCAGTATTCCAAAGAGTTGTACTGCCACATCATATTGAAGGCTTATTTTACTTTATATAATATCACAGTGATACAAAATATAGGGGTTTCAGTCTTAAATTTATGAGTGGATGTAGTGATGCAATGATATGGATGCCATGCTGATACCGACAATATGAACTGTTCAGAGGACCCTGACCAAAAATGCCCCCCTCTGTTTTTGTTCTCAGTATTAATTTCCAGGAATGATTGCCCTGGCATGCAATCTTAAGCATGACTCTTAAGCTCATCAGTTTTTCATCTGTAGTTTTCCTCTTATTTCAGGATCCATTTTGGATGGTGGATGAAACTAAATAAAACTTCAGATAAGCCGGGGGGGATTGACAATGGGGATTCATGATACTTGTTACAAAAAAATCAGGAAGTCTAGCTCCTTCTGCCTTTGGCCTAGCATGATATCCAGAGGTGTAGACAGATTACCTAGGGGTCTTATTCAATGCTCAAACACATGCATGCCTTTGTGTATGTTCCATCACACATCATTTGACCTGAGGAGTGTCATATAGCAGACGCACTTCACACTCCAATCACCACTCTCGGGAATTACCCTTGTGAACATATGTTATTTTCCCCAGCATGTCACAATCAGGAAGACAACGCAATCTGCAGCGGTGGTGGGCAACAGTGTGTGGCAGCATTGTTGGTGTGTAGAGTCATGTAAATGACAGACAGGGACGGGTGTCCATGGTGATTTATTGGTTTCATAGCAACTGCTCCCTGTAAACACAGTTAATCTTGGCGGGGTGTGGGGTGGGGGTGTGGTGGTTGTGTTGGTGGTGGTGGTGGTGGTGGTGGGGGGGTGCTGGGGCCGGCGATCATTAGGCTCTGGCAGTTGCGTGGGCGGGGGCTCCACCAAGAGCGTTATTAGCCAGCCAGCCCGAGAAGAAATGCGGCTCCGCACATTAAGAGCTCGGCTAAACAAAGAAAAAACAGCACTTTAGGAGTGCCAGAGTAAAAAAAAAAAAAAAAAAAAAAAACGAGGGAAGAAATGGGTGGTGTGCTTGTTTATTCGCCAAAGCCCAAACCTTGCCACCACGGAGGAATATGTAATAAGATACAGTCAGTCTGACGTGAATGACGGCATGTTACAGCAATAACTCTCTATAACACCTTACTGTTAACGTGTAAGTCATTTGGTGTTCATCAATATTAGGCACGTTAGTGGTGGTTGTGGTTGGATTAATTGGCATAGAGGTTCGTTATTTCAGTATGGTATTGTAATGTGTTGTATGCGTGCTGGCGTCTGCTTAAGCACACCATTATGCAAGGCATGACAGGCACCAGAACTACTCATAATGCTGATTCATTGCTGGTATAAAGTGCCAAATGGAGCCAGACAGATTATATGTGGAGTCTGACAAAACCTTCCTTAATAGCACTGAGCTTAACTCAGTTTTGCCAATAAATGTAGGCCCTAGACAGCCACAACAACGTAGATTGAGATGTGATTAAGAACATCATTGGGCTTATTCACCAGTATCTCTTCATATTTTCCAACATTTGTTCTCACAAAACCTCATCAGAAAAGCCTGTGCCAGATCCATGATATGTTCATATGCTTGTTATTATCATGGTGAATTCTGTTTGTCTTAAAATAAAAAGCATTCGCCAGTTGTTGTCAATTAACATTGGAAAATGCCCTCATGCCCCCAAAAAGGGCATGAGTCTGTGTGGAGATGTGCACACAAGACAAGCCAAGAGAGTCAGATGAAAATCTAATGAAGGTGAGCACACCACTTCACATTGTAAGCATTTCAGTGTCACACTTTTTTCAATGAGCCAGCATTTAATTATTGCATGACAACTCTGAAGTGAAGGCACGGCTGCAGGAAATGGACAGTAAATGAGTGATCACGTGAGGATGTGTCAGCAGTAGATATTTATAATTTAAAGATGCTGAAGTGATTTGTGGTTATTTTTTTGGTATTAAAGGTCTCTGAGGCTTTGTAAAATAATACAAAAATATATATTAAGAAATAATACGAGAAAAAAACTCCCAGATATAAAAAACAATTGTATGACATAATCTTATCAAAAAGTGTGTGATGGGGGGGGGGGGGGGCAGGCTTAGGGAATGGTTGGTGAATGAGCCCCAATGTTCCTTACAGGACCGCAGACATTTACTTCAATGCCCCTTGCTATAAAGCATGTAATAAATCTGGCTGGATAATTACAGCTAGTGGAGCTTGGATATTCCTCAGCAGGAATTTCACTCAGAACCTTTACTACCAAGACAGTTCCACCCAACAACACAATACATAATAAACTAACCCAGTTCCTTTTCACTCCTCCCTCTATCTCTGCAGGCTGAGATGAACTTTGACCTCAATGAGCTCGCTTTTTACCTTTAACAGAGACACCTGATAAAGGTACTGCATAACCTTGCCGCACATACGCATAGGAGCTAACACGACAGCACTAGCCTTGATGGGTAGATAATCTCCGCATCCATAATTAAGAAGGGTGGGGGGGTGGGGGGGATAGGCTCCTGGCTGGCGGACTCCTCATGCTACGCACTGGCCAAGTGAATGAGATCACCATTCCACTGCCACCTGATTTATAGCTGTGGCCACCAAACATTTGGCTTTGTGCACATGCATCACTGTACAACAGCCACTTCCCCCACACACTAGAATGAGTTTAGTAAGTAGTATTAACTGTAAATGACAGGATCACCAGACCACAGATTGATGTTTCTGGCGATGGAGGGGGTGAAATAGTGTTTTTTTTCTGTGGCCCCTGTGCTATGACCTTCTTCAGCTCTACTTTCTCAGATGTCACATTATCGTATGCACATCTGGAACTCTCTCTAGCAGAAGGCAGAAGAAAATGCATTATTTTTCAACCCCTTTCACTTCTTCCTTTTATGTTGTGGGTTGATATAAGACTACAAATGAGATCAGTGATTTATGTATGTCGACTTAGAGGTAAGAGATATAGAGATATAGCTAATGCGTATGTATGCAGCAGCTACAGTACAGTGGAGATATAAAACATGTGAAACAGGATCTCCTCCCCCAACATTCCTGCTGTAAAAGGCAGTGTATCTGTGATAACATGATGAGGACCTGAAATCATTGGCCCCAAGGGTAATGAAGACACTGGTGCCAGCTGCCTCAACTCTAAGATGTCTTCCCAGTAGTAGAAGACCCAAATTCCCACACATTTCTTGCCTTAATCTCGATATTGAGGTATTATACTGGGATTCTAAACTATGCTGAGGTGAAGGAAGGCTGACACTTCATTTTGACCTCAACAAAGCCTGGACAACTCTGTCCTTGTCCCCACACAAATGTGTGCCAGGTTGATATGCCCACCAGAGACCAAGACTGTTTATAACATGTAGAAAAGGACATTATGTTTTCAGGTTGGTCCCTGTGTGTGTGTGTGTGTGTGTGTGTGTGTGTGTGTGTGTGTGTATGTATGTGTGTGTGTGTGTGTGTGTGTGTGTGTGTGTGTGTGTGTGTGTGTGTGTGTGTGTGTGATGGGAGTCCTCTTTGGGTTTGATTTTCTGCTTCGCTTGATCTTGCCATCATGAGAGTTTTAGAGCTCAACTGCTGCTGCCACTTCTGCTGCCACTGCTGCTGCTATGTGAGGAATACTCTGGAGATCCTCCATGATTCTTTGGGTTCCCCGTGTGTGTCTAGTCTAGTATCAAACATCATGCATGTTGACCTATTCAGGGTCTTGCATCCTGACCGAACATGACTTGTAATGAAATGTATAAAGGGTGAGTGACTGACTGAGTGTGTGTGTGTGTGTGTGTGTGTGTGTGTGTGTGTGTGTGTGTGTGTAGTCCTGTGGCATCACCTAAAGAGCTAAGGTTGCTGAGTCACCCCCATGATGCATTCATTAGTGAAACACACACACTGACAAATATGTATGCATCCAGTCAAAACTCACAGCACGCACAGGCCTGCATGAATATATATATGATGTTTGTACACACACACACGCACAGACACACACACACACACACACACACACACACACACACACACACACACACACACACACACACACACACACAACAAAACACTCATTACATACACAGGTCAGCACACACACATGCACAATTACATGTAGGTTAGCAGTGAGTAATGGTAGGAATTCTAAGCGTGGCTTTATGACATTGAGGATGAATGTGTGTCAGGGCCGTCATGTGGACATTGAAAATGGCTCCTATTCCTTCATCCACCAACCATACAGCTCTCCATTAGTATGGTTGTAATAATAATAATAGCAATAATTATTAATAAGTGTTATAATATTATAATAGCAATCATAATAATGAAAGTAATCATCGTCATTTGTACAGCACTTTTAATTCACAGTAGCTTAAAGTGCCTAAACAGATTAAAAGAAGGAAACAAGACCAGAAGAAAAGAACAAAAATGAAGAAAATTTTGATTTTGTGTTGATTCAATAATGCGGTACAGCCGGTACATTAAAATGGTAAATGGTACTTCTTTGTGTACTGAACCTAGGGATATAGGGCCTACTGGAGAAAGGGTCCTGGATTCTGTTAAACTGTACGATCTTCCCATTTTTTTTTAAATTTGGCCAAAAGGCAGAAAACAAAGCAGTCAGGCAGTCAAGCTGTGCTCTCCAGCAGATGACACAGGGTTCCAGCGCTGAAAGGATGTTGCCACAGAGACACACAGCATGGAGTTCATCCCGATCGGATCAGCACCACGCCCTTGAATGGAAGAGAGGACATCCTGCACATTGTCAATCACTGTGACTGAAATGAAAAAGCCTGTAAAAATCTCTCAGGCTGAAAACTGTTATGTATCCTGTATATTATTTATGGCCCTGGCATTGTTCTGTGTGTCTTACGATATTTATGCAAACACAAACACTCCAGGAGTGTTTCTTACTGCTGTTCATTCGAGGAACTGGAAGGATGAGCGTTATGCGACATTTCGCAGCAGTGTGGGTGTGTGTGTGTGTGTGGGGATCGAACTCTCACCTCCAGCCTTCCCATGTCTGGAACTCCTGAGATGATACCTTCAGACAGCCAGCCTAAGTAAAAGCTCCTCCAGCCACACCTCCTACCATCTCACCACCGCAGCAACACCCCCCCACACACACACACACCACCACCACCACCACAGACACACACACACACACACACACCCAACCTCATAACTGAAGGTCAACTCCTCCTTGAGTGTAGATCAACTCGCACCTCCGCGAGGCTCGCCCAGGTCTCCTGCTCTCTGTTATGTAACGCAGCACCAGGGGAGAGACGATCTGGGACACACAGCACAGAAGCACAGCCGTTAGAGGGGCTAACCATAAATTCACATCCCTTCTTTCATTTGATTTCTGTGAATAACAAGGAGGAAGGAAAGCTTTTGACTGGAAAAAGAGACATGCATCACGTGAGTGTTCATGTTGATGTGCAGGACCTGACTTTCCTTTACATTTGACATGAATGAGGTTGGGAGTTGTTTTGTATCAGGCAGGATATTGAGAAGGGATGGTAAAATTGTTTGTATGAACTGATGTGATGGCAATGAAGGTATTAAAGAGGTAGCATACTTGTTAAGAAGGTGGGCAGCTGTGGCCTATTGGTTAGGACCCAATGGTTAGGTAGTTGTCTTGGGATTGAAGTGTCACAGGTTCAATTCCTGGACCAGTAGAAAAAAATGCTTTATGGTAGTGAATAACCAGTGCTCTCCTACAGTGCTCTCCTCCATCTGAAGCGTCCTTGAGGAAGGCATCCAAACCAAATGGCAACATTCCAGGCTAAACAACGAAGCCAAACCTTCACATATCTATTGGGGGCTGGCTGAAGAAGCAAGAATCTCATAGAGTCCCATGTAAAAAAAAATAATTTTAGAGCAAAAATAAACATATTTACAACCTCGTAAAAAACATTCAGGTCCATGATAACTCCGAGGGGGATGATATTTTTTAGAATCCATTAGTTTATTCCCCAAGATATTTTGCATTGATATTCATAGGATGAATTGGCAAAGATAGCGACACCCGCAACCTTCAATTTAGGCTTTATTCAGTCTGTGAGAAAGTCTATGCGTCATCACAGAGGGCTTGTCCAGTTCTCTTATATACAGTCTATGGTCCAACTCCACACTGCTGCAGGGGGACTATCCCTGTACTTAATTCACTGTAAGTTGCTCTGAGTGTCAGCAAAATGGAATGTACTGGAAAAGAAAAGCAGGTAAGCCAGGTTCAGAGATGAAAAGGCCATGGCACATATTAATTCCAACCTTTTATAAAACCATCTTAGTTTAATGTGTGCAACACTAGTTGCACAGGTAGAACCCATACATGGCAAGACTTTTACTTTATGAGGATTACCTACCCCTGCTTACGGATATTCTGAAGTGAAATGTTATGCAATGACTGTGACCTCCAGCCATTTTAAATGTTATTCACTGCCATGTCAATGGAAAGACTGATACAAAATCTAAAGCTCCAGCCAGCTCATTAAATCTTTTAGTGGTTGTTTAAAATGTCAGCTGATGTAAATGTATCAATGTTGTTTCCACTACTCTCAATAATCAATAATACTGTTTATGGTCACAAAAAAGTAAACATATAATAAGCTTAAATGGACATAACTACCATTTCTTTCTGCCTGAGTCTAGACTGAAATATATATATACGCAGGTAACACTGCAATTAGAACAGATCTACTTTTAATTGCATGGACCAGATCCCAGAGCAGTGCTTCTGTGGCCCAGGTTATGTGCACACAATAGACTTGCAACACTCTTTTGTTTTAGTAAACAATTATCAGGCCAGTGGGGGCCAGAGGCTGGATCACATCACTCTAACTAAACCGACTGGACAAGGCCTGCCATCACTAATGGAAGCACTGAGAGCTGGGCAACGGGGATGTCTGGGTTCATGTGTAATGGCAAAGAGGTAGGAGGACCTCGATAAATAGTGACCATTCAGGAAAACAGGCCAAAGAGCCAGAGGGCACAGAGTTATTTTAAAGCAAGTCTTCAAAGAATAGAATACCGACATGTCTGTTATCCTGACATTGAGTTTGTGAAATAAACCTTTTTTATCACAGCAATGATTTTTGTTACACAGAACAGTGGGATGGAAAAACGTATAAAGCTTGCTATATAATGTCCCATGCTAATCAATAATGCTCAATATTGACTGAGAAAGTGAGAGAGTCTACAGTTGTACTGGAGGGAGGAGGATGACTTGTGAGATTCAGAAAGAAGGCAATTTCATGTTTCATGTTTTGTTTGTACAGTTGAGTATGCATATGCTGTGATCTGTGGCTTGGAAAAGATGTGTTTTTAAATACAAAGTGGTTTTGATAGGATGAAAAATGTCTTGAAAAAGTTATCTTAGGTATATTTTATTCTGTAATTAGCCCTCATGTACCTTCAACTCTGTGATTGTGTATTACGTGTTGAATTAATGTCCTCTGACTGCTTTATGACTTTGACACACTTTAGTGATCATAGGTCTCAGGCTAGTGAATGACCTTCCATATTGATAGAATGGTGACAAGAGAAACAAATGAGACACAGAAGGTTCTTTAACAAAGAGTTATTTTTGTGAAAGTATTACTCTTATACCCAATACTCTATGACATTGGGAAGTTTGACATAATAGTGTCTCACTATATGTGACTTTTACAGCGCAATCACAAAGACAGGGCTTATTAGTGTTAATTTCCACTGCTCATAAATGGGACTAGACTGTTAAATTCCCATTATCCAACCATTGAGCTCTTAAACTCTGTATTTCACGCACAATAGCCCATATTAATGTCAAATTTGTATCAGAGATTAGAGTGGAATGATTATTCTGGTTCCCCAACTTTCTCTGCTACAGCCTATTCATGACAACATCATGACACGGACTGGTGTGAAATGGCCATTAACCTCTTGAGCCTGCCCCTGTTAATGTAACGGCGCCTACTGGAGCTTTGAGTTATGCTCCACTCTTCTCCACTGGGGAGAATACATTACAGCAGACTTGTCATGTCAGGTCATGCAATATTGTCCTATATATGAAATAAAACAATGAGTGCTGTACAAAGCTCAGTGTCTGTGAACTTGAACTGTAGCCTCGCATTATGCTATACATGCTTTGCATTATACGACAGTGAACAGGCTTTCTGTTCAGCAAAAAAATAATCATCATCTACCATGGTGTGGTATAGATGAGAAATTATGGTTTAAGATATTATAGATGTGCCATTGACCATTTACAAAAGAAGCAGGAGATAAATCTGAGTATGTTAGTATGCATAGTTTGAATTACAGGTGGCACTGGGGGCTACGTTACCCCACAATCAAGACCCAGTACCCCCCGAAGAGACTATAGCAGGGTTGGGAATATATATTAATGTAATTAATGTAAAATGTAAAAAGGTAGTACATGTAAAAAGGTGGTACACCCCAATTATGGAGGGTTAATTCACATTCCGTTAGCATGCTATGATTGGATGTTTGGGTTATGCTGTCGTCTTCTCCATGGGCTTCTACACAATTATATAAATAACATTAAATTAAAAATCACATCAGTTTTGCTAAAGCCCAAAAGCAGACTTTAATAGGCCCAAAATGATGCTTATATTAATCTGAATGTATTACAATCGCCTCCTCTCCCCAAGGGTAGAAAAAGTGTCAAATGAGAATAGTTATTTGGTGTTTGTAATGGGTGCATTATGGGCCATCCAAAACAGAAGGCCAGACATGTCTCTGTGCTGAGGCACCCAGGCCTCTTAGAGGGGGCTGTGGAGGTTGTGCAAGGCACCGAGCTCGGAGGCACTGCTGAGGAACAAAACTATACGCAGGCTGTTGCATTCAGAAATACTATTTTTACCATTTTTGTGGTACAATGCATGCTAGTGATCAGGGTACGAAGGAAGCTTAAAGACATTATTATTTTTAAACCATTAAAAAATGCTTGAAGTACACAGCTCCACACTTGCTGACTGACTGACCGACTCTCCCCGGTGGCTGCTGCTGCCGCTCCTAATCTGCTGGCCCTCCCTGCACAGTGAGCGGCCTGTGATGAGAACATTTGGCAAGTCACCGCTCTGCAGATGTGACCCTCTGAGATGGCACGCCTGCCTCGCTGTTGGGTAGCTAAGCTCCCTGATTACATCAGAGGCAGAGCTGTAGCCAATCATGGCTATGCACAAAAACCGATGGCACCAAGACACACTGAAAAGATTTGTTGTCTTTCAAATGTGGGGAGACTCCAACAAAAGGAGCTTTTGTTGCAAAAGGGCGAAGGATTACAAAATGCTATGCACAAAGCTCTGGCACAAAAAAGCATATTGCAGAAAAGTTTGGTTGTCTTTCAAAGTGGGGAGACTTATAAGCCTTTGTGCAAAAAGTGCAAAAAGTGAGATAATGCATTAAATAACCTCAACTGTGTGATTAGCATTTTTTTGATATAGGGTTATCAGTCTGTGCTGGAAATTGCAGCAGATTATCCATTGCATTACATCCTATACATTGTTCTGTATGTTCCAGTAAAAATAACATGATAGCACACGCATTTGATGATTATGATGACTTTGATAAGAACACAGAATGAAGGGAGCAATAATTGCAATACCACAGATAGGAGTCAGAATGTCAATTGAATTGAATTAAATCAGTCACGAACACATTCCCTACACACACTCTTACTGTGATAGTTAACAACATGGCAACAGGTATCTGAACATTTTAGTTGCTGCAAAATAATCTGTAAGATTTGTCCAGATACAATAAAGTGCAAGGAGAGCAACATGAAACAAAATAAAATAAGATAAATTAGCACTATAGACTATGTTTTCATACATTAGATTAGATTAGATTAGATTAGATTAGGTTAGATTCAACTTTACTGTCATTACGCTTGCATAAATACAGGGTAATGAAATGTAGTTTAGCATCTAATCAGAAGTGCATGGAGCAGCAAGTGTAAGATATACAGTATATACAATACAGTACAATATACAGTATAGTACAGTGTACTTTATAGTAAATTATGTACAAATAAGTAGATTAGTATAAACACAAGAAATAGCAAGCAAATGTATTATAAACAAATATACAGGTGTGCTATATAAATATATATCAGATGTGCTATGAAAATGTTTACATGCGTGCAGATATACAACGAAATATTGACAATATTGGATGAAGTGTGGTTTGGATGAAGTGTGGATGGATAGGATAGTGACTAGATAAAGTACATTTAATTTGTTACTGTATGTTTCATTTAGATAGATATGTTCATGCTACATTTGATGATGTTCCATTTTGATTAGATTAGGCTCCATTTTGGTTAGATTATGCTCCTTTTTGTTTCTAAAACGGCTCAGAGTAGTTTTCACATCACATTTCATTTCAGGAAGTAGTAGTAGTGGCAAGGGACCACCCTGGTTTACTGGTTTTACCGCTGTGTGATCCGATCTGTTGGCAAAGTGACAATAACCTTTTTGATTCATATACAGTGCTTGGGTGCTATCGATGACACAGGTGGAGAAATATTAAGTCATCGGTCATCTGTGACGACCCAGCAATGAAGTACGCAGGCCTCACAATGTGCAAGATGAGCTCCTGGAAGAATGAAATACAGTGTTAGGTCAAGGTGCAACACTTTCTTCTAAATCATGGTCAGCTTTAGCCATTTTGAGGTATATGTTCATAAAGCAGTGTCAACACACAACAGTTACATGGTTAAATTGTGCAACATCTTCTTTTAAATCATGGTCAGTTTTAGCAGGTATATGGACAAAAAAAAACAGCAGTTACATGTTTTTTTTTTATAACACAGTATAGATGGGACACAGTAACACCATTTTAATTCACTTTAATGTTCTCTTCAGACTCTTCAGACAGACAGACAGGGAGATATTTGCTGTTGAAAGAGTAACACTGAATCTGGGAACCCTCAGACTTTTACCATGAGCAGAGAGCCAAAGTTTCATGCGGTCTCTTGACAGGAGCAGCATGGAAAACGTAATGGCGGTTCATTACGGCTCAGCATAGGAGGTGACCTGACCTTGTGGTATTATAGCTATGCCTCCGAGGCTGGGGAAGCTAATTAAAGTGATAAACAAGGAAATCAAAAGCCCAGGGAAAAGTGAGCCATAGTGCAGTGTATCCCCCCGACACACACACACACACACACACACACACACACACACCAGATTCCCAACCCCCCTAATTACAGACACACACACGTAAACACGCACGCAAACACGCAAGCACGCACAGACGCACATACACACCCACACACACACAAACGCATGCAGAAGCACACACACACACACACACACACACACACAAGAGGGTTGGTCTGGCAACTTTTTAACACAACACACACATTATCCCAAAATTAAGAGCTTTGACTGCTTAGTGTGCATGAAAGCACCAAGCTCTTGAGGACAGTACCACAAAAACGCTCTGTTTAAAAGGGGGTGTTTGATGGATTTGCCTGTAGGACTGTGAGCTGCCCAGCTGAAATGAAATAGTAGACAGAGGCATTTGTTACCATGCGCTCTAACAGCTGTTACCCTCTGATGCTGCATTGAATGGAGACTGGGGGCCATGGGTTCAGAGAGATGCTCTTTGCATCCTATTCAGTCTGAATGAAATGGAATTGTAAATCTAACTAATAGTTAAATAAGTCTTTTAAAAAGTTGCCAGACCCAAACGTCTTTTCTAGTAATTGAAATAGCTTTAATAAATGGGGTAGTTCATGGGCAACATAACTTATATTATGTACAGGCCTTCATCAGGGCAAGGATAGATATTTGAGTGCTGACGGAATGATAAACATTGAGCACTGGACATTCACCAGGGACTGTGTTTCTACAAATGCATGTAATGGCATTGCAATCTAGCCAGGATTCGGGCTAAATGGGAGGATACATTTGGGAATGGAGCTTGGAGACTATTGGGACTGTGCACTTAGAAGAATTAGTTCATCATCATCCTGTGCATGCCTAGCTTTTATTCAGTTCAAAGTCCTACACAGAGTACATTATAGCAAAGCCACATTGTCGTGGTGTTTCTTTTCTCCCGCTATTCTTACACACAGTTTTTGGTCTTGTCCTTCTTTTCGCACATACTGGTTTGAGGTTTTTAAAACGTTGTCTGAAGTTTTTATTGTACCCATCAAACCAAACCCCTTAACCACAATTTTTGGCATCCCTGCAGACACATTTGCAATAACCCACTCTGATGTCGTTTTTTATCTCACTGCTTGTCTGTCGTAAAATTCTTTTAGTGTAGCGAACATGTTAACATTTTAATCTCCTGTATTTACACAAAGATTACACAAAGATTACATCATCACTCTTTTTTGCCCTTTCATATTTACTTGCCCCCCTTCACCACTTCCCTGTTTTCTGTTATCTTGGGAAGAGGAGTAGGAAAGGAGAGCCCATCACCAATGTTGAAAATCGTGCTGTCGTTTTGCAGAATAAATGGAACATAAGGAGCAGCTCTGTCGACATCACCTATCTTTTATATCATAAACCAACCAATCACAATGCAGAGCCAGTCACCACTGGTTACATTACGATGGAAATCTTCCAGACCCCCTTCACTAACCCGGTGGGTAGAGTACACAATGTTTTTCAGTAAACTGGAAAAGATTAAATTTACACTTAGGTCAATAAAAATGTTTTATTTGAGGAGGTCATCCTTTCACTTACTTTCATAATGTAAAGGTAATGGAGGCTAAATCCACATACCTTACCTCACCCTCCCATAATGTTTTGATGGAGTAAGCCTAGCACACAGAAATTTGTTTTTGAACACATATTCACACCCATTATAGGGTACCCACAATATGTTTGAACAATACAAGTGGTACTGCAAATGGCCCCTAGTGCACATATTGTAAATATAAATGACGTAGTGTGATTTTGGAATGTTAGAAGATGCATTTGGTGCATAAACTATATTATGAAGTAAATGCTCTCTATTGATATGTGGATAAATTCTCCTCAGAGGTGAATAAGGTCTATCTTGAGAGGCAAGTAAACTCTGTTAACTTGTGTTTACCTTTCACTACAGCCCTGATACAATATGCAACCTGTGAGGGTCTTCTACTCTCTACCTCATACACAGTACTTGCTTGTAATATGACGAAAGCTTTAGATGAAAGCAGCAGGGGTCTTCTTGCAACAACTCTCTTCAATATCACAGCCTGTGGCGGGGCCTGGCCTGGCAAACAAATCAGTCAACTGCAAAGTTGAGCCTCTTCCCCAGCATTGTGCATCTGCTGCTGGAAGCCTAAGGGCTGTGCCTTACGTCCTCTGAGAATGATGAATGACACATGACTCTTCAGCTCTACCTAAAGGCTGTGGCACGTCCCTTCACAAATTGCACAATCTTCTCCAATAATGCAAGCCCCCTGCTGCACCCTGTTGCTTCGCCTGGCGGCCATTTTTGGGTATTTTAATTAATAGGGCTGTTTACTCTCTGCGGTAGAGGTGGCTATGCTGTTATGATGGCACAACGGCTATGTCTTGCCAATATTACTCATAAGTAGGGCATACCAATGATGTCATCTCATTTACCAATAAGTGGAGTATGCATGGATGTACACAAACAATGTACGCGTAAACACTGCCATACACAAACAAATATACATTATGCACAGACACACAAACAGTGTCTCATATAGCACACATGCACACAGAATAACACAATCAACCATAACCAAATATACACCGGCACACAGTCAGGGGTGCCATGAGGCAGGGGAACCAAGGACAATTTCAAGGGTTGAGCATTATTGTTGTGGGGAGGGGATACCATATTGTTTCACTGCTGTCAAAATATTTAGCACCCCCCCCCCCTTTGACACAGTACAAGCTGACATACACAGGCAAAATTCAGTCTGACACACACACACACACACACACACACACACACCTACACACACACACACACACACACACACACACACACACCTACACACACACACACACACACACACACACACACACACACACACACACACCTACACACACACACACACACACACACACAAACAGTCTTTCTCCCTCTCTTTAATTGCCGTCTGTCTCATACTAAAGGTGTGATTTATCACGTGTCACAGCCTCACAGCTCCAACGCTAAACTTCACACACGAACAAACAGCCCAGGGTGCCTGTCTGGCAGAAGAAGGAAAAAAAAACATTGGAAGGCCACAGAGGATTGGGGAAAGCACGAGACAGAGAAAGAGAAGGAAAGAAAGACAGACAACAGAAGGAGGAGGGTGTAGTGTTTAGTTAGGGTGTGTGGGCGTGATCTAATTTGGATGCAAATTTTGCAGAGGAGCTCACTAGTTTAGATTTCCATTATTCCACAGTATGCAAATGAATGAAGGGGCATACGATGTGGAGAAAAAAGAGAAAGAAAGAGAGAGAGAGAGACAGAGAGAGACAGAGACAGAGACAGAGACACAGAGACACAGAGATACAGAGACAGTGAGGGAGGGAAAGAGAGAGGATGAGAAAGAGAGAAAGCTAGATCAAGACAGGGAGAGAGAGAGTGAAGAAAAGAGAGTGAGAGAGGAAGAGAGAGAGAGAGAGTTGGAGATGGAGAAGACAACAGCAGTCACTAATGAATGCCGTTTATTTGACGGCCCTACGGGAGCCTGGTCTGGGGAATAGGACGCCTAATTGAAGGAGATAAAGAGGAACCGGCGTAATGTGTTTGTGTGGCAGGGAGGCAGCCACCGTGTCCATCTCTCTGTTGTCACGGCTGAGCCGCACGCTGCCACCACATGAGACAGAAGATGCCCTGTTTGGTCATGCTGGTTTCACATCTTTTGCGTCTTTTAAGCTCACAACATGATGTAATTACTCTTTTGTGTCACCTGTTTAAACAGCAGGCTCAGACACAGGCTGGTTCTCCAACAGTCCATAAAGTGGAGATACCGTATTTCATCTGACTATTGTCTTTGGAAGCTTACTCTCTTAAAAGCAAGGCATTTCAATTGTTAATGCTGTCTGCTTAATGGGAATAGCCTTCCTTAGTGGTTTGTTTATACCATAATAAAAAGTTTATACTTGTAATAGTCCTTTCTTGTAATAGAGGATAAGGTCTGGACTCAACGCCTTAGTGTTTGATGTAGTACAGCAACTTCGCTAAGTAGTTTTTTCAGCCCTGAAATAATGTTTCCAATAATGTTTCCAATGTTTCGGTGGTTCATCAACTCGTTAGAGGGTGAGAGCTACTTCTGAATTCACTGTGCAGCCCTCAATGGTGATCTGTAGTTTGAATGAGACATAAGAAAGACAGTTAGTTCCACTTCCAACCTGTAGGGCAACCAAAGAGGAAAAATGCTTTAGTGTTGTTTTAACAACAAACATCCTGGTAAGTGTCATTGTAAATATGACATAGCAAATGTGTCATTGCAAGTGTCCTAGCAAAGAGTGCATTGCAAACGTTTTATTACATTGCATGTGCCACTGTAAAGGTCCTTTTAGGCCATTTTGCCCACACTTGTCTACACAATGTTTTATGCATATGTGTGGTAATATGAATGCTGTGTACCACACTAATGTTTGGCTAGTTGGATGGTGTGGTTTGCATGTAAGAAAAAGCTGTGCCAAGTTTGTTCACTGCCACGCTCACTCTGCTAAGTGAGATTGTTATTGCCTTTTATTTTTCCTGTGACACGTTATAAAAAAGAAATGATTTGTTCCGTTAAGTCAGATCGATATGTAGAGTTAAGTTCACAAACCTAACACTAGAGGTTGACATAACTCAATTAGAGCAACAACACAACCTGAGACTTCATCACTTTTTGCATCACACTTGGTTTCAGTAACTCATGTGTCACATTTCTATGACACATCACACGCACCCTGTCATGCTCAACTCACAGCATGGTGCTATAAAAACACCACACTACATACCACCATAAAAAAGGGTATAGTGTTACATATATACCGTGTGCTTAAACCAATCGTATGACTCTGAAATGGCAATGTGAAATACAGTGCAAAACACAATTTGACAATGTGTATTAATGCTTAGATAGCACCTACTGTATACGTCTAATGTCCCCCCATACCCATTTATACCAGTAAAGTGTACCGGTGTCTCTCTTCCACTGTCAGTATAGTGTACAGCAGATAATAGCAGCATTACACTGTTAAAAAGGCTGTGAAGTGTGGTCTGTCTGTCAGGCAAGCAGCAGCTGTTGGTGTCAGGTGATGTATGGTGTGGGCCGTGATCTCTCACTGTGCTCGTGTTCTCATGAAGCGTAGAGGTTACAGGAGCATTTTCCTTTCAGTACTAGACAGGATGATGAGAATGTGTGTGTGTGTGTGTGTGTGTGTGTGTGTGTGTGTGTGTGTGTGTGTGTGTGTGTGTGGTAATTGTGATCAGAACTGGTGTCAGTTGGCGGTGAACTGTGGGGACATCATTTTGCCATTGTCACACAGCTCATTGCCTCTGGAGAGTCTGAGTTGTATGCCATACAGTACCTGTAGAGGAGTACACATGCCATGAGTGTGCCACACTGTATGTGAGGGTAATGTGTTGGCTGTGGAGCTGTGTAGTCAGGCAGCAGGAGCAACAGTAGCAGTTGTGCTTTTCTCACTATGGTGAAACAAAATTGAGTTTTCTGAATTCATTCCTGGGGTTGATTTCCAGAAATATCTATAATTACATTCCATTACCTACGTAATGATGCTTAAGTAACATATGGGGAAAAAATAATAAAAAAGATTAGCCCAAAATCCAACTAAGGATGGCTTACTGAATATGGTATAACAGTAAATCAAACATAAGTAATATGAGGCAGAATCAACCAGAAACAGATTGCTTAGTTAATGTTGAGACTGTTGTTTAACTGATTTACCACATTATCCTTCAATATACTCCCCCCCTTACCTCCCTTCTATTCTAGGATGTTTCAAAGGAGCCAATATTGCTCAATCAAACCACAACAAACACAAACAATGACTAACTTTCTTCAGAATGGCAGACTCTTGAAGTTAACTTTGAATTTCAAGCACATACACAAAGTATTTTGTCTTCAGATTCATTCCGTGATCTAATTTTTAGATGGTGGGACAGACACAAGCAGACTCACCATGTCTTCCTGTTGTGATGAGACTTCACATTTAATTATTGTATTTGATAAAACAACAAGCACTCAAAATGCAACAAGCACTCAAAAACAACAAGCACTCAAAATGCCCAACTTCATCATTGTCTCTTATTGCATATACTGAATAAAAGAAGTGCCAGAAAAGAGTCTTGGTGTCGTGATCCATTAACGTTTCGAAAACATGCAACACTTACAATAATGTGATTAACTTCCACAAACAGTTATCTGTGCATGTGATATGCAAACAATGTACTGACTTGTGTGCTACTAGTGTATGATTTAAAACCTGATTATAAGCACATGATGTAGAGATGGAAACTGGTACATACAAAATGTCTCAGCAGAGGGTGGTGATATGCACACAAAGAGCTTTTGTTGTTCTAACAGCGTGAAGAATGAATAATGTATGATTGTTACTGATTTTAACCTGTTTTAACAATGGGTCTTGTGGAAAGTTGGGTTTGGTTTGTTGAGTCATAGTTTCTTTCAACACTTTCAAAGCTGTCCACTTCCCTCTTCCCTCTAATGACACCCACGAAGACCAGGCAACATTGTACAGTAAGCATGCATCCTGGTTACACAAGGAAGTATAGTCTGTAAGAGACTGCAAAAACTAGAAAAAAACACAAAAAAGGAAATGTTGTTAAGCAACTGTATAACTGTAGGCATGGTTTCAAAACAGAAATAAGAGCTTTGGCGAAAGTTCTACCAGGAAGAATGAAATGCCACGACATACACAGATTACTTCAACTCCCTTTCCCTGTCCTGTGACATTTCATACCTGCTTTGCTGTCTCAGGTGCTGACGTGTCAAAAGTCCTCTTCTCCCTCTCATCCACCTCTAGTTTGGTTCCTGTATCAAAGTCAAAAAGTCAAAGTCAGTTTTATTGTCAAAAACCATATGTACAGGTTGCACACACAGAATTTAAAATTGCAATGCTCCCTAGGCCCACCGTGAACATTAAACATCTTATAAACAAGACAGGAAGACATGATGACAAACATAATAATATAAACATAATAAAAAGTACAATGGCCTTGTATATAATACAAATAAGTAAAAACACAATGTGTAGTGAAAAAAACGCTCAAATGGTGCCATTTAAGCAGCAGTATATCCTTATGTGTATGCTAACAGGTTAATGTCCCCTCCTCCGTCCCCCCCACAGCAGGTGGGTCCCTGTCGGGAGGTAGGCTCTGGTCCCTGCCTGCTGATACAGGCAAGATGTGCTGGCTCTTGACATTTCAATTCCTGGATGGCTGATGTGATCTATGCCAAAGACCTTTAAGTTGATGATTGTTATATATTGTACAGAAACTGTTTCTCCACCCTCATTCTTTGTGTCCCCCATAAAGAAATCACCGCACAGTGGTCTCTGCTGTTTTTTATTTAGGTGAATAACACATTTTGCTGTCGCTTTGCTGTCACTCTCCTCATTTTTTGTGTATTTGTTGTTTTAATCCAGCACTTTAATCTATCTTTCCTCTGATTTTTTCTGTAAGAATTTCTTTCAGGAAACTGAAAGGCAAAGGCAAAGAGGACTTGAATGAGCATTTTAGATGATTTCCAGTTCATATTAGCAGTAAATGTTCTTATAAGTAGCAACACTAGCTTTTGACATCTCAATGAACTCACATATGACATTGCCAATGCCTATTACCCTTCTCTGAATGACGAAAACACAACATGCATCAGAGTGATCTAAATCTGATGTGAGTAGGGGAGAAACCTTCATTGCGAGAGCAAAACGGAGAAGTGGTGAAGGACAGACATTCAGGGTTGCTCATTTGTCAGCTTGACACAAAGGACAGGAAGCAATGAGAATATCATTGGCTTCAGATCCATTCCCTCATAATATCTTTATACGTACACTAAAACTGAATATTCGAGGCAGTTTTGAATATTGTCAGGAACATAAACTGAGTCACAGGACAATTATTTTATGCATTATGGCACTATACCCTAGATGGTAACATTTCAACATTTAACATCTTAACAAACCTTGTTGTGGGTAGGGTAAAGTTAAAATTATGATCAGTGTTAATATTGAATCGTACAGAAAGTCATATAACACACAACTGATAATTGAAAACAGCATCTTACATCTTCATGTTAATTAGATAAGACATGTACAGATGTCAGATTTACATGAAGCCATATAACATATCCGTATACTTATTAAATTACCAGAAAGTATCTATGATGTGTGAGGAGGAACAACCTGGCATTGTATGGCATTATATTATTTCATACTTACATGAGGTATGATGTAATTATATGGTAGAAGATATGGCAGCAGCATAAGGAAACAAATATGGTTATGTAAGGCTTACGATGTGGGCTTTGAGGATAGTGTTTCTGTTAGAACAGGCAATAGCTCTTGCGTCAGTAGATTCTAAGAAAGCCCAGCTTCAGAACCATAAAGGCAAAGCTTTCAAACAACATGACTAAGAATGGAATTCGCCTATGAATTATGAGGCAATAGCCAGCTCGTAATGTCGTTGTTCTGTCACAACCAGATCTGAATATTAATGATGAAGCAGAGTAAAAAAGCTGTCCCATGAATGTTTCACAAGTGTTTTCGTCTTTTCCCTCCCAATTCATTTTTCATATTCTCCCACCCAGAGACCATGTTGACACAAAGACAGAACAACTCCTGTTAGCCTCCCAGATGAGTACAACAATGCAGCCTGTGAAAGGCAGATATGATTTGATATGAAAAACAAGTGCAGATATTTTCCCTGTGGTAGTGACATACCCTTAAGCATCTCTCTAGAAAACATAAACATGTGCGACCCAAAATAGGGCTAGGCAAACATGGCTTCTTAACATACAACGAAGCTGCAATATTTTGACATTCATGGGCCTCTGTTCAGTTAATTAAGCTTGCTCCAGTTTTGTAAAGTTTCTACTTAGCATACAGCATGTGTCAGTGCATGTTTTACACACACACACACACACACACACACACACACACACACACACACACACACACACACACACAAACCATTTTAAAACGCAGATAACACCTCTCTACTATATTTATAACCAATACATAACACAGCATGTGCTTTTCTATAAGTGTCTGGTGCGACATCACACTTGGTTTTCACAGGTAGGTGAGAGGTACATTATAGAGTGACAGAAAATGGTGTCTTGGAGAGCACTGATCCATGTGCTCATCCACAGTCACAGGGAACCGAGGGCAACTCCATGGTCTGATAACAAGTGACATTAAAGGCCATGAAAGGACCACATGGCAGATGCCCTTGCCTGTCTGAAGTGTATGTGGTAAGTGCAGTGGCCAAGGTGTTTTTGTTGTACCTCTGGATATTGTGGAGTCAGTCTTTGTCACTGACGGCTGAGTTGGATATTAGCTCCAGAGAACGCACTGCTAGGTACCTAATCAAGGGGAAGAACACTTTAACCAACTGGGACAGAGAAGGTGGGCTTAGTGTGCTCTCTCTCTCTCTCTCTCTCTCTCTCTCTCTCTCTCTCTCTTTCTCTCACAACCACCTTTGGGGAGAAAAACAAAAACAGAACAAAGAAGCAAAAGAAAGGAATGGCTCGCATTAATCTTAAAAGCCTATGACAGTCTCTGTTGTTTATTATGTAGCTCATAAAATCAACTGTAAATGGTCAATGTGTCAGGAAAAGAGAGATGTGCAGGAGGCCTTTATGCTTGCTTTTCCTCCATGAACACCTTAGGGGGAGGAAACAGAGGGACAAGGCACCAAAATGTGACTGGGTTCTTGTTTTTACGAAAGGCTGTTAATGTTTGGTCTCGGGAGGCAATCAAAATAGGCCTCCCTCATCATCCCAAAGAAGCATGTTGATTGGCTTGCCACTGTTTATTGCTTGGTTCAAGATACTGTCTGTCCTCCGTTCACAGAGTGGAGGCTGAGTGTGAACCCTTGAGATTTTACTTCTCTAATGAACAGATATCCGAAGGGCAAAAAATGCATTAAAAACATGGGCTACACCTTAAATTACAGACACAGACTACTAACAAATTAAAGTTCTTTGTGATACCCAGAGGATTTGAATGCCTTAAAAAACTGGTCAAAAGGCACAGCACAAAATATGACAGTATAGATATCCTTGGTTATTTTTATTAATTTAAGACTTACAATTATGAAATTACATGAATTATTAAGCAATAACAAAACAAAACTCAATTTATGTCAACATAATTAGACCACACAATGAAGTATTCTTTTACACTCCAAAGGAAAGTACAACTCTCTTTGTCGAAGTGTCTACATCATCATTTATTGATGACAAAATAAACAAAGCTGGGGCATTCAACTTTGCAATTTTTCTTCAAATCAAGTGACCTTAGTGTTTCACCAGTCTGTTGAGTCCATGTCATAGAGAGGTGTAGATGTACACAAAAACCATGACGAGCAAGTTGAGCAATGTTCCAACAATGCCAATAAGGGTCAGAATCGACTCTTGTTCGCTTTCCGTCTCCTCGGGGATGTATTCAAAGGTCTGGGGATTAAACGATTCATTGTTCACAATAGTCCTTGAGACAGTTAGATGCTGTTTCCGTTTAAGGCCAGCCTGTCGAGACAAGATCAGGTAGACTTTGAAATGTAAGAAAAACACAACTATGACACAGGTAGGATCATACAGACAGCTACACAAACAGTTAGAGGTGTCAATCCAACTTACGTGTCCCCTGCGTAGTACGGTTTTTACTATCGTTCTCCTCATGCCTCAGCTGTTCACCTGAGTGTATTTTGGCAAAGAGCCTTAACTGCAACTACAAAAATGACATGGTGCTGACATGTGTGGACTCAGAAACTTTGCCCCCTCTCTGGGTGTAAGCAAACATACACTTCTGAAAGTGGCAAACAAACTGAACAAAATAAAACATGCATGGCATTGAACCGCACTGACATGACAGGATTAGTTGTTGTTTAGTTGATGTTTTATTTTTTTTAATCTTTGTGTTACTCTGAAAATAAAACTGTGGCATTTTTGACACATTAGAACAAACACAAAGATTCCCAAGACATTTGTTTGTTTTAGTTGATGTATTTTTGTCCTTGTGTAGGCCCCCAGATGAGGCCTTGTGTGAAGGATGTCCCTCCGGCTCTTTCTGGAGCTGATTTTCACTCACCTTGAAATTTCCCCTCAGAGAGATTCACATTAGTGGAGAGAAAACCAGGAGGGCTGTGCTGAACTGGTTTAAGGTGGCAGACTCTGTAAGAAATGTACAGCCAAGACAGTTTCACACACTTCCTCTGCCATCTTGCCAGGAGGTGTTATGTGTCTCACAGCACCAATATGGTAGCTTGGTCTCGACACTAAATTTGCCTGAGCAATAATCACATACAGTATGACTTTCTAACAGTCTGCTGATGGTTCGTCTCCAGTCAGACAAATATCAGTAACTAATCCTTCCCCAATACACACAGACAGAGCAGTCATCAGTTAAGTTCATTTTTCTGACTGATAACTTTGTTCTGTTTGTTTCCTAGATCCAGTCAAACATGGTTGTTTTTTAAGAGTCAGCACATTGGTATTTCAGAGCTTTAGTATACACACCATACACATACAAACAGCTGTGAAACACACAAAGTCATGATCCTCTACATAGACATATATTTCCTTTGACAGCTTTGAGAGAAAGCTCTTCCCCATCGTCACACCCTCTCCCTTTCCCGAGGTGTGGGCTCCGGAGGCGGCACAGAGAGAGTGACCTGGTTCTGCGAGCAAGAGAAGTCTCCACACAGAGACGGGCGGCATTCCCAGCGCCTTTTGCCCCACATAAAGGAAGACCTGCCGTTGCCTAGCAACCGGCTCTAGGGAGAGGAGGAGAGCTGGGAAGTGGAGGCAACAGAAGAGACAGAGGGGAAAATGGTGTCTCTGTCTCGCGCCTGTGCCGTCAGAGTCAGACACAACAAATGTGAATTGTTATATTATAACAGATACTACAGCACTGTTATTGTTAAATATGTATTGGGAATAAAAATATAGACGTGTGCTGTCTGGACAGGGTGGTTAAATAAACTGTGGGGCAATGCACATTTCTGTTCTGAGGTAAAAACAATTGTCCTTTAGAATGTTGCACATATATGGGTAACCGTTCTACAAGTTTTACATATTTGCACTAAACCCAAGGAAACAATTTTTTATGTCTTCCTTTTTTGCTTAATTCATCCAGGCTGTTTAGTTAATTGTTTATTTGTTTATGATAAATATGGCTAAAGTATTTTTTAAAGGGTGCTGAATTAGGGCCCTATATGATGACATATTATTAGCATTAATATGTTTGCTGATCACTAAACTTTTGTTACCTTTTCTAGCACTAGTCCGTTCCAAGATTATAGCCAATGTGAACTCTTTCAGCTGTGTCGTCCACAGATAGAGGGCAGTGATACGCTTTGATTACACAATTATTACTAAGTTAGCAATCCTGCAAATTCATTGCAAAAAGGAAGACCGTGTGCATGTTCTGTGAACTGGCCAAGTCACCTTTTTAACACAGCACTGTTCAAGATGTGTGCATCTCCCTTTATGAGTTATGATTAAAAGATTT
Source organism: Setipinna tenuifilis (assembly GCA_030347295.1). NCBI lineage: Eukaryota > Metazoa > Chordata > Actinopteri > Clupeiformes > Engraulidae > Setipinna > Setipinna tenuifilis. The sequence continues at coordinate 22,689,122 of CM059282.1, forward strand.
AATTTAAATGATTAACTTAAAATTTCAAATGTCATGTGTGGTTCAATCAGAGGCGCAGACTGACATTGTACTTAAGTGTCTTAGTCACCTAAATAGTTATTTTTAGCAGGCCTGACTGCAGCATGGCTATATAAGCATGGTCACTGCTCACTAATACCATTGTTTAAGACAAACACAAACACGCCTACAGTACTCAAAGATTGGTTAGTGGCGCTTTAAATGTTTCCCATTGAATGTGAAAAAGTATTATTGTTCACTAGTATTTGTTAAAAAAAAAAAAACATACTAAGTGACACATCTATTCAGTCAAGACAAACCCCAGTTGGGCAATATTGGAACTTTCAGACTAAATGATTTCCATTGTCTTCAATTTCCTGAATCTCACAAAACTCACACTTACAGAAGTCTTATCAAACATGACAACTATAGAATATGAAAATATCCAATTTATAAGTTTAAATGTTACACAGTAATTCAACCTTTTTCTGGGTAACCTGCACATCCCACTCCTAATAATTATGAGATCTCAGTCGCTTTATATAGACCTGATGAAAACTGCAAAAATGTATGTCCAACAACACACTGTAAAATATTTTATTGACAAAGATTTTACATGCCTCTGACTTACATACAATATCTTAATATACAACACTTAAATACATAGTGCACTAAATAAGTGTCTTCTTTTACAGCAAAGGGAAATGCGATGATCTGACGTGTTTGTGAAAGAGAATATGGACAGTGTGTGGATTACTCATCTCTTTGGGTTGCCTCACACCCGCATCTTTCACCCTCCTTTCCCTACCCAGGGCTGGGGTCACTTGAGGTAAATCTGCAACAGGTCAGTTCAACCAACTTCCAGTGACATCTTTTACACTCTGCCACTAAACAGCTTGTCTACCATGACTCCTGCGCAACAGCTTGTCTACTTGGATTCTTGCTCGATATCCAAGAGTGCAGATCTGATGCCAAGTTTCTTCAGCTCATCCACCAGATCGCCATTCTGGTGCATCTGCAGGAGAATGTCACAGCCACCCACGAACTCCCCGTTGAAGAACACTTGTGGAATCGTGGGCCAGTTGGAAAATGTTTTTACGCCTGTTGGAGGAGCAAAGCACACCAACATTACAAGGACATTATTATTATTATTATTATTATTATTATTATTATTATTATTATTATTACCACCAATTCAGAGCATTGGAAAATTTAGCTACATGTTCACGTTAAACGACATGCAGTCTGTTTGTATGGTTAACGCCCCACTGGTGCTGCTCAACTAAGATAAAAACATTGCTGGTAGCCTTCGGAAGATAACGCTGGCAAAATACATTGGCCCGCTAATCTCATCAGGTGCTAAACCTATAAAACTTAGTCTGCTATCCTATTCTTTGTTATTTAAAGAACTGGTAACGTACCTTTGAATCACATCATAAGACTATAGAATAGCTCGCCAATATCGGAAGTGAAATAAGTGACAACTGTAAACACTGAACACTAGAAACTGACATCTGTCAGTTTTAGCCCACCAAAACCGCTAGAGGGGACTTCAGTTTTCCCTTCGCATTTGGTCGGCCTGTGTCATACTCGGCATGATCCAACCATGATACGAAATCTTAACTAACAAGATAGTTGTCATGCTGACATAACCAAGGTTAATTTTACCATCCTGTAAAAACATTTTTCAGGCATTTTAAGCGACTTAACAAGTGGGAATACATCACGCTGGTAACTGTGGAAATAAACATTAGCAAAAGTTTGTTGTTACCTTGGTTTATTAGGCTATGCTAGGCTGCTAACTTTAGCGATAGCTGACCTTGTCTGATGTCTTGGTCCTCCAATACATTATATGAAGCGTAGTCGTCAACTCCGTGCATCCGTAAAATCTGGACAACAGCATTACTAAAACCACACATAGGCTGGGCCGGCGTCCCTTTCATGAATACAACTACTTTGTCCTTCTTCACCATGTCGGCAAGATTATTCTGTATGTCTGCTGAGCACATGAATCGAGCCGAAACACACGGCAGATATCTGTCAACTTCAGGTCTATACACCGCTCCGGCTCGAAAACACCGAGCAGTTGTCCTGATTAACGTGTTCATTTTTAAAGTACAGCGGATATAAAATGGACAGGTCTTCAAAGTTACTTCCACACTATTAAAACATCACCAGAAACACCAATTTCCTTCGCACGAACCTTAACGTCACGCTACATCATAAGAACCGGAGGTTGACATCGATAGGCTTAACGGAGTTTGCGTATGCATCCGATTGGTCAATACATACATCAATCAAATAGGTTTCATAATCACAAATTTAGCAAAGTCCGTTATTACAGTTATCGTGTGACTATTATAACTGTAGATATTGTGATTAAAACAGGTACGACTAATTGAAATTATCTATTTGTGAACGTAAATTTAAAAAGCACATTGACCAGCGATACAAGCTTCCTGTAAACAAAACGTCATTTCCTATAAGTGGCTCATGCTTTCCTGGCATTATTATTTGTTGCTTGTGAATGGGATCTATTCATACATTCCACGCGATAGTTAGGTGAGCTTGTGTAGAGGCCTCACGTTTTAAAGGTAATGGACCATAAGCATGGTTTCTTGAGTTTAAAAGGATGGTCATCATTTGTTTAAATACCTGCGCAATTGAATGCATTTTTGAGTGCCATCCTCGTTTGAGAAAGCCTTACCAAACGCCAAGGTAACAATGTTAAGCTGTTGCACTTAAAATAACTGCACGGTAAGCTTATGACTTATTTTGAAGATTTTTGCATCTGCAATCCTGCACAATAGCCACCTGCGCCCTACCCAGCTTGTGGCACACCAGGATTGCACAGAATGAAAAAGGAAGCTAAGGCGTGACTTCAAAAGCTGTAGAAGTTTCACGTGCGATATTCCTCTTACAAGCAGTCAAGTCCTGTTTCCACGGAAATGTGGGTTCACTCTTTACCCTCATTTATCAAAAAACAGGCAGATAGAAGTCGGCAACGAGATATTGTTTGTTTGGTTAAGTGTTCCATTCAAGCACATAAAGTTGCTACATTATTGGACCTTTTCGTTCACGCATGCCTTGTGCCTCTGTCATTTTTCTAGATCGATATGAGTTCAGTAGGCTCCACATAATGTTGGTCTGTTTTGAATTCTACTTGCCTTTCCAAACCTTCTGCCTTTCTTTCTAACACAGGAAAGGTGAGAGTGCCTTGAAGATTGTCATCTCGTCCTCCAGATGCCACGCCATGCCCCAGGTTTTGTAATGGATAGTCAATTAACTTTCACATGTCCTTGGTAAAGCAACCCAAAGGTGTAAGTTACTGAAGTTATGCATGTTGCCACATGATTGCGTTTAGGTTGTGAAAGGATATCTTCTAGGTGTGTGTGTTTTTTTTTTTTTAGCTAAACAAGAAATGATCCACCATATTCTGTTATTCCTATATATTTTGTTATTTTTCCAGGCACAGGGAAGAGAGTTTAACACGTATATGATGTGTCTGAATTTAAGGAAAAATGCCCCATGATGTTTGAAAATACTTGAGCAGATGACTGAAAGTATTTGTATTTATGCATTCGTATTTGCACAAGGCATCTAGTCTAGTCATAAAAAAAGCATCATTTTGAAGTGTTGCTACACTGAAGCCTCTCTGCTGTGATATCATGTAAATCCCATTTGTTTTCATTAAATAAAGTTCCTTTTTCGAATTGTAATTAGCCTTAATATGTGCCCCACCGGGGTCTTTGAATTTAGTACTACACCGTTTTTTACTGCTGAATTACTGTCAGAGGGTTTGCTTTGTCTCCAGTTTACAATAAACCTTTCCCTATTTGCCATGTTCCTTATCTTGCATCCTGTATGTTTTCTTGCAAAATAACTTATCCAATAAGTACAGGCAGCCCTACGTATGGTTCCAATAGAGAATATCTTTATTTTAAAAAAGGTTCACTGTATTAATTTTGTGATTTAGGGCAGATAGAGGTTGCTTGGTAGACGTCCGTGTTAACAACTAAACAACGTCGCAGCTTCCTCCTTTTCTCGCGGGTTCTTATTTGAATGTGAGCAGGAACTGGATCAAGTTCGACTGCGCATGCTGCATTCTGCCCTTGAAGTGTATTGTTCATGGTCTACGCTGTGAACGAAGTCCTGCGCCAAGAAACCACGGCGTCGCGTCGTTTCGTGAAAGAGGGAGTGATCAACTTTTGTTTTTACCTTGCTTTCAGCACGTTACATGAGAACCAAGAGTAATAAAGCGACGTCTCATAATAGGTAAGGAAGTACGGCAAAATTATGCAAAACTTACATTTGTGAATAAGTTGAAGAACTTAGTCATTCGTGGTTACATTTATTAATATATTTTAAAATATATTTCTTACAGTTACAGTAGTTCTTAAAGACTATACCTTCGGTCACTACTAGTTAATAATTTGTTACACTGTAGCAAAAGAAGTAGCGATATCCTCATATAGTAGCCTACTTGGATCTCTTTTGCAGCTGTTGGCTAGAACAGGAAACACAAACAGTTGACTGCTCAGCTTATTCTCCTGCGTGTTTCTCCTAACGGTACCTACATGTCCAGGTAGGCTAATTCAGAACACCTAAACAGTGCGTTAAGCTAACAAGTCATTTTTTATGTAATGAAGGCTACTACGATTAAAGGGCTTGCAGCGTGGTGCCACCTCGATGACTTATAAATTGGGAATGTGTTTCCCTTCAGTTCTTCGGGAGACGAAAAAAAATTGGTGACTCAGAACCATGAGAACAGACAGATTTTCCACCAATTCGTACTCCGCCTCTCCGTTTATGTCTATTTCCAAGGCTGGTGATTCAGGGGGCAGCTTTTGGGCAACACAATAATAATATGATTTACAGTTTTTCTTCTGGAGTTTCAGCTTAAGCATATGTTAGAAATGGTTGCTTTACAACGTCAGACTAGAATCAGAGTTGCATAGCTTTCCGTACGCCTATGTATATCACATTCTTTCTGTGATTTATGATGTTTATTATGTCGAATCACTATGGGTTTTGTTGAAGTAGCCTACCTCAACTTAGAAATATGTGTGTACATCTGTTAAAAGATTTGCATAGGCATATTAGATTGGCTTAACAACCTCCTTTTATGTCCTTATTTGCATGGGGGAAGTAGGAGTAAGTGTTCACCTGAAAATCAAGCTGATCTGAACTGATGATTCTGTTGATAAAAGCTGGCCAATGTGACTAAACTGTCAGAACTCCTGCCATACTAACTAGCTTTTACTTTTTACTTTTTTATTTACTATATTTCTATAAAGGAATATTTTATCTAACAAATGTTAGTGTTGTATTAAAGGCATAGGTTGTGATCTGACTTTAACTAACTTTATGTCCACTGTTCCTCAGTTTAATTGACATTGTATGACCCTCCATCCCAGACAGGTACACCCTGCACTATGACTCAGCAGGAACAGGTGGAGTTTGACCAGAGCCTAGACCGTGCTGTTGCCTGGATGCAGGTGGTCCACGAGAGGCTCAGACAAAATGACAACACACAGGGACCCAGAAAGGACCTGGAAGCCCGCGTCCGAGCTACAGAGGTAGTCCTGTACTATGATTGTGAAATGTATATTACGATATGTATGTCTACTTAAATACTAAGAAGAATGTTTTATGTTTGATGTAGTATGCTGCTAAATTACATCTTCACTCAATAACAAATATCAAGGGAAAATGTATATGCCAATCCTTAATGTATGTGAAGCATATGTTTTTTTAAAAATGAGTTCTAATTTTGCTCTCTCTGTCAACCCAACTGTGTGTCACAGGAGATCTGTGAGTCTGAGGAAGAGGGCAGGATGAAGGTGGATTTGGTGGTGGCAGCTGCTGAGTCTTTGCTGAGGACGTGTAGTGAGGAGGACAGGGTCCAGATATACACCAAACTGAAGGGCCTCAAAGCGCAGTGGGAGGAAACCTCCACGTACATTACCCACTGCCACAGGTGCGGTAGCATATTGGTGCCATTATCCTAAGCTGGGTGATGATGATGTGACAAACATATCCACAAGCCTCTACACTTGTAGAGAAGATGATGCATTAAATCTAGACAGATGTATGCTTTATGCAGTGCATGTTTTTTTATTTTCATTTAAGTTAAATGTGGTAAAATTGCAATAATTATTCTATTATAAAAGCCTGAGGATTTAAATTATTCCTTAAATATAGATCATATGTGGTCTTCTCTACGTAAAGTTTGATAATCTAGATCACCTGTGAAATCATCAAGCAAACTTCTAAGCCGCTTTCAGACATTCCTTTTTCTGTTCGAAGTTACCTGCTATGAAAAGGATTGTTTCCTCTGTCACTATTTAATGCTATTATAAATAGATAAAATGTATTTATCATCTTATTTATAAAATTATGTATGCCATTTTTAAAATGTATCATCTATTTTTTATGTTTTTATTTTTTCACATCATTTATAATGTACTAATTGTATGTGCTTGTTCCTCTTGTGTAGTCGTGTGGAGTGGGTATGGCTCCACTGGGGTGAGTACCTGAAGGCTTATGAGGAACTCTGGGCCTGGCTGCTGAGGGTTCGACAGGCACTGGCCCCCGAGCTGGAGCTTCAGTTGGGCCTGCGGGAGAAGCTCTGGCAGCTGGAGCACCATCGCGTGCTCCTGGAGGATGCCCAGCACCACTCCGCTCACCTGGAGAGGCTGCTGGAGGAGGCTGAGGTCCTTCACACCAAGACGGAGGACGAGAGCGTAGGACCCGAGGCGCGGCGGGACTTGGAGGATGCTTACAATGAGATGCTCAGGCAGGCCAAGGTAGGAGTGTGTGTGATAATAGTACACCAAGATGTTTCATGGAAAGCCGAGGAAGTCACTAGTGGTCAACAATTTAATCTTTTGGTGAAAACTGTTAAAAGTTCCAGATGTTCCAAAATAGCTGAGCTCATGAGTGATTTCAAGTTAAGTGGACTGCTAAGTTGTTTTTACATTTTGTCAGACCAATAGGTTTTGCTATTTTAGGTTGTCTGTTCTCCTGTTGCCTCTCTGAAAGATGTTGGCGATTGTTGTCATGGGAGTGGCAAAGAAGTTTTCAGGTTACCATGAATGAGATTAGATGTCAGAGAAACACTCAACACATTCCAGTGTCACTTAAGAATTCCGTCTTCAAAGTCAGTGAAGAGAATAGGAGCAGTGGTGTCCTAAGATTACATAATAAACAGTATTCATGTGAGGCCCACTGTCAAGTTTGTGAGCATGGCCACCATTGAGCTTAGTGTACTGTAAAATGTTCCAGGTTAAATGACAAAGAAAGTCTGTTCTGGTAAGATAAAACGAAGCATGCTTGCTTTTACCTACCTACCCACAGCTGTTGCTCTGTTTGGGCATGTTTCCACATTTTATTTTCCTGTTCCTATGTATGTCCTTATCAAACCATTTTGCTTTTTTGAGTGTCTTGCCCAAAGGTCCCCAACTGAGCAAAAGTTTCCTACCTATCCTTATCTCCAGGAAAGAGTTTCTCTGCTGGAGAAGATTGTTGAAGAGCAGAGAGCCTATGACAAACTGGTTGAAGACTTCAGGTCATGGTTGGCATCCCAGACATCGAAAGTGAATCAGACTTTAGATGCGGAGGACACCCCAGAGAATAAACTAAAAAAACTCCAGGTAGATTTGTCAAGCTTGACATGATGCAATATCTCAAAAACATGAAAATGTCTGGGGAACCATTTGCATGTTAATGTGCGTTTTCTTTACTGTAAAAAGCTAGTTTTATTAACCATACCCTCAAAAGCCATAATATGTGTGTCTGATTAGCATGAAACCAAACTACAATATATTCCTCTGTGTGTCCAGGCTCTGTATGACACCGTGAGTAGTAGGAAAGAGGCCTTGTGTTACCTGGAGTCTGTGGGCAGCGAGGTGAAGATCAGCTCCTCACCAGGAGGTGCTGAGAGGATCACCCAGGAGACGGAGGGCCTGCGCGGGGCATGGGAGAGGCTGCGGCAGCGCCTCTTGGCCGAGCAGGAGGCCCTGCGAGAGCTGCAGCAGACCCAGGAGGCCCGGGCCTTGCTTGGTGAGCAGCTGGAGAGGGAGGTCGACCGCCTCCGCACCAGAGTTCAGATGTTTGCCCGGGAGCTGGAGGAGGATGGCGGAGAGGAGGAGGAGGGGTCACTGGCTGCGTGGAGGAAGTCTGCTGTGAGTACAAAGGGGTGGAGCTGCTCCTTCTTGCACGTCTAATAATAATATGACCTAATGGTATGAGAAAAGTCATTAATTTAGGGGAATGTTGACTGGTATTTGTTGAAGGATGGTTTAGTGGTACGTTTCCCCGACTGGACTAGGCAACTGAAAGTGAATGGACTAGATGCTGTGACTGGCTTTTTCCTCTCTATTTTATTGTCACAGTGAAGGCTCTTGTCCCAAACATCTGTTTAGTGATTATAAAATAGAAAGGAAATAATGAGCCACAGGATACAGTGAATGTGTTCTTTATCTTCCCTGAGAAGATATGTGTATGTAATATCAGTAGAATAGCAATTTTCACTTTTTTTGTTGAGGACTATAAGCAAAAGTTGTTTATTTTGTTGCTGTTATTTTGGAAACTAAATACTTGCATGAACACAATGCCGAAAACTTTCAGAAGTGTTAAAACTAAGAGAAGATAAAATCTTTATGCAGTTATGCCCCTCCCCTTCAGGCTTGTAGTGGGTTGAGAAAGAACGGGAGAAAAAAACTCCCTCACTTTCACTCTCTCAACTCATCACCACCTAATGTGGTGTGGTGGTGTGTTTTAACTGCCAAAGGAATTTTCTCTGCAGGCAGTTGAGGGGCATAACAGGTTGTTAAGGAAAGTATATGAACTACACCCTCTGCAAGTATCACAGGAATTTGCACATTATACCCAGAAGCGCCTGTTCCTGTGCACAATATTTGTTCTGTACTTGCTGACCCCTTTTAGTCTAATTTGAATATATGTAAATATGTCACATTTCGTGTGTATCAGTGGCAGATGTTTATCTGTTTTTTTTTTATCAGTTCTGGATGGGCGCTGTGTTCATCACAAACAGTAAACAAACAGTGCTGTCGAGGGCTGAAAGATTTGAAAAAGATCTGTTATGCTTTAAGTAATATATTTGTTTCCCAACCATTAAAAAGAGTATGGTTATGTATATGTATATTTAAAAGTATATCCAAAAATAAGTAAACAAAAAAGTGAGTTGTTGGCCAAATTCTGGTTTAAAACAGTTGTATTGGCCCAAAATGTCATGATCGGTACATCCACAAAACATTGATTCTTTCTAAATGCATGATTGCTCCTGGCGTTTCTGGATTTTTTTAAAAAGAAATGATTGTCTCGTTGTCCACAGCTCTAGCATATAATTGTGCTTTGTGCCAAGGAAGTGGCGGTTTGGAATATGTGTGTGTGTGCCTGTGCAGTGTGCTAGCCTGCTCTTCTTTCAGTGGAATAATGTGGAATTTTAATGACCCGATCCCACTCAGGATATCCTCAGTGCCATGGCAACCGAGGAGCCCTGTGTGGAGCAGCTGAAGGCAGGGCTGAAGAGACTGTTCCGATATTCCCACGACGCCACTGCCCTGTCTGACCGTGTGTTGGCCTGCATTAAAGAGTACCAGGGGTCAGTGGAAGCATCCTGTTGACTCACCACATCCTAATTCCATTACCAAATAATTTAGTAACGAGAGGGGAGTCATTTTATGATTAAGTTAAACATGCCTGGGTTTATTGGTCTAGGATAGAATATGCGAATGTGCTTTTTTGTGGGTGTTTTTGCCAAGCTGGCTGACTGGCTCAATGTGTGTTGTCTGTCGTCACATTTGTCAGGGTTAAAGGTCGTGCATTCAGACTGTGCGCGGACAGGCAGGCCAGTTTTACCAGGCGTCTGCGGGAGCTGTTACAGGAGCACAGCTGTTGGAGTCAGATGGCCACAAAGATGCTGGAGGTGCCTCTGGAGCTGTCCGAGCCCAAGAATATCACTCTTGTGCTGGAGAACGTGGAGGTAGGCAGGCCTGTGCCTCACACCGCACACTCCTTATAGTCTAGTAGGAAGGTGGGGGGGGGGGGGTCCCATGCACCATGCACCATGCAGATTTCATGTTTTACAGTGAAAAATCCAGGCCCGCCATAAATAATAAATGGTTAAAAAAAACCTACATGGGACAGTAATTGGTATTGAGGACAAAAAAATCCTTTAACTTGACACCTTAAGGATTACAAAAAACTAGGTGAAAAAAATATATCTTTCGGGTGCATGCACTATTAGGCACCCCACAAGAAAAAGAGACACGACTAGCTGAAAAAAAAACAACTGTGGACCATCTGCTCTGAAAAATTAGATTGACAATATGTAGTGTAGTAGTAATTCTGTCATTTTTGAGAGTACTGCTGTCTCAAGGCTGTGCTCCAGGTTTAGGTCATGGCACTCTTCACTTTGCCCCGTCACTCAGCAAAGACACACCCCGCTCATACCACAGACCAACATCCAGAAACAAAAGCCATCTGATTGGCTGGGAGCCAAGGGGGAAGAAAAAGAGATTCCTTTTTTTTTTTTTTTTTTTTTTATTACCAAAAAACGAATACAATTACAAAACCAAGAAGTGCGTTACAAACAGAGAACATACAACATACAACTAGGACATGACATTCAACAAAACAGTGCTAGGTACATGTAACCAGGTGGTGGTGGGGGGGGGGGGGGGAGTTATTAGAGTGTATGTGTATGAGTGTGTTGGGGGGGGGGGTGTTTGAGTGTATATGTGTGTGTATGTGTGTTTGCATGGATATGCTTCAATAGTTAGCATGCGTGTAAGGGGTATGTTCTGAAATGTCCGGGGCATGGGGATCTGGATGAGCCCCCTCTAGGAGGATGCGGGGAGGGGGGGGAGAAACAAGGGAAAAACAAGGGAAGGAGGGAAAAAGGGGAGTTGACTTCCTCTGACCGCTCCAACCTTCAGCGCATCAAAAGGACAGGCCGAACTCCAGCGGGGGGAAAGGACAGGGAAGGACCGCTGCAGAGCCACCCACCCAGAAAAAGAGATTCCACCTGTCTTAACACATTCCTCTGCCCCTATTGATAGCCACAGACATATGTGTGTCACCAACACACACACACACACACACATAGACTTTCTCTTTCTCCCTCTCGTTTTCTCTCTCTCTCTTTCTCTCCACTTTCTCTCTCTGCCTTTCTCTCTCTCTCTCTCTCCCTTTTTTGCCTTCACTCTCTTCTTATACTCGCATACATCAAAACACACACACACACACACACACAGACGCTCACACTCACTTACAAACACACACACACTCACTCATAAACATATGCTGTCATCTTTTACACCTTTGCCTGGGGCTTATGTCAGAGTAAGTTGATAAACACATTCCTCTCCTCAAAGCCCCTGAGAGGAATATCCAAACACACGCCAGTAAATCTTACTGTGGGAATTGGGAACAAAACCAAGCCTCAGTTGCTCTTGTTGTGACAGCACACTCCCACTCTTCGGTTCAGGTGCATGGTTGCCACTACTGTGTGACCGCTACATCACAGACCTAATTGCATGCATGCTAGGGTGGGGTCTGGTGTGGCGCCTGTAGAACAGGCCTCAAGGTTTTTGATGTTTGTCTAACATAGGCATGTAATATGTGTCTGTCTGTGACTCTGTACGGGTGTGTGTGTGTGTGTGCGTGCATGCATGCATGCAACATGTACAAAGACTGTAATTTCATCATCTCAGTAATAGATTAATCTGCAACAGTCTTTAACAATACCCCAGTAGTGCCATGTTGGTGTATTTACAGTGATATTCTTTTGGTTTACGCAATATGTGTTGATCTCAAATCCACTGATCTCTTCCTGAGACAGAAGCTACTGCAACACAGGCATCATTTGCAAGAAAAACAAAGTCGTCTTCCACTGGAAGAGGACTTGTTAAACAAAGTGTACCAGCCTGAGAAAACCCAAAGTCTCCTGAGTGAGCTGAACATTGCTTTTAGGACGAGGGAAGAGCTGTTTGAAAAACTCCAACAGAGAAAGATCCACCTGCAGGTACGAGACACCCCAGGCGAAACGCTCCACAAAGCAGCATCCTGCTGAGACAAATTAGACTGTCGAGACTGCACATCTAGAGAAAACCTGTTTATGATTATGTATTTCATGAAGGTGTAAGCCAGTGCTAATGGCAGTTTTCAACTGGCACCATGCCACAAGTTTTAGAAAAACATCAGGAATCTTTGTCATTTCCCGTTTGATTTTGTGTCACTACTAGAGAAGCTACTCAGTAGCTTAGTAGCTACAAGTGAAAAGCAGCAACCTCAGACAAGTGGGCTAACTTTTAACGTTTACTCACCTCCATAAAGCCTGTTAGTAGCTACAGTAAGCGGCTGTGTGTTGGTTATAGTGTTACTAGAAAGTTGCAGTGTTGTACTCTGAGGGCATGAATGAATGAATGAATGAAGACAAGAATGAGTAATCAAACAAACAAATGGTGTATTTTCTCCCGGACCCCAGACCTTCATGTTGCATAGCCTACAAGGCTTGTGGGAATGACGTGTGCTGAACTGTACTTCATTTTATTATTATATAACATAAGTATAATTTTGAGGATAAAATCTTAAGTACCAGCAGTTCCCTACAATAGTGTTGCCGTGACTCTTTAAAGCACCGTCTTATTGAGGCTTTTTTTTATAGTTGAGAATGTTTTAGATTGACAGCACATGGTAGCTGTGGCATTCCTCACACGCATGCTTTTAACGAGCTTCTCCCATGAACGTCTCCAGATGACAATCACTTCTGGCTCTTTAAAGCTTACCAGTTGCAGTCTGTAGTCACCTCCTTGTGGTCAGTATATTGAAGTACATTTGCTCAGTCAGAGGGAAGAAACAATCAGCTCCTCACTTTTATATGGTGCACAAGAACAGTTCACTGGAGGCTATGAAGGATACTAAAAAAAGCATGTCTACTTAATAAGGATGCTCAAAAAGCATGTCTTCTTAGTAGTAATTGCTCTATTTTTTACACTAGGGAATGCTGTCTAATGGAGATCAGTTTGATAAGAGACATGACACTATATCAAAACGTCTGGACACCCTCAGAGAGAGACTAACATCTGCTGGCACATTGCGACCTGACTTGGAGGCCAAAAGGAAACAGCATGACCAAATAAAGGTTAATACTATGCACAACTCCGCAAAATTATTTGAGAAAATTAGCTGTCTCATATTAAACTCATATTAGTTCTAATCTTCAGTTTATAATCTGTGTTTTGTTAATAGAACTAAATGGCTCTCCTGTTGACTGATAGTGATCTAATGTATTTGGTATAAGAGTCAAGTTTAAGCATTTATTGTTATCTTCACAGTTACACTTCTACATTGAAATTCTTGCTATGCTTCTGACTCTCAGATGTAGGGCCAAAGATAAGAAAATGATAGTGTTTGATGTGTTAACAATGTCCTACTGTGTAGCTGATTGTGGAAGAGCTGGAGGCCACCCAAGCCGACTTAACATCTCTGGAGATGCTGGTCTCAGACAACGCAGGCTACATGAAAAGATTCAACCTGCTCCATGCTGAGTGGAAAAATCTACTCAGTAATGCCAAGGTAAAGCATTCCACTGAATTCCAGACTAGTGTGTGTGGCACTCCTTGACCTGAAACTGTTTGGGAATAGATTTGCACTGCTTTGCATGGTCTAAGCACACTGACTAAGAGTATGTTATTGCCTTACCTGTATGTGTCAGGTGAAACTGAACGAGAGCTCTCAGAATGTAGCCGAGCATGAAAAATTCAACTGGAGCTTGGCGGATCTAGAGGGCTGGATGAAGTTGATGCAGGAGAGGCTGGCTGCTTCTGGTGGGCAGTCTCGGGATGGAGGCCGAGATAGTGTTCATCCAGATGTAGAGGTCTGTATCTGCTCACAGTAGCCTTTTTCATGCTGGAGATTGAATTTAGAAAATTACGCATTTGGCAAAACTGAACAAGAGAAAAGTAATCCTGTGCGTGCGTGCGTGTGTGTGTGTTCTCTCTTTAAACACAGGATGCATATCTGTAGCTTCAGTTGTGTCCTCTATTGTAAGTTGCTTTGGATAAAAGTGTCTGCTAGGTGTAAAGTAATGTAATGAAATGTAAATTTGAAGATCAATTAATGATGTTCTTATAATAAGCAACACTTGAGTTAGTCTCTTTTCTACTTTGGGAAAAATAACTCCAATCCCTACAAAGCAAGACATCTGATTGAAGTTTGTAAATCCTGCTATACTCTGTTCAAAGATGGGGGACTTTCTGGAGAAGGAGATGCAGTTGCACCAGACGGAGGCCCTGGGACAGCGAATGATGGCCAGGACCTCGAAGGAGGGCCAAAGAGAGATCCTGGAAGCACTACGAAGGCTGAGAGAGTCCTGGAACTCAATCCACACCATCTTCATTCAGCTTCAAAGGTGGCTCCTCAGTCTAAATGTACAAGACGTGTAACCAAGTTAAATCTCGACCAGTTGGGAAATAATGATTTATGTTGTGTGTCTACAGTCATCCACGGCTGGTGGAGAGAGACAGCACACCCTCAACAGGACGCGCCTCTGGAAAGAAATCCACAAAAGGTGCTGAACAGCTAGGGAGCCCACAGCTGGGTCTGGCCGAGTTGGACCTGTCTGGTTTAGGTTCACATCACGGCATTGAGCACCAAGGAAGAGTCACAGGACAAATGTCAAGCACGCCAGTTGGGGGCGCGTACCCAAGTGGTATCCAGGAGGTGGATGGTCGAGGTTTTAGTCAGCACCACACAATCAGTGGAAGTGGTGCGTCGATCAAGCGGAGATTGGAGGGTGTTGAGACTGGGGTTGTGCTCCCTCTAGAGGAGATTGGTGGAAGTACAGACATTGGTGGCAGTGTGCTGAGGAAAAGAACGACACCTCGAGGAGAGAACACGGAAATGACAATGACTACCGAGAGGTCCTCAGAAGCACAGCCGGTGACGGATACAGCGGTAGTGTAACAGCTCTCATTCTGTGTTCAAAAGTCAGTTCTGATGGCATGCTGATACATTTTGCTGCTTAATTGTTGTTATAATAACATTTTATGATATTTAGGAAAAAGACAATCACCATTATCTTGTACACAACCATGTAAATAAGATGCTTTCAGAATCACAGTATTGTTATTTATTCTAGGTCTAAAGGCATGTGTATTCATATTGCCCAGTCTTTACATTAAAATGGAAAAAGTCTGCGTTTGACACCTCATGTAGTTCTGTGTGATGGTCTGCAGGGTTCTGGAAAGCATTCTAGGCTTGTTCAGAGCACCAGAGGCTCCTGCAAGCACAGAGGGGCCTTTGAAGCTTGGCTGAAAAGGGGGAATGCTGAACTCTCCAAGATCTCAAGTTACAAGGGGCAGCTAAGCCTCAAAGAACGACAAGCCCAGCAAGAGAAGCTTCAGGTGAGTTGTAATCTGTCTGCAACTCTGACTATTAGATAAGTTTGTGACCAGCCATTTTTAATTTTCTGTGGATGTTGTCATGATATGTACCCAACTCTTGTTAATGCTAATTTCAACATATCAAGCTACAGATGCTAGCATGTTGGATTTTCAGGTCCACAAACCATGAAACTTTGACCATGAGTCACCTGTGTACATTTTTTTGTTTTCAGGAACTTCGTGCTGATCTGCCGCATGGCCATGAACTGTTTCAGAAAATGACCTCTGCTGGGATTGAAGGTCAGGATCTAGAGGACCTGAGATACCACTGGATCCTTTATAAAACCAAACTACAAGACTTTGGAGACCTGCAGACACAACCTGAGCTCAAGGTGACCATGAATAGCACTTCTGTTTCAATAACTGGTTATGCTAAAATGCTGCAAAACAATACAGCATCTGTCTTCAAGAACACCCCACATCTATTTTACCCATCTTTGTGGAACAGAATTCCACTTCATAAGCTTTCTTATTATACATAAAGGGGAAATAATTTGCCTTATCTTGATAGCTTAGCTGTCAGACTAAGCTCATAGACAGAGCTTGGTTTGGCAAACCTCCCATAGACAGGATTTTTTCAGAGGCGGGATCAATGGGCGTCTGTCAAATGCCTCTGTATCCTACCAGACAGAGCTACAACCAATCAGACCACTAATTCCAATGACGTATCTGTAGTGTTCGTTTTTCATTGGACCTTGATTTTTCTGGACCAGGAAGAACCGAGAATAGACAGGTTGCCCAGAGGCAAAATTCAATGTAGCATCACAGGCTATATGGGCAGGCCCAGTTTATCATCTTGGCCCTTCACAATACATTTTAGTTATCACTACATTTAAACTAAACTTCTGTTTCACAGTGCAAACGTGCACCTAAGCCGAAAACGCTTGAAATGAGAAAGGTAAGATAGATTCATAAAAACTTGTTTTGACATACTCTTATGCATCTGCGATGTTACAGTACTCTTTAAGTACTCTTGTGGTACCCTTTAGTCTGCTCGTAGTTTGGTGCTGAAACCCATACCTTTTGTGCATCTCTTTCTTTCTGTGTTTATATTGCTGTCTCTGACGCTCGCTCCCTCTTTTTCTTTTTCTTTCTCTTTTCTCCCTCTCCCTTTCTCTCTCCGTCTCTGTCTCTACCTACCTACCTACCTACCTACCTACCTACCTACCTATATCTTTCTTATTCTCTCTCCCTCTCTCTCTCTCTGTGTGTGTGTGTGTGTGTGTGTGTGTGTATGTGTGTGTGTGTGTGTGTGTGTGTGCACATGTAGCACCAGAAGACGAGCGGCTTTCTGCAGCGGGTGTGCTGTGCTGCTCTGCCGCTGCAGCTGCTGCTGCTCTCCCTGCTCCTGCTGGCCTTCCTGCTCCCCCTCACGGAGGAGAGCGCCAGCTGCTCCCTCGTCAACAACTTCGCCCGCTCCTTCAAGGTCATGCTCCGCCATGACGGCCTGCCGCCAACCTGAGCGAACAGTCTTCGCCCGCTCCTTCAAGGTCATGCTTCTCCATGACGGCCTGCCGCCAACCTGAGCGAATGGTACTACGGCTACAAAAACGCATAGCATAGGATAAAGGATATTTTTCTTTAAAAAAGGATTCAAATGAATGTTCGTTTACAGACTTACAGATGGTGCCCCTGTGTCCTGTCAGTGCTGCAGCCCTACGGACTCTTTAACAAAAATGCTTACATTCATATTTTGGATAAACTGGACATCGCACTTAGCAAAATCTTAGTAAAACACCACCTGTGTTAGCACATGTAGAACAGCAAGCATGTGCTAGGTTTATCTGCTTTGTACCGGGTTTTTTATCATCTTCATGTTCATCAAACACACCTATCGTCTCTGCTAGCCAGCTGGAGCAATCACTACTTAATATATTGACCCAGGTACAGAAACCCTGAAATGTCGTACCTTTACACCGCATTGTCACCAAATACAAGACTACACCAGTTTGCACGCCAGATAGTCTTAATACTAACTGTGGAGTAGTTGTTCACAAAGCAAGTGTTGCAGCTTTAAGCCATACATAGCTTGCTAATTTTAGAAAAGACTCCTTATTGCTGTGTATCAAAATGTAACTACTCATTGTTATCTAGTACTTCTGTAATCCAAAGTAACATTTCTAATAGTTGTTTACTAGTCATGTCTTAATGTAGGCTACAAACCATGTTAAATATAGTTTTCTTAACCAAAAGTTACTCAATTTAAACCTTCTTGAAGTTATCTTTAGGTCTGGTTTTATACTGACATACTGTTTTCACACACTGGTCTGCCATTTCTTTTTAAAATGTAGCTAAAATACATTTAATTAATTTTGCACCGTAACACAAGTCACACCTTAACAGGGGGCGATGAAATGCAAAGTGTAACCTGAAGGGAAACTGAATTACTGTAAAGTTGGTTACTGAGAGAACTATATGTTTTTCCTGCATCCTCAGCTCATTTATGTACTGTAAGCTTTCAGGTAAAGAAAAAAAAAATAAAAATAAAAAAACATGTATTTATTCTTTTGCTTAACTGCAGAAATGTTATGTAACAAAAAACGAGTTAGTAGAGTGCCTTGCAAAACATCTTGCTTATCTTTTCTATGCATTCATTGCTTGACAATGCCACTTTTGCTTTCCCACCAGGTGTGGGGATATTTTATAAATAAATCCATATAAGATACCTCTTCATCTCTGTGAATGTCATTGTTCAACTGTTTAAGTGAATACCTATTTACTTGTTTGTTTGTTTGATTAACTTTTAAAGTTAATATTCTATTTATTGTGGCTTCAACGTTGGTTTGCTCTTCTATGCTGTATAAAAGCTCTCCCCCAGGCTGTGGGTTAGGCAATATTCATTAGTGTAGTCTCCACAAAAGGAGCAACCAATGGCACGCACGTAGGAGTGTGTCAGACTTGTAGAGACGTCGCACCTTGACATTTCTGACTCAGTTCACCTCAAGTAGAGAAGACACAAACTTCATGTAAAATCCAGACATTTCGCCTTTGGTGTCTCTTTAAATAGCTTGTATGGATATTGAAAATTAAATGCGCAGGGAAAGATCAACTGTTCAACAGAGTTATCTTTATGGATTTCCAAGTGGACTGAAATGGAAAACCAGGAAAGGGCATACTCATTGGGACGTACAAGCGATTACGGACACAGTGGCCAAGATGTGCAAAATCGCCAAGGTAAAGGTTGATAATGGTAAATGACTGGTATCAAATGCATAGATGAATGTGTAGAGAACAGATGACAGATTGTAAAAGGTAATTGTCTTTAGAGCGAAACAGAGTTTGATTCAGTGTTTTCAAATCCACTTCCATGGAAGTTATTTTCATTTCTGTCCGAACAAGTTTTTTCACTAGTGACTTGCCTGTGGCATGTTGACATTTGGCTGTACACCAATTATTATCACAGGTGTGTTTAAAAAGCACCCTAAAATGTATGGATTCACCAGCAGGACACACTGACATTGCACTGTCAGCTTAAAGTGTTGAAATAGTCAAACCAACAGTTTTACATTGAGTCATACCTCCTCTTTTATGGTCTACTTTTTAAGAGAATTGTTGCTCAATACAAAATAAAAATCTTACTTGTTCTTACATGCTCCTGCTTTCTATCTCTGTGTATTTCTTCTAAATCAAACCACATCTATACACCCTGCGTTGGGTCTAGTATTTTCCTCTGTGCGCTGTTTGTGTGGATCACTCAATTGTTAACTACACCAGGAGTTAATTTTTTTTTATTCTTAAAGAAGCAAGGGAGGACATTCAGAAGCGCACGTTCACCCGCTGGATTAACATTCATTTGAAAGCGGTAAGACTGCCTATTAAAAACACAGCACACCACTTTATCTGTGGATACACAGTGGTAAGCCCACATAAGTCTGAATGATAAAGGATATGTAAATTACTACTCCGCGGGTGTATGCCTGTTCTCCTGAGGTAATTTGTAGCAGACTATATCACTATATCAGTATATATCATCAAACATGACTGAAACAGGCTTTATTATTAATGCGCTCAACAGTACACACCTTTGTGCAATTTTATGAACCTGTTTGTACTTCTTAAACTAATTTGCCTATTTCTGACAATCCAGTGAAGGTTTGTGTGACAAACCTCTAATTGATCTGCTCCATTTGAAACTTAAGGTGATGTTTGAACTAAGGCAGAAAGATGTAACCTAGGTGCATAGGCGTATGCATTTTTTCATTGCTAAACAAATGAAAGGGTTAGTATCTAAGAAATTATTTTAATCATCAGCCACAAAACCTGTTGTCTGGTTGAATTCTTGACTTGTGTGTGTGCTACAGTGTAAGCCTCCAGTGGAGGTCCATGACCTTTTCTCAGATGTTCAAGATGGCCACGTGCTCATGGCTCTAGTGGAACAGCTGTCTGGCTGCAAAATGGTAAGATTCAGACATACCCCTCTTTTTGGTTCTGGTTTGAGGCTTGAATCAGCAAATACACAATTGTCCCCCTTTTTATGTGAAAGCTCTACAGATTCAGGCCATCCACACATCGACTTTTCAGACTGAACAACATTGCTAAGGTTCTGAACTTTCTTGAAGACAGGAATGTGAGTATCAGCTATGGTTCTGCTACTGAATGACCACTTAAGTTGTTTCTTAGTCAGTTTTGTAATTTTGTATGCATGGCCTCTGTGCAGCTGAAGTGTAAAAGCATTGATGCGTCAGATGTTGCTGATGGTATCCCCTCTGCTGTCCTTGGGCTGGTCTGGACCATCATTGTCCTTTTCCACGTAAAGAGTTTTGTTGTCTTCCACGCATAATCTTAACAAATGATACCATAAATTCTGCCATTCAGACAAGTAATTGTTTCATGTTTCAGATTAAAAAACATACAAGGAACATCAGATATATCTTATCCACACACAGTGCCAGATCCATAGATACCAACACAGATACCTTGCCGATCAGCTCCTCAGCCAAAAACAATGATTGGGATTCCAACACCTTTCCGTCAAAGCGAAAGAAGTCATCTGCCACCTCTAAGTATCGTGGCACAGCAATCAAGACTCTGCTGCGATGGGCCCAAACATGCACATCCAGGTAAGGGAGTGGATGTTTGTTTAAAGTTGTAAAGTCATGTGGGAAATATTATTGTGGTTATGACAGTGAGGCAATCATCTTCAACAATCAGTGTGTGAGCCAACATGTTTGTTGTGAAAAGGCAGTATATGTAGGATAATGGCCAAAAGTGATACTGCAAACAATAAATGAAATACGGTTTAGAAGCATGAGGTAAACCAAAAAAATCAAAATGTAAAGAGAATCTATGAGCTCTAGAGTAAGTTTTAAAATGTTCTGCTTGTATATTATTGTCAGTGAGCAAAGTATTTCAATTCAGCATATTTTCCTATTTTCTGGTCACATATCCGGACCATTTTATAATAATTGCCATAGATGTGTTGCATATAGCACCTTTGACAAATTGTCCAGGAAATGAAGGTTAGAAAGCTTGTTTTCTAGTATGCCTCACAAAAGATTAGGAAATACCACATTGGGAGCATTGTTTACAGCACATTATTTCAAACAAAGTGTAATGTCATATGTGCTTCTAGGTATGATGTGGAGATACGAGACTTTGGGAAGAGCTGGAGGAGTGGGTTGGCTTTCCTGGCACTTATCAAATCCATCAATCCGGCTGTAGTTGACATGAGAACAGCACTTAGCAAAACGCCACAGGAAAATGTGAAGGATGCCTTCCATATAGCACAAAGCAGGCTGGGTATTCCTCCTCTTTTAGAGCTGGAAGGTAATGTATGCACCAATCAACCAATGTGTGGTTGCATGTCATTTTTACAAATGAGGTGATCAAGTGATTTTCTAAATAACATTACTGCCAATGTCTTTATGTAGATGTTATCACTTCAACACCAGATGAACAGTCCGTTATAACATATGTGACGCACTTCTTGGAGTACACGCAAAAACTTGATGAGGTATATTTCTGATATTTTCCACTTCATGTAGGCAGGGCAAGTTGATTGATAAAGGGCATTTCATACATGCATGCAGTTCGATGTGATCTACATAAATAAATACCAGAAAAGTAGATAAAGCATCAGTTGATGTTGGGTGGAGAGTGACTGCTCTCTCTGACACTTGTGGACTAGACAGATCTATAGAGCAAATGGAACGTAGACCTACAAAACGCTGTAAATGACACTATGTTGGTAAATACTAAAACTTTCTTTTAGTTGCAGGTAAATGGTTTGGAACCATACACAAGATGTCATGGCACAAGCACCTGCTCTCCTGATGATTTGTACTCTACCTCATCAGCTCCTGATCACCATCCAAGTGTCATAGAACCCACGTTATTTACTCCAGTCAAGGATGTGCATTCCCCTTTGCCTAATGACGTCTTTGGGACTTCTTCCACCGAAGGGAAGAACTCTGGGAACGCTTTTTCTGTGATCAACACAAGGGGCAAGGCCTGTGCCGACATTTTATCAGATATTGAGACACTATCCTTAAGTTCAGAGGAGGGAGTGTACACACTGTCACCACTGGACTCAGAAGAGGAGGAGGCGTACAGGTACATTCTTGCATTGGATGAGGAAGCCAATGGGAACTCCAGGCCAGACTTTCCCGATTTGCCAGTGACCAGTGGAATCAAACACCACTTAACATGCTGTATATGCCAGTGCCGAGAGGAGTCCAACTTAAAAAATATTAATGAATATATTACTGGACATGAACAGATCACACTGGCAGAGCCCAACGGTGACACTGCATTAGGAGGAAACCAGCATGACAACACTAATCATGATGCATCCTTTTCGACGCATGCAGCGGAGGACGAGTGTGGTCAAAACATCTCTCTTGAGCTGGTCGTGGCCAGAGACACAACCTCAGATACAAAAGAGTGTTCAAATGTAGACAGTCATACAGAGGAAGAGATGTCTCCGAGGAGAGAGGACGTACCATCTAGACCATCAGACAGTGAAATGGAAGAAAGCTCGTCCCCAGACTCTGACTCTGGTATAGGGCCACATGACCCCACTGAGGACACTCTTGATCTTGAGGATTTTTGTCACAGTAATGTCACCAAGTCAAAAGACGATGTGGAGGATGATCAGACTACAGACTGGATGGAGTACCACCAAACAGACAATGGTCGATTTAATGACAATAAAGATGGAGATACCGAACTGACTCCACAAACACAGGAGGACTCTTCATTAGAAGAAGAGGCTGTAAGGGATCGGTGGGACATCTCAGGTTTGAATGGACAACTTCCACAAAGAGAAATTAGGATGGTCCAGGAAGCTGAAAATGAGGCAGAGCCAGAGGAATTTACTAATTGCAGCCTTTTATCCGATGAGGACACTGCTCAAGTAAACGCTGATCCTGATCCAACAAGGTAGAGTTAACTTGTAATGTACAAACTGTTCCGTTTCATTCATTTAATGAATATACCCTTACAAATGCATACTCTTGGATTTAATCAAATAATTAAGTAATTGATTTGTTCTCTTTGAAATACAGGGAAAGAAAGTTGCCTTCAGCAAGTATGGAGAGCTGTGGTGTCTTGGGTGCTGAAGAGTTGCATCTGCTCATGTGTCTTTGGCTTTTCATGTATTGCTTCTTTATCATGCGTCATGGCATTAGCAAATATTTCAGTGACCTCCTATCATAACAATCATTAGTAACAACCTTTTTGCACTCGCACATGCATGCACACATACATACAGCAGTCTTGTACAAGTCTCCCTGACCTTACTACAAAAAATGTAAAAATGTTGTTAAAAGCACATGCCTACAGTACCCTATATATATGCAGTATTTGTGTGTATGAAAATATTTGTGTGAATTCTTATTATTATTTACATAGATTTTTTTATGAATTTCATAGTAGAGATTTATTTTGTGTAAATGCTTGTCACTAACTTAACAGATAAAGAAAACAAAGAGGCTGTTATGTACAGAATGGTATGTACAGTTGGCGAATATGTACAGAATTTGAGTATTTTAAGATTAAAATGTCCTTTTGAATGAAGTGCCTCTGTATAAATTTAATATTAAACACAATGGCTCCTCTCTTGTGTCTGAACCATGGCAGAACATGTAGAGCTTATTCGCCTGTATGGTTCTTGAACCAAATGGTTGTTGAACCAAATGTGCAAAATCACTACCTTTGCACATGCAGGACAAAACAGCCTTTCATGGAGTTTGGACAGGCTTGCTTGATACCTCCCTGTAGTTTTTTTTTACCACCTACAGTACTTTAGCAAAAAGAGACCATGGCGAGCGTATTTGTTGTATTTGCCTTGCTACTTGTCACCTGTGGTCTAAGCAGACATGGTCTGGGTAGCCCAGCCCTTGACCCCTCACGCACGACAACATGCTCAGCTTGGGCCAGCCTGTCAATCAGTCTAGCGGTACTGTGGAGAGAAAGAGACTCCCTGAACCTGGTCAGTCCAGGAATGTAGATGCAGAGCTGGTCCAGTTCCTCAGGACAAGCAAAGGAAAACTGATTCTCTCAAATAATATACAATTTACAGGTATTGTAAATATGAACTATTTACATAGCATTAGCAGGTTTAACAAACTGGAATATTTATTGTCATTGAACAATGCATTAATCCTTATACTGATTATTTTTACACTAGCTCAAAGAAAGTGATGTGGTTCTGCTCAAGGTTTCTTACTTAACACAACATTGTCTACAGGGTTTCCCCCCTGATGCTGATGCCTTTGTACTTGCTTCTAGGGAGTGTAGGGTTGTTCTCTTAAATCCACTCGATTTAACATATCTATTATGGCATTGTATAACTGAAATACTGATCATTTTTCAGACTGTCAAAGTACATTGAGGTACGTCATCTGTATAAGAAGTGCTATATAAATTCAGCTTATTATAATCACAATTATTGCTGAATTATAATGCAAAGCTGACTGCAACAGGTACTTATAATGATATTTATAATGATAAACTACTTGTACTGATCATTTGTCACTGTACAGTAAGTTAGATGATGCATGAAGGAAAAGCGATGTAACAGCTGTGGTGTTGTAACCTTTTTGTATCCCTCGTATTTGATCTTAGGGAAGCGGAAGCAGCTGTTTGAGAGCAGACAGACGCTGGGGTACATGGAGTGTACCAGGATGACACACTCGAGCAGAAGATGCTCCACGACACCAACTGTTCCATGACTGTGATGCAGCTCCATTACTCCAGATGACTGGGCGGCCACACTTGTGCTGCTCCGCGGGACCATCCAACCCCTGGGGGAGTGCCTGTCCATCATCAAGATTAGGTTTTGGCTCTCAAACCTCAAACCTGGGTGACCTGATTTTGCCTCACTATCTTTAATAACATTTGTTCTTTTAGCAGTTGTCACTTGCACATGTTTGTACAGTATATAATCTATACTTGATTTGTTTATGTTATTTATTTGTTTCTTTTATTACAGTTTTTTCTGAATGCTTTAACACTTATAGTGATTGTTGTAGCACAATTTTTAAAACTACTAATTCTTATAGCAAAACCCCTCACTGAGTTCGCAAAACTAATAGCACAAACTCTGCTTTACACTCTGTTTGTAATTTTGTAACACACACTTCCACTGCACAGCACTCTTTTTGCAAAACTGAAAACACAACTCACTGCTTTACACACAACTTGCAAATAATCAACACACTCTTAGCAAAACTATACACAATTATGGCTATTATTTAAACTATTTTGCCACTTTCTGGCCACACTGTCACGTGTGAAAACTCTTTTATATAAATATTTCACTTTGCAATCAGCCTGAACACTAGCAATACAGTAAGCCACAGGTAAGCTTTTGAGGTGGAGTACAATAGAATAAAGAAGAGTGAGAGTTAGAGAGGAGCATGAGGATGTGGAGGTGAAAAAGCAAGAGGGAGAGGATGACGAGGACAAGGAGGTGGTTAGAGGAAGAGGATGAGGAGGTGACAAAGTAAGAGGAGGATGAGGTAGCGAAGAGGAAAGGGAAGGAAGAAGAGTAAGAAATACATTTTTTGATGACATCAGAGCTACTTTAGTGGACAGTGGAATGACCCTGAGGGAAGCTGGCCAATGGGTTCAGCCTAATCTGAGCCGCTACAGTGTAGCAAGCATCATGAGGTATAAGGCTATAGTAGCGTTGGTAGTGAATCTGGACGTGCATACTTTAGAGCTGTGCATGGGCCTGCTGTGCTGCATTTGTTTTGTCTTTTCCAGAGAGTGATGGAGCTAAAGGCAGATGCCATAGGTCATGCGCTGATTCTTGTGGATGAGGCAGGTTTCAACCTCACTATAACGAGGAACATTGTCAGACAACATGGTAGCATAACTATGTGTGCAGCTATAAGTCAAAATAGTGTTGTTCTCCTTGTCTGCCTTGCGCTAGAAGGTCTATGACCATCATCCAGATCAATGCATGGCCCTTCTACAGGCAATGGAGGAGGCATACAGGGATATTGTAGTAAAGGGGAAAAAAGTCACCCCACCTGGATTTGAACCCAGGCCTCCAGGGTATCAGACCTGCACTTTGACCACAACACCACAGAGCCAGGTTTATTTGTATGGTACACACAACCCTAGTGTTGGCACGCCATCACAGACATTGACTAGGCCTCATGTCAGGCCTTACTGTAATACTGCACTCCAGAGATATTTTCTTGTCAGTGCCTTTGACTAGAAAACATTACAGCTGATGTTGACAAAATGTTGTGGTTGGACCCAGAGAGAAAACAAGATGTAGACTTCTTGTTTTATTTTTTTTATTTTTTATTTTTTCTCTCAGTAAAATTACTGTATGTTTTCTTGTGTTTTCAGTTGGAAAAAAATGTTTGTATTGATGTATGTAAATGAACATCCATACTTGAACTTTGAATCCCCGTGTGTTGAGTTGGATACCTGTGTCCAAAAGCCAGATGTGTTTTTCATTGATACCATTAGTGTGTAGTTGCCGCATTGTGTGCTAATTAATATGATGGTTTGTGTTAACTGTTTGGTACAAAAACACCATTTTTACAAAGGTTTGCAGAGTTAAGCAAGATGTGTTAGCTTTTGCAAGGTATCTACAATGTTTTGCTAATTTGTTGAAAGGTTTTGTTATTTGTGTGTAGAGTTTTGCAAAAACAGCCAATAGGTGCAAAAAATGTGCTTAAGCGATCAGAAAAAACTGTAATAACGTTTTCAATGTGTCTGTTTTATTCTTCAATTAATGTGTTTACTATTATTACACTGTAATGTGCTTTATAAATAAAACTTACATTTTAGGTGGTATGTAGTATAGATATAATATGATGCAGATTATGAATGCCATGTTACACATTAGGTTGCTTTCTTAACTACCTGGTTTAGTAAGAATCATACATCTCAGCCATTATGTATTCGTGTATATTACAACATACAACTATACTGCTTCTGCTGTTTTAATCTGGTTGTTTTTTTATCCTCTTCAGGTGAGCCGAAATCTGTTGCTGTTCACAATGTTCTCAAATATAAAGTAAATCCACACTTTTACAACTAAATTACGACAATATTACAGGACTGTCCATTTGTTGTCATTTACAGTTAAATGGAAATATCAACTGTAAAGAGTATAGTCATAAAAAGATTTGGTGTCTGTTCTCAGTGTACAGCAAACATTGACAGGTGTATTCTGGGTACATTCCTGTGGTGACAAATGTTGTTCAGAGAAGTTCAGAGTTTATATTATATATTCAACAAATATTACCACATTATCGAATTTTTTTTTTTTGATGTTGTCTATTTATAACTGGTTTCCGTTTCAAAATTGAGGCCTATGTGTGTCCATCTATCTATCCATGCATGTGTCCATCCATCCATTTATCTATCCATCCATCCCGTCTCACCACATAAAGACATACTCATTTAATCACATATGGTAACAGTTTAACAGTAGTTTCCTTAATACTGGAGGTCAACAGGCCTTTCTTTATCACAGATTGTAGCATTAACATCATTCTGTTAATGGGCACAATATCAAATCACAGATCAAGTCTATGTTCTTTTTGTGTCTGTTTGAACAAATTTGAAATTAGAATGCAACACATTTTTTTTGCCATTCAGCTTACTTTCTTCAGAGACGCGTTCTTTATTGAGAAGCATATAGGTGTAGCATGTGTGCTTTTCTACTATACTGCTGTGTGATGTTTTCAAATACCCTCAGTGCTTTTTGCCCCCATCTGTCCTGACTTGACCTTTTTAACATCAGCAAATATCAACATGCACGCAACTACTCACATATTTTGGTTGGACCTTTAGGCGGCATTCATGCCCAGGGTCAAGGTGTAAGTGTATGTAAGGTTATGTTTTTGCCCCTATGCTTTGCAAGGCCTTTTCTCTGGTCTACAGTCAGCCTTGTTTTTGGGGTGAAGGTTTTATCTGTGTTACACAATCAGGTTTCCAGACATTGAACATTGTTTTCTAGGAAAAACTACTAAGATGGAAAAATACAATACAATGATGTGCTCTGCAATAATACATTTTCAGGGCATGCAATGTGTTTGATTTTTTTTGTATAAACAGACACATGAATTGCTTCTCTCTCACACACACACACAATCTTGATTTAGGCTTTATCATTCTTATCATTAGCTGTCTTTGATATCAACATTTTTTATGCATCCATGAGCAAAACAAAATACAGAGTTACTAGGATTTGACTGATACAGAAGTTGTTTTACATGTGTTTTAATATTAATACTGAATTTGTTAAGGGGTTTACTTTTGGATCACTGCAAACTTATTTAGTTTAGTTTATCTGCAAACTTCAATTTAGCGTGGGTGGAAAGTTTGTTTTATTATGTTTGTTCAGTGACCTAGAGTAAATGCCCTTTTCACCACGGGGTTTGAATTTGGTCAGTGTTAGGACAAAGTATTTCTGTAATTCTGCAGACAGAATTACCTAATTATTATGGATTATGGATTTTCTTATACATTTCATCTAAGATATGAGACTTATCAAAATGTGTGCATGCAAGTGCATCAACACTAAATAACTAACAAAGTAATGTGACTAAAATTAACCCTTGTGGTATTTTATTGCTGCAAAACGTCTTTTTAGAGGGATTACTTAATGTGCCCGTTAAACAAATAACCTTGCTTATTCAACTGCAACATTGTAACATGCAACTGCAATATGTGCAAACAGATCCAGTATAGCTTGCATCATTGATTTGTCCATGTCTATCAGGTCGGTGACACCAAACAAAAGCCTTATACATAAATCGATACTTCTAAAAACACAGGGGATTAACTCTAGATATTAAGGGCACAGAGAAATGATACCGATAAGTTCTTTTAAGTGCAATTATGAGTGTTTAAATAATTATAGCTGCATACATAGAACCATTTTCACATTACAAACTATTTTCTCAATTATATTTTTTTTCTTTCTTTCAAACAGCAACATTTAGGGACTGTTTGCTTTATTTAGTAATATCAATTACCTGAGTCTGATATTTTGGCAATGAATCTTGTATCTGGGAAAAAAACCCACTTTACTTGAGTTGAACTTTTGAAACTTCTTTTACACAGATCAGTTTATTTTATAATTTTGTCATCTGACAAAGATGTGTAAAAACCTTAAAGAAATTTATGCTGCACATAAAAAGAATGAGTTCAGTAAATGTATTTAGGATTAGGCCTTGAATGCTTTCATTGTACCGTTAACTTGAATGACCTCTCCAAATCAACATGCAATCTCATCTACTGATCAATCCAGCATAGGTTTCATAATGTAGCTTTCTAGGGTCAGTGACACAAGCGTGTTACAGTCAATACCGATTTGACACAGAAGGGATGAACCCAGGCCAGAGTTTGGGCAGATTTGCATTTATTATCTTGTACCATTGTATATCATCTTATCCCTTATCATCTTAGAGGGTTGTAGGTTTGTAATTACAAGAAGAAAAAAAGTGGATAGATGGAGTGAACAGTCAGCAATCTCCATGGCTGAGGTAAGCAAGATAAAATTCTAATACATTAAAATGTGATGGAGAAATAAACAATAATTTATATATATATATATATATATATACATATATATATATATATATATATATATATATATATATATATATATATATATATATATATATATATAGCTGATAATAAACATAGAGAACAAAACATCATATTGCGCTTAGATAATACAGATCTATGGCACAACCATCTTGTTGGACTTCATCCACAGCCTTCAGATCTAAAATTCCTCTGTTGGAGTAGGCACGGACAAACAAACTGCCCATAGACACCAAGACAAAGAACAACTGGTGACAGTGGCTGGAGGGGTGGAGAAGAAAATGTCACAGTCTGTCTACTCCACGTACAAGAGAACACAGTTAGACAGGAGAGACTTACAAAGTTGTCGATGCCTCGCTTTGAACGTCAGGGCCCTTGTTATACTACTAAGGAAGTGTGGAGCTACTTACAGCTTTTAATGGAGAAATTAGAAATAGCAGTATCTTCAAGCTTCCTTCATGCCCTCATCACTAGTATTGTGGGCCTTTTCGATAAAAACAGTAAAAATAGTTGCAACAGGCTAGCGTAGGTTTGCACGAATTAAGCTTTCTTTGTCTGTGATGGTTTGATGGTAGAGGATTCACCATACTGTAATGCCAGTGACCGACAACTGTTTAATAAAGCACATGACATCCAGTAGATTTGGAGCTTTGGGGATCGCTCCTATTCTTTTAAATAACAGCTAAGGCTCCCCTTGATTATACACTGCTTTTATCTTTTACTTCGGACAGTCAGTGCTCCAAAAGCTGTCATCCAAGGTCATTATTTTATCAACCTGTAGCCGTAGTTTTTTTTAGTAACTTTTTTTTAGCAAGAACTGCTGAATCAACAAAAAAGGATAGGGATAGGTTGCATCAATCTGCATCAATCTGCCCAGAAAGACAGGTGACTTCACTCTTAGTTAATCGTTACAGGACATGAATAGGCAACGTCTGAAATCACTATAAATGTCGCGTTTCCCCTGATGTTGGTACTGGTGTGGGAGGCACTAAAGGTAGGACCCAATAATCTAATAGGGCCAGTTTTTTCTTTGATGTCTTTACTTGACTCTTGTTTGTTCTTGTATTTCAGCTGTTTTAACAACCATGTTGTGTTTGATAATTCTCAGTATTGTAGATACCTCAATTTTTTGCTTCAGTATTTATTTTATTTGTATCTACATTACCTGGATGTCTCTGCAAAATACATCAGTACAATACAAGATACTGATAAATGAGGTCCAATAACAATCTACTCCTTTTATATCAAATATAGCCTCATAGCAAAATTATACTCATTTGTTTACACTAAATCATCATCATTAGGTCCATTAATGTCATTAAAAAACATATGCGATACATGTTGGTGTGGTGATTGATTTGTTTCTTCCATAAATGTGAAGTCATTGTTTTCATGATACACTTTTAATATTCATTTAATTATAATGTGCTGTATCATAATGCATCATAATTTGGCAAGACTCGAATCTAGCTTGTTTTAATGTAAATCAATGTGTGTGTGTGTGTGTGTTTCTCTGCTCTAAGCAGGTCATACGATGAGAGTGATTCTGCATAGTGGTGTGATTGCTGCCCTGCTCCTGTCTGTGGCCTGGGCAGGCCACCACCATGACCATGATGGCCATGAGCACACAGCCGAGCACCACCAGCACCTCCACCATGGAGATGATGAGCCTCATCCAAAGCATGAGGGCGAAAACAGTAACACACTCAGCAAACCCCAAACTGAGTTTGCTTTTGCTCTCTACAAGAAACTGAGCGCCATGCCTGAGTTCCAGTCAAAGAACATCTTCTTCTCCCCACTGAGCATATCCATGGCTCTGTCCATGCTAGCTCTTGGGGCTAAGGGTGAAACCTTATCTCAGCTCTACCAGGCTCTTGGCTATGCTGAAATAACTCCTGAAACTGTCAATGAGGTCTATGAGCACATCTTACACATGCTGGATCACAACGAAGACCACATGAAGCTTGATGTTAGCAATGCTGTTGCTGTTATGGAAGGAGCCAAGGTCCTAGATAAGTTCTTGAAAGATGCCAAACACTACTATCACAGTGAAGCGTTTTCCGTTGATTTCTCTAAACCAGATGTTGCTGTTCAGGAAATCAATAAGTACATTGCTGAACATACCAACAACACAATCACTGACATGGTGAAGGAGGTTGATCCAGTCACTATTATGATGCTAATTAACTGTGTTTACTTTAAAGGTGGGTCTGGTTAAAAGCACAGTTAAACTATGTTAATTTAATACAAGTTAGATACTCTTGGCAAATGACTTACTTTTTATGCTTTTCAGGGGAATGGATTGAATATTTTGATGAAACTGAAAAAGGCGAATTCCAAGTGGATGAAAACACAAAAGTGACAGTGGACATGATGCGCAATACAGGTTTCTATGGTTTGTATGAGGACAAAGAGAACTTCACCACTGTGCTGAGGCTTCCATATAAGGGCAGTGCATCTATGGTCATCGTCCTGCCTGATGAGGGGAAGATGAAGGAGGTTGAGGACAGCATTTGCCGACACCATTTTAAACACTGGCTGGAATCAATGGAATCAAGGTTAACATTTTATAACACCACAAGTGTCCCACAAATACTTGGTGTGCACATTCAAGAAGTCCTGAGGCCAAGGCATGTACTTTTAGATAAGCTATTACTAATGTTTCCTTCCATTTCAGGTCTGTGCAGGTTGAAATGCCAAAATACAACATCTCGGGCAAATATTCACTGAAGGATACCTTGGAGGCAATGGGTGCTGTTAGTGCATTTTCTGATACAGCAGACTTTTCTGGAATGACTGATCAGAATGTAAAAATATCAAGGGTATGTATTAGACATGTTATACTGCATATAGCAGTTTGAATTTCGTGTTACTACTATAGGAAAATGAATAGGATGTCAGACATTTGCTTATTCCAATGTCATTTAAAATCCTCCCTTGTTAAGGTGGAACATCAGGCCATCCTTAAAGTGGACGAGAAAGGCACAGAGGCAGCCGCTGTCACAACAGTGCACATTGTCCTGACGTCAATAGCACCTGAGGAACCAAAGATTGTTAAAATCAACAGGCCTTTCTACGTTTTTATTGCAGATTATACAACTAAAACTATTCTGTTCATGGGAAAGATTTCAAACCCTGCACTTGAGTGACACTTAACATCTGAAAGTGTGTGTATGATGTTTTTGCAGCATGAAATGGAAAATTTAAAGTGGGATATATATAAAATATTTGAAAAATATGCAATAAACATTATATGGTGTATATGAAAATATAAAGTTATTGATTTGTTGCATACATTTTTTGTTTTACTTATGTTTTTCAACATTCTAAAAGGGAGGGGCCCAAGGGTGCAATAATTCCATGTCAGCCTATCAGGACCCACACAGTAATACAGCACCGTTGTTTTGTGTAAGAACACCACTGGTAGAAACAACAAACAGAGACAGCATATTAGGTTAATCAGACTGCTTTAGCATCTACAATTAGGGTTAGGGTTATGATGATTTCTGTCTGAAGTGTCCATAGACTTGTCACTATCCTCTCCTTATGACGTGAATAGTATTCTCCAATCAACATTTTCTCGAGATAGATGGCTAAAACGCCACCCACACACTGAGGACCTAATATGACCCACATGCCTTTGATTGGCAGCAGTTTGCACCATGGGAAATGTACAGGGCTGACAGTTTGCTGCTAGTGAACACAGAGAGAGCTTTCTGTATTTTATTTATTTTTTTGTCTGTTAGTTGTATATATTTTAAAAGTTGTGCAAGAAAAGTTCAATTCAATAATCATTAAAATATTCAGACTTGACAGGGCCTACACATAAAAATACAAGCTATATAATTCATATCAAAATAGAAAAAAGGTTAAAAAAATCATATAGGCCATCTTTTACATCCAACTACAGATTCCTCTAACTGCTTTCTGCTGAACCCTAACTTAGCTAACTTTCTGCCTAGTGCCTTTCAGTACAACATGTAATTGCTGTTTTTGTCATTTTTTCCATCCTCTCTGAAGCCCTGTGTGTTCATAGACTGATATAGTTGCAACTCTGCCTAGACTTTGTTTTGTTTGCCATGCTTTTGACTTCTGTCGCTGTAAATATTACTTTAGTGAACTGCACTCTACCTTCCAAATGCCCATAGTATTCAAAAAATGCCCGTGATCATGACTTTCTCCTTGTTTTGGTGGGTGGTTCATTACTTCTACCTTCTAAATATGGATTATGGATTTTTATACCATATACATACCCCATCAGAGCACTGAAAATATGTTAAATTAACATATCTCACTGAAACCAATATTTCAGTATTGAATTTCTCCATCGCTGTGACTAATATTGCTAGCTCTCTCTCTCTCTCTCTCTCTCTCTCTCTCTCTCTCTCTCTCTCTCGTGTCTGTGACACTCACATGCACACACACACTTGCAAAAAAAAGGTCAGTGCTTGTTTGGCTGCTACATCCAAGTGATTGACACAACCATAATCAATAACACACAGTTATTCAATCCTGGTCAAAGTTTGAGCATATTTACGTACATAATGCTAACCAGTGCTTTATACATATGCTTATGCATATACATGCTTCAACATAGCTAGAAGTCAGATTAGAAGTATCTTCTTTAGAAGTTCATTTTTGCCAATTAGCTGCACTTGTGTTGTTGTGAAATAAAAACAGTATATACATTTTCTTTTTCATTTAATATCTTACACAGTCACATGTTATAAATTATTATATGATGAATGACTATATTAATATGAATTCCTTAATATGACTGTCACCACCAACAGTCCTTTTGTATCACATGTATTTTTTAGAGATAAACAACAGACATGTGTTATTCCTCATTAGCACTATCTAATATCATTAGCATCTAATAACCCTTTTAACTGGCTCGAATTTACTTGATAAATAACTGCACTGGAAATATACCAAGTGACCAAGTGCATTATCAAATTGTGTTTGTTAGGATAGGTACATTTTATAATGATTTTATAATTATAATTGGATTTCTGTGTTTTTTTTCCCCTCAATATTGTTTTGGAAAAATTCTAAGATATGCTTTGTAGTATAGAAAATTATTTACCTAACCTAAGGCCATGCAGCATACTGGCATTTTCAACATCATAGGTGTACCAAGATCTCCTTCTGCTGTCAAACACGTCAGCAGTTTTAAAGGACATGTTGCATCAATTTGGTCGATGCTTTCAGCAAGTGACCCCAGGGACACTCTTAGTTAATATTTACAGGACATGCAAAGTCTACTTCCAAGATTACTATAAATGTAAGACTTCCCCTTAAGTTAGTACTGGAAAGGCAGGCACTAAAGGTAAGCTTAAATGATCTAATCCTGTTAAATATATTTTACTGCTCTATTTTTAATTAATAGTAATAATTTAAGAATTTTAATAATTTGAGCCCTGTTCTCTCTTGATATAAAATAATATCTCAAGCATGGATTGAACTGAATTTTCAGTCTATCCGCTCAATTTAGCACCCCCCCCCCCCCTTACACACACACACACACACACACACACACACACACACACACTCACACACAAATACACAAACACACCAACTGTATAACAGTTTTTAGTGAGCAGTGGGCTTATGTTGCATGTCTCAGCCTGCAGGAAACATGATGAAACTGAATATTTACATGAGGATTTACATTTGTATGTGTGTTGTTAGACTGCCTAAAGATAGTTTTACTTATGTTTCTTTTGTATTAAACTAGGTAGACAATTGTTAATTTTTTCTTTTTCCTTTTTCAACTGACTGATTAAACGTTTGTCCAAGTAAAACAAAAAGATGTGATGTCTTTTAACCATAGCATGTTTGAGCACTGTATATTTTGTGAGAGGAAAGCACCTGTGTTCATATTGCTATTGAGTGTTAGGTTCTGGAAAATAGCAGTAACAATTTACAAACATTTATAAAAGCAATCGTAGAGGACACACGAGTGTTAGATACAGCCCGCAGCCCTAATCAGTGAGTTATCATGTATTGTACATTCACACTTTTCAATATAAGGATTTTACTGTAATATTGGTGGCAAAACTTAGTTCTAGTTTTTATGTACATATCTGCATATTGCTGTGCATCTGTACTCTACAGGTCCTAAGATGAGAGTGATTCTGCATAGTGGTGTGATTGCTGCCCTGCTCCTGTCTGTGGCCTGGGCAGAACACCACCACCACCATGGAGATGTTGCGTCTCATCCAGGCCAAGAGACGTTTGCACTCACCCAATCCAACGCTGACTTTGCCTTTGCTCTCTACAAGAAATTGAGTGCCATGCCCGAGTTCCAGTCGAAGAACATCTTCTTCTCCCCACTGAGCATATCCATGGCTCTGTCCATGCTGACTCTTGGGGCTAAGGGTGAAACCTTATCTCAGCTCTACCAGGCTCTTGGCTATGCTGAAATGCCAGCTAAGACTGTCAATGAGGCCTATGAGCACATCTTACAAACGTTGGGCCAGGAGAAAGAAATGCAGCTTGATGTTAGCAATGCTGTTGCTGTTATGGAAGGAGCCAAGATCATGGATAAGTTCTTGGAAGATGCCAAACACTACTATGACAGTGAAGCATTCTCCGTTGACTTCTCTAAACCAGATGTTGCTGTTCAGGAAATCAATAAGTATATTGCTGAACATACCAACAACACAATCACTGACATGGTGGAGGAGGTTGATCCAGCAACTATTATGATGCTAATCAACTGTGTTTACTTTAAAGGTGGGTCTGACTGAAAGTGTAGTCAAATTGTTTTTATATAATATCTACTCTGTGTATCTGTAAGAGATGCCTGAACTTTTTTGCTTTTTAGGGGAATGGAAGAAACTGTTTCGGGAGGAAGCAACTACAAAAGCAGACTTCCATGTGGATGAAAACACCAAGGTAGCTGTAGACATGATGTGGTCAAAGGGTTTTTATGAATTCTATGAGGACAAAGAGAACTTCACCACAGTCATCAGGCTTCCATATAAGGGCAGTGCATCTATGGTCATCGTCCTGCCTGATGAGGGGAAGATGAAGGATGTTGAGGACAGCATTTGCCGACACCATTTAAAACACTGGATGGCATCAATGGAAGGAGGGTAATGTTTTTAAAAATATTCCTTACAGGATATTGGATAATATTCAGTGATAGGTTCAATACTGCAGAATAAACCCTGACAGTGATGCGATGTTAACCACCTCGTTGTACAGTATCCCACTTATTGCTATCTG
This sequence comes from Setipinna tenuifilis, assembly GCA_030347295.1. Taxonomy (NCBI): domain Eukaryota; kingdom Metazoa; phylum Chordata; class Actinopteri; order Clupeiformes; family Engraulidae; genus Setipinna; species Setipinna tenuifilis. Next base: position 22,725,853 of record CM059282.1, read on the forward strand.
CTGCTATCTACCACTATCTAACCATATATAGCAGTGGTCCCTTGGCCACTCAACTTTTTTGGGAAATAGGGAAATCATTTTTCCTTCAAGTTTAACAGTTCAGTCACACACAAATTTTGAATCCATTCGGCTGATCTCCACATCAGGCAGTAGCACTTTAGCTATTAGCTTAGCATAAGTCATTAAATTGGATTAGACCAGTTCATATGCTACTGTTCTAATCCGATTCATTGATTTAGGTTAAGTTAATAGCTACTACCAGATCCAGAGATCAGCTTGATGGAATTAAAAAACGGTAAAATTCAACTGTTTACCTCTAAGGGAGTTAGAAAAGAAGTGTTCCTTTAAACAAATCACACAAGGCATGTAATTTTAACTACACTGTTACTAATGTCTCTTTTTCTATTTCAGCTCTGTGCAACTTGAAATGCCAAAATACAACATCTCTGGCAAATTTTCACTGAGGGATACCTTGGAGGCAATGGGTGTTGTTAGTGCCTTTTCTGATACAGCAGATTTTACTGGAATGACTGATCAGAAAGTAAAAGTATCAAAGGTATGTATTAGACATTATACAGCATACAATAATGTGCTTTATAATGGATTGCTAAAGTACAACCGAACAAACATTTGCTTATTCAAGTGTCTCATGGATTCTCTGCTTGTTAAGGTGGAACATCAAGCAATTCTCAAAGTAAATGAGAAAGGCACAGAGGCAGCTGCCGCCACAACAGTGGAGATAGTCCTGATGTCAGCACCTGTTCAACCAAAGATTGTTAAAATCAACAGGCCTTTTTACGTTTTCATCATTGAGTATAACACTAAAAGTGTTTTGTTCATGGGAAAAATTTCAAATCCCACAGCCTGATAAAAAAATCTCTATCCACACTGCTTTGACATAGAATACATGTATGTAATAAAAAATACATATTGGACACCAACATATTAACTCTATGAATTATTTTTGCATTTACTTTTTTTTATTTTTATATTGCATAAAGTTATTCAAGGGCAAAGCACAAGTGTGAAATTATTTTCAGTGACATTACTCTTGCATTACACTGTTAGTAAGCATTACATTGCATTTAAACGACGCTCTTATCTAGAGTGACTTCCAGTACATTGGGTACCTGAAGCAATATGGGGTTAGGAGCCTTGCTCAAGGGTGCTTCAGCCATGGATGAAGTTGCAGGAGAGCGCTGGTTATTCACTCCTCACATTTATTTCTACTGCCCTCACAACCCTCCGATCCCAACAAGCTGTATGTCTGTATACAGACGATTATGTATAGCCTTCAGAGCGAAACAACAAAGGCCGGGTTTCCCAGATGCAGTTAAGAAGTTCTTAGCGCTAAGAACGTTCTTAAACCCTTCTTAGGCCCTCCTGTAAGAAGCAACCGCGTTTCCCAAATTGCTTCTTAGCCTAAGAAGACCTGCCGTTAAGAAGGATCTCTAAGAAGAGTCTGGAGCCTTCTTACACCCTTCTTAGCGAGAGAACAGTGGAAACAACGCCACCTTAGGCCGATAATGCAACATGACACTAAGCAAGGAGATAGTCATGCAATGTGTCGGATAGTCCAATTGTGTTTTCCCCCTTTTTTCCTGTAGGCTATTTCGCGCACCCCTTCTACCAATGAAATGTTAAATATTTGTGGGGAAATGTGTCATCTATATGGTATCATGTGTTTGAAATGTTGTACCGCAGTCCCCTCCGTAATATGTCCGCTATAATTTTTTAAATAAATATTTAATATTTATTTGAGGCATGTTCTATAGCATTTAGGTTACTCCTCCTTGGCAGCTTGTTGAACGCTAAAGCAACTCGAGCGGCAGTGCATATCTGAAATAAAGTTGAATAAGGTGTAATCTCAGGACACATTGCCTCTACAACAAGGGACAAGTGACACCACACAACTGGTACACGAAAGTAAACTCAGCAGTCAATGCTTTGTGACAGAAAGATTGCGGAGAAACATACTGCAACTTCAGGTGGCAGCATTTTACTATGCCGACGGTGCGCTCCAATCGGCCACTCTGAGATCGATTGCTCATTGTGCTCCAGTTAAGAAGACAGCTAAGAAGCATCTAAGACGCACGTTAAGAAGGGCGTTAAGAAGGCATCTGGGAAACATTCTTATCTTAACGTTTCGTCTTAGCCGACCTCTTCTTAACAGTCTTCTTAACTCCTTAAGAAGATTCTTAACTGGGAAACCCGGCCAAAGTCATTAGCATCATAATCATTAGCATCTAATTAGCCTACAAACTAGTTTGAAATTATTACTTGATAAATAACTCCACTGGAAATATATCAAGTGACCAAGTGCATAAACAAAGTGTGTTTGTTAGGATTGGTCAATTTTAAAATTAATACTGCATGTGTATTTCTGTGGTCTTTTTATTTTAATATTCTTATTTTGGGAAAATTCTAGTACACAAAATCATTTATCTAATGGTTGCTTTGCACCTGGGAGACTGCCTTCATACTTTTTACATGTAGATTGTTAAGACATCAAGAGTAGCCAAACTGGATATGCCAAAACAGCCATTAGATTATGCTAAACCTACAAAATGACCTTGTATTACAAATGTGCTTACTTCATGGAGTAACTGTAACAGTATGGGGAGCATGCCTTCATACTTATACTCGCATGTATATTCTTAAAATACATCAAGGGGAGCAAAATTGGATGGACCAAAATGCCCCATTAGATCAGATGAGGTTTTGAGGACCTAGTTCTGCAGCTAGCCCATGTAATGGTCAGTGATGATGCTCACCCACTTAACTCTAAATTCCAGATGCTTCCTTCAGGTTTCAGAGTATCAAGGCTCAAAACAAACAAACGTTGAACACTCATTTGTCCCTGAAGCAATCAGTATTCTTAATTAATAGGCACTAGCACTTTGTTGCAATTTGCACTATATGCACTTTTCTTTTCCCACTTATGCTGTTTTTAATTATCTATTTCTAACCCTACCTCAGTGCCGTATTACCGACCGCGGCAGTGGGGCCGGCGCCCAGGGGCCCATGGGTCCAGGGGGCCCAGGGGGGGGGGCTGGGAGGACAGTGGGCTGGGCTGGGAAGACAGTGACAGTAGTCAGAGGGCCCTCGGCCACAGGATATAGGAAACAGAGGGCCCCTGGGCCATGCGGTACGGCGACTAGAGGGTCCCTGGGCCACGGGATATGGCAATCAAAGAGGCCCTGGGCCATGGGGGATGGCAACCAGAGGGCCCCTGGGCCATGCTGTACGGCAACCAGAGGGCCCGTGGGCCATGGGGGACGGCAACCAGAGGGCCCCTGGGCCATGGGGGACGGTAGTCAGAATAAATACTTGTGTGTTTTCCCACCACATTGACATGTTCGCCGACGCTTTGTGAACACAGCGTATCCTGGGCCTAACGCTGGCCCCAGTAGAGAGCTAGTAGAACTTGGATCTATTTTTTGTGGGAAGTGATTTCGCTCCCGCACAATATTGTTTGCACACAAAACGACATGGTGATTCACATGATTCACTTGTCATTATAACCTATTAGTTATCTTCGGGGAGAGTAATTGACCAGTAGATATTCACCTTCAGAACACCGGGTTTTGTCCCACTTCACTTTGCATATTTCACTTCCATATGTCCCACAGTTAAGTGAAAATCGAATCTAATATTCTTAAACCCATTTATCGAAACTTCTATCAACATTCTTACATTAATATCTTTCGTATCAGATTTAGCATCCAACAATGTATTTAAAAGCTCATAGACATTTACATAATATTATACTGTACTGTATTGGAATATATTGTATTGTAATTTAAGACTTATGCCATTGTAAGATCTACTGTATTTTTCAGTGAACAAATTTGGATTTCCAATATGGATTTTCCAGTGGACTCAGTGTTGCTAAAAAAATCACAGAAAATCGCTATTGGCTCTCTGATAAGTCGCTAGAAGTCGCCAGATGACGCCATGACGTTACGTATGACGTCACTGCGTCACGCACGCAACCGACATCTCTAGAAAGTAGGCTCGTTTGAGTAGCACACCGGTCTGTCTACGTCTGTCTAACCTCGGCTACATGCGTCAGCAAGAACTCCGCCTCGCAGCATGGGCGGGTGTTTAAAAGGCGGCGGTCAAGTCGGACACAAGTCTTTTGTTTACACCACCTGATCTTCGTAGTACATGGCGGAGAAGTCATGTGTTGTGTGTGAGGGACAAGGAGGGGCGGGCGGTTGTAGTAGGGTGCATTGAGACTTCAAGTCAAGTCGAGTCGTTTTTTACTAGCACATTTAAACAAAACAACAGAGATGTCCTAAAGTGCTGCACAACACAAGGATGAAAAATAACACGGCAAAACCATAACCCAAAGATCATTAATAGGTATAGCCTACTGACACAAAGCAATACAATAAAAACGAGATTAACAAATACATAAATAAATAAAAGATTGAGCTTGACAGCATCAGATACACGCCCCAGAACAAGCTAAAAAGAGAGAGAAAAGATATGTCTTCAAACTGGACTAAAATAAGGTACATATAAGATGAGAAGTTCCGTGACAGAGCGCTACACAACATCCGTGTCCAGACGTCAATGAACTTTAAACCAACCAGGGCAAAGTTGCGTCACCACGGAGGCGTTAGTTAGACGATTGTAGCCGCGGAAAAAGCAACTGCAAGCGGCTGCACCTTTTGTCTACAGACGGCTACAAGCGGCTATATCACATGGGTTTTTAGGTCATCTGACCTTGTGACGTTTTTGTGACAGCGCCACGCCTTTCTGGCAACTCTGACACAAAGTCTAACCATAATGCAACATTTTCAGCCCAGAATGCATCGCTGACTACAGCCGGCTACAGCCGTCTGTAGACGTCTACCCCTATCCGAACACGGCTAATGTGTGTGCACGGCTACGTCTATAATACAAGAGGGCAGTGCTAGCGGCTTTTTACAGATCAGAGGTAATCTGCAGCACTGTTTAACCGTGAGAAATGCTTCTGACAGCGGCATAGGGCTACAGTTATGTTGAAAAACAATTATTTTGTCACTTAAAAGATGAGATGTTTAAAGTCACCAGATGACCAAAAAGTCGCCAAAGTCGCTAGATGAGATTTTTAGTCGCCAGGGACCATCAAAAGTCGCTGAATTGGCCACACTGAGTGGACTGAAAGAAGGGGCGGAGACGGGCTCTCTCTCTCTATATGCATATACAGTAGCTCCCTGCATCACTTCTCGTCACTCATAACTTGACTTTGGCTTTCAGCTTGACAACAGCCTTTTTAAAGGCTTGTATACATTTATATTATATTGTATTATATTATATTATATTATATTATATTATATTATATTATATTATACGTAAATCATACAGCACCTTCAAAGGTTAAAAGCCTACCTTAAAAGGCTAGTGCATTTCCTGTTTATATGATATTAAATATATTATTAGAAACAACACCTTCTGCACTTTAAGGCTTGTTGTATTGTATTTGGCCATCTTTGTACAAATCATTCATTCCAGAAGAACAAAGATGCCAAAATACAATGCTAAAGACCATGGTAAATTTGGATTTGCAGTCCACTTTCCCAAGTCTTTACATAGCACTCCGACTGTTTTTGACCCTGCCAATTACAAACTGAAGGGGAACGGTCATTCTCCAGAATGGCTTGAATAAAAAATGAGCTCAGGATGAAAATGAGCCAAAATTGTCTGAACTCCCTCCCCCCTCTTGCAATTGAGTCACAGTTTGTGCAACACTAGGGTTCACTATTGAGTACATGTCATTCTGTTTTAACATGTGCCTGTTTGTTTTGTGTTCCTGCCCCGCCTTCTCATTATGTTTCCCTCCATCTCGTTGTACTACCACCTGTGGTCTATTGTGTTTGTCTTGTGACCAATTAGTCTGTGTATTTAAGTTCTGCTTTTTCCTTTGTTTGTCACTGGGTCTTTGTGTTGCACGACTGCGTCTCTGGTGAGCTTGTTGAATATCTCTGCCTTGTTAAGTACTTTGCCTTTTGTGTTTTTTGATACCTGGTTAGTTTTATCGTGCCTTTTGACAGTCTCTTTGTTGCCGAGTTTTTTGCCGACTTCCTTGCCTTTTTGCATCTTCTGAGCGTTTGTGGATTATTTTTGTTTTAACCGTTTGCATCTCCTTAGCTTTTGTGAATTTTTGTTGAGCATTAAAAACTGATAAGCTTCAAGTTCATATACCCACACTTGGGTCTCATTGGCCATATCCCAGCGGTTAGCTCTCTGGCCTGCCAAGCTGGTGACCTGGGTTCAATACCTGAGTTGACCTTAACATGTTGTACACTGACACTCTTCAATATAGGGATTTTACTGTAATGGTGGCAAAACTTGGTTCTAGTTTTTTATGTACATATCTGCATATTTCTGTGCATCTGTACTCTACAGGTCCTAAGATGAGAGTGATTCTGCATAGTGGTGTGATTGCTGCCCTGCTCCTGTCTGTGGCCTGGGCACACCACCACCACCACCATGGAGATGTTGCGCCTCATCCAGGCCAAGAGATGTTTGCACTCGCCGAATCCAACGTTGACTTTGCCTTTGCTCTCTACGAAGAACTTAGTGCCATGCCCGACTTCCAGTCGAAGAACATCTTCTTCTCCCCACTGAGCATATCCATGGCTCTGTCCATGCTGACTCTTGGGGCTAGGGGTGAAACCTTATCTCAGCTCTACCAGGCTCTTGGCTATGCTGAAATGCCAGCTAAGACTGTCAATGAGGCCCATGAGCACATCTTACAAATTTTGGGCCAGGAGAAAGAAATGCAGCTTGATGTTAGCAATGCTGTTGCTGTTATGGAAGGAGCCAAGCTCATGGATAAGTTCTTGGAAGATGCCAAACACTACTATGACAGTGAAGCCTTCTCGGTTGACTTCTCTAAACAAGATGTTGCTGTTCAGGAAATCAATAAGTACATTGCTGAACATACCAACAACACAATTACTGACATGGTGAAGGAGGTTGATCCAGCAACTATTATGATGCTAATCAACTGTGTTTACTTTAAAGGTGGGTCTGGCTGAAAGTGTAGTCAAACTGTTTTTATATAATATCTACTCTGTATCTGTAAGAGATGCCTGAACTTGTTTTGCTTTTTAGGGGAATGGAAGAAACAGTTTCTGGAGGAAGCAACTAAAAAAGCAGACTTCCATGTGGATGAGAACACCAAGGTGGCTGTAGACATGATGTGGTCAGAGGGTTTTTATGAAACTTATGAGGACAATGAGAACTTCACCACAGTCATCAGGCTTCCATATAAGGGCAGTGCATCTATGGTCATCGTCCTGCCTGACGAGGGGAAGATGAAGGAGGTTGAGGACAGCATTTGCCGACACCATTTAAAACACTGGATGGCATCAATGGAAGGAGGGTAATGGTTTTTTTTTTTTTTTTTTTGTTTTTTTTTTTTTTTTTTTTAAATATTCCTTACAGAATAATATTTAGTGATTGGTTCAATACTGCAGAATAAACCCTGACAGTGATGCCACATTGACCACCTCGTTGTACAGTATCCTTTTTATTGCCATCTAACCATATGTTGCAGTGGTCCCTTGGCCACTCAACTTTTTTGGGAAATGGGCTCATTTTTCAACTTCCTTCAAGTTTAACAGTTCAGTCACACACAAATTTTGAATCCATTCAGCTGATCTCTGCATCAGGCAGTAGCACTTTAGCTATTAGCTTATCTTAGCTACCATTGACTTGGATTAGACTAGTTCATATGCTACTGTTCTAATCCGATTAAATGATTTAGGCTAAGCTAATGGCTACTACCAGATCCAGAGATTGGCTCAATGGAATTAAAAAAAAAATGGTTAACATCAACTGTTTACCTCTAAGGGACTTGGAGAAGGAGTGTTCCTTTAAAAAAATCAGACATTTGAATGTTGGGATAGTCTGTTCTTGCAACACTTTGATGAGCAAAACAAAAACACAAGGCATGTAACTTTAACTACACTGTTACTAATGTCTCTTTCTATTTCAGCTCTGTGCAACTTGAAATGCCAAAATACAACATCTCTGGCAAATTTTCACTGAAGGATACCTTGGAGGCAATGGGTGTTGTTAATGCCTTTTCTGATACAGCAGATTTTACTGGAATGACTGATCAGAAAGTAAAAGTATCAAAGGTATGTATTGGACATTATACAGCATACAATGTGCTTCATAATGGATTGCTAAAGTACAACCGAACAAACATTTGCTTATTCAAGTGTCTCATGGATTCTCTCCTTGTTAAGGTGGAACATCAAGCAATTCTCAAAGTAAATGAGAGGGGCACAGAGGCAGCTGCCGCCACAACAGTGGAGATAGTCCCGGTGTCAGCACCTGTCCAAACAAAGATAGTTCTCAACAGGCCTTTTTATGTTTTCATCATTGAGTATAACACTGGAAGTGTGTTGTTCATGGGAAAAATTTCAAATCCTACAGCCTGATAAAAAAAAATCTCTATGCACACTGCTTGGACATGGAATACATGTATGTAATAAAACTTGCATGTTGGACACCAACATATTGACTCCATGAATTATTTTTTGCATTTTATTTTATATTGCATAAAGTTATTCAAGGGCAAAGCACACGTGTGAAATTATTTCCAGTGACATTACTCTTGCATTACACTGTTGGTAAGCATTACATTGCATTTAAATGACGCTCTTATCTAGAGTGACTTCCAGTACATTGGGTACCTGAAGCAATATGGGGTTAGGTGCCTTGCTCAAGGGCGTTTCAGCCATGGATGAAGTTGCAGGAGAGCGCTGGTTATTCACTCCTCACATTTTTTTTCTACTGCCCTCGCAACCCTCCGATCCCAACAAGCTGTATGTCTGTATACAGACGATTATGTATAGCCTTCAGAGCAAAACAACAAAATCATTAGCATCTAATTAGCCTACAAACTAGTTTGAAATTATTACTTGATAAATAACTCCACTGGAAATATATCAAGTGCATAAACAAAGTGTGTTTGTTAGGATTGGTCAATTTTAAAATTAATACTGCATGTGTATTTCTGTGGTCTTTTTATTTTAATATTCTTATTTTGGGAAAATTCTAGTACACAAAATCATTTATCTAATGGTTGCTTTGCACCTGGGAGACTGCCTTCATACTTTTTACATGTAGATTGTTAAGACATTAAGAGTAGCCAAACTGGATATGCCAAAACAGCCATTAGATTATGCTAAACCTACAAAATGACCTTGTATTACAAATGTGCTTACTTCATGGAGTAACTGTAACAGTATGGGGAGCATGCCTTCATACTTATACTCGCATGTATATTCTTAAAATACATCAAGGGGAGCAAAATTGGATGGACCAAAATGCCCCATTAGATCAGATGAGGTTTTGAGGACCTAGTTCTGCAGCTAGCCCATGTAATAGTCAGTGATGATGCTCACCCACTTAACTCTAAATTCCAGATGCTTCCTTCAGGTTTCAGAGTATCAAGGCTCAAAACAAACAAACGTTAACACTCATTTATCCCTGAAGCAATCAGTATTCTTAATTAATAGGCACTGGCACTTTGTTGCAATTTGCACTATATGCACTTTTCTTTTCCCACTTATGCTGTTTTTAATTATATATTTCTAACCCTACCTCAGTGCTGTATTACCGACCGCGCCAGTGGGGCCGGCGCCCAGGGGGGCACAACAATGCAGATGCCGATGCCGCTTGAAAAAAGTCGCCAATGTCGCTAGATGAGATTTTTAGTTGCCAGGGACCATCAAAAGTCGCTGAATTGGCCACACTGAGTGGACTGAAAGAAGGGGCGGAGACGGGCTCTCTCTCTCTATATGCATATACAGTAGCTCCCTGCATCACTTCTCGTCACTCATAACTTGACTTTGGCTTTCAGCTTGACAACAGCCTTTTTAAAGGCTTGTATACATTTATATTATATTATATTATATTATATTATATTATATTATATTATACGTATATCATACAGCACCTTCAAAGGTTAAAAGCCTACCTTAAAAGGCTAGTGCATTTCATGTTTATATCATATTAAATATATTATTAGAAACAACACCTTCTGCACTTTAAGGCTTGTTGTATTGTATTTGGCCATCTTTGTACAAATCATTCATTCCAGAAGAACAAAGATGCCAAAATACAATGCTAAAGACCATGTTAAATTTGGATTTGCAGTCCACTTTCCCAAGTCTTTACATAGCACTCCGACTGTTTTTGACCCTGCCAATTACAAACTGAAGGGGAACGGTCATTCTCCAGAATGGCTTGAATAAAAAATGAGCTCAGGATGAAAATGAGCCAAAATTGTCTGAACTCCCTCTCCCTTCTTGCAATTGAGTCACAGTTTGTGCAACACTAGGGTTCACTATTGAGCACATGTCATTCTGTTTTAACATGTGCCTGTTTGTTTTGTGTTCCTGCCCCGCCTTCTCATTATGTTTACCTCCATCTCGTTGTACTACCACCTGTGGTCTATTGTGTTTGTCTTGTGACCAATTAGTCTGTGTATTTAAGTTCTGCTTTTTCCTTTGTTTGTCACTGGGTCTTTGTGTCGCACGACTGCGTCTCTGGTGAGCTTGTTGACTATCGCTGCCTTGTTAAGTACTTTGCCTTTTGTGTTTTTTGATACCTGGTTAGTTTTATTGTGCCTTTTGACAGTCTCTTTGTTGCTGAGTTTTTTGCCGACTTCCTTGCCTTTTTGCATCTTCTGAGCGTTTGTGGATTATTTTTGTTTTAACCGTTTGCGTCTCCTCAGCTTTTGTGAATTTTTGTTGAGCATTAAAAACGGATAAGCTTCAAGTTCATATACCCACACTTGGGTCTCATTGGCCTTATCCCAGTGGTTAGCTCTCTGGCCTGCCAAGCTGGTGACCTGGGTTCAATACCTGAGTTGACCTTAACATGTTGTACACTGACACTCTTCAATATATGGATTTTACTGTAATGGTGGCAAAACTTGGTTCTAGTTTTTTATGTACATATCTCCATATTTCTGTGCATCTGTACTCTACAGGTCCTAAGATGAGAGTGATTCTGCATAGTGGTGTGATTGCTGCCCTGCTCCTGTCTGTGGCCTGGGCACACCACCACCACCACCATGGAGATGTTGCGCCTCATCCAGGCCAAGAGATGTTTGCACTCGCCGAATCCAACGTTGACTTTGCCTTTGCTCTCTACGAAGAACTTAGTGCCATGCCCGACTTCCAGTCGAAGAACATCTTCTTCTCCCCACTGAGCATATCCATGGCTCTGTCCATGCTGACTCTTGGGGCTAGGGGTGAAACCTTATCTCAGCTCTACCAGGCTCTTGGCTATGCTGAAATGCCAGCTAAGACTGTCAATGAGGCCCATGAGCACATCTTACAAATTTTGGGCCAGGAGAAAGAAATGCAGCTTGATGTTAGCAATGCTGTTGCTGTTATGGAAGGAGCCAAGCTCATGGATAAGTTCTTGGAAGATGCCAAACACTACTATGACAGTGAAGCCTTCTCGGTTGACTTCTCTAAACAAGATGTTGCTGTTCAGGAAATCAATAAGTACATTGCTGAACATACCAACAACACAATTACTGACATGGTGAAGGAGGTTGATCCAGCAACTATTATGATGCTAATCAACTGTGTTTACTTTAAAGGTGGGTCTGGCTGAAAGTGTAGTCAAACTGTTTTTATATAATATCTACTCTGTATCTGTAAGAGATGCCTGAACTTGTTTTGCTTTTTAGGGGAATGGAAGAAACAGTTTCTGGAGGAAGCAACTAAAAAAGCAGACTTCCATGTGGATGAGAACACCAAGGTGGCTGTAGACATGATGTGGTCAGAGGGTTTTTATGAAACTTATGAGGACAATGAGAACTTCACCACAGTCATCAGGCTTCCATATAAGGGCAGTGCATCTATGGTCATCGTCCTGCCTGACGAGGGGAAGATGAAGGAGGTTGAGGACAGCATTTGCCGACACCATTTAAAACACTGGATGGCATCAATGGAAGGAGGGTAATGGTTTTTTTTTTTTTTTTTTTTGTTTTTTTTTTTTTTTTTTTTTAAATATTCCTTACAGAATAATATTTAGTGATTGGTTCAATACTGCAGAATAAACCCTGACAGTGATGCCACATTGACCACCTCGTTGTACAGTATCCTTTTTATTGCCATCTAACCATATGTTGCAGTGGTCCCTTGGCCACTCAACTTTTTTGGGAAATGGGCTCATTTTTCAACTTCCTTCAAGTTTAACAGTTCAGTCACACACAAATTTTGAATCCATTCAGCTGATCTCTACATCAGGCAGTAGCACTTTAGCTATTAGCTTATCTTAGCTACCATTGACTTGGATTAGACTAGTTCATATGCTACTGTTCTAATCCGATTAAATGATTTAGGCTAAGCTAATGGCTACTACCAGATCCAGAGATTGGCTCAATGGAATTAAAAAAAAAATGGTTAACATCAACTGTTTACCTCTAAGGGACTTGGAGAAGGAGTGTTCCTTTAAAAAAATCAGACATTTGAATGTTGGGATAGTCTGTTCTTGCAACACTTTGATGAGCAAAACAAAAACACAAGGCATGTAACTTTAACTACACTGTTACTAATGTCTCTTTCTATTTCAGCTCTGTGCAACTTGAAATGCCAAAATACAACATCTCTGGCAAATTTTCACTGAAGGATACCTTGGAGGCAATGGGTGTTGTTAATGCCTTTTCTGATACAGCAGATTTTACTGGAATGACTGATCAGAAAGTAAAAGTATCAAAGGTATGTATTGGACATTATACAGCATACAATGTGCTTCATAATGGATTGCTAAAGTACAACCGAACAAACATTTGCTTATTCAAGTGTCTCATGGATTCTCTCCTTGTTAAGGTGGAACATCAAGCAATTCTCAAAGTAAATGAGAGGGGCACAGAGGCAGCTGCCGCCACAACAGTGGAGATAGTCCCGGTGTCAGCACCTGTCCAAACAAAGATAGTTCTCAACAGGCCTTTTTATGTTTTCATCATTGAGTATAACACTGGAAGTGTGTTGTTCATGGGAAAAATTTCAAATCCTACAGCCTGATAAAAAAAATCTCTATGCACACTGCTTGGACATGGAATACATGTATGTAATAAAACTTGCATGTTGGACACCAACATATTGACTCCATGAATTATTTTTTGCATTTTATTTTATATTGCATAAAGTTATTCAAGGGCAAAGCACACGTGTGAAATTATTTCCAGTGACATTACTCTTGCATTACACTGTTGGTAAGCATTACATTGCATTTAAATGACGCTCTTATCTAGAGTGACTTCCAGTACATTGGGTACCTGAAGCAATATGGGGTTAGGTGCCTTGCTCAAGGGCGTTTCAGCCATGGATGAAGTTGCAGGAGAGCGCTGGTTATTCACTCCTCACATTTTTTTTCTACTGCCCGCGCAACCCTCCGATCCCAACAAGCTGTATGTCTGTATACAGACGATTATGTATAGCCTTCAGAGCAAAACAACAAAATCATTAGCATCTAATTAGCCTACAAACTAGTTTGAAATTATTACTTGATAAATAACTCCACTGGAAATATATCAAGTGCATAAACAAAGTGTGTTTGTTAGGATTGGTCAATTTTAAAATTAATACTGCATGTGTATTTCTGTGGTCTTTTTATTTTAATATTCTTATTTTGGGAAAATTCTAGTACACAAAATCATTTATCTAATGGTTGCTTTGCACCTGGGAGACTGCCTTCATACTTTTTACATGTAGATTGTTAAGACATTAAGAGTAGCCAAACTGGATATGCCAAAACAGCCATTAGATTATGCTAAACCTACAAAATGACCTTGTATTACAAATGTGCTTACTTCATGGAGTAACTGTAACAGTATGGGGAGCATGCCTTCATACTTATACTCGCATGTATATTCTTAAAATACATCAAGGGGAGCAAAATTGGATGGACCAAAATGCCCCATTAGATCAGATGAGGTTTTGAGGACCTAGTTCTGCAGCTAGCCCATGTAATAGTCAGTGATGATGCTCACCCACTTAACTCTAAATTCCAGATGCTTCCTTCAGGTTTCAGAGTATCAAGGCTCAAAACAAACAAACGTTAACACTCATTTATCCCTGAAGCAATCAGTATTCTTAATTAATAGGCACTGGCACTTTGTTGCAATTTGCACTATATGCACTTTTCTTTTCCCACTTATGCTGTTTTTAATTATATATTTCTAACCCTACCTCAGTGCTGTATTACCGACCGCGCCAGTGGGGCCGGCGCCCAGGGGGGCACAACAATGCAGATGCCGATGCCGCTTGAAAAAAGTCGCCAATGTCGCTAGATGAGATTTTTAGTTGCCAGGGACCATCAAAAGTCGCTGAATTGGCCACACTGAGTGGACTGAAAGAAGGGGCGGAGACGGGCTCTCTCTCTCTATATGCATATACAGTAGCTCCCTGCATCACTTCTCGTCACTCATAACTTGACTTTGGCTTTCAGCTTGACAACAGCCTTTTTAAAGGCTTGTATACATTTATATTATATTATATTATATTATATTATATTATATTATACGTATATCATACAGCACCTTCAAAGGTTAAAAGCCTACCTTAAAAGGCTAGTGCATTTCATGTTTATATCATATTAAATATATTATTAGAAACAACACCTTCTGCACTTTAAGGCTTGTTGTATTGTATTTGGCCATCTTTGTACAAATCATTCATTCCAGAAGAACAAAGATGCCAAAATACAATGCTAAAGACCATGTTAAATTTGGATTTGCAGTCCACTTTCCCAAGTCTTTACATAGCACTCCGACTGTTTTTGACCCTGCCAATTACAAACTGAAGGGGAACGGTCATTCTCCAGAATGGCTTGAATAAAAAATGAGCTCAGGATGAAAATGAGCCAAAATTGTCTGAACTCCCTCTCCCTTCTTGCAATTGAGTCACAGTTTGTGCAACACTAGGGTTCACTATTGAGCACATGTCATTCTGTTTTAACATGTGCCTGTTTGTTTTGTGTTCCTGCCCCGCCTTCTCATTATGTTTACCTCCATCTCGTTGTACTACCACCTGTGGTCTATTGTGTTTGTCTTGTGACCAATTAGTCTGTGTATTTAAGTTCTGCTTTTTCCTTTGTTTGTCACTGGGTCTTTGTGTCGCACGACTGCGTCTCTGGTGAGCTTGTTGACTATCGCTGCCTTGTTAAGTACTTTGCCTTTTGTGTTTTTTGATACCTGGTTAGTTTTATTGTGCCTTTTGACAGTCTCTTTGTTGCTGAGTTTTTTGCCGACTTCCTTGCCTTTTTGCATCTTCTGAGCGTTTGTGGATTATTTTTGTTTTAACCGTTTGCGTCTCCTCAGCTTTTGTGAATTTTTGTTGAGCATTAAAAACGGATAAGCTTCAAGTTCATATACCCACACTTGGGTCTCATTGGCCTTATCCCAGTGGTTAGCTCTCTGGCCTGCCAAGCTGGTGACCTGGGTTCAATACCTGAGTTGACCTTAACATGTTGTACACTGACACTCTTCAATATATGGATTTTACTGTAATGGTGGCAAAACTTGGTTCTAGTTTTTTATGTACATATCTCCATATTTCTGTGCATCTGTACTCTACAGGTCCTAAGATGAGAGTGATTCTGCATAGTGGTGTGATTGCTGCCCTGCTCCTGTCTGTGGCCTGGGCACACCACCACCACCACCATGGAGATGTTGCGCCTCATCCAGGCCAAGAGATGTTTGCACTCGCCGAATCCAACGTTGACTTTGCCTTTGCTCTCTACGAAGAACTTAGTGCCATGCCCGACTTCCAGTCGAAGAACATCTTCTTCTCCCCACTGAGCATATCCATGGCTCTGTCCATGCTGACTCTTGGGGCTAGGGGTGAAACCTTATCTCAGCTCTACCAGGCTCTTGGCTATGCTGAAATGCCAGCTAAGACTGTCAATGAGGCCCATGAGCACATCTTACAAATTTTGGGCCAGGAGAAAGAAATGCAGCTTGATGTTAGCAATGCTGTTGCTGTTATGGAAGGAGCCAAGCTCATGGATAAGTTCTTGGAAGATGCCAAACACTACTATGACAGTGAAGCCTTCTCGGTTGACTTCTCTAAACAAGATGTTGCTGTTCAGGAAATCAATAAGTACATTGCTGAACATACCAACAACACAATTACTGACATGGTGAAGGAGGTTGATCCAGCAACTATTATGATGCTAATCAACTGTGTTTACTTTAAAGGTGGGTCTGGCTGAAATGTAGTCAAACTGTTTGTTTTTATATAATATCTACTCTGTATCTAAGAGATGCCTGTACTTGTTTTGCTTTTTAGGGGAATGGAAGAAACAGTTTCTGGAGGAAGCAACTAAAAAAGCAGACTTCCATGTGGATGAGAACACCAAGGTGGCTGTAGACATGATGTGGTCAGAGGGTTTTTATGAAACTTATGAGGACAATGAGAACTTCACCACAGTTATCAGGCTTCCATATAAGGGCAGTGCATCTATGGTCATCGTCCTGCCTGACGAGGGGAAGATGAAGGAGGTTGAGGACAGCATTTACCGACACCATTTAAAACACTGGATGGCATCAATGGAAGGAGGGTAATGGGTTTTTTTTTTTTTTTAAATATTCCTTACAGGATAATATTCAGTGATGGGTTCAATACTGCAGAATAAACCCTGACAGTGATGCGATGTTGACCACCTCGTTGTACAGTATCCTTTTCATTGCTGTCTGCTGCCATTTACAACTATCTAACCATATATTGCAGTGGTCCCTTGGCCACTCAACTTTTTTGGGAAATGGGCTCATTTTTCAACTTCCTTCAAGTTAAACAGTTCAGTCACACACAAATTTTGAATCCATTCAGCTGATCTCTGCATCAGGCAGTAGCACTTTAGCTATTAGCTAAGCTTAGCTACCATTGACTTTGATTAGACTAGTTCATATGCTACTGTTCTAATCCGATTAAATGATTTAGGCTAAGCTAATGGCTACTACCAGATCCAGAGATTGGCTCAATGGAATTAAAAAAATGGCAAACCTCAACTGTTTACCTCTAAGGGACTTGGAGAAGTGTTCCTTTAAAAAAAATTTAACTTTTGAACGTTGGGATAGTCTGTTCTTGCAAGACTTTGAACAAAAAAAAGGCATGTAATTTTAACTACATTGTTACTAATGTCTCCATTTCAGCTCTGTGCAACTTGAAATGCCAAAATACAACATCTCTGGCAAATTTTCACTGAAGGATACCTTGGAGGCAATGGGTGTTGTTGGTGCCTTTTCTGATGCAGCAGATTTTACTGGAATGACTGATCAAAAAGTAAAAGTATCAAAGGTATGTATTGGACATTATACAGCATACAATAATGTGCTTTATAATGGATTGCTAAAGTACAACCGAACAAACATTTGCTTATTCAAGTGTCTCATCTCTCCTTGTTAAGGTGGAACATCAAGCAATTCTTAAAGTAAATGAGAAAGGCACAGAGGCCGCTGCCGCCACAACAGTGGAGATAGTCCCGGTGTCAGCACCTGTCCAAACAAAGATAGTTCTCAACAGGCCTTTTTATGTTTTCATCATTGAGTATAACACTGGAAGTGTTTTGTTCATGGGAAAAATTTCAAATCCTACAGCCTGATAAAAAAATCTCTATGCACACTGCTTTGACATGGAATACATGTATGTAATAAAACTTGCATGTTGGACACCAACATATTGACTCCATGAATTATTTTTTGCATTTACATTTTATTTTATATTGCATGGAGTTATTCAAGGGCAAAGCACAAGTGTGAAATTATTTCCAGTGACACTACTCTTGCATTACACTGTTAGTAAGCATTACATTGCATTTAAATGACGCTCTTATCTAGAGTGACTTCCAGTACATTGGGTACCTGAAGCAATATGGGGTTAGGTGCCTTGCTCAAGGGCGTTTCAGCCATGGATGAAGTTGCAGGAGAGCGCTGGTTATTCACTCCTCACATTTTTTTCCTACTGCCCTCGCAACCCTCCGATCCCAACAAGCTGTATGTCTGTATACAGATTATGTATATCCTTCAGAGCAAAACAACAAAATCATTAGCATCTAATTAGCCTACAAACTAGTTTGAAATTATTATTTGATAAATAACTCCACTGGAAATATATCAAGTGACCAAGTGCATAAACAAAGTCTGTTAGGATTGGTCAATTTTAAAATTAATACTGCATGTGTATTTCTGTGGTCTTTTTATTTCAATATTCTTATTTTGGGAAAATTCTAGTACACAAAATCATTCATCTAATGGTTGCTTTGCACCTGGGAGCCTGCCTTCATACTTTTTACATGTGGATTAAGACATCAAGAGTAGCCAAACTGGATGGACCAAAATGCCCCATTAGATCAGATGAGGTTTTGAGGACCTAGTTCTGCAGCTAGCCCATGTAATAGGTAAGGGATAATGTATTGTCCACGGGCGACTATAGGAAAATATTTCCCGACAGGGGCGAACAGCACCCCGACGCCGAAGGCGGAGGGGTATTGTTCCGCCCCTGAAGGGAAATATTTTCCTATAGTCGCCCGTGGACAATACATTATCCCGCTTATTCTACGGCTTATTGCAGCTTATTACTGCTTATTTTGAGAAAAGACAGACAATTGTTTACCAAAACAATTAAGAATTTATTCATATACACGTTGGCTTCTGTCGAGAAAAAGTAGTGCAGTTGGAACGTTATTGTTGTTCGTTTCTAAAGACCTTCAAGTTTCGAAAGACCTTCATTGCTGTTCATTGCCCATGCAGTGCTCTTTTTGGTGTTGCTTTCATGCCTGTTTTCTTCTATTTTATCTATTTCCTCCTCCTGCAAATCTTGATGTCTTCTTGTTTTAGTCTCCGTGCAGTCTGTCTCTGTAAATTGCGCTTCCCACCAGCGCTCAGAAGTGCCATAGTCGCCGTAGCTATATATTAAAATTAATTGGAAACTCCTCCATTTTTTTCCCACCAGATGCCGCCAAAAACTCCGTAGACGTAGGCCCTACTTCTGTAACAGCCTGGATAAAATAGCCGCTACAACTGCCAGGTTACCGTAGCGAATATTTACTTTTTAAAGTAGTTGAACTACTTGCGGAGTGATATGGTACCGTGAATCTCAAGTGACAAAACTCGTTGCCATTGGCAGCGGGCGTTAATGGTGCAGCGGGCGGTTATCGAAAAATATCCGCCCGTAGAACGCTGGGAAAGTCCATTCAAAGTGAATGGGAGCTGTCACAACATTCTAGAGGGCCGTAGAATAATCAGTGATGATGCTCATCCACTTAACTCTAAATTCCAGATGCTGCCTTCAGGTTTCAGAGTATCAAGGCTCAAGACAAACAAACGTTAACACTCATTTGTCCCTGAAGCAATCAGTATTCTTAATTAATAGGCACTAGCACTTTGCTGCAATTTGCACTATATGCATTTTTCTTTACCCACTTATGCTGTTTTTAATTATCTATTTCTAACCCTACCTATGTCTTGTGTTTTCTTTTTTTTTAAGTTGTGTGATGCTGTGTTGTGTATTGTCTTTTATGCTGTCTAGTGTCCATGGTATTCTGTTGTCTTGGCCTGCAGAAATATTTGCCTCTTGGGATAATACACTGACTTGACTTGATCATGCAAAATGGTTGAACAAGTTGATGAACTAATTTTTAAATGAAATAAACCATTTATAATACATCTTATCAACCGGACATAAGCAATTGATAATATAGAAATTAGCTTAGACTTGAACACAATTACTTGCATGGATTTACCAAACTATTTGCAACTTGCTTAAAGAAATGAAAAACTGATGTGCACAAGTGACACAATGATGTGAAGATTGAACAAGTAGTTTTGAGAATTTCAATTCTGATCTGGTTTTCTGCCTTCTTTAAGGGTGCTGACAAATCTTAAACTACAATTGCAATAACACAGTTTTATACAGAAGTTGTGGAGGTTTGCTTGAGGCCCCAACAGTGTCTAGAATCGCCTGGGTATAGTGGACTGTATTAATGGCCTGAAATACGCTCTGGATAGTAAGTAGGCCTGCTGTACATATAAACCCTGGCACTGGCAGACCAACAGTAAACATGGGGTCAGTACTTATTTAAACATTGCACATCAAATATATCTTGTCATAGATAGGCTTGTTTGTTCTGTGCTTTATTTTTTTCCTAGTAATGCCTACATTATTTTTTTAAAAGGTCCATTAAATGTTTCCAGTCTGTATCACTGCATATTTATGCAACTGGATTGCTTGTTGTAATATTCTGGTTTAAGTTGTAAGTGCTTCTGCACTACACACAATTCTGCACTTGAATGTCAGGCAACAACTAGGTGCTGGGTTTCAGAAATGGTTATGTAATTATTAAACATGATTAAAGTCCAGTAGATCTGAACTTGAGAAAAGTCCTTTTATACTAGTAGCACACCCCAATGGAGAAATCTGTCGGCAGGCCTGTGTTCCTAAAACATCTCCACTGTGCCCAGCTGCTGACCTGGTTGAACAGAGGTCTACGGGGAATCTTCTGCTAATCCTCGTGTCTCAAGCTCGGTTTTTGTAAACTGCATTATCCCTTTCCATATGCATTATCCCTCTCCCAAAAAAACAACAGGACATCTACAATTTTGTATATAGTACAATCCATTTCATTTAACTGAAAATGAGCATGTAGGGTTTTTAAATAAAAAAATATTGGTAATTTATAAACTAGAAAAGTTATTTTATTGGTGGCATTGTTAGAATGAACTGTGCATGCAAGTAAATTAAAAAGAAACCTGAGTGGCTAAGCACTGAGCCACAACAGTATTTTACAAAATGGCATTCATCCTGTTCACGTGTTATCTTACAGAAACGCAGCGTAGGCGGTTAATTTGTTTCGCAGTTTCTATCAGGTCAGTGACTCAAACCTTTCCACACACAGAACATCGATTCTCAGTATGGGAATAGTTAGAAAGTGGCGTTAGTGCGTCATTAACTGTTTAACAAATACGAGTCATTTGACTTTTAAAACCCACTGAAGCATGAGCAGTGCTAGTTGTCATGTGGAGAGGATTAGGGCCAGCACATCTGAAGCTGGCATCCAAGCTGCTGTATTTCCAATTGCTATTATTTGTAGCAGCTGACAAAAGTGACAAACTGGTGCCAGCCACGTCACTGACCTTCTTTAAGAACACAATGCAGACAGATAGCTGGTGGTAAATAAAAGAAGAAAAAGGGCTGGTCTATCAAGTCTGAGTTGTCCTTATAGCTGCCTGCATTACAATCTCAAGACCATTCTCACAGATAATAATTTGTATGGTCATTATCACTACTGCTATGTATAATAACCTACAGGCCCACTCAATTTGAGTTTTGTCTGGATGTTTCCATTGACTTCCAAAGACCTCTGGAAATGCTTCTAAACATAGTCTACACTGGACTTAAAAATATCAATAAGTTTTGAAACGCCCAAACCTGTGGGGTTGAAGGCCATGTTGCATCAATGTGGGTTGGCTGCAAAAGAGTCAATGCTTACTGAGTGACTCGTAATTGTACTGTTAATATTTACAGAAAATGCCATAGCTAATCCCAAAATGCCTATAAATTGCTGGATGTAGCCAAGTTCCTACCAGTGGCAAAGAAGTCACCTTAGGTAAGTCCAATAAATCTAATAACAGATGCCAAATAATCAATAATAAGAAACCAGTTTAATTTGAGGCTAAGAGTTTATGTATCTATGGATGAGCATGTGACCTGTTTGAGTAAGCCTATGAGTGTGGGGGTGAGTTTCCAGAGAATTTCCAGGAAACCACACATACCTAAATGTAATAGCAATTGTTAAAATGTCAGTAACCTGTTTAAGTACTTTTCAGTTAATGCTTGGCAAAAAGAACAGTGTATGTCCAATGTGGGTTTGTACTATATACAAAATTGTAGATGTCCTGTTGTTTTTTTTTAAGTGACAAAGCAATTGCCAGTATATGTGGGTTAGCTGCCAGCCATGAAGTTATGATGCCAACTTATCACATTTTATTTTTTTAACTTTTATTCTGAAATTCTACCCCACTCATGCATTGGGTGCATGTTTTCATGTATATGAATAATGTGATTTGTAAAGGTGTTTTTGTGTATTATGAACAAGTTTGGCTCAGCAGTGGTATTTTGCATGTTACATGTGGTTAAACAAAATACTTTGCTGAAGACTGTCCTTGTTTTTTCACCTATTACTTGTATTATTTTGTCAACTAAATTGGACAGCCACCAGCTGTTTTAATATTACTTACTTAATGTTAATGCATTTAAGTGAACACACACAAAAAAACATTTGACTGATTTTTTTTTTTACATTTCTCACAAATATAAAACTGTTTATCTGATCGCCCACACATTTTTAACATATGTAGCATTTTTTAACATAACTTTATACAACATATTCATAATAATTAAAGGGGAACTTCCATCGTTATTTTTATTCATATTTCTGTGTCGCCACTATGGTTGAATGCATTGTGTGTCATTTCTGTGAAAAATTATGTCCTAGATCTCTTGTTTGACGCTGTTTTCTGTAAGCTATAACAGGTCTAGTGGTTGAACGACTGGCTTTTCCGGTGTGCCTCGTGAATATCCATGACGTGTCAATAAGGCACTTCTGATTGGGCAAATTCGCTGTCTTTTGCTCACCTAGCTTCTGTCCACCAATCCTTTGGGATGTGGGCTTGCCATACATGGCTCTGGGCGGGGCTTACAACCTAGTGACGTAGATAGGTTTAGCATGCTCTGATCCGCTCGTTTTGGTTAGCTCGAGCCTTCAATGACCAGTAAAACCATGAGGGTCGAATTTCACGTCTTGGAATGCTGCGTGCATATACTGCTTGTTGTGACCCACCACATTGTAAATAGAGCTACCAAAAGTGGTTTTTGACGGAAGGACCCCTTTAACACAGTTATTGTGCCACTAGGTCATAATGATGAGAGCGATTCTGCATAGTGGTGTGGTGGCTGCCCTGCTCCTGTCTGTGGCCTGGGCTGCTCCACAGGGCACTGATGGCCATGAGGGCCATGACCATGGGCCTCACACAGCAGAGCACCACCACCACCTTCACCATGGACATGATGAGCCTCATCCAAAGCATGAGGGCCAAGAGAGTTACACTCTTCGGAGACCCAATGCTGACTTTGCTTTTGCTCTCTACAAAAAACTAAGCTCCTTACCACAACCTCAGGCAAACATCTTTTTCTCCCCACTGAGCATATCCATGGCTCTATCCCTGCTAGCTCTTGGGGCTAAGGGTGAAACCTTATCTCAGCTCTACCAGGCTCTTGGCTATGCTGAAATGACTCCTGAAACTGTCAACGAGGCGTATGAGCACATCTTTCACTTGCTGGGCCATGAAAAACAACACATGCAGCTTGAGGCAAGCAGTGCTGTTGCTCTTCAGACAGGGGCCAAAGTCGTGGATAAGTTCTTGGAGGATGCTAAACATTATTTTGACAGTGAACTTTTCACTGTTGACTTCACTAAACCTGAAACTGCCAAAGAGGAGATCAATAAGTACATTGCTCAACAAACCAACAACACAATCACTGACATGGTGGAGGAGGTGGACCCAGACACTCTAATGATGCTTATTAACTGCATTTATTTTAGAGGTAAGTTCTGCAAATGGATAGTGTATTGTTGAATCACTTGCACATGCAATTACAGAGTGCTAAAATTCTTTTCTTTTATCCTCAAGGGGAATGGGAAAAGTTTTTCATGTCAGAATCAACAAATGAAGCTGTCTTCCACGTGGATGAAAACACAAATGTGAAAGTGGACATGATGCACTCTGGGGCAGGTTGGTATGAATTCTATGAGGACAAAGAGAACTTCACCACAGTCATCAGGCTTCCATATAAGGGCAGTACATCTATGGTCATCGTCCTGCCTGATGAGGGGAAGATGAAGGAGGTTGAGGACAGCATGAGCACTTCCCAATTCATTCACTGGATTGGAGCAATGGAAGGAAGGTAAAGATGTCAACACGTTTTAAAAATATTACCTAAACCTATAACAGTAGCGTAAAGTCCTTTAATTGTAGACATATGCTGAACAAAAATGTAAATGCAACAGTTGAAAACAATCTCAAATTTTTACAGTTCATAGAGGTCTTCTGTCTGAATATTTAAATAATCTGTGAACTATTCTATCCCACAGATATGTTTTGTTAGTATGGAAACATATCTGTATCTTTTATTGCTGTCAACGAAACATTGTACCAGGTGATGGCATGTTGTGTTTATATTTTTTATATATTTTTACTGTATTTTTTTTTAGCTTTGTGGAACTTCATATGCCAAAATACAATATTTCTGGAAAGTACTCACTAAAAGACACTCTGCAAGCTATGGGTGTTATCAGTGCTTTCTCAGACACGGCTGACTTTTCTGGAATGACATCAGAGTTGGTAAAAGTGTCAAAGGTATGCCGCATAGCAGAGCATATGCTGTGCATTTTTAACCTACTGTTAAAACTTGCACTACCACTTGATTACTACTACTGCTTGACTATGCACTTTATTTATACCTGACACCTTATTTTTGTGAATTGGAAACATTTAGGTGTCTTTCTTTCTGTCTGTCTGTTTGTCTGTCTGTCTATAATACCTCCTACCTACCTGAAAATGTGCTTTGCTGCTTGGTATTGATTGCAATCTGTTGTCTATGTTGTCCTCTAGGTGGAGCATCAGTCAGTCCTTAACGTCCATGAAAGAGGCACAGAGGCAGCTGGAACCACCACTGCGGAGATCACGCCGAGGGGCGGAATATATATACCGAAACCAGTCAGAATTAACAGGCCCTTCTTTGTGTTCATCACAGAGCGTAGCTCCAAAAGTATTCTCTTCATGGGCAAGATCTCAAACCCTGCAGCAAAGTGAAGGCAACATCTAAAAATGTGCTGTGCACTGTTGGGATATACAATTGCATGGACTTACACATCACAATGTTAGTTTTACGATAAATATCAAGTTATTCAATAAATAATTCATATTGAATATCACAAATGAGATAAGTTATTCTTATTATATGAATATGTAGCTCATTTTAGTAACATTTGGAAATGATTGCAATTCAAGAAGAAAAGGTTATAAAGTATTATCATCACCACTTCATGCAAAACAAAACAAAAATATTAGATATTTACAGATCACAGTATTTGGCAATACACAGTCTCATATTGCACTCAACCTGATTGTTCTGTGAGAACCTATATGAGTTTTTTTTCTTTTTAGTCTTAGTGAAGCTGGACTATATAGCAACAGTATATGAAGCCTAGGGCAAGAGATATGAAGTGTGTTTATTGCCAAGTCTGTGTAGACAAACAAAGGATTTGTCTTGCCTTCTAGGTGCAATGCAGATTAAAAACAATAATTAAGTAAAACCATAGAATCAATGTTATAGTGATATAAAAAAACATAGAATAGTAAGTGCAATAGTAAGTGCAATACTATGTGCAATAACTGTGCAAAGGATAAGAAGCAAAAAAACTAAAAATACAGTATTGTGCAGTGAGAGGGGATGGGGTTGGGGGTGTGTGAGGAGAGGGAGATTAAGCTACAGGCTAATCAGGGGACCAGCTGCAGTTGGGGGAAAAATGTTCTGCCAGGTTAGTGGCGACACCCTGTGGTTGAATCGTGTAGGTTAATACACCACGAGTGCATTTAGACATTACATGACTTTCACCATGTTTAATATATTGTGTTTTTTTTCCTGAATTGTAACATTGTAGCACACTGTCCAAAAGTATGTTTTCAGTGGCTTTAACCAATTTATTAAAATTAACTCTTTTAAGATGACCACAAACCAACCTCACCTAGTAGACATAATTTGTTTGTCTTGTAGGCCTGTCTTTGTGAACCTCTAAAGACATTCTAATGGAATAAATGTTTCCAACCTCAGGCAAACATCTTCTTCTCCCCACTGAGCATATCCATGGCTCTGTCCATGCTGACTCTTGGGGCTAAGGGTGAAACCTTATCTCAGCTCTACCAGGCTCTTGGCTATGCTGAAATGACCCCTGAAACTGTCAACGAGGCCTATGAGCACATCACACACATGCTGGGCCATCAAAAAGAACACATACAGCTTGATGTAAGCAATGTTGTTGCTGTTAGGGAAGGAGCCAATGTCATGGATAAGTTCTTGGAGGATGCTTAACATTATTTTGACAGTGAATCATTTACTGTTGACTTCACTAAATCTGAAATTGCGAAAGTGAAGATCAATAAGTACATTGCAACAAACCAACAACACAATCACTGACATGGTGAAGGAGGTGGACCCAGACACTCGAATGATGCTTATTAACTGCATTTATTTTAGAGGTAGGTCAAGCTAAGATCATGGTTAAAACCCTGATTTTGTGGGTCAGTAACAAGGAAGGCTTGCCACAAAAATTAACTAGAATTTACCATATTCTGCAGGAGAATGGTTTACATTTTTTAAAGAGCGGCTCACTCAAAGTGCTGACTTCCATGTGGATGAAAACACAAAAGTGAAAGTGGACATGATGCAGTCTGAGGGTGAGTATGAATTCTATGAGGACAAAGAGAACTTCAAAAGTAGTGTGTGAATGCGCGCACATCCAATAAACAGGTGCTGGATCAATGGGAGACGTCAAGACACACGCATACACCTGAGGAAGACCGTGTGAGGTCGAAACGTTGTGTTTAATAAATTGGTGAGCAGCGACAGTGTGCGGATTCTCTTCTTTCTCTTGACAAAGAGAACTTCACCACAGTCATCAGGCTTCCATATAAGGGCAGTGCATCTATGATCATCGTTCTGCCTGACGAGGGAAAGATGAAGGAGGTTGAGGACAGCATTAGTCAGGCCCTTTTCAGACAATGGGAGCAGTCACTGACAACCAGGTAGCATTTACCTCCGTTATAGGGGTCTTTGATCCATTGCCACATATGGTTGGCTGTGCTGTCTCTCTAGACTAATCTTGTGTTTTGTCCTGTTTTATTTTAGCTTTGTAGATGTTCATGTGCCCAAAGTTTCCATTACTGGCACATATTCACTAAAAGAAACCTTGAAAGGGATGGGGGTGGTCAGTGCTTTCTCTGACACTGCAGACTTTTCTGGAATGACTGGAGGAAAGGTGAAGGTGTCAGAGGTATATATGTATGTTATATAGACAAATACCACTCTGTCCTGTGACATATACAGGAAAATAATTGAATTATCAACATGTTAAACCCCCAAGATTATGGTCTGATTGGATATCCAGGGACATGTAATATGTACTGATATGTCAATAGTAGAGACTTAACCAGAGATTCTAGAGTGCTACACGCAAGATAGATTCATGTCCCTGACATAATTAAGCTACCCTAGAATCTTTGGTCTTAACTATGGTCACAAAACATGGATGCACTGCCAGGCAACAATAAAATAGACTTACAATGCTACAATTTTTGACTGATGAATAGACTTGAATGATTGGAAGAAGCTGCCTGCAGATGATTCTAGTCTCTTGATAACAATGTGTCGCCAAATGTCAGTGGTACACTGCTCGAACAACATCTGTTAGCAAAGCTTCCTCGCACCATTTATCAAATAGATGGCCTGTGTGCACATATGAGAACATACCAACTCATGTAAGTCCACATTTGATCCAGTCATTCTCTAATTATCTCTGTTTTTTTAAGGTGTCACATAAAGCAGTTCTTAACATTGATGAGAAAGGCACAGAGGCAGCGGCAGTCACCACCATAGTGATGCCGGAAGGCTACATTGAACCAACAAAAAGGATAAAGATTAACAGGCCATTCCTGCTGTTTATCACCAGTGACAACACCAGAGGTGTCCTCTTCATGGGCAAAATACTAAACCCTACCACTCAATGAATAAACATAAATACACACTACAACAAATTTACTACCTTCCTGTGTAATATATAAAGGTCAGTTATTTCATCTAGAGCATCCACAGGACAGTTGAAAGAACCATTTGCATTACTGCCTCATTGTAACAGGTTTACATGACCATCTCCAAAGTTACTGTTATTTAAATGAAATGAGAACATTTCAAATGGGGGTGATTTTTACGGGTCAAAGATGCAGGAACCCGATTGAAACTGTAAAGATTTTTGTTTTCATTATATTTCTCTGGTAAAAGTGTCTGAGCAGCCCAAACTACAAATCGCACAGGCAGTACACATGTGTGCAACTTGTGTCTCTGACTTCTTCGATACTGCTATTTCTATTTTTTAAAAAAAATCTTGAAAGTGAAACTAATCTATCTACTCCGAGGTCATTCAACTGAATTTCATGAAATTCGGCATACGCCACTTCTAGACCTTGCCGGAAACATTACTTTTCATTACTCAGCAACAACCTTCAGCAAAACACATAAATTCCTATTGAAATGAGCAAGATATAAAACAAGTCTTTCTTTCATGCTTTTGAACAAAAACAGGCTACACCACAAAATGGGTGAAAATCTGAAGAACACTGCACAGGGTCATTTCAGTATTGTAGTGTTGGCAGGCATATGTCTTTAAAAAAAGCCCCATCAAAAGTCTAAAACAGGTTAACTTGATAACAATGAATGAAAAACCCTGCAGGCATTAAACAGTAAATGCGGTAAATAAACTAAACACTACTAAAACTACGCAATAAAACATGTTACTAAATTAAAAAAAATCTGGCCAGCTAAACATATTAGATGGTGTCATATAAAAGGGTAAACAAGTTTTATTGGCATAGCCTAGTCTAGGATAAACACACTTTGTTAACTCATTGGGGGTGACCCCACTATAGTGATGATCACACTGCATGAGGAGAAGTCTTTCAAACCTTTTATCTGACAACCGATCTCTTTGTCAGACGAGGCGGAATAGCCTCTTGACTTGCACACTAGGATCGCTGTGTAGCTGTGCTACTTTTTATATGAGGGAAACAGTTAAGGACTTTTACGTCTGACCCCCATTTCAAATACTACAAAGTTATGGTGGATGGCTTAGCCATTTTCCTGAATTTCACAATCACCGTCAGTTGCGTATGATATGAACATGTCTTGTGACTATTGTGCAAGCGTGCTCATCGGAGCATTTTGTGGGTGAGTCAAGGGATCTGTCTTGGATGTCGAGTCCAGTAATCAACATATGCACTATTATGAACTGTAGTGTGAATAATGAGCGTGTAACAGTAACACTACTATTTTACAGACAGATGTAATGTGAATACAGTAACGTGTTACTTAGTAATAAGATACACCCATCTCTGGTAGCCAATATATTCTCATTGGAATGGCTGGTCATAATTAAACTCAAGCGGGTCATTTACAACAGTGGCTCTTCAGCTTTTTGTCTGATGACCCAAAAAAAAAAAAAAAAAAACTGGTGAGGTCTGGTAACCCCACGTCTCCCCCAAATCTGTTGTAATTGCATTGGGCAGGCTAGACCTGTCCAGTAATTGTAAATGTTTCAGTAATTCCATTCAAAAAGTGAAACTTGTATAATGTCTACATTCATTTCACACAAACGGACATATTTAAATTGTTTATTTATTTTAGTATTGATGATTATAACTGACAACTAATGAAAACCCCAATTTAAGTGTCTCAGAAAATTAGAATATTGTGGAAAGGTTCAATACTGAATATACCTGGTGCCACACTCTAATCAGCTAGAGTGCAAAGGTCTTTAAATCATCTCTCAGTCTAGTTCTGTAGGCTACATAATCATGGGGAAGACTGCTGACTTGAGTATTTACTGTTGGAATATCTCTTTTTAATCTAGAGACAGAGAGAATCTTATTCGTGACAATTCTGTCTCTCCATTGGTGCACCAACGTAAAATAAAACCTTGTCCTGATTCTCCAAACACCGTGCTGACTGAGTCTCCAGAATCATCTGCGGTATACAAATTACCATCACCTGACAGTTGTCCAAAAGACGACCATTGACACCTTGCACAAGGAGGGCAAGACACAAAAGGTCATTGCCAAAGAGGCTGGCTGTTCACAGAGCTCTTTGTCTAAGCACATTAATAGAGAGGCGAAGGGAAGGTAAAGATGTGGTAAAAAAAAAAAAAAGGGTAAAAGCAATAGGGACACCCGCACCCTGGAGAAGATGTGAAAGGTGTGAAACAACACCCATTTTAAAATGTGGGAGAGATTCACAATGAGTGGACTGCAGCTGGAGTCAGTGCTTCAAGAACCACCACGTACAGACATATGCTAGACATGGGTTTCAGCTGTCACATTGAGTGGCGGTTCTACAGTGTTTTACGCCCCGGGCGAGACCACCTCTCAGCACCCCCACAATTTTGCATGTCCTTTATAAATCAAGGTCCCAGAGTCTGGAGGAAGAGAGGAGAGGCACAGAATCCACGTTGCTTGAGGTTGAGTGTAACGTTTCCACAGTCAGCGATGGTTTGGGGTGCCCTGTCATTGCGGCGGTGGCGAGCAAGGAAGTATTACAGATCATAAAGTAATGTTAGTCATGCCCCGCCTCTTTAAATCAAGGCGTGATCAACTGGACAGAAAACGGGAGAAGAGGTTCTACGACGACAGACCGAAAACAACAGAAGGACAAGTAGCAGGAGTGGAACCCGAAAACGTGAGAATGAGTGAAGGTGAGTAGCCTTATACCGTAGGCTTTAGGAGTAGCCTTGACTCGGACTACGGTACTGCCAGTACCCGGAAGTGGTGACTATCAAAACACCATTAATAACCCCATTTCCAACTTCATAATCTATTTTATTTTAGCATTTAGCATGGGCATTAAAAAGCTGGTGCGGCGTACGTGATGGAAAGAGTTATTGCCCTAAGGCAAATTTTGTCGCGCTCAGTTAATTCGCTCGCCAAGTGCAGCAGGTAGCATATATATATATATATATATATATATATAGATTTGAATAACGAATGACATGGTCCTACGTGAAAAGAAAAAAAACGAAACTCCATTGTTTATATTAAAAAAAAAAACACTGTAAAACGACCCGTCACCACCCGTTTTCTTCGGTCCCCACTACTACAGTTAAGCAATATAACATGTGGGAGTGAGGGTGGATATCTTCACGGGTGTGGTTCGGCCGAAGACTCGAACCAGCCCCCTTCTGATCCCATGACCAACTCCCTCACCAGTAAATAAATAGTGCTTTTCTGCACCCTCATCCATGGCTGACGTGCCCTTGAGCAAGGCATCTAACCTCACATTTCTCCAGGAATAAGAGCGTCAGCTAAATGTAATGCAATAGAAATTAGAACATCTTTCTTTTTATTCTAAACTGATTTGCTCCTGAAATCAGGCTTTTAATACCTTTAGTGTAGTCTTGTGAACACTGTAGCCTACACAGAATGTAAATCTTTGGTACTGTGGCTTTCTTTATATCACCTAGTAGACACATGCTTACACTCAAGATGATAGCAATATGTTTAAGGAGGAGTATTTGGAATTATTTTATTTAATATGCAATATGTAGGCTACTTTTTTTTTGAATTCCTAACTATTAGTGCACATTCAAAATAATTGCAAATCTTAATCATCATTTAAACAGTGAAAACATGTAACATACTAAGGGCTCTATTTTCACGATCATAAGCGCATTGTCTAAAGTCTGTCGCGCAAGTTGCTTTGGGGGCGTTCCCGACACAATTTGGTATTTTCACGGCGGAAAAAGCGAACATTGCGCCAGGCGCATCGTTCAAAAGGGTTGGGTTAAGTTACTTCATTAGTCATGGGTGTGTTTTGGGCGTAACATACAATTAACCAATGAGAATTTATACTCTCATTCCCTTTAAGAGACAGCGGGCGCATTGTCCATAGCCTGTTGCTATTACGTTGGCGGATTTACCCGGACGAGAGGACCCTTTCGGTGGAGGAGACCGATCTGCTCGTGCTTGAAGTAAAAGCGCGTGAGTAGTTAATATTCGGGGATGGAAAGAATCCCCCCAAACCTCCGCGGGTCATAGAAGTATGGGAGGAAATATCTTCAATAATTGTGTCCTCCTTTGGCAAGAAGAGAACTTTCGAACAGTGCCCAAAGCGGCAACGTTAGAAGACGTGAAACAAAAGCTTTAAACTCAAAGGAAACATCAAAAATAAAAGGTGGAAGTCCATCAAACCATTAGTCCACTTGTTTTCTTTTTGATGGTTAGTCCATTTCATTTCTTACAACTTGCCACGCTGTTTATTAAATAAGCTGCAGAGCATTGCAATCACTGTTTATTTAAAAGACAAAAGAAACTGCAGAACATTGCTATACTCTTATTATTTGTGCCTGTTTGCTTATTAAAACATAAAAATACATGGCTATACAGGCTATACACGTTGCAACTTTTCTGCCAGTTCAGCTCGCCTCTCTGGGGCAGCAGCAGGTACATCGGGTTTCAACGCGCTGTGCGCTGAAAGCGGTACAACAACGTTAGAAGACGGGAAACAAAGCCTTAAACTCAAAGGAAACATCAAAAATAAACGGAAGGAATAGGTCAATCAAACCATTAGTCCACTAGTTTTCTTTTTGATGATTTGTCCATATTATTTCTTACAACTTGCCACGCTGTTTATTTAAAACGACAAAAGAAATCGTAAATAAACTGCAGAACATTGCAATCGCTGTTTATTTAAAACGACAAAATAAATTGTAAATAAACTGCAGAACATTGCTATAAACTGCACACCATTGCTATATTCTCATGATTTGTGCATGTTTGCTTACTAAATCATACAAATACATAGCTATACAGGCTATACATGTTGCAACTTTTCTGCCAGTTCAGCTCGCCTCTCTGGCGCAGGAGCAGGTACATCGGGGTTCAAAGCGTTGTGCGCCTCTAAAATAGCTTTTCAACAATGCGCCAGTGACGAAAAAGCACCTTTTTATTAATCAAAAGCGCAAATGGTTTATACGTCCTCATAATAGCATCTGGCGCGCTTTGCGCCAGACCACACCTCTTCTTTTCGCTGCCCCGCCAGTCACGGCGCAATGTCATCTGCTATCTAGACAACGTGATTTTTTGCCTGAAAAAATGAACGTTGCGCTGGCATAGAATAGCAATGACAGCATGCGCATGTCGCGAATGCACAATGCGCCGCGGCAAAATAGGGCCCTATGACACTTTTACCCCTAGGTTATTAGTTTTATTATAAGTTTAATAAAAGGTAGGTTTTTCAAAATCAAAAGTCTCAAAGTAGAGATTGGAGGACCACAAATTATAGGACATGATGCAGTTAGTAATACCGTTGGTTTAAAACAAGATGTTGCCATCGGTAAACAAAAGTAACTAATGCAATAGGACATCTAGCTCATATTTGGCTGATATAAACAGCAGTTTAATTGCATTTACTTTATAATACAGTTTGTGCGCACAATACAACTTAACATTCCAAACTTACATGACATCATTTATATGTATATGCACTAGGGGCCATTTACAATACCACTTGTATTGTTCAAACATATTTTGAATATCTTTTTTAAAAGTCTGATGCTGTACAGTGCACCATCTTCACTGAGGTCACCAAATTCATAGTTTACCCACCACTTATATTACTACTACACCCCTGATCCCAGCTTTAAGTTGCCACTTTGTTTCAAGACATAGTTGTCAGCGAACAAGTAAAGCCACCCTGAAAATGCAGTTATGTTACACAATATAATACATTTTATTACACGGCTATGCTTTGTGCAGTGTTGTGAAATACTGAAAAATAATAAGTGAGTAATATTTATTAGTAATTGTATTGTATTAGTAATTGTAGTAATTACAATATTCAATGATTAACAATATATATTTTTTTACTTTTATTTAACTCGATTTTGACATTGACAAAAAATACTATGTATGCTTGTCTCACTGTGCCAAGCAGATCGTAAGGGCACTGATGACCATGGGGACTTTGAAAACGGGGATGAGCAAAACCTTGCACTCACCAAATCCAATACTGAGTTTGCCTTTGCTCTCTACAAAAAACTGAGTACCTCTCCTGAGTTCCAGTCGAAGAACATCATCTTCTCCCCACTGAGCATATCCATGGCTCTGTCCATGCTGACTCTTGGGGCTAAGGGCGAAACCTTATCTCAGCTCTGCCAGGCTCTTGGCTATGCTGAAATGTCCATTGAAAGTGTGAATAAGGCCTATCAGCACATCATTCACATGCTTGGTGTTACACAAGAATGTATTATGCAGACTGACATAAGCAATGCCCTTGTTGTCACAGAAAGAGCAAAGATCATGGATAAATTCTTAGATGATGCCAAAAAGTACTACAGGAGTGAGGCATTTTCTGTTGATTTTTCAAAACCTGATAAGGTTGTTCAAGAGATTAACAAATACATTGCCCAACAAACTCACAACAAAATCACAGACATGGTGAAGGGTGTGGATCCAAACACTCTGGTGATTCTGATAAACTGCATTTACTTCAGGGGTAAGTTAATGATAACGTTTAAACTGTTCTGGATCCAATATATTTAGAATGAAAGGTGGTTGCATAGATAACCAGTGTTGTTTTCCCAAACCATAGGAGAATGGGACATAAAATTTAATGAAAATTTTACTGAAAAAGATGACTTTCATGTCGATGACCAAAACAAGGTGATCGTGGATATGATGATGGACGTGGGTTGCTATAAATTCTATGAGGACAAACAAAACTTCGCCAGAGTGCTGATGCTTCCATATCAGGGCAGTGCATCTATGATCATCGTTCTGCCTGACGAGGGAAAGATGAAGGAGGTTGAGGACAGCATTAGTCAGGCCCTTTTCAGACAATGGGAGCAGTCACTGGCAGGAAGGTAAACCATTTCTCCACCACATTTTTCTGTACCTGACATCTTCATCAAAACCTATTGCGAGATCATCAGAGTGGACATTTAATTGTGACATCTTCAGTTAGTAAAATAATTCTCATGGAAAATCTATGTTGTTTCAGGCTCAGTTATCTTCGTCTTTACGTGCCAAAATTCTCCATTGATGGTACATATTCATTGGAAACAACCTTACAAGAGATGGGGATGGTCGATGTATTCTCCTCTGCAGCCAACTTATCTGGACTGACGGAGGAACAAGTAGTTCTGTCAAAGGTTTGTCCAAAGAATATTCAATAAGAGTATGCAGAACTTTTGAAAATTCTTTTCATAATCCTGTTGTCTGAACTTTTTCTTCAGGTTGAGCATAAAGCAATTCTCAGCATCGATGAAAAAGGCACAGAGGCATCTGCAGCCACCTGTTTGATGTTGTGTGGAAGCTCTGGTGCTGAACCCGAGGAATTTAAAGTCAACAGGCCATTTTTGGTCTTCATCACTGAAAGTAAAACCAAAAGTGTCCTTTTCATGGGCAAATTTCAAATCCCACCTCACCCCAAATCAGTTGAAAGTCAGAACTTACAGTTTCCAGGGAAAGAAGAAAAAAGAAAAAGTAAGAAAAAAATATGTTCTATGTTCTAAATTTGTTGACTTACTGTTTTTGGGGTTCTATAAAAGCATTGGGTCTACAATTTAATATTCCCAGTTAAATATGCTGATTTTGTTCACGCTTCTCTACATTTTACAGTAGTACTG
Source organism: Setipinna tenuifilis (assembly GCA_030347295.1). NCBI lineage: Eukaryota > Metazoa > Chordata > Actinopteri > Clupeiformes > Engraulidae > Setipinna > Setipinna tenuifilis. The sequence goes on from CM059282.1 coordinate 22,761,391, forward strand.
ACTCTACCTTAAAGGTATAGACTGAATATAATTCAAATGTATGGTGAATTTAAACATTGCCACAACCACAAGTTGCATCTTTAAGGCCCAAGGCTACAGGACTACAGCACATTAACACCAAGCAGACAATATGTATTAAAGTATGCTTAAGTCACATGTCCACATTTTTGTCACTTGTATTTCTCAAAATGTGTTGTAAATCTTTCTTAGTATAAAGTGATGATTTCCATTAAATATGTTTCACAAATACAATATTTAAAAGTTGTGTTTCTATGTTGGTAACTATTTACCTATTTAACTGAAAATAAAGAAAATGTGACATTTCTGTAGTGGTAATCAGTGAAGCAATGGTAGACCGTTATTCTAACAATATACAAGCACAACCATTGTTTAAAACAAAGCAGACCATTACCACCACCTCCACCATGGAGATGACCAGCCTCATCCAAAGCACGAGGACCAACATGACTCCAATTAGCAAACACAATGCTAAGTTTGCCTAGGCTACGCCAATTCCATATAAAGAAGCCTTGAAAGGGATGGGGGTGGTCAGTGCTTTCTCTGACACTGCAGACTTTTCTGGAATGACTGGAGGAAAGTTAAAGGTGTTAAAGGTATATATGTATGTTATATAGACACACATACCACTGTGGCATGTGACATACACGGGAGAGTAATTGAAAGATCTAAAATCATCATACAGTAGGTCTCATGCTCGGGGACATTTCATGTATCCTGACGTAAATATTAGTCTTCGTGAAATTGTAATGATGATAGATAAAGCATCTTTTCAAGCAAAACTGCTAGGCAACACCATGATTTATGGGGCTTTGACTAAATGATTGACACATTTCCTACAGATAAGTGACTAAACAACATCTGATACTAATGCTGTCCATGTTGAGTCAGTAGCGGTTTTAGGCACGGGCGAACCGGGGGGCGCCACCAGCGCTTGGGGGAAAAAAATAAAATAAAATAAAAACGCTCCGTGTGTCATATCGCTGCAATCGGCACATTGGCGCCCCCCCTGGTGAACAGCTGAACTGCAGGTGCAATGCACAGAAGCAGCGCGTCTCTCTGCCTCGGGGGGGTTGGGTGGGGGGGTGCTGAGAGGTGGTCTCGCCCGGGGCGTAAAACACTATAGAACCGCCACTGTGGCCTGCGCTGTGTGCGTACACGAGTAGGCCTACCTACCAAATTGCACAAATCAATATTTGATTGGGCTATTCTTTTAGTTCCCGATATTGTTTCTTTAAGGTGAAACATAAAGCAGTTCTCAACATTGACAAGGAAGGCACAGAGATAGTGGAACGGGCCTATATTAAACTGGGAAAAAGGATAAAAAATTACAGGCTATTGCTGCTCTTTGTCATTGATAAACAACAGATGTGTCCTTTTCATCTGCAAAATTTCAAACCCTACTGCTAAATGAGTAAACACTAGGCTAATATGCAATACAGTTATTTTATTTATGGTCTGTTTCAATAATATTATCTAGTATCATTGTGATACTGACCAAACTGATTTTGTTGCTGTGAATAATTAACATGATGATGTAGGCTAACTGTGACCTGGGGGGATAGTAAACATGTTATATAGTACTGTTTTTTTATGAACTTCTTTTTTATTGGTATTGATATTAATAAAAAACTGGTAGAAAGGGCTGGTCAAGAGCTCAGGGGAAATCTACAGTGCCTGACAAAAGTCTTGTCGCTTATCCATTCTGTAGAAACAAAAGCTTATAACCTGACTTTTAATTAATACATTGGTTGTAGAAATGCCTCATATGAAAGCTAAAACCCTCCCAAATTATGCTCAATATACTAAAATAAAATTGCTTCACTGAAGAAAGATTGATCATTTACTGCATTTGGGGTAAGCCCTAATTTCATTGTCACGGGCAGATCTAGAAAATGTATTTCCTTCACGTTGAAGCTATACTTCAGTTATCTTTTTTATTATTATTAAAAGCGATGGGTAGAAGAGAAATTCAACTAATGTTGGGGAGAGAGAGAGAGGTTCATGTTAATGTCACAAGTTTAGCCTGATGCATCAGCTACTTTTACATCGTTTCATGCAGGTAAATAAAATTTAGCGGAAGTCACAAGTCCGCCTCTTGATCAGGGAAGTAAAGCAGGTCAGGTGTGATCAGGAAAGTAAAGCAGTAATATAACATGCAATGAAATCTCGCAAGGTGCTATTCACAGATGACGTACACAATTTCTGCACAATCAGATGAACGCCCTCATAGGAGTTAGTTTAATTTTAATTTCAGTGTTATGAAAAATGCATAAAATGTAGCCGACAGGAAGGGGTGTACTGTAGGCCTAATGTGTTTGATGTGGGTGAACTCATGGAATGTGGGAAATAATGAATTGTGCTTAGGTACCTTATCGTCTTGTAGTTATTACCCAAAATATTGGGAATTATAATGGCCGCTATAGGACAAAGATTACAAAAACGTAATCGGTGGTGCTGAGAGGTGGTCTCGCCCCGGGAGTAAAACACTATAGAACCACCACTGTCTGGAACAAATTGAAACCCAAATGCATACAAACATAGAGCGGCCCACCACTTAGGCAGTAATCATCAGGGTTAATCGTTAAAGGCAAAAAGACTTAATAGGATCTGACTGAAATACTCTTTAGTGAAATACTACTTTAGGCAGCAGTTTGTCCTATACTGCCTAAATCAAGATCAAGCAGTGGGCATGGTAAAGGGATATTTCTCTTATATCCTCTCATTGATGTGTAATTGTATTTGGGGTCATTTGTTGTATGTGTTTAATGTATTTATTTCCATTCATTCATTCATTCATCCAAAGTTTTGTGGTCTTATAAAAAAAGGATCCTCTGTGCTCCATGTCTGCTGGTGCAGTTTATATTTATTCCAGTAAAGGGCAGTAGCGAAGCACATACAACTCCAGATTCAGTGGTGTGGGTCTGAACCAGAGGTGGGGAAATCTACACTGTATGGAACAGAAGTCCTGCCATGTTTTGGTTCTTCATAAATATGTCACGTTATTTCATTAATTAGCTTATCTACCTGGCTGAATTGTTGTGCTTAATCAGAGGGGTTTTGATTGGTTGAAACCAATATGTGATATGGCTTTTTGCTCTCTGAGACCAGATTACCCACATCTGACCTGACTACAACTATCTAAAAAAACCTAATTCCCATATGCTAATCTTATTTGAGGTTATCTAAATGCACATATGCTAGGCGTCCAGTGTAGTCATGTTGACAGACTATTTGTTATTTTTTTACCCACAGAGTGAGATGCAGAGGTGTCAATCCCAGCTTTAGAAAGATAATAAACCCTGCCACATATTTGATCCAAGCAGCTGATTCTAATGAACACAGAAATCATCAGACAGGTAAATCGCCTAATTAGTGACACCACCCATGAGGCACCTGTATGCGTTTTTTTTTTTTTTTACTTTCTGGAGCTGGGATCGACCCCTTGCCGACATATCTCTGTATGGCTTACCCCGCTTACAATGCTGTTGCTGGCTACAACTCACACCTCAGTTGATTTCATGACCCCCAGGTGCCTGAGCAATACAAGTGACTGGATCTTTCTTTTGTTTTCACAATAGGATTACCATTGAGAAGATTACATAGACCACATTTAGCAGTAGGTATCATGTTTGTTTTTTTACCTTCCACAACAGGACATTTTCTTACTCTTTCCATGAAAAGTATATATTATTTTTTATTTATCCACAAACATGCAAACCACCTTTCGATAAACATACACAGTATTTGTCATGTCATATTTTACGTATAGGTGGAACATAAAGAAACTATTACCATCGATAAAAAATGCAAAGAGATGAAGACACAAACATACGATTTGTGTGATGTTCCACTTTGCTACTGCAAATAGTCAATAGGCCAGTCTTGTTTTTAGTCTGATACAAAAATGAACAAGATGCTCATGAGGGGCCTTTTAAAATAAATTTTACTGTAAAAGAACAATATTTTGCAATATATTTGCAATATTTTATGAAAGAGGGCCACGACTAACAGCAAAGCTCTGTGAATGTTTATACAACTGCTAAATGTATTGCATTCCTTCCAAGAGAGATGAAAGGATTGCTTATCCCTTGTAGGGTCTTTGTTTTTGTGTTACACAGGGGGTCCTGCTGGGTCTGGTGGACCCATGGCATTTTTAGGTCCTTAATTCAACATAATAAAACCTTTTTTGTTAAAATACTTAGCAGATGTTTACTTCATCCCATTTGCAAGTAATATAAACAGCACTTCTTACATGTGTTCCCTTCACCTGTGTTAAATCAGATGATTATGAAATGCTACTCGTTTTTTTTTTTTATTATTGAAATGTAAGAACACAAGGAAATGCATCATAAAACAGCCATAACTGCCAATTAGCAAAACATTGACAAATTAAGCAAGTTTGCCCAGAACTATTTAATCAAAAATGTAATCTTCTCAGGTTTTTTGGGACGTATGATACCAGGGTCGTGTCAGCTGTGTAGGCAAATTTTGATGACTGAACAGGCCTGTCCTCTGATTTCAGCAGCTGGGGAGGGAGCTCTGTCTTGTTTTTGTCTCACAGAAAGGCCCAGAAAGCAGGTAGGGAAAATGAGAGTAGCCTACACAGGACCTGTGATTTCAACACTTTAACTTTAAATTTGTGTACTTGCAATAAGGAATGTGTGCACTTGTAACCTCTATGTTGTATATGTAGGGTAGAAAAAGGTTCTGCGACTTCAAATGTTATGACACACATCTGTGGATTTTGTGTACACGTACACAATTTAGTTCTACGAGTGTACAAGACTCCATATTCACAGGGTAGCTGTGAGAAGGGGGAAGAATCACCTTCTGACAGCACTATTTTAAATAAAGGTTTTATGTTTTTTAAATGTTTTCTGTCATGGAGAGTGTAGATGGAGAGCAGGCTGAAAGAATGAATGGAAGAAAATGCGCAAGGTCACGCATGCACATTTGAAAGAATGAACGGAACAAAATGCGCAAGGTCAGCTTAGTTTACAGGAGATAAGAAATGGACGCAGTTACACACTACTTACCTACTGTTTGTAGTTGGTGCTCTTTTACATTATTTAACAGTCGACACAGCTCTGCTGCTGATGACTCAAGACTAGTGTTGCATCACTGTGGGACGCCTGTGTGTTCAATTGTGGCCAAAGGGTAGGCTGTCTTGACGTGTTATTATTTACTCAGCTGATTGGAGCGAAAGTTGTATAAATTGACACACCACTGTCAAAGTAGTCGCTGACACAGAGAAAGCAAGTGGTAAGTATAATCATTTCTCGTGATGGTTGTACCCTGTATACTTTCGGATGGGATCGGATTTCTTTGTTGTGGTTCCTTTTGTTGTTGTTTTTGGTATCCATTCAGCCATCAGGAGAATTTAATTTAGGAACTGCAGGCTGATGAAATGCAAATAAAATTTTCTCATTTAGTAAAATAACTTTTACTTAGAATTGTTAGTAACAGTGTAGGAAATGGATTTTGTCCAGTTTTATCAGAAATGTGTGACTGATCAACGTCAATATAAACCTGACTTGGCTGTATTTTACTTTTTACAGTTACTCTCTAATTTTTGCTTATTTTGCAAGTGTGATGTACTCAACTCTGGGGAAGTATGTGTGTGTGTCTGTGTCTGTGTGTCTCTGTGTGTGTGTCTGTGTGTGTGTGTCTGTGTGTGTGTGTGTGTGTGTGTGTGTGTGTGTGTGTATCTGTGTCTGTGTGTGTATGTGTGCGTGTGTGTGTGCATATGTGTGTGCATGTTTGTTTAGCATTTTATTGGTTTTACTTCTTAACAGCAGTTTAACTGTGTGATGAAAAGTCTACATCTGGCAATGTTTTTTTTTTCTTTGGCTCATCTGGGTAGGTTACAAGATGAGGTGCACTATCCTTTGCTGTGTGATATTGGGCCTGCTCCTTTCCATGGCCTGGGCCGACCACCACCACCACGGCAAGGACGCAATGCACCCCCACCAGGAGGGCGAGGACGTCAAGTGCCACAAGCTGATGAAGCCCAACACTGACTTCGCCTTTGCCCTCTACAAGAAGCTGAATGCCCTGCCCGACTCTCAGTCCAAGAACGTGTTCTTCTCACCTGTGGGCATCTCCATGGCCCTGTCCATGCTGGCCCTGGGTGCTAAGGATGAGACCGTCTCGGAGGTCTACTCTACGTTGGGCTACACCAACCTGACACCGGCGGAGATCAATGAGGGCTACGAGCACATGATCCACATGCTGGGCCACGGGCGGGGGGAGTTGCAGCTGGACGTCGGCGGTGCGCTGGCCATCAGAGAGGGCTTCCAGATCCTGGACAAGTTCCTGGAGGACGCCAAGCACTACTTTGAGAGCGAGGCCTTCACGGTGGACTTCTCTAAGCCTGAGGTAGCCGTGGAGGAGATGAACAAGTTCATCGCCAAGAAAACCAACAATAAAATCACAGATATGGTTTCTAGTTTGGACCAAGACACAGCCATGATGTTGGTCAGCTATGTCCATTTCAGAGGTAGGCTTTGGCTTATCCTCTATCATAAATGCTTTAGGCTCTTATAAAGGCAACAAACACTATTTCAGGAAAGACTGCATGATTTGTTTCTTTTTCTTTACATTGAAATTGCAAATTGATATTAAGTAATATCATATGACTAATTAGTCCTGCATTTTGTGAATCCGTACCAGTGGTTAATCTTGTCACAGCTACACAGCTATTTTTATATTATTGCCTTACGCCCCTATGTGACGGACAGAAAAAATGACATATCAGGAGTAACGTTTATTGCCCCCCCCCCATGCACTGGGCATTATCAACCAACAGGAGCTGGCCCAACTAAAAGTTAAATGTGGTTTACTGAAAATTATATTATAAATCAAATCATGACTGCAAAATACAATTAGGAAAAACTGTAGTTGGATATTTTCCCCTAATCATGCTGCCCTATTCCCATGTATCAGCATAACTTGTTGTAGTGATTTGACCTATCAGTAGGATAAACAATATGTAGTGTCATTGCGAGCCTGACCTCCTCGATCTGAAACCTGTTTTTGTACTGTAGGTAAATGGGAGAAGCATTTTGATGACAAGCTGACACACAAGGCTGACTTCCATGTGGATGAGAACACCAAGGTGACGGTGGACATGATGCGGAGGACTGGCCTCTACGACCTCTACGTGGACCAGGACACCTTCACCACAGTGCTCATGCTGCCCTACAGGGGAAACGCCTCAATGATGATCGTGCTGCCCGACGAGGGAAAGATGAAGGAGGTCGAAGACTCCATCTGCAAGCATCACCTCGAACACTGGCACAACTCACTTTTCAGAATGTAACCAGAGAGAGAGACAGAATGTGTGTGTATATTTGTGTGGATGTGGGTGTGGGTGTGTTTTTGTGTGGGTGTGTGTGTGTTTGTGTGTTTTTGATGCACTCTACATTTGTTTTTATTATGTTGATTTATTGCCCAGGTTAGGTAAAATGAAGGGATGACGATGTAGAGGTTCCACATAGCACACCATACCAACAAATTGTTTGCCTTTAATGCACCACCTTTGGATAAAAGCATCTGCTAAATGCATAGCTGTATCAAGTGCATTTACATCAATAGTGTTTCTTTTTTGGTAAATGGTATGTGTATGTGTTTTCCCCTTTTATTTTAAGAAGTAATTATGATTATTAGATAAAAGATTAAAAGCAATGTCAGACAGGATATGCACAGGCAAATTATTTGGCTTCTCTCTGTGTATTTTAGCTCTATCGATGTCTACCTGCCAAAATTCTCCATCTCTGCCCACTACCCTCTCAAAGAAGTTTTGACAGAGATGGGAATCGTCAGTGCGTTCTCAGATTTGGCAGACTTCTCTGGCATTTCAGAGAAGGCTAAGGTCAAAGTATCAAAGGTAAGAGTCATGAAGATGAGATGACAGCCAATCACTTAGTATTCATCAAAAGCTAAGAGCCAGTCATGGAGCAGACCCAACCACTTGTGAACTGTCATTTCCAAATGCGTTGAAGATTTTTCTAGATATTTAACTAATTTCCAGAGAGGTTAGAAATCTGGCTTCAGAGAGTAAAAAAGCCATACATTCTTTGTCGCAATAATTAGCAAAGCATGCAACTCCAATTAGCACAACTTTCAAACCAGGTTGGTGATTCAAATTTGTGAAATTGCTTTCAATTATGTGCACAGATTGAACCAACACATGTGGCAAGACTTTTGCTCTCCTAGGCTGGGATAGCCCGCCTTTGTTGGCTGCTGATGGTTTTTCTTTCCTCTTAGGTTTCTCACAAGGCAGTGCTGAGTGTTGATGAAAGGGGCACTGAAGCAGCTGCAGCCACCACCATCGAGTGGATCTTCGATTCTATGCCATCCACTGTCAAAATGGACAGGCCCTTCCTGGTGTTCATTGTGGAGGACAGTACCAAGAGCATCCTGTTCATGGGCAAGATTGTGAACCCAACAGCTTAGACTGGCCTGTGTCTTGCATAAGAGGCCTGGGTTTAAAAATAGCGTGTGTTTGTGTGCGTGAGAGAGTGTGTGTGTGTGGGTCTGACTATTTCTGTGGTTTTCTTCAGTTTGAGTGTTATTGTTCAAAAGCTACTGATATACTGTGGAGTGATGTAGTCTTGACCCATATTTTGGGATCAAATAAAGAATATCAAGATGTTTACAATACTGTTCTGTGAATTGTTCACAGATGACGTACACCCAATTTCTGCACAATCAGATGAACGCCCTCATAGGAGTTAGTTTAATTTTTAATTTCAGTGTTATGAAAAATGCATAAAATGTAGCCGACAGGAAGGGGTGTACTGTAGGCCTAATGTGTTTGATGTGGGTGAACTCATGGAATGTGGGAAATAATGAATTGTGCTTAGGTACCTTATCGTCTTGTAGTTATTAGCCAAAATGTAATTTTTGGGAATTATAATGCCCGCTATAGGACAAAGTTTACAAAATGTAATTTGTTTTTAAGAGGTTGGAGTAGTGGTCCTATATAGCAAATTTGATGCAACAATGACTTTCTCTGACCAAGATACTGGTGATTGAAAACCTCAATTTTTACATGTACAATTTTTCCTAGGTGGCACTTCACACCAATTGACCATTTACTGTATGTACTGAGTTTATCACCTTGGAAAGCCCAGGTACAAACATATTTTGGTCTTTTTGGTTGCAACTGTTGGCAAGTTCTTCAAGAAAAACTGATTGTAGCCTCACATTTTATGAGACAACGACGCCCCCTACACACAAAATTTCACACAATGTTGTGTGGTCTTAAAGTTTGTTGTGCCCATTGAGTATGGGAGGTTTAATGAAATTTGTACGATTTCAAAAGAAGATATTGAGTGTAGTGTAATTACAAGCTATGCTTTAAATATTTATTGGTGTGTAACTTTGTAACACTTTTGAATAAGTTTTATACAATTTTCTCGTCAGATCATTTTCTCTTCCGCTAAACGTCTTCAGATGACATACACCAAATTTTTTGACAATCAGATAAATGCCCTCGGAGTTAGTTTACTAGTTAGTTTGTATATATAAAAATGCTTAAAATTTGGCCCAACATTTTTATACCTTACATTTTTTGTAGTTTATCTTATCTATTAAAACAATGTTCCAAGAGTATGGTGTTGAGCCTAATTTAACCTTTGTATTTTGAAAAAAGTAAAAGAAAACTTAAAATCACAACTGGTAGGAACTGGCAAGCAGCTAAATTGTGATTAAGTATTTTTTTTAAATCATGCAAAATCAGTATGTAGGCAGTCACGCTGGGCAGAGATTAAATAACTGTTCAGACAGCAGTGACGTGAGTGTGAGAGGAGAATAAGATATAAGACTAGTATGTGCGATTGCTAAACCACTTGTACATTTTTAAAATGTCACACAGTGACTTAGAGTATGTTTTACTGGTGACTAACTGCATACATGACCACAATTGCCAATATGTTGCATGCTGCACTTGTGAACAGGGCAAGCGGTCAGCCAGGGTGCAGGTGAAGCAAAACTGGACATTTGAGGGTGAAAGGTAGTGATGGGCAAATGAAGTTTTGGTGAAGCACTGAACCACTTAAGCACATTGTTTCAAAAATGGGTTCATTACTTGAAGCTTCAGTAACAGTGACCTCCCCTGGTGAAAAGCCAAAGCTGCAACTAAATTGGCCCAGCTTCATAGTGGCAGGAGGCTTTGATACAGTGACAAAAAAGTCCCAGAACTAGTGAAGAGGAAACTACGGAGCCCGTAAAGTGACATGGTGAAAGAAAAAAAAATGGAAGTGTTTCTGATGCGCACGAGAAAGTTTCTAGTGCGCACCAGAAACTTTCTCGTGCGCACCAGAAAGTTTCTCGTGCTCACCAGAAACTTTCTCGTGCGCATCAGAAACTTATAAGATAGACAACACTAGCAATGTAACGTAGCCCACTTTAAGGCTTACTTTAAGACTAAATGAATGTCTAATGTTAACAGTTAATCTTCACCTTATCATCCTGGAGTTGTTTAATTACACTCTCAGCAATGTCCATCACACAAAGTCTTAAAGTAAGCCTTAAAGTGGGCTACGTTACATTGCTAGTGTTGTCTATCTTATAAGTTTCTGGTGCGCACGAGAAACTTTCTGGTGAGCACGAGAAAGTTTCTGGTGCGCACTAGAAACTTTCTCGTGCACACCAGAAAGTTTCTCGTGCTCACCAGAAACTTTCTCGTGCGCACCAGAAACTTTCTCATGCTCACCAGAAACTTTCTCGTGCGCACCAGAAACACTTCCGTTTTTTTTTCTTTCACCATGTCCCTTTACGGGCTCCGTAGTAAACACATCTATTCTAGTGTGAACGTACCAAAACACACACACACAAACACCTCTATACAAAGTTTGTGATATTTTTACAAATAAAGATTAATTCATCTTTGTATTGTGTAATTGGGGAGAGTGCTTAGGGAAATGATGTGCTTGAACTTGGGTATTAGGGTGTGAAGGGAAAATATGGCACAAGTTGGGTGCTTGTGTAACCAGGGGGTATGTCGGAACACTCAAAGATTTTGATTCAAAAACATTTTTTTCCCCACTTTTTGGACTAAGCCTGTTTCTTTTTTTGCTCACAACTTCTCCACATTTGGAGAACACTCGTTCAGAAGGCACTGATGAGGCCGGTGTACATAAAAATTGTTGTGCCAATCAGAGAGTGTCTAATAATAAAACATACCATGACTTGTGTTCCCCTGATTTACAGCAGCTTTATGCTTTGCTGTATAGTGCCTATTCATTGATGAAGTATTCCCATGATACTTAAGTTCAGTAAAACAGACCTACAGAGATATTTGCATCATTAGCCTAATTGTGTATTCTTCAAAGTTATAGCTAAATGACTGCAATTGTCTATAATTGGTCAAATAGATAGATAGTTTGATTTTTTTAAACAGCCATTACACCTTATCATGAGCAACCAGAATAAAGTGTTCCCACATGTCAGAACGACCCCTCTTTCTAGATGGTTCCATAGTAACGATAAATCAATACAAAAGTAATGACTGTCATAGGCTACTACGGACCAAACGCATGATGTGCTCTAAAATTTTTATGCTTTGAAGGTGCCACAATTCAGACTCGAAACGGGGCGGTGCAAGTGGCTGTGCGGCACCGGGAAACACTCAGGTGATTCTTTCAAAGAATGAAGCAGTAGCTGTTTCATGCGTATTATGTCACGTGTTTTTTTCGTACCAAAGCAACCTTCGGAGCAGTGGTTTTATGGTTGGTGTAATTAATGTTTTGCAGCACGTTCCGCCGCTTTTGTCTCAGACTGCCATCACTAGTGAAAGGAAGCAGACAGGCAGCAAAACGTTCCAAACAAGAACTGGTGATTTATTAATTAAAAAAATTATACAAAATGCTAATTGCTTTAGCTTCTGGTTGGCGCATGGCACAAATTACTTAACCTCGCAACAAGCATGTGCCTATATCCCCACACCCAAAGACAGAATGAGACCGGTTATATAATGCTGTTCATTACATCTGCACCAAGCATTGCCTATTGGGTTAAACCATCTCCCCACACAGGTAAAAGTGTTTAAATAAAGTATTTACAATAACCATACACCCCTCAAACATAAACACAAGGACAATTCCGAGCACCAACATATAATCATAATTAAAATAAACACTCAAATTATTACATAATACACACAATACACCCCCGTCGTGCACAATGCCCGCTACCTATGGATTCAAAACCACTGCTCTCCCAGCGAGCGCTCTTTCGAGCAGCAGGCTAGGAGTGGTTTTTGGAAGGACGGCGTGAAACTGCTTTAGCTCTAGGACTGAGGTGTGATCCAGGATCACAGTAGGATGGAGAGTAGGGTGGAGAGTATGAGTGAGGGGGATGATGAAGAAGGGTTGGAGCAGATGGATAGTCTCCTTGATGAAATGCGGGATGAGTTCACCGGGGATATTGAAAAAGCGTACGACATGCTGTGGAAGGAGGGGTTATTGTTAAAGCTGAATAGCATGGGAATACATGGGAAAATGTTTAATTGGATAAAGAGTTTTTTGGAAAAGAGAACGATTGAGGTTAGGGTTGGTATGGCTCACTCAAACACCTATAATATAGAAAATGGCACACCTCAAGGGAGTGTGTGCAGCCCGATACTCTTCAATATAATGATTAATGATGTTTTTAATCGTGTAGACGTCGGAATCAATAGAGCTCTCTATGCGGATGATGGGGCCCTATGGATACGGGGGGAAACATTCAGTTGTTACAGAAAAAGATGCAAACTGCGATTGACCAGGTTGAAATGTGGTCTTGTGAATGGGGTTTTCGCTTGTCTGTTGAGAAGACACAGGTCATATGCTTTTCTAAGAAAAGGTCTAACCCATCTGTCAACCTCAAGTTGTATGGGCAGGTACTTAAACAGGTTGATAATGTCAGATATTTAGGGGTATGGTTTGATGTCAAGCTGTCTTTTAAAGCCCATGTTAAAAAGGTTGTTGATAAGTGCAAAAAGAGCATTAATGTGATGAAATGTGTAGCAGGAAACGAGTGGGGGGCTTCAAGATCGTCCCTTATAAGGATCTATACTGCATTGATTAGACCCACCATAGATTATGGATGTATTGTTTATGGTTCAACTGGGAATATGGGAGGCAGATTCATAGCTTTGGTTGGAAGAGTGACCAGTATGCTAGTATAGTATGTAGACAGTATGCTATATTGGTTTTCCCAGTGTTGATATGCAAGCTTAGGAAATTTTAAAATCGGGGGGTTTCTATCCAAATGTACAACAGTATATTGATGGAATGTATGGCTTTGCTACAAAAAATATATACAGATGCCTCTAGAAAAGAAAACGGTAGAACAGGGGCTGCAGTTTTTGTCCCTCAGCAAAATGTTGAGATTAAGAGAAGGACCACTGACTTTTTGTCTATATTTTCTGCAGAGATGATTGCCATTATTTTGGCCCTGCAGTGGGTAGAAGAGGTGAAGCCAAGGTATGTTGTGATATGCTCAGACTCTATGTCATCATTTACAAGCATCCTTAGTGGAAAATCAACGTGCCGTCAAGATTTATTAAATGAAGTCCATCAGTTAGTCTTTCTTTTGACTCAACAAGAATTAAAGGTTCAGTTCCTATGGGTCCCTGCACATAGGGGGGTTGAGGGGAATGAAAAGGCAGACAGTTTGGCAAAAGAGGCTGTCAAGGCAGACACAGTTGAACTTGAGGCTCCATTGAGTAAGTCAGAGCACAAAGTAATTATTAGGGAGAACATCAATAAAATGTGGCAGGAGAGATGGGACACAGAAAGTAGGGGAAGGCACCTCTACAATTTACAGCAGTCTGTGGGCACTAGATGGGGTGGTGATCTGAAGCGCAGGAAAGAGGTACTGATATCCAGACTGAGGATAGGGCACACAGCACTCAACAGTGGTTTACACACTATTGGGAAACATCAGACAGGAACATGCTCTCACTGTGGAGTAGGTGGCGGTAATGCACCTCGTTTGCAAACTGCCAATAAACCTTACAGAAGAAGAAGAAGAAGAGCGCTCTTTCGCTGGGGGCAGTGGAGTCATCGGACAGGTAAGTTTGGTTTGTGTTCGTGGCTAACAGGGCAATTAACAGAGGGACGTGTGTGTAATGATACTGCGTGGCAGGAGGGAGAAATGGATAATGAGGGTGTTTTGGAGCTCTGTGTCTATAACGCCAAAGCGTGTGGCTTTGGCAATGGCGCAAAACAGCCCCCCTCCCCCAGCATTCACAAACATTTTCCCCAGTCCTGGTGCTTTGCCCCTGTCCCCAACAAAATGCAAACAGTTCATAAATGTTGCAAAGTCCAAGAGCTTTCGGGTGCAATTTGGGCAGGTGTTTGTGTGGGAGTAGCGCCGTCTCTCTCTCTCTCCCCACGCAGGCTATCAGCGGGGCACCTGCCGCGAGTTAAACTCGCATACGCTACTCTAAATTAGAGTTCACAGGGTAGCTGTGAGAAGGGGAAAGAATCACCTTCTCACAGCACTATTTTAAATAAAGGTTTATGTTTTTTAAATGTTTTCTGTCATGGAGAGTGTAGATGGAGAGCAGGCTGATCATGAGCCCACATTTGAAAGAATGAGCGGATGAAAATGGACAAGGTCAGCTTAGTTTACAGGAGATATGAAATGGACGCAATTACACACTACTTACCTACTGTTTGTAGTTGGTGCTCTTTTACATTATTTAACAGTCGACACAGCTCTGCTGCTGATGACTCAAGACTAGTGTTGCGTCACTGTGGGACGCCTGTGTGTTCAATTGTGGCCAAAGGGTAGGCTGTCTTGACGTGTTAATATTTACTCGCTTTACTCAGCTGATTGGAGCGAAAGTTGTATAAATTGACACACCACTGTCAAAGTAGTCGCTGACACAGAGAAAGCAAGTGGTAAGTATAATCATTTCTCATGATGGTTGTACCCTGTATACTTTCGGATGGGATAGGATTTCTTTGTTGTGGTTCCTTTTGTTGTTGTTTTTGGTATCCAGTCAGCCATCAGGAGAATTTAATTTAGGAACTGCAGGCTGATGAAATGCAAATTAAATTCTCATTTAGTAAAATAACTTTTACTTAGAGTTGTTAGTAACAGTGTAGGAAATGGATTTTGTACAGTTTTATCAGAAATGTGTGACTGATCAACGTCAATATCAACCCGACTTGGCTGTATTTTACTTTTTACAGTTACTCTCTAATTTTTGCTTATTTTGCAAGTGTGATGCACTCAACTCTGGGGAAGTAATTTGTGTGTGTGTGTCTGTCTGTGTGTGTGTCTGCATGTGTGTTTATTTGTTTAGCATTTTATTGGTTTTACTTCTTAACAGCAGTTTAACTGTGTGATGAAAAATCTACATCTGGCAATGTTTTTTTTTTTTTCCTTTGGCTCTCCTGGCTAGGTTACAAGATGAGGTGCACTATCCTTTGCTGTGTGATATTGGGCCTGCTCCTTTCCATGGCCTGGGCCGACCAACACCACCACCACGGCAAGGACGCGATGCACCCCCACCAGCAGGGCGAGGACGTCAAGTGCCACAAGCTGATGAAGCCCAACGCTGACTTCGCCTTTGCCCTCTACAAGAAGCTGAATGCCCTGCCCGACTCTCAGTCCAAGAACGTGTTCTTCTCACCTGTGGGCATCTCCATGGCCCTGTCCATGCTGGCCCTGGGTGCTAAGGATGAGACCGTCTCGCAGCTCTACTCTACGTTGGGCTACACCAACCTGACACCGGTGGAGATCAATGAGGGCTACGAGCACATGATCCACATGCTGGGCCACGGGCGGGGGGAGTTGCAGCTGGACGTTGGCGGTGCGCTGGCCATCAGAGAGGGCTTCCAGATCCTGGACAAGTTCCTGGAGGACGCCAAGCACTACTTTGAGAGCGAGGCCTTCACAGTGGACTTCTCTAAGCCTGAGGTAGCCGTGGAGGAGATCAACAAGTTCATCGCCAAGAAAACCAACAATAAAATCACAGATATGGTTTCTAGTTTGGACCAAGACACACTCATGATGTTGGTCAGCTATGTCCATTTCAGAGGTAGGCTTTGGCTTATCCTCTACCATAAATGCTTTAGGCTCTTATAAAGGCAACAAACACTATTTCAGGAAAGACTGCATGATTTGTTTCTTTTTCTTTACATTGAAATTGCAAATTGATATTAAGTAATATCATATGACTAATTAGTCCTGCATTTTGTGAATCCGTACCAGTGGTTAATCTTGTCACAGCTACACAGCTATTTTTATATTATTGCCTTACACCCCTATGTGACGGACAGAAAAAATGACATATCAGGAGTAAAGTTTATTGCCCCCCCCCCCCATGCACTGGGCATTATCAACCAACAGGAGCTGGCCCAACTAAAAGTTAAATGTGGTTTACTGAAAATTATATTATAAATCAAATCATGACTGCAAAATACAATTAGGAAAAACTGTAGTTGGATATTTTCCCCTAATCATGCTGCCCTATTTCCATGTATCAGCATAACTTGTTGTAGTGATTTGACCTATCAGTAGGGTAAACAATATGTAGTTTCCTTGTGAGCCTGACCTCCTCGATCTGAAACCTGTTTTTGTACTGTAGGTAAATGGGAGAAGCATTTTGATGACAAGCTGACACACAAGGCTGACTTCCATGTGGATGAGAACACCAAGGTGACGGTGGACATGATGCAGAGGACTGGCCGCTACGACCTCTACGAGGACCAGGACAACTTCACCACAGTGCTCATGCTGCCCTACAGGGGAAACGCCTCAATGATGATCGTGCTGCCCGACGAGGGCAAGATGAAGGAGGTCGAAGACTCCATCTGCAAGCATCACCTCGAACACTGGCACAACTCACTTTTCAGAAGGTAACCAGAGAGAGAGACAGAATGTGTGTGTATATTTGTGTGGATGTGGATGTGGGTGTGGGTGTGTTTTTGTGTGGGTGTGTGTGTGTTTGTGTGTTTTTGATGCACTCTACATTTGTTTTTATTATGTTGATTTATTGCCCAGGTTAGGTAAAATGAAGGGATGACAATGTAGAGGTTCCACATAGCACACATACCAACAAATTGTTTGCCTTTAATGCACCACTTTTGGATAAAAGCATCTGCTAAATGCATAACTGTATCGAGTGCATTTGCATCAATAGTGTTTCTTTTTTTGGTAAATGGTATGTGTATGTGTTTTCCCCTTTTATTTTAGGAAGTAATTATGATTATTAGATAAAAGATTAAAAGCAATGTCAGACAGGATATGCACAAGCAAATTATTTGGCTTCTCTCTGTGTATTTTAGCTCTATCGATGTCTACCTGCCAAAATTCTCCATCTCTGCCCACTACCCTCTCAAAGAAGTTTTGACAGAGATGGGAATCGTCAGTGCGTTCTCAGATTTGGCAGACTTCTCTGGCATTTCAGAGAAGGCTAAGGTCAAAGTATCAAAGGTAAGAGTCATGAAGATGAGATTAGAGCCAATCACTTAGTATTCATCAAAAGCTAAGAGCCAGTCATGGAGCAGACCCAACCACTTGTGAACTGTCATTTCCAAATGCATTGAAGATTTTTCTAGATATTTAACTAATTTCCAGAGAGGTCAGAAATCTGGCTTCAGAGAGTAAAAAGCCATAAATTCTTTGTCGCAATAATTAGCAAAGCATGCAACTCCAATTAGCACAACTTTCAAACCAGGTTGGTGATTCAAATTTGTGAAATTGCTTTCAATTATGTGCACAGATTGAACCAACACATGTGGCAGGACTTTTGCTCTCCTAAGCTGGGATAGCCTGCCTTTGTTGGCTGCTGATGGTTTTTCTTTCCTCTTAGGTGTCTCACAAGGCAGTGCTGAGTGTTGATGAAAGGGGCACTGAAGCAGCTGCAGCCACCACCATCGAGCTGATGCCCATGTCTCTACCAAGCACTGTCAAAATGGACAGGCCCTTCCTGGTGTTCATCGTGGAGGACACTACCAAGAGCATCCTCTTCATGGGCAAGATTGTGAACCCAACAGCTTAGACTGGCCTGTGTCTTGCATAAGAGGCCTGGGTTAAAAAAAAGCATGTGTTTGTGTGTGTGTGTGTGTGCGTGTGTGTGAGAGAGAGAGTGTGTGTGTGTGTGGATCTGACTATTTCTGTGGTTTTCTTCAGTTTGAGTGTTATTATTCAAAAGCTACTGATATACTGTGGAGTGATGTAGTCTTGACCCATATTTTGGGATCAAATAAAGAATATCAAGATGTTTACAATACTGTTTTGTGAATAGATGTGTAAAACCATTAAATCAGAACATTAGTTTGAAAGCTTAATGTACACATGTGCATACCAAATGGTAAAACTGACAAAGAAAGAAATAACGTATCAAACAAAACATGTATATAAAACTGTCAGGTCAAACGCAGCACTGCGGTGCATGAATAGCTGGACAAGTTAGCTTTGTAGTACTATTTCTGCAGTAGAAATGCAAACAGAGCTCCCAGTTAATATATCCCTGAGGCTGGAGCCTAACCTGTTCATTCCACTATGACCTTTGGTTGGTCAATAGACGCTGGTTTAGCAGAGCTGTAGCAATCAATATATTTGTACTCTCAGTGTCCAGCAGACAAGAAGGGCATACGGTTGCCTGCTCCCTAGTTAGAAACACGACCAGCTGGAGATGTAGTTATTTAATTATAAAATGACCAAAAAATACCTCAACACCTTGTGTGGTGGTGGTGTGTCTTTCTAGATGTTTTTAAATTGTGCTCATGCATGAAGTGGCTACTCTTTTGCCAGCTGTTTTTTTGGTAAAGAAATGACCAAAATTGATCTAAAAAAAAAAAAAAAACTAAACCCTCAATGGAACTATCACAACTTGCTATGACACTATAGTTTGTAGGAGGACAATATGCTAAACATATATTATTATTACTATGAAACTGATGCATGCCAAACATCACATAAGAAAGATAGACGTTAGAGGGATATAAAGACCAGAAGACAGTGTATGTTAATGTTCAGTGTCAAACACACAAAAACATATCAAAACAAATAGTGTAAATACATTCATACTATGTAAATGTTCCATACCAGATATACACCTGCATACAGTGCAATATACGACACTAAAACAGGTGATTTTTGGATGGTTACAGAATGCTGAAGAAAAAGTAACAAAACATCTAATAAAAGGGCCCTTGAAACTTTTCATTTGGAATCTAGGACTAGACAGTGTAAGACTGGGTTCAGCTGAGCAGTGTCATGCTATTTTTCTATCTTCTGTCTTTCATTTTTTAAAATTCTTTTCATTTTTTTTCTAATGTCAGACATGAGTTGGCTCTCTGGAGGAAAAGGAGGGCTGATTTTCAATACAGTATTTGTAATGTCATGTGCATGTTTGTTTGGGGGTGGGGGGTGAAATGTGTTTGTGAAACCACAGAATGTATTAAGCAACTGAGTTTGCAAATAACATAGATATGCATCACGTCAATATCTATTTTAGTCTTAGCGGAACCAAAAAGCACATTTTATTGTCTGTTTATGGTTTATACAACAGATGGCCAAAGTTGATTTTATTGCGGGTTAAGGCATTTGAAAAGCATACGGCCTTGCTTCGTGCACTGTAAGGTAATCCCACTGATGCCCTTTTGTATGTTTGATTGATTTTCAAAGTTGCCTTCTCCAGGGAACATGTTTACAGGAATCTGACCTGTGAGAGCAAAGGCCAAGGCCTGGTTAAGAGCAGAAAACCTAAACCTCCTCTTGCGTAACTACTTCATTCCTCTTAGATGTGCAAAGCTATCGCAGAGATACTAAGCAGTTGGGTGTGCTCACTTTCCCACAGAGTTCACATTGGTGAAGTCTGGTTCCCAATCACGGGACTTTACAGATTTATATGCCACATTCTACAACATGGATCCCACAAAATTACAACTACTTCATTCCTTTTAGATGTGCACAGCTATCACAAAGATACTAAGCAGTTGGGTGTGCTGACATTCCCACAGAGTTCACATTAGTGAGGTCTGGTTCCCAAACACTGGACTTTACAGATTTATATGCCACATTCTACAACATAGATCCCACAAAATTACATACATATACTGCTAAAGTGTCAATGGAAACTTACACTGTCAGGCCATGACAAGTGAATGACAGTGAGTCAGTCAGGCAGTCAAAGGGCAGCCATTTGCAGCCTGCCGAGCAGAATGTCAGTGCTCAAAATGTATTAGAACTTACTCATAAAATGGAATTTGATGAAAGCTCGGATGCTCAGATGTTTTAAATATGTCAGCTCCTCCTGCTCTCCTGCCTCCAGCAGATGGTACTGTTGTGTCATGAATTTCCACTAGGAAACTGACTCAGGTCTCTCAACCACAATCTTCCCTTCTTCTCCCCCAACCAACACACACACATGCACATACACACACACACACACACACACACACCACCTCAACTCTTCCTCTCCTGATGCAGCAGCTGTTCTCTTCATTTCTCATCGTCAAAGTTGGTGAAGTAATCCTGCTTGCTTCCACCCTGGCCAGACATTTAGCATCTAATACCGTATCCCATCTCATCAACACCTCCCTGGTTATTACACATCTCTCTGTGATGAAAGGTACTGCAGAGAGTGACGAGACAAAAAATCAGGGTGGTTGTGTTTGTGTGTGTGTGTGTGTGTGGGTCTCCCAGGGACTATTGCGATGCACAGAGAGGGGCTGCAATGCTACGTGGAGTGGCAGGGCAGAGTGACTACAGCTTCCCAGTTGGAGAGGTGGCTCAAGGCATTCATTTTAATTAAATGTTTTCAGAACTGCATGGTGCACATGGCTGACAAAGTGAGATGCACACACACACACACACACATGCACGAGTGTATGATATGCATGCATCCACACACAAACACAAACACTCACACATGCATGCACACGAACGCACGCAGACACACTTGCTCACACACACACACACACACATGCTGAAGTGCACACATGCACACATACACAGACACACTCATGCACGCATGCGCGCGTGCACACACACACACACACACACACTCATCTACACTCTTAGTGGTGATGAGGGTAATCAGATGGCCACAGAGTGGCCCTTACAGCATACATTACAAGCTGTCAGAGGAAGGGAAAATGCAGGGAGTAATTTTTGTGCAGGCACAGAAGGGCCAGACTTCCAGCTCTGACAGAGGGGGCCTGTGATTGCTCTCCAGCATTATCGTAATAATGGGTCCTTGAAATAGGAAACAATGAGGGGTCATTAGAATCAGCTGTAATTTGGGGATGAGCCATAGGTTTTGGGTCGGTTATGTTAATATGATACGCTTCACTTACTTAATTAACAGTGCAGCCTTTTTTCAGCTCCCTTAGTCCAGAAGCCATTTTTTTTTCAAATTACTTTTTTTTTCAGATGTTTCTGCTCTGCTAAAGTGTTAGTTTACGAAAATGATCACTGCGACAATAGACAAAATAAGCCCTGGTAAGCTTGAGCGTGGTAGCTGCTGGGTACCATACCCCCTGTATCTTACACCCCTAAATGGTCTTCAATTTTGGTAAATACATGCAACAAAGCCAACCTAATAATCTTGAGTGCTAAAGGGGCTTAATTGGAAATTTGAATATTTAGTCTGTTCCAGGGCACAGAATTATTTTACACTGGAGCTATAACATTAAACACTTACACACTACAATAATTTAATTAAAATAATTAAAAATATATTGTAGCTATTTCCCTTTAGGCATTTAATATACCTTAAGCAGATGTTGTCTGTGTTCAGATATCTAAAGTTAACTGGCAATGAACACTTTACAACTCAATGGAGCAGGGACATGTGAGAGCATGTTAATATGTAGAAAATAGAAAGTCAGAAAAAGATGACAAACACAATGTCTGTTTTTACTTTTATGGGTATGCACTTTCTGATAAGTATCTAATATAAAAAAGGATGAATCCTTTCGAATCATCTTATGGTAAGTCATAGAAATCTGAAATAACTACAGAATGTGCCTTATAATGTGCTATGCAAAAAAGTGTCCCAAGTTCAGGCTTACTTAGCTGAAGTTTTCATCGATGTGCTAGTCTTCCTGAGAGGAATTTTACAGAGCAAATTGGCTGTCAAGTGTCTGCAGAGCTCTTAAGCGATAGTGACACAAGAACTGGGGTTTTTATGACACTAGTCTCTCTTCCCTCCCTTTAAGCAATGCCAATTCCCTTTTTCTCAGGTTGGTTTCACTCATGACAACCAGCAAGCAGAAGTTCCCAAACATTTTATTTAATCAACGTGCAGGCAGTACCTTCAAATAACAAAGAAAAAATGGTTTCATCACTGTCAACCATGACGTTATCAAGTGTGATGCATTACAAGGTGTTGTGTTTATTTACAATTGATCTTGGGCATTAAATAGCAAATGTGTATACTATATTTTGAGCTGAAGTATTTGAATCTGAATTTGAAAGAATTTGAATGCAGTTTGTTATTCACATTGAAACAAATATTTCATAAATTCATGCTTTTATGACTAAGACAACATTATGACACTCAACAAATTGTGTGGTGGTTACACAATTTGATGTATTTACTGAAACAAAGGGCTATGTAGAGCCTACTCAAAGGGGGAGAAAAATCTGGATATGTGCCAAAGATTTACTTCTGTCTAGTGCTCGCCCAGCAACATACATTTTGTAAATAAAGTGTTTTGAATGCTCTTTCAAAAACTCAGTGTCTGCCTCTGCCTCCATATTTACCCACAGAAGCAGCTATTCTCACTCACTGCACTGACATCTAATTTCCAGAATGGCTCTCACCATTGTTTGTTATTTGATTTGAATAATGCACTGCTTTATCTCAAAAATGCACCCCGGCTAAGGAGCACCAGCTGGTTCTAAATTGTAGCTGATGACGCATGTGAACGTTCTAAATCGGATCTGTCTTTACCAAGGTTCTAAATGGCAGCATGGCAAAGAGACAATACCGAGATCATCTTTATGGGTTCAAATAGACTGTAATCAAGACAAATGTTGGCTCTCAGACCAATTACATCTAAAGCCCTTTGCTGGGAAGAGTAGCATGCTTCCCTATGGCTGATCGATACGTTATTTATTGTGTTCTCTTTGAATCTTAAAAGCACTCTGGAAATCATCGGCTAAGGCTGTTGCCAAAGAAATGCATTGGATCTAATTATTTTTCGTAACAGTCATAAATATATGTTTAAAACAGTTGGGAAGTTTGGCAGTTGGGAAACAGTGGACAAGATTCCACTCTTGCTTGTGCTTCTTTAAAACCTTTATCAGAAAACTTCGAATTTAAAAATTTCCCTACATCGTGTCAAAAACTAAAAGTATTAGTGGCCCCTCTTCTAAAATGGGGTGACTTAAGTCAGCTTGCAAACACAGAGCCAAGCGAACATGAACCATGTCACTTCCTGTAAATCCATCCCGTGGCTTCTCCTTCGGCACCTTTAATCCTGACGTGATGAATTCACACAAGTCTGCCTCTGCCAGCGGGCCCTACGCCTGTTACTGTAATGACACCATCCATCTCCGGCTGCGCTTGCACGTCTAAGACCTTTTCCCCCAAAAGTTGACAAAGTGAAAAATACACCCTTAATGTACTCTCCCTTAATGCACACTCACATCGCATCAGAATCAAGCGCTAGGTGCATATCCGGGGACCCGGCGATGGAGACATATTATTGCACTCAGCCGAGCAGCTCGTGACACCTGATTTGGAGCCAGTTTAAAGGACTGGAAATAATGATGGAAGGCTTTTTGTTGTAAGTGCTTGCTTAGGAGATGCTCCATAAAGAGTGATATCTGTAAGAGACGGCCTTTAAGGTCACCAGAAATAGTTTGATAAAAGTTATAGACGTATACAGGTCTAGTAAGTTGTTTCTTGGATACATTTAAACGTCAAAGTAGTCAGAGAATGCTTTTATTGCTTATATTCACACGGTAAAACACAACAAGACACATACACCAATCCCCACCCCCCCAAACACACATACACGCACACACAGGAAAAAAATCTTGTAAAATCTTCCATTTGCGCAATATTATTTAATATCCACTGTTTATTGTTCCCTCCCAAAATATTATGTTGTTGCATATTTCACAAATTTTATTATGAAATAATGCAGTTTCCATCTGTAGTCATTTCTGCCTTCATCTGCCCTGAATCTGCAGTGAGCTTGCATTCATCATCTTCCCCTGTTAAAGAGGCCCATATTGAGGATGGTGATCAATCACTACAATGGCATTTTGACCTTCTGTGGCAGCGTAATGGAAATCACGAGCGTTCCTTCACTCGATCAGTTGACATTCCCGGGTCTCTCACACATTTATTAACATTCGTACACACTTCCCCGGTAATCAGGCTTTCAGAGCGATGCAGGCAATACATGAGGTCAAAGCAGCTGGCTCTTAAATGAGTTTATGAAGTGATATATCATAATGTCATAATTTCGCTCCAGACAAATCAATTTTGACCATGGGGGTGAGAGAGTAGACAGAGAGAGAGAGAGAGAGAGAGAGAGAGAGAGAAGGAGAGAGAGAGAATAAGAAAGAGGGGGTGGGGGGATTAAGGAATGAAGAGTAAAAAATAGATAGAAAAGGAAAATGACAAGCGATTTAACTGTCACCCATCCCTGCAAAGATAATAGCTGTCTCTGGAAAATGACGTGAGATTCTCATTCGGGACGTTGTGGGGGTTCTCTGATATTCCTCTGGAAGCACACAGCTCT
Organism: Setipinna tenuifilis; assembly: GCA_030347295.1. Taxonomy (NCBI): domain Eukaryota; kingdom Metazoa; phylum Chordata; class Actinopteri; order Clupeiformes; family Engraulidae; genus Setipinna; species Setipinna tenuifilis. The sequence continues at coordinate 22,786,128 of CM059282.1, forward strand.
GTTTCCGTCAAAAAATAAATCACGGTGGTAGGCTGCTTCTTAGCCACTTTGTATCAATAAGTTATGAAAAATCTCCCTCCACGCACTAGACTAGTCAAGCTGTAACCTGCCCCTGGCATTGACCATAAATTAAGCATGAGTCACAGGACTCACTGGGTTCGTCCCAGAGATGGTATCTCGGAAGTGCAAATTGTCTCTTCCCGAAGAGGTGACACGCTTCCACTTCAAAGGCCAATCAGCTGCCTCATTAGCACTAGCACGGCAGAGGGAGGCGAACGATGCTGCGGTTCAAACAGTTTTGTTCCCTCTCAGTCACATTTTTGAAGACGTGTTCATAATTTATATCACTCTGACATCTGATCATCAAAGCAAACAAAACTACACAGCCCCGCACGACTCGAGCAAGACTGAATGCTGTCCCTGCTACGCATCACACGGGCGCGATATCTCATCATCAGCAGATATGGCATCATGCGAAGTGCCTCTGACACAAATGTGTGGCTATCTCACAGAATAATCGGCTTTTCACAGCTTTTTTTCTCTCTATAAGCTGTCTGCTGATACCCATCTTTGTATCTCAGCTCTGGTTTTAATCTTTTTTTTGTCCCCTGCTTAAAACACACCCCATGTGTTAAGCCATCATCAGTTACCAGGTCTCACAGAGGATGGCAAGCACAAAGACTCTTTCTAAAGCTGTGTTACACTTTGGAGATACAGTACAACAAGGTCTTCCTGAGAGAACAAAAAAAAAAACACAACCAAGCTGGCTTAACCACACAATCAGACAATTCCTAAAAGTATTTTTGACTGGGTCAGTGCATATAATTACCCAGTTTTTTTTTTTTTTTAATGCTTTGGATTTCCTGTGTGCTATGGTGCAGCAGGCCTATCAGCTGAAAGCTGAAATTACAAAGATATCAGTCAGACCTGGGAAATTTGAGAGCCTTAATTAAATCCCTTGTTCTTGTAACACATCTGGTTAATCAGATCAGGCCGCCTCAAAGCCATTCTACAGACGGATGATAACATAATGCGATTTACAGTGACAGATTAGGACCAGTCGCTGTATCACAGGTACACCGACCAGCAAAAAGGCGTGTGTGTGTGTGTGTGTGTGTGTGTGTGTGTGTGTTTGGGTGTGTGTGTGTTTGTGTGTGTGTGTGTTTGGGGGGGGGGGGGGGGGGGTGGCGGATCAGCAGGATCACAGTCAAAGACAGCCTCAAACAGAGAGGGTGATTCAAATGTGTGTGGAGTGGTGGTGCAGTGGGTGTTAAACAGTGACAAAGCGCTTGGCTGTTGTGTGCTCAGGAGTTTGAGGATTGACTGGAAGGGAAAAAAAAGGATAACCAAAGGAATAAATCTATCACAGAGTTCCCGTTTCACCTGTGTCAGCCTGAGAAGTTTTCAAGAGACAATAGTTTTTTTTTTTCCCCAAGTATGGTCTCTACTGGCAAAATATGTTTTACTTGACACATTACATTGTCACCTAGGGGTTGGAGGTTGTTGTTTACAGACAGGGGCTCTCTGTTTACTGGACCTATTCAAGCATGCCTCATGAAGAAAGATCAGGCTGGTAGTTGCTTCATCTTTTTCAGGCTTTTTTCAAGCTGTCTTCCCTGACGATCCCCCTTGGTCCCACATCCATTTGCAGGGCCTGCCATTTATAGATTGACCTCTGGCTTCAGAACCAGACACCTTGTGGTCCTTCCCCAATGGTAACCAATTAATTTATCGTGTTCCGTTAACAAAGCACATGTTCAGAGTAGCTGAACATGCAGACAAAGGCTAACCGCCTCCCAAGGAGCAGTAAAGGGCAGTAAATGGTATCCCTCACACACACACACACACACACACACACACACACACACCTCTCTAAAGTGCAGTAAACGGTATCACTGCCTCTGTGGTCACAACAGAGGTTGCCATGGTAACCTAGGCCCATGTTGCCTGACCTTGCCGTTCTTCCTCCTCACTCCTTACTAATCAGATCGAACGCTAAGGAGGGCAAGAAGCAGTGGCACACCACAGCTACTAGAGGATGTCACCATCCAAGCATTGGTCTGTAAAAGAGAAGAGGAAAAAAACTGAATTGTGTCTTAGTTTTAAGCAGTTGTGAAAAAATGTGGGTCTGATTTATTTATTGATTGATTGATTGGTTTATATATTTATTTATTTTACTTACAATAATGTCATACAAAGGACACACCACAAAAAGTAAGACTAAAATGCACTTGGCAGATATATTGTTTCCAGCATTTCCGAGATCCTGCCACTGTTAACTGGTAAAATTAAACGGGTCTTGAATGTTTTGTCTGTTTTTTTTCTTGTAAACCCAAGTTACATTTGTTTTTACCAGCTTTGGCTGATGATCTGTTTTTTGTTACTGTCTTTTAATGGCATATAAATGTCTGATTTGGATAATTAACCTTTTTTTTAAAAAAAAAAAAAAGACCGTTACAAAATACACAATAAAATACGGCCTACTGTCACACAAAACATAATAAGAGTAGAATTACTTTCTAAGACATTTTGTGCCTAAAAGTTTTTTGCCCTTTTTTCAACAGTACAGTATATATATATATATAAAAAATATAATAATTGTGTCAGTGGGCTTAGTTCTTTTCACAAGGGAGCGTGAGCGAAAGATTCCGACAAAGGGAACAGGCAATTATGGGGCTTAACAAGGTCTCAAAGGGACCCTGGATCAGCGTCATTAGCTACCATTAGAAGAACACGTTTCCCTTTTTGAACTATCCAGAAAAGGCATAAAGAGTGAAAACATTGCAGGGTTCCCAACTTTCCGTGCCGTAATTATGACTGTATGGCACACGACATGCGGAAAACTTGCGTGCGCCGGAGGAGGAAAAAATGAAGGCTCTGTCTTTACCATCACCTGGTAATTTGTAGAGTTTAGTTAGTATGACCGTCTTTGAGGGCCTCGTTTTCTCGAGTAGAGTCTCTGTGGTGACTCAGTCGTCCCTGATGAGGGAATGTCAGTCCATCCCCTCCCCTGAAACACTCAATTCCTACGGACAAAAAAAAAAGGCCCCTTTTGGGGTCTTTGGTTTCAGAGAATGCAATTTGCTGGTTATCACGCTCTTACATTTCACTGTCTTTCACGGAAAAACTAACTCTCTCTCTCTATCTATGTTTCTGTATCCCTCTTTCAGGCTTTGTCTTCTTTCTGTTTTTTTTTTTTCTTTTCCTCCCTGTCTTTCTCTCCGTTATGTCCCCAGACATCCCTCTGTGTTGGACAGCACACGTTAAAACATAGCTGTCACCACCGACTCCCATGAAGATTCCCCAAGTGTTATTTCCACACTGACAAATGCTAAAAAAAGAAAAAAAAGTGAAAGAAACAGATCAGGGATGAGCACGAGTGGTGGTGAGGGAGACGTGTCTCTCCCGGGGGGTCGGGTGTGTGTGTGTGTGTGTGGGGGGGGGGGGGGGGGGGGGGGGGTAACGGCGTTGGTGGTGATGGTGGGTTGGGAATAATAAATAAAGCAATCACATCTTGTCAAGAAGCGTATAAAACAATGATACAAGGCGCAGAGATAAATCACTCATTCTCACAGCCTCCCACTGACGTGTGGCAGTTTCAAATGAATATTCCCCCCGAAGTGTGCCACCAATGTGCAATGAGGACACGGCCAAACACTGGCTGGCTGCAGGGGAGACACACACACAGGCTGGGATACAGAGATAGAGGAGGGGGGGGGGAACCCAAACAAACATTGTGCCTTTTTGAAGGTCCTCTTCACTGAAATCAAATGATCTTTAAAAGTTATTGATTGGAGGTTTGTTTGTTTACCCCCCGTCCCCAGATGGTGCAGATCACTTTAACAGTTTTAGCTTTCAAGGGGAATGGTTAAGAGCAGTCAAAAATGTTCTAGGAAGCTGGAGCAGTATAAAGCTACTGAAGATGAGAAGTAAAACTAACCAGTCTCGCGTGTCTGCATGATCTCCACTGTAATCCACACATGCCTGGTAAGCCACTTGCGGTTGAAAATGAGCCCTTAAAAAAAGTCTTAGGGGCCAGAGATGGCCACAAGAAAAACACCACCCTTCCCCTAAAAATGTTACATCTGAGTTAAGAAAGACAAATGACTTTTTATTGGATGACTTCCCTTTCAGAATCATGACAGACAGAACACATATCAAGTGCACACAGTTGGTTTATACACTGACTGGTGATATACTG
>CM059282.1:22795328-22802828 GCA_030347295.1 Setipinna tenuifilis
TGATACCAACATCACAATCCTTATAATGAATTCAAAACACTTTGTAGCATCTCACAAGAAGATGATGGCTGCATACTTAACAGTTAAGACTATTTTGGTCATCATCATCATCATCAAAATAACCGCGTATTATTGTAATCATCATTATACATTATCATCATTACCATCTTCATCATTGTAATATCTTCATTAATAATGGTGATAATAACATGGACTGATTGATTGATGGATTGATGGATTGATTGCTAGCCTTTTCCATTATAAATTTGCACAGGATGAAAGCCAAGTTAACCTTGACCAAGCCCTGCCCAGTGTGCCTTTGCAGGAAGCACTTAGCCTTGACATCTCGTGTCAACAACTGTCTGTGTTTCTTTAGCGCTAATCACAAACACAAACAGCTCTGCGGGGCCTCCCTAAACCTTCCTCAAACCAGGTCCATGTGCACAAGGCACTCCTGGGCTGCTGTGTGCTGGTGCTGTGTGTGTTTGCTCTGCGCAAGCGAGTTCATCTTTGCTGCAGTCTAACACAGCGGCGCACACACACACACACACACACACACACACACACACACACACACACACACACACCAGGCACACCACACCGAGGCCGGCTCGGAATAAATGAATGGGAACGCAGTGAAAAAGAAAAAAGAAAAAAAAAAAAAACCCTGCACACCACGGCCTGACTGTCTCAGTCTCAGAGCAGTGGCTTTATTATAACCCGCACGGGGGGACTCAGCCATGTGTGACATTAAGGGCTGATCTGGGATCTGTGAAGGACTGCGGAGGCCCCATAGTTTTATCACACCAATATCTCTCGCCCCATATTACCCGCTAAATCCGAGGCCCCTTTGGACCGCCGCTCTCTGCATTGATATGCTGCTGAGGGTGGATGCTAGCTGAAAGCTAATTCTGTCTTAGGGGGGGGAAAATAACTATGGACACTACTCCTAGCCTACTTTTTGTACTCTTTTGTCCTTGTTTATTCGTGTACCTGTCTGTCTGACCGAGGCTTTGCTATTAAGCTATTGAGTGATATTTCCAATCAGCAGATGTCCTTAATAGGCATATAGCGCTGACAATAAAAATGCTGCACACCATAAAATGCTCACACACTTCAGAAAAGCATTCAGAGGTCTAATTGACAGCGAGAAGAGGACACATGGATGTCAGAAAAGTCATTTACAGAGAGCACCTTCACCTCTTCCTGTTTTTTTTTTATTTTTACCAAAAGATTTACTGTGGTGTGTGTCCATGTTCTTAGCTTTTAGACACAAACTTCTTTTTTATACCCCCTTTTGATAAGAGATATTGAATTAAGCTTAACTCAACCACCTGCTCTCCACAAATCAAGAAATATGGGTGGCAGAAGTTGAAATAACCTTGAGGGAGCTCAGGGGATTTGGTGCCAGTGGGATTTCTGTGAGGGGGGAGAAAGGGTCAGAATAACTATGGTTGATGTTTCACAGAAGTAAAGGAGCAGGGGCAACCACTTCTCAGATTGTGTGCACAGGGTAGACAAATCTCTCTTTCACTCTTTCGCTTTTATTCTCTTTTCTCTGTCTCTCTCTCTGTCTCTCTCACACACACCTACAGACACACATGCGCACGCGCACACACACACACACACGCACACACACACACACACTTCCTGGCACACGCTTTATCTTGGTCATTTTTTCTTCCCTCCGTCAGAAATAATGTCCTAAATGCTCTCTCCATCACCGGAAGAAAAGACTTTCCATCAGAGAGCCGGAACAGCTCATCGGTCTTATTTTAGTGATATGATTTTCTACACCCACAGGTGCTTTTTTATCTAAAGGGTTTCAGTCATTCATTCATTCATTCATTCATTCATTAATTCATTCATTCACTCATTCATTCATTCATTCATTTCATTTTAAGTAAAATTAGTATGTCTTCTTATCTTAGTTTATTATTATTTTAATTATTTAATTAATTTCCATCCAGACTAAATAGAGTCTTGTCTATCTATCTATCTATCTATCTATCTATCTATCTATCTATCTATCTATCTATCTATCTCCCTTTTTGAATACGAGATGACAAGGATCACTTCTTTATTTATTAATGCATTAGACTCCAGCTTGTGACTTAACACATTAAAAGATATGTATATGTAATGCAATAGATATGCAATATGTATACAATCTTTTCTAATTGCATCATATTACTCATATAACAAGTAGATGGTTCCACTCTCAGTGGCGTCTTTAATAGTCATAATAAAATAGCAATCAAAACACTTGACACGTCTTGATTAGGTTTGCAGCTTGTAGTGTTACTCAAAAGGAAACAACACTGTCATCTACCTTTCCGCACATCAAGGCGTTTGGTACTTATTGACAAAAGCAACACACAGCATGCAATTAGTTTATGAAAATGGGTGCTGCCCTTGTCCAATTAGGACACAGGAGTCCAAAAGTGATATTAATGTAATTGAAGATAAAGCCAGGGAGCTGTCAAATATTTGCTTGGGTGAGCTGGAACACTGAGCCATCTGCATCAACTTCCGCAGCGTCTAATTAGCCGACTTTGGAGTGTAATTAGTTCCTCTAGACTTCAATGTCACTGCGCTTTCTCTTGAGTTTTCCTGAGTAAAGAAATATATTTGTTTGACCAGCCCACCCATGCACAGACCCACCCATATACAGACCCACCCACCCACTCATGCACTCACCTACTCTCTTACCACACTAGTCCACCCCCAACCCCCCTGAGTACACAGAGACTGACACTTTCAACACACTCACTCCTCTTTCTCCCGTCAACCACCCACCCACTCTCCCACACACACACAGACCCCCCACCACACACACACACACATACATACACACACACACACACACACACACACAACCCACCACAAACACACATATTGATAAAGGGTTGCCATCAAGGCCAGGTCTATCTGCAAAGCACTGTTTGCATGTGTATGTTCAGTGATTGATTTTTCTGTTGGCGCATCAGAATGGCCACTTCGATCCAGGGAAGCATTTCCAAAAGCACAACAACGTAAATCAGGGCCATGGAAAGAAAGAGAAAGAGAGAGAGAGAGAAAGAGAGAGAGAGAGATAGAGAGGGAGAGAGGGAACGATGATGCACCTAGAAAATGTCTACGCGCACTTCAACCCTGGCAATATGTAACTGTATCATACGGACCCTGCACACAGCGTAGCAGCAAAGATTTACTTTGCACTTGATTGATTTTTTCTAATGTGCCCATACATTCCACCCTGCCCCTCCCCCTCCCCCGCCAACCCACCACCTTACCTAAACACAGTGTGCTATCAAGAGGGGGCAGTAAAGGCAAGCACAGTGCAGTGAGCCCTGCTTGAAACAGGGGTTAGCCATTATGGCTTCCTACCATCCTCTCTCCTTCTCCCCACCCCACCTTTCTTCCACCCCCACCCCCACCCCCACCCCCGACACAGACACAGACACACAGATATTGCCCGGCATCAAGGGGCGCAAATGCATGGCATCCACCCGCCGCTCGTATCTGCTAAATGGATCTAAAATACCACAGCACCCTCTTTAAGTCTGCTTGGAATGTAGCTTCTGAAGATAGGTTCTGATAATCGACCTGCTTCAGGTTTCAGCCTTAGCTGTATCACAGTAGCTGGGTCGAGATGAAATGAGGAGGTTGGATGGATTCGAGAGGCAACTTAAATAATTTGTAGAGGTCACTGCCAGGCTATTTCACTGAACAGGCAGAGCTTTCTGCAGCGGTATTACAAGGCAGAGAGCTAGCATTGATAAATAACAAAGTTGTAACTTCCACATATACCTCACCTGTTCCTCTCTTCTGTAGGGTCTGACAGTTGTGAACTGAGTGAGTTACTACTGCTTCATTGGTATTACCACCTGGATGCAGGTTGGTATCAACCTGTTTCTCTCCTTTACATGGCTTCCTAGATGTGAACCGGGTGAGTAACCACTACGCTAGTGTAGTGTGTCATCAACTAGCATACCAAACCGAGCTTAGCTATAGTGCAAATTACAACAACTGAAAATGTTATAATTTTTCAGAAGAGAAACAGATGAGAGAAAGAGAGTATAGAGATTTGGGCGTTCACCCACTAATGTTTTTTTTTTTTTTTCCTGACATTTACCGGTCCTGTTCACATAAAATCCCACTGATGAAATTTACGAGGAGTTTTGACTAGGGCTCTGACAAGTAAAAAATACTCTTCAAAAAGTCAAGAGCAACTTCTCTGGTTTCCTTTCGCCAGGGTGAAATTTGTGGGAGGGAGGGGCATGGGTGGGAGGAATTTCCCTCCTTCTGGTTTTCATATCCCTACCTCTACTAAATTATTTTCATCTCTGGCAGGGACAAGGACTATCCTCTCTTCATAGCGATTAATGCAACTCAACTGATGTTACCTAAAATTAACTATCAAAAATTATGGGTCCATACATCTACCATTAGAGCAAGTTATGCAATTAGATTACTGCACTGTACATCTAGACTAGAATATTTCTGAGTGTCACCAAACACAATATTAAACCATGTCACATTTTTGTGTGGCTGAGCCTTGGATGAGCCAGAGCAGTAGACAAAACAGGACAATATGAAAAAAACATATACAGACAGATTCTCAGCCTCATGATGAAAAAAGCAGATCTGTTTTCAAGAGCCCGTGCACTTTGCCAAATTCGTGAGTGAGAGAACTGTGAGTAGCTTGCTGTTTACTGTCTAGTCTACGGTCTGTGTAGTGTTCCTGAGTGTTCACAGCACATTGTGCCCTTGTGTATTGTGCCTAAAAAAACAATTGCCTAACAACAGTCTAAGGCTTAGTTAGGCAAGTTAAAAATACAGTGTTAATGTCTATGAATACACAATCATCGCCACTTATTGTTTTTTAACAAATTCCACTCTGCCTTATATACATACAACAGCTCCTGAACTCCTGAACAATTCCTGAAAAAATGTGGAAAATTTGATTAGCTCAGGCTATGTTCAGGCTAGTTTAATAAGTCTGCTGATTTATATTTGGTAGTCACAGATGGACAGCCAAGCCTAAACCAGCTGATGCAAACCATCAACAACTGTCAACCACATATTTATGACACAAATAGCTTTCCATGTCAAGCCACAATGTCTACATTTAGTGGAGCAACAATGGGTAAAGAAATGGCAACTGTACCCATAAAAATGTGCTAGCACAATGGTATGCCATTGAAACTCATTTCAGGGATGTCTACAAAGCACCAACCAACACCCCCCCCCTCCCCCCCCAAAAAAATGCAACAGCATGATGGGAATAAATGTTGTTTGTCGAAAATTGAATAGCCTAATGAGAGAGACAGAGGTCATCTATTAGGTCTGCAAAAATACTACAAGGGACTGTCACTTTCCCTCTCCTCCACCCCACCTGTCACTTGCTGAATCTGTCACTTGCCCCAATTACCTAAAGAAATTTGCGAGAGTTGCAAAAGAATGTCCAGGAGTCACTTTTTCAAATGCAGGAGACTCACGGAAGTCGCGGCAGACTTGGGATGTCTATCATTGAACTAGGCTGTTTTTTATTTAGATCGCTAATTGTTCGTACCATACCACAAAGACTTTGTAGGCATTATGCTTATTTAAAAAAACATCAGCTGTCGCTGCGTCTGCCTACCTAAATGATCCACCTAAATGTCAATTCACATTGCTAAAATGACAACACACATTGGTAGCACCGACTAGTGCTTCCGCTCAATTTCACCTACCTCCAGCAAGTGAAATGATGTAAAATTGTCCGATGCATCAGGGTACCTGAGGCTGGGATGTGCACACATTTGCATTTCCACTGACTGATTTTCTCATAATATTCTCATCCTACATTCACCTAAATTTAAGCATCTGTTCCTTATGCCATTATCAACATTTCCTGAAAGTTTCATTCAAATCGTTCATGAGTTATTTTGATAACAGACAGACAAACACACACAGACAGACAAACGAGAGTGAAAACATAACCTTCTGGTTAGTGGTGGCAGCAGTAACCACAGCAGCAGATTTGTGGTAGCCTCCTTAATATTTGTTAATTGTGGAGTGTTCTTTAGTAATTTGTACACACTTGTTTTAAAGCTTGTAATTTTCTTTTTTTGGACCCTACTGTCATACTTTCTTTGGCATTTTTGCTCACTTTGGATTTTTCTTGACTCATAAACATGAGGCCAAGTTTTGGCAAGGCCGGGGCTGCAGGCCCCCTAGCCCATCGTCTTAATCTGGCCCTGGGTGAGGGACACAAGTATTGTAGGACCAATACATTGGTCAGACAGTGAATGAGAAAAGGTGAAGAAAAAAAACAGGTAAATTGTATGGCGTCATGACCGGTATTTGTATCGTCACACACACTACATAGCAAAGTTTTGGCAGAAATTTAAACAAATCCTTTTGTCCTCGTTCACAGGAAGGACATTCTCATGAGGTAGCTGTTTTGCCCCCTTCTGCCTGGTAATGAAATACCTCTTCATGATAAATCATTCCTCTGGCAAACCCTATCACTCACTCTCTCTCTCTCTCTCTCACACACACACACACACAGACTCAAACACACACACACACGCTCCGTTTCTTTCTTTCTGTCTCTCTCTCTTTAGTGCAAAACGGCCTGTGGCTTTGATTGAAAGCTGGCGGGACCTGAGTGAACCGCTCTCCCTTTTGTTTCCCTGGTCACACTCCTCCAAAGCTGTCTCCATGGCTGCCGGTGTTAAGTGACTCCACCCCCCCCCCACCCTACCCCACCCCCTACACCCCCGCCCCGCCCTCCCTCCAACCCCAACTCACAACCCCTTCAGTGCCCGGGCCCCAACCGACAGAAATCGATTAATGCTCTGATTGAAATGCAGTCTTCATGATGTGCCAGGTAGAACTTATTACTCAAAGCAGACGCGAGCACGAGCACTGGGTATAGATCGCCTCCCAAGCCAGAAAGCCTGCGCGTGCCTGCAAACACAAACACACACACACACAAACACACACACACACACACTAACACACAGAAATGTATGTTTTAACCTTTCCCTGTTCAGCATTCCCCTCTATCCATTTCTCCCCTTTGCTCTCTCTCTCTCTCTCTCCCTCTTCACTTGCTAACCACACTGCATATGAATTGGATTGGACGGTCGAGCCTGGGATGCTGTGTTTCCGATTAGGCCTGCAGAAAGTTCAGGCCCTTTCTCCAGACCTGCATTTCCATGTCACAGACCCTCAGGGGGGGGAGGCTAGCTGCCCTGGCCAGTGCCCTTGTCATGCTCCCCCTGAGCTGGGTCAACCACCCCCCCCACCCCCTCCCCAAGCCACACAAGGGTCTGGGTCTCCTGAACCTTGCTGCAAAGAGACTCTGTATAGAAGAGGAAACGAGCACAGGCATGGCGTGTTTTTCGAGAAACGCAGGCCAACGTGCGTTGGGTTCGACGTGTTCGTTATTTTCGGCTGCGTGCTCCGGCGACCCCACACGTACGCGCGTACCGGTGTTGTGTGTCTCGG
>CM059282.1:22807828-22812828 GCA_030347295.1 Setipinna tenuifilis
ATGGTTTATTTCCAAGTGTTTTGGGTTTTGAAAATGTGTGTAGGGATTTTACTCTATGAGTCAAATTTTGAAAAATGTGTGCAAGCAATAGGCAAAAACTGTAATACACCACACTGAAACCAATCAGGAAAGGGCAAAATCAAGGACAAAAAATTGGTAAAGCAAAGAATGGAGAGACAGAGAAAGCAAATGGTGTGAACAAGTAGTGTAAATGAATGACAGATAAAAGGGAAAGAGAGACAGGAAGAAGGAGAGCTGTGGTAATCAGTTGGGAGTTAGTGTTGCAAAGGGGAATACCATAACGTGTACATAGCGTTTTCCTAAAACATTGCCATCACATGATAGCATTCCCACTCGTGGAGAAGCATTTTTCATACATTTTATATGTTTACTCACCCAATAAAGAATTTAAAAGTTTGCCTGTGGTTTCGTTTGAGGGATCAGTGAATTGTCAATACTTATCCATTTGGACACCGGCGTTATCTTGCGTTTCTCTTTCCAAGTCAGCATGATCCAGGTCTGATGCAGATAAATGTGTGACACCACAGATTTCAATAGAAATTTTGATCTGAGAAGAAAAGAAAGTTCTTGGACCTCTCCGATGTCCTTGAGGCTTATGTGCCAATATATATCTGATATCTACTGATTTAGATTGAGACGAAAAATATATACATCTCAGACTTGCTGTTTTAGATAAAGAAGAAAATATACCTACATACATCTCAGACTGACTGTTTCAGATTATAAAGACATAGACACACACCTCGGGGGTTTCGTTATGGTTGATCAAGCACTGGTAATTGAACTCCATGACTAAAAATCCATAAGAGAAAGATAGAGAAAGACAGAAATAAAGATATAAAGAGAGAGAGAGAGAAAGAGTGAGAGAGAGAGAGAGAGAGAGACATGAGGACCACCATGGAAAGCTTTATCTGGTTGTTTTGCGATAGTTCATGTATGAATGGAAGCCATAAGGGTCCTTTATGGCACTCACAATGGCCTGAGAAGTAGTAGTAGTGTGCACAACAGTGCAGCGAGGCGCCCACTTCTCATCTCTCCCACCATTATGTAGTGGACTAATTAGTATTCTGCACCACTCCAGCCACTGGTACTGATCCATATGCTCATGTATGTCTCATGTGTGGAGGGAGAGAGAGAGAGAGAGAGAGAGAGAGAGAGAGAGAGAGAGAGAGAGAGAGAGAGAGAGAGATGGAGATGGAGAGGGAGAAAGAAAAGGACAGTAAGATAGAGAGAGAGATAAAAATAGGGAGAGAGGTAAAGAGAAGAAGAGAAAGAGAGAACAAGAGGGAGAAAGAGTGCGAGAGTAAGAGAGAGAAGAGAGAACGAGAGGGAGAAAGAGTGCGAGAGTAAGAGAGAGAAGAGAGAACGAGAGGGAGAAAGAGTGCGAGAGTAAGAGAGAGAAGAGAGAACGAGAGGGAGAAACACAGCAGGACAAAGACAGAGAGAGAGAGAGATGCTTACTGATGCTGACGGTTAATGGGCCATGTTTTATTCATGTTCTACACAAACTGATTTCAGTGTATTTGAATGTGAGCAATGAGAGTGTGAATGTGAGGCTGAGACTGTGTAGTGGGACTCTGTGTCTGCATCTAGGCAGTGTTTCCCCTTGAATATCATCTTGCAGCAATTTGTTCCAATCATGGTGTACACGCCACGCAGTGTGAGCGATGCTCTCGAATCTGAACGTCTCAAAGCCTTTTTTTTATATTTAAAAGGTGATGATAATTTTCCAGCAAATGCCACTTTTGAAATGTGCCCTATGTCTTCCATCTGGAATGGGGCGTCCTCCCACTAGGCTCCGTGCGAGGTGAGCACACATAAGGGATAATGGCGTAACGATTATGAGATAATTACGGAGGCTGAGACACTTTATCACCTCCCTCCCTGGTGATGAATGCCCGGCTGAGGTATCGAAAAAAGATGTATGGACCTTCATCGACGTAGACCAGACACTGAGTAGACCTGAATTTGTTCTAAACACACCAATCACTACTCTCTCTTTCTCTCTCACTCTCTCTCCCTCTGGTTTGCTTTCTCTCTCTCTCGCTCACCTCATCTTACTCTCCCTCACTCCCTCTCTCTGACTTTTCTCTCTCTCACTCTCTCTCCTTCTCGCTCTCTCACGCTCTCTTTCTCCTGCTCCTCCTCTCTCATCGATGGTTTCAAATCTCAAAGTGAAATTTTGTAGTGGAATGACATTTATTTCATACAGTCCACCACAACCACGGCCATTTATAGATGCCATGTTAGCAAGTCATATTCCCTCACAATTAATGAGACTGTCCATTTCATCATTTCATTGTTCCAGGAAAGGGGAATGGGTTGGTGTGTGAGAGAAAAGGTCCAGAAAAGATGAATACACGCACATACCACCCGGCCCCCAATACATACCCCCTTCCCCCAATATTTATGCCGAATCATGAGGGAATAGCCTCTAAATTGTAGGAGATTTATGCGAGGATGTCACAGGGTCTGCCTGGGGTCTGAGCCATTCATGATTCATTAATCTGCCTACATTCAGGCCTACATTTCAACACTTGGACAACAAACATCACTGAATTTCATTACGCGGCACCCGTGTGCCGTGGTTTGTTTACTGGGTTAAAACTGTCTTGTCAGGGAGTGTTTGAAGGATCAAGTGCTGTTGGATGTTCTGATGGGAAAAAAAATTAGTAGGCAACTGGTGCAACTGGTGATACTGCATCTTCCTGTTTTTTGCTTTTGAAAAACATAAGAAACTTATAAATAAACCAAAGCCATGGAAAGGAAAAGTTTGAGCCATTGATAAACACTGTTAACCCAAATCCTTCCTGTCTCAGGTGACTCAAACTCCACACACATAGACATGGAAAAGGGAACAAAGAAACACTTGATCTGACCTCCTGAATATGCCTTATAATCGGACAGTGCACAGCAACAAAAAAAGGAAAGGATGCATCTATAGATTCAAGGCTACTGCTTGAAACCAAATAAAGAGTGCTGAAAAGAAAAGAGATGAGAGGGGAGTAAAGGGCAGAGGTCTTGTTTGAAAAGGACAGATGATTGATTTTTCCGCTCAGCCAAAAGTACTCAGTCTGCGTAAACAATCCCTGTTGCCTTTGTGCTGAGCGCAGAATTTATTCAGATAATTAACTGTGGGATGCGCTCCATGCAATTCATTCTGTAATTATCCATGATTGCTAGGATGATAATCTGCAATGCCACGTTTATGAGCTTTTACATTTATTTATTAAGCTGACCCAAAGTAACTAGTAGCAACAGGAAGATTTATCCATATGTAAGCTTTTGTAAGGTATTATATTTTGTAAAATTATTTCTGCAAAAATTTCTAGCAGAAAAGTGATATTAAAGGACCAACAAAACACTTTTAATCTGTCCACAGCACTTATTTCTAAAACGACCCTGGATTTTGCTCTGTGGGCGTATTTTTCGCCACAGAGGCCCTGATACAGACTTGGCTCCTTAATTGTACATAAACAGATGGTAAATCATTTTCTTAAGTAACAAAATTGTGGCAGTTATGACACATTCAAATTCACACACACAATGGCACATGTTTAAGAATGCTTGTAAACACATTTTTTCCATATGATCTGAATTTGCTGCAAATGTTTGCAAACATGCAAATGGTCTCAGCATGTAGTTCGCAGTCAGCAAACAGGGGCACTGAACTAACAGACACTGGTTAAACAACTGAACAAATGAAATGTTTACTCTGCGCTCAAAGGATCCACATTTGCTTCAAGCTTTGACCTGGACTCAAGCTCAAAGACTTTTTACAACAGTCAATTATGTGTCCATAGTTAAATAAGTCTAAGTTTTAAAGAACCTAAAAGTTTAAAAAGTTAAAAAACTTTCTAATGTAAAAAAACTGATTATATTAAAAAATCATGAAGATGTCCCTTTGCATTGGCAACAGTAACACTGTTTGAGATAAAAGTGTGATTTATCTTGCCTTAGCTCTGGCGTTAAAGTTTGTCGGGTAACTCATGGTCAGCTGACCATATTTCCTTTGTTTTGGGGGTAAATTTGGATATCAAACTTCTGAGCTCTATTTCCTGGTGTGTCCTGCCGGTGACCTCAGTGAGATGTTCCTGTTAAGTGACATACACAGAGACAAGCCCAGAACACATGTACTGTATATCTACAAGTGCTTTAAGTGCTACTGACATTATGGTGCTTTTGGGAGCACTCCAGTGACTTGAAAAATGGTTCCTTTTGGAGGGCTTTTTATGAGTTCCTCTTTACTGTACTCAGACTTACAGTGCTTTTGTAAACACGGCCCAGGTAAACTGAGGTGATGGCAGATACTCAAAAGGCACCCCACGGTCTGTCTGTTCCAGTGCCAGCGTCCGTCCGCACTTCCTTCCGACATATTTAAGGCCGCACAGTACTGTGCCCTCGCCTCACATCAGAAAATTCACAGCTAATCCCAAATATAAAAACTGCATGCAGACGATAATCCTCTTATGGAGAGATAGATATGCATGAGTGTGAATTTTATCAAGCTTTTGTTATAGGGGCTATTGTCCAGGAAAACACATTGTGTGCAGCATTGTGTTACTTCCACACACATACACATGCACATAAAGACACACACACACACGCACATGCATACACACACACACAAACACACACTAAGAACTGAGCATGACTTTAGCACCTGCATGGAATGCTGGGATGTCTTCGTCAGATCCCAAAAGAAGCCAAATGACATGCATGACACCTGCTCTCAGGTGAGCCATTGCAGGCAGAGCTAGTGTGTGTGCCAATGTGAAATCACAGAGGACAGCAAGTGAAGAGGCACACACAGAGCACGCGGTGGCGTCTGACGGATGGAGTTTTTAATTGACTCCATCAGCAAGGGGGAGTTTTGTGTCCCTTTCAGCAATGCAGACGATAGAAATTAATGGATTCCTTTTGTTCTGCGGCAGAAGGGTAGCCATTATGAGCCATAATAAGCCAAGCTGTTTCTTTCT
>CM059282.1:22817828-22852828 GCA_030347295.1 Setipinna tenuifilis
CCTCTTGACTCAGGAGGACAATTAATGCTAGAGCTAATTAGCCTCCATGTGCTCAAGCCACCTTTTTATCTTGAGCACAGCTTTTTTCTCAAGAGTTAAAGTCTGTCATCAATTTCCTATGCCCTCAGTGAAGTGCCCTACTGACAATTAGGCTTTCCACAAAGCTTTATTCCAGTCCTAATACTCAAGTTGGCCATCATAATCATTACCGATAACATGACAACTTCCTATTACTGTTTGCCTGGGAAGGGGGTTGGTGATAAGCTTGTCACGGTTACACAATATATGGGAACTGAGCCTCTGATTAAAAGTGTAAGTCAAAGTCATTAGTCACAAAGACCTAACAATGGCTTGGCAGCCGCTGGTGGAAATACAAACGAGATAGATGGAGGACACACAGCTACACATATGTGCACACGGCTTGCTTAATGACAGCCATTGTACAGGGGATAAAAAATCTTGGATGACTGACATACAGTAACACCTTCTCTGTAACATAGCCATGTATGTTCAGCCAGAAAGACTCGGAGAAAGGAGTACGTTTTAAGCGATTTAATAAAACAGAATTAACAATATTTTAGTGGAAGTAGATGATCTTTGGCGTAGGTCCTGTCATCGGCCCGGGTCTTGGGTTGAAGGATCCGTCAGATCCTGCTGCAGCCATGTAGTAGGGACCAGAGATACCCCCGGGCGGATGGGAAGACAAGGACCAAACTGGGGGTGGTGGGGATGGAGGAGGGGACTTTGCTTACGTCGATACCTGAAAGAGCGAAAAAGGTGAGTTAGACAGGTCATTATAAGGCAGGTGGCGGCTGCTGATTGGCCGAAGGGTATAGCGCTTCCGTGACATGAGAGTCTTCCTGGCTGAACTTGCGCAGGCTTACATTTCTGATGGATGAGTACGTAGCTTTGGTAATCTCTCTGAAACATAAACTACACATACAGTACTCATGTACATCAGTACCTGTATTAAAAATCAGCCAGTTCATTACCAGAGATGTTAATATTTCAATATGCATAACTAGATAAAAGGGAAAAAGCTGAGAAAAACAACTATAGGCTTTCAGGCTAATTGAATATCTTACCTTTGCTGCAAAATTGACACACAGGTCATGAACACTGTTCTATCTCTAATTTAGAATATGATCTTACATAGCCTTAGTGATAACTAAACTTTAGTTGGACAAAAAAAAAACTAAACAAAGACTGAACTCAGTGATTATATATGTAAATTATAAGTTGAAATCCAATTACTTGCAACGGATAGAACTAGTCCACCAGTCCATAAACACTGAGAAATTCATTAGACTGTGTCCGTGACCAAGAATAGCCCATGACACAAGAATATTGGATTTATAATTATTCTTTACAGGGCAAACCATCTACAGCCAAGTATGATATAGAAAGCCACACTGGCACAAAGGCACACAGTGTTCCTGTGAACAGTCTCAGGTCACTCACTGAGCACAGTCCATATATAGGGATCAAATGAGCCCATTAAGATTCGAATGTTGTTGGCAGATGGGAGATTGGGTAGCTGTGTGCTTGGAGCACTCTTCTAACACCACTCAGGGTCAGCTCCGGTGAAAGCAAAAAAAAAAAAAGAAACAAACAAAAATACAGTATTTTTCTTTCTCAAGATGTGCATAACATAGACACTACATGTAACTCTGTAACTATTCTCATGGCCACGTGAGTCCATATATACAGCATTGTTTGTCACATTGGACATTTGAAGAGACTCGAGATGGCGTGCCTTTGGCAATGGGAGGAGAGAAGGAGAGAGTTAAATAGGAGTTAGAGAGCAAAAGAGGAATGCGTTTATTTATCTTGCACCTCCTCCTAAGTAGTACTTACACAGTACGGATGGCTGTGGAAAAGACTGATGTGGTTAACAGTAGTGAAGCTGTTCATTGGAAAAGGTCAAGTTCTTTTGTTGTTTACCATCATGCTCTAATCAACCACAGCATTCCTGTGCATAAAAGCATGAAAAATGTGCCGGAAATTTCTGTCTGACAGTCCAATTAAGCTGGCAATAGCTATAGATGACTGCTGTCATCTTGAGTTTGAGTCAGGTTTGGAAAAAGGCTTTGAACACATTTACATAGAACATGTAAAACATGAAACAAAAACAGAGCAGAATATTATTCAATATTTATAACATGCGCCGTACTGTCAGAAGGCTGAAACATTCTGACATGTGATCCAAACTCACATGAAATCCTACAGAGCCTGATTCTCCATCTCCATCCAACTGCTGTGGTCATTGGAGACTCCTAACCCACTGTTTGGTGCACAGGTTAATGATGTTGGGAAAAGAGAGAGGGAGAGAGAGGGCCTGAAGCTTACAGCAAAAATGACTGCAGCTGCAGCAAAGACACAAAGACTAAGACAGATTGGGTTTGTGTTACTCTATCACATGGGTCTAAGCCGCCGGAGTAGAGAAGTGTAAAATCTCTCCTTCTGATCACCTGCTCTGATTGTGGGGTGAGCCTGAGTTAAGGACGGAGGGTTTTCTAACAATGGACCTGGCCCAATTGCCAGATAACATTGTTTCTTACTCATTCCATAACCTTGCACACTGATTAAGTGAGTAGGGAAGGGTTTTCTTCATTGCCCTTTTCCATCCTTGACATGGAGGAGACATCATCATCATGTCACACACACACACACACACACATGCACACACACACACACACACACACATACACGCACTCACATACATGTGCACACCCACACACACACACACAGGCACACACACACGCACACACACACACACACACACACCCACACACACCCACACACGCACACACACACCCACATGCGCACACACACACACACCCACACGTGCACACGTGCACACACCCACACACGCACACACGCACACACGCATACACACACTATAAAACTAAACAGGAGGTAGGGGACTTTATAACTTTGCTACACATGAGGCAGTTGATGGTATATACTCACACCTGCAAGTGATCTAACAGCCCCATCGCCCACCCCTACCCTCATTCCCTGCCATAGAGAATGTGTCACTGATGTGGGCTTGATTTGCATCATCAAGTGTAAAACCTTTTTTTTCCACCCAAAGTTAAGTAAATATGGGGCCAGGATTCTGTCTGCTTTTAATAGCTAAGGTGACAACATGATGCAGAATGTTTTTTCTTCTCCTTTTCGAAATTGAAATAGAGAAAATATGCAGTGCCTGACAGAAAATGCAATTGTGTGTGTGTGTGTGTGTGTGTGTCCTTTTTCTCTCTGTCTCTGCATTTCTCTCTCTCTCTCTTTCTCTCTCTCACTCTCTCTATCTTTGTGTCTCTGTGTGTGACAGAGAAGGAGAGAGGGAAAGGGAGGAAGAGAGAGAATGAGAGAGACAGATGAAGATCGACAGAGAGAGAGAGAGAGAGGGAGAGAGAGAGAAAGAGAATAAACAACAATGATTGTTTGCAGAATGGTGGCAGTTTGACATGGGAATGCCACAGAATTTCTCCCTAAAAGCCAGAATCCATCCATAGATCAGCAGCTCAACACAATGCTATTCCAGACTCTGTCATCAACACTTACCCGGTCAGAATGCAGTGTGCCGCTCTGCCTCTGGAGATTTCAGCATTTTGGAGACTTAAACCAAATTAATCTCTCAAGATGAAAGAACACTATGACCAAAATCTGCAAAGGCAGCTTGAACTTGTGACCCAAATAAAAAGCCATATTGGCTTCTGAACCCATGGCAAATGAGAATGACTAGTTGAAGCAATCTCTCCACAGGTATTGCTCGTGACAATTTTCAGGAGAGTGTGAGAAGGATTCTTGTGTGGAGAAAAAAAAAAAAAAGATTCACATTCTACTCGCTTGCCAAAGCAATCATCCTCAAGCAATCAAATCCCATGCAATTTCCTCACCTGCATAACATTTGAGAATAATAAAGTCTGAGCTTTAAGAAAAAGTAAATAAAGAGTGATTTAAGGCATCAGTCAATGTCGAAACCTTTCTCCTCTGTCTCACCTTATGTAAGTGTGGCACATCAACATATAGCAATCGGCTGCATGTCTCCTTGCTCCAAGGAACGGAGACTCTTGAAAATGCCTCAGGCGGCATTCATTTATCACATTTTAATGGACTAACACCTGGACAAAAAGCGGAGGAATAAAAGTCATCACATCGCATCCCATCACACTGCGGCTACTACTAAGACTTGGATGTAGCAAGGACTGCTATTGCCCCCAGAATCCTGTGGAAATACCTGCTTACCTGATAATGGCATGGACAATGGACCTCTGGCTTCTGATCTTGGCACCATGGTTCAGGTGCCTCTATATAAAATGTGACATCTGTTTTTTTTAATAATTAAGTATTCTTTTCGGCCCCCAAAAGCATTCTGACCTTTATTTCATCCATACTACACCTAAATGACATAACAGACAATGCTGGGCTTCTAAGCTTTAAGGTTCATAAAAATATAGCATTATGCAATACTAGTTGGAAACTATATCTGAATTTTGGTAATTAACTATCTTCAGCACTGCTTAAGAACATTAAGCAACAAGCTGGTGCAGAGACAGTTTTATGCCAATGAAGCATTAAAAGCCTGAGCATTTTAACACATGGTGTCAAACCATCACTTCTATTTCACAGCCATTTTCTTTAATGGCTACATTTACATGTTTGAAAATGTACAGAAGACAGATCGTCAACAGGCATGGAAGAGCATAATTTCACACATTTGTGCAGTTTGTTGCACTTTTTCAGCAGCTGTCATTCCTTCTGTTTTCCATAGGAAACTTTTTTTAATGTTGTACCCTCAGGTCTCATAAATAAAGCATGTATATGCCAAGTATCAATATAAGCAGATGCTGTTAGAGAAGTCTAGTATAGAATATGTTTAATCACTCATACGTACTGAAAATCAAGCCAAACTGTGGGGATGAGCACTCACACAAACTACAACGCAACATAAAGAGCATGGTGAGAGCTTCCAGGGAGAGACTGACGAGGGCGTTTATAGCCACACAGACACAGGTGTAACTGATCAGCTGATGAAGTCCCAATCACCACCCAAAGGCTGTTGCACTGCCACTGCAAGGCCAGTGGGGGTGCAGAGGGACGCAACAACTTTTCTATTTAAGCCCTCTGCTCCATCCCATTTACTTAAAGTTACTTCAGGGGGCATAGTCAGAATTCATAAAAATCAGTGGGCCCAGAAACAAATCAGGTGAGCCTAGCCCAAAACACATAGGTTAAGGTTAGTGTTATTACTCAAAAAATCAGTCAAACAAAACGAGCCTTCTGATTGGGTGGGCCTGATTGACAAGTGGGTAGGCACAGGCCAACCCCATTCCACCTGTGGCTTTGTCTATATTCATTTCCCTAAAAGAGTAGGCCTTCAGGATTGTGTTGTTTCGTTTCTTTGTGAAGTGTATATTTGGAAAGACCTCTTTTTGATAATAAACTAGTTTTTTTGCAGCTGCATCCTCCTTTCCTACAGTGTGTCCTTGTAGTTACAGAGGCAAATACAAGGTTGTGTACATTCCTTCTGTGTAGAGGTGGTGAGATTGCAGACTTTATGCTTCAGTAGTGAGTTCTGATTTCAGTAATAAGGCAAAAAAAAAAACTGTTGAGGAGACATATAATTTGACAGCTGCTTGTCTGTCAGCACCAAACTACTCACAGACAGCAGCCTACATCAGAACTGTCATGCTGTCCACAAGCATCACTGTCACTGTCAACATTGCTCCTTACTCAAAAATAAACCTTTTGTCTGGGTTGCCCATTCACAGATTCGTGAAATGACCTTCTGTGCAACATTATTTTATGTATTCATATGTTTATAAATGGGTCCCCTGGTTTCCTTTTTGCTCTATTTCCATATAGACAGTCAATGTTTTTGGTAATCATTTGTCATTTTCATACAAGTAGTAGGCACATTCTTCCAAAGGCGCTTATTATAGGGGTGGAGCATACTTCTTATTAGTACATTAGTATGCACACTGCCTAGGCTTTAAACCATTAGCCACACTGTTGTCAGCACGATGTCCTTTAAACAGACTTGTGGCGCCATGTGGAAGACATGGAAGGTGTTACACAGTGTGGTGTCACGACTGCTGTGAGCGACTGAGGCACAGCACAAATGTCATAACATTTAAATAATTGAAAATTGACGAGAAAATAATGAGCCTTTATAAATCATGTTTAGAATGTCAAAATTGGGTCAATGTCAAATGGACTGCATGAAATTAATAAAACACACCTGTCTAGGAAAAAAAGGACCATCTCCAGACAGCCTTGCATTTCTGAAGTCACCCAAACTGTCTGAAATAAAAACAATTAAGCAACCAGTCTTAACAAATCCAACGTCAGACAATCTATAAACTTGATATAAGCCTATGCATGGTCATTGGTTTAAAATCATCTTTCTTCATATACAGTATCTAAGCTATTAAAGCTGTTGTTGAAAGTGGATAATGACTAAGAACAAATTAAAAATTGCATGCAGCACTTTTTAATCGTTTTTGAGCATCCTCAAAATCACCCATATGAGGCTGCTAGGCTGGTAACCATGGGTCGGTTAAATCTCACAAATCCTGGTGATTGTCTGACACTGTTAAAAAAGTGTTTTTTTAAGCTCTAAAAGCTCTAAACCACTAAAAGATGTAAGAAGAAAGTGGAGGCCGATCTTCAGCAGGATTTACAAATCTCGGCAAGAATGACAAGATTATTATTGTTCCCTAGCACATAAAAGAGAACCTTGTACACTCAGACTCAGAGAACAATCTGCTAGCTCAGCCGTGGCAAGAGGACAGCACAACAGAGGAGTGTGGGAGGATGATACTGTGGGTCATGGCACAACTGGGCAGTCTACAGAAAGGAATACAAAACACAAATGTCACCGCTGAGAGCTCCCCATATTTCAGTATGGTGTGTCCTTTTTGTTGCACACTGGCACACCTGACACAAGCCCACACTCACACACGCGTGCGCACACACACACACACACACACACACACACACACACACACACACACACACACACACTATAATTCTGTCATGTCAATTTGTTCACCTTTTTTCATATTCTGTTTTGAGGGAACAAAAACATCACAGAATCACCTTAAAAATTAAGTTTGCTCCCACCTCACCTTCATACATATTTTAAAACTAAGTTCATCATAACAAAATGAATGGATGCCCTCTTGACTACTACACTAAGTTTACATAGAGGTTCAGCACAAAAATAGAGATTTATTATGTATCTTGTTAATACTGAATCCAGTTCTTGGCTAAGCAAGGACTTTGCAAGGACCTTGCTGTAATTTGTCCTGCAGAATACATGATGACATTAGGATGGTGGAATTCAGGGGTTGTTGATTTAACGAGGATTTACTGTAAAAAGGTATTTTTTGCAGGAGCTATGAGTTAATTCTGAGTTATTCCTCAGTTCCAGTGCACTGCTTCAGCAGTTAGGACCATAGACAAAAAACACCAACTAAAACTAAATCTAAAACTATTTTTAAATGGAATTACAAAAATACTGTTGACTGTCTGATACATGCCTGTGATAGTACAGTGTGTGCAGTTCAACAGTGACTGTGACCAACTGTGTGTTGTTTTGGATAAAAGCATCTAGCAATCTGTACTGTAGTTTAGTGTAATTTTAATGTAATGTAAAGTGAATGGCTGCTGTGTAGTAGGGTTAGCCATTACACAAGTGAAGAGCTTTATATCTGTGTTCTGTGATTTGTGTAACAACAGGTCTGGGAAAAGCTTGCATCATTTATTTTCCTCCATCATTTCCCCCCTCTTCCCCATCATTTAATTTGGCACCATCATTCATCTTTCATTAGGGCCATAAAATCTCCAAAAGATGACAGATAGTGATTGCTACATCAAGAAGTGTACAAAGCCGTCACTCTCTACATCTCCGTGGCTATATGTTCAATAAACAAATTTATCTATCATTTTATCTGTATCTGCATGAAGGACCTGCGGCGCTGTTATACCAGAGGTCATGTTAAATTGGACAAATGTGTTATTTTAGTATTCATTGGCAACACAACTGTGGTACTTTCAAAGCGTTAAACCAATGTAATGTTTGTATTCATTACACGGCTCTTTAGTATGCTGACGAACATCACATTGACTTTGAATGGGCCACTCCGAAATTCAGAGCTCAAATATTTTTGTATAATGACAGCTGAAAAAAACATAATGACTGCTGTCAATGGCAACAGGTTTTGTGTGTCTTTCATATCACTCTGAAATAATAACAATAAGCTGCAATGAGTTATTAAGCAGCTGGACACATTGCTACACAACACTTGTAACACTATTTTTGGAAGTGGAGGCCATGAAGCAACAACAAAATATTTGAAATATGACATTGATAGAAGTTTCTTTTTTTTGGAAGTAGCCATATAATACGTGGGATAATGTTCAATGTTCATTCTCTTACAATAATCCCTTTCAAAGTGATTCAAGATCCATCTGCTTCATGGTGGGGTCCTGCATCACTGTCACGGCTTATTCTAAGGCAGAAACGTATCCCTTACATACAGTACTTGAGAATGAAATCTCTGATGACTGTAAACAAATATATTTTTTATGACATTTTTGTGTTGTAAAGATGCCCTCATCTCCTGATGCAGGAGTGGCTCTGAGGAATGGTCCCCAACTCCTTGCCTGCTGTCCACTGGGCTCTGACATGGTGAAGCATAACAACAGATTATAGTGACTTGTGTTTTGTTTCTCGGTGATGTATAGTTAATGAAATGACTAATGATTAATGAAGTTAAAGTACTATTTTGCTGCCAAACCGTTGCAATTTTTTGTACTTTGCATCTTTGCACAGGGATATGAATCAGTTTCAACTGACATGATTGCTGACACAGACACAGCAATCATAGAGCTGAGCGGACTCATTTTTCAGAATGATTAAGAGCAATTTTAAGTAGAAGAGATATTGCTTTTTGCATTATTTATGCTTTCACAAATAATGTATTTCAATTCAGTTATATACATGCATACATAAATGTGGATCAGGAAAATAATCAATTATCTTCGTGCTGTACCATTTATGCCTGCATTAACATTGCAGCATCTTGTGTCAATCAATATCTGATCTCTGTACACTGATTTTGATGCTTATGCTGCCTAGTGTTTTCGAAAATACATTTTGTTGCATAAATCATGTCTGGGAAAAAAACTGGATTGATTTCCGTGCCCTTGGGTCTTAATTCTCATTACCACTCAATTTTCATACCTGGCCTCAAAATAGCTTAAAAAAAGATTCTGGACATCAAAAATAGTATTTTGGAATAGTGGTTCACAGTTTGCCACTGCTCGTTCTCAATGTTTTGTGCAGAAACAAGTGTGGATATGGATTTTCTTTATATCTGGAAACCCATGACTGGACAAGGATTTACCCACATCCATGAAGCTATCACAAAATAACAACAACAACAACAACAACAATAATAATAATAATAATAATAATGCATTTTTAAGAAGATATATTTTTAATAGCTTTTAACAATAACTTTTAATATTAACTTTTAATAGTACTGTTGTATATAGTCATACTGCTTTTCATAACCCTTATCCCACTATACATACTCAAGAGCCTGAGCCGGTCCTCCCCTCAAGGGGCCAAGTGTATAATGACCGGGTCCATCTGTGTGTTCACATGTGCTTGTGCCTGCTCACATGTGTTTGTGCTTGCTCACATGTGTTTGTGTCTGCCAACATAAGACTGGTCTAATTTACAACCACTTTTCTCTGTCCTCTGACCTGATTATTTCCATCAGAAGTCTGCAGTCTACAAGGTAAACCTGTGTGCTCTTGTTTTTTGAGATCCCTATATACACAAAAAGCTATGTGAACATGCTGGCAGCTGAATGGAAACATCCTTCTTAAGAGGCAGCTATTACACCTTTCATATAGACTTGGCCCTGGAGCAGTGTAATGTACGAAGTGCTACACAGCAAATGGTGAGTGTTTTTTTTTTGATAGACTGCACATTGTACAAGTATATCACAGGCATTGTTCTACAATGTTTCCATCTGCAATCAGTCCACTTGTTAGGACGAAGGAAGTCATTTCACATTGGTAAATGTGTTAGCCTAAACGGATAGGCCATCATCAGGTGTGAAAGTCAGGTCTTAGAAAAGCTACAGAGCCCCTCCATGTTCAGATGGGAGAAAGAAACATGATTTTCTTCCCTCATGTAATTACTCTGTGGCCTCAGATTTGTAAACTGCAAGCACAGTTTGGTCAATTAAAGTGTGGGCACAGTTTGTCGAACTGTGTGCACAGTTTACAAATTCAAGGGTACGAACAGCTGAACTTTTTTCTCAGTTTACAAATCTGTTTGAGCAATGGTTGACCTACCTGAAGTAATGTCATAACATGCAGAAAAAAAGAGTTACACTTTATTGATATTTGAAACTAATCCAGTTTACTTAGCCTACCTTAGTCAAGCAGTCTGGGCACGCAAGCAACTGTATGAAAATTGTATTGCTACAAATTGGTGGTCCAAACCTCCCTTGTGGCATCTGCCAGCCCTGCTTCTTGCAGTGACTATTTTACAGCACTTTGTCTCTGTAACACCTGATAAAATCCATCAGCTTAGTTGGAATCAGGCTGAGGTCCAGCTAAACGAGATTGTATGTGTCTTTACTTTGAACGTCTGTTTGAAGTAAGTGAATCAAATCAACACAACCACTTAGGCGTTTAATCAGGTGCTGTAGAAAAGGGAGAGATGGTAAAGATATAGTGTAGTGTGCTGTGTTGGTAAAGGCTTGGTAAGGATTGCTTTGTGCATCACCTGGCATCTTTTTTTTAAGATGGTTCATTTGGTTCATAGCAAACTAGCTCTGGCTCTTCAGCTACCTATTCACGATCACATATGCCATTGAGCAGAGTTGAACTTCAACATGATGAGACTCCCCCTTGTTTTTTGCAAAGCCTCTAAATTACCCTGAACAGTCGCTCCATGAGGTAGGTGATGAGGTATTCATCATGATCTGTCTATCAACTCCAATTAGGAGTCAAATATGTATGGGCATTAGGAGGGCCTACCCTGCTGCATAAATATGTCACAAAGCCACAAAAGACATGTATGTTGTGATGGATTAATAAATGACAGAGAATGCTCTTTTCAGACTTTTGGTTTTGTAGGACTTTAAAAGGTTCAGTTGATTTCAATAACATTTTTATTTTAGCAGAGTTGCTGGAACCTCTTCATTGTCTTGTTTTTCTGTAAGAGTTTAAGTGATTTATAACAGTTTCTCAAGAACACACAAAGTCAACCACTTCTGCTTTGTAATATTACAGAAAGGTTGGCCAGTTTAGTTTTGGATGAATAATTGCCATAATGGAGTCAGCACTTGCTCCTGGTTAAGGCATCCTCCAGTGTTAAATGAAAATGCCTTCACTAGCCCAGCAGCACTGTAAAGGAATGGAGCTATGATTTAGACATAGCAGGGGGAAAGACTCAGGTAAATGCATTTTTTTTGCACAAAAGCTAATTACATGCATTAGAAAACTGGGAAATGTGATGTCATTTCACAGCTGCAAAACAAGACATTTACGAAGCAGTCTGGTGTAAATGACTTTAACTTGTTAAAGTGAGTGTTCTCTTTGCATATTCACAGGGACTACCGGTCCTTAAAAAATGGAAATGTAAACAAATGTTACAGAGACTTGGGTAAGAGAGGGGAGAGCTGTTTAGTAGGAAACCATTAGCATAGCATTAACCCGACAGTTTATAGGCCACTAAATTCTGCAGGTGGGTAAACAGGAAAGCACAAATGTCATGAACGGCTGTGTACCACTCTAAAATGCTTCTGACTCCCACCCTCAATACGAGACTTATAGTCATAACCACACGAGGTTCAACAGTGAACATATGGAGGGAAGACGACAATATTAACCTCTGACGAAACTTGGTGTTTAATTACTAAAACCATTAAAAGCTGTGATATAAAACAGTTATGGGACTGTAAAACCTTTAGATTCATTCCTTGTCACAATACAAGGAAAAAAACTCCACAAACAAATGAGACTGTAAGAGAAACCAAATGCATATGCTGTTCATGTAGTTTCTATCTGACTTGGGTAGCAACCACGAGTTAATGCCATAATTGTAATGTTTATGTTTTGTGATAATGAAGCAAAATGGCCTTGTTCTTCTGGACTTTGTCTGAATGTGGTGTCATTAGAACATTCACATGTTGGCCATTATTTAAAAATGTGGCACATTTTCCAACAGTACAGTATTTGTACTAATGACATTACTGATCTTTTTTTAAGCTGTGCTTAGCCCATTCCAGGAATACATGCATCACCTGGCATATAAGCAAGTTACAGTTTACCCTGATTATTACTATATTTCTTATGGCAGCAGGTTTTATTCAAATTGAGGTCAAGCCAAACCAAGGCTACAGTAGTATAAGAAGACCTACAAAACTAATGGGTGCTTTAAGAAGTCCTTAGTACATGAAAAGCTTAATAGCAATTGAACATTTTCCCAATAGTCCCAAAGGGCCCACAAAGGTTTCTTTAAACAGGATCATCATGAATTCTTTCATTGCTAGGCTTAAAACAATGGCCCTATAGGACACAATACACTCGCAGTTTGAACACCATCCTCCTTCCCTGTGCCCACAAAGTGATAAAGGATCTTGTTTCCTCATCTTGTGATTCGGAAAGGGGGCTCACATGACCCCAATCCAATTTTAATGTGCTGCTGTTTTGTGAAGTATCTTCAAAGTGCTATTATTGCTTGCAGATGGACCAAGACGTCAGAGAAAAAAATCTTTATGGGACTATTTCCTTATAACCTTTTGTTGTTTTTGGCTTGTGTTTGTGCCTCTGATCTGCAATACGACATGGGATGTAAAGGCATTATCTTGTTTAAAAAAATATAATTGGTGTAATAATTCAAAAGGAAATTAAACGTGTAAAGCTATTAATGTAAGGAAAAGCATGAGAGAACAGCGAGCTTAAAGAAAATGTGCACCTGATACAATAACGTGCTTGGCTCACCTTTTGTTTACATCATCACTTTTTTAGTTTTTTTTTTTCTGGGGTCTTTTTTTTGTTCAGTTCTTGTTTTGTTTTTGACATTGGCTGCCTTGTACACTGCTTTTTTGCACCTAACCCATAACCCCTAACCCCAGGTAGATCAAACACTTTTGTTATCTATATGTAAGAGCCGTGTCTTCCTTACAACACTGGAACTCAGGATTTAGAGAAGTTGTTTTGTACTGTACTGTGCAACAACAATATTTCCAGCACTTGTTTCAGTAATTGTTCTGAACAGAAATGTTCATTAGCAGTATATTTAGTGCTCATATTAATACTTTGCCTCCAAAATATTTTTCACAGTCTGTGTAATTGTCTGTGTATAACTATGTATGTGACAAATCAAAACAACTTGAACTTGATTCACACCAATATATTTCATTTGCTCCATGTAATAGGCCTTTAATGCTTTACACTGACAAATAATATCAACTGCTGCAGGGATCTTGTTGATTTTGTTTTTGCCAAAATGAGTGGTTATGTCATAACTTCTCTGGAGGGAAGTGGAAATATATTACAAGCACAAGTGTCAGGAGGATATTGCAGAGGTCCTCTTAATCATTGGCTGCGAATGCATTGTTTTGCCTGTCAGTTTTATTGTTGTTCTTTAATAAAAGCAGCAGAGGCCAACCTTGTCAACCTAGTAAACATCCAATTATGTCCAAGTGTATCTGGATATCACTGTCCTCCTTTGGTTTTGTGGTTTATTGCGTAAGAGGTGCTGAGGCCTTCTTTGCCTTCTTAATTTTAAGACCGTGGACAAGCATGATCTTCTCATCCTGTTATTTTTAAAAAAATTGCAGGTGACAGAAGTTATTTCTTCTGAGACTTTCCTCGTGCTATATCCATAATGAAAATCTAACAAAAAATGATCAATTACTCCCCCAAACATGTAATTGGCAGTCTACAGCAGAACATCAAACAGTTTGCAGTCTGATGGCATTAGCGTTCCTTCCTGTCTCACTCCGTGTTGCCTTGAAAGATTGCGTAAAGGGTATTGAAATCCTTTAATTGAGCTCCTCTCTGTTATGATTGCAAACTGATTAAATATAATTTGCTGTTGGTCTGATTTTGTTTGCTTGTTGCCTTTAATTATAAGCCCCTTTTTTCTCTTTGTGGAAGCCGATTAGCGTTATACTCCCTATCCCCCTCTGATAAGTGATTTTTTTCCAGGAGGAGGAGGAGGGCTTCTCCCGGATAATTAATCGCCTGTCTAAACATTTTCAAAATTGCATGGCTGTCATTTAATAAGCCTGACAGACTGACCTTGCAGTCAAAAACTGAGCCATGGCGTCAGCGGCGGCGGGCGGGCCTTTGCCCCCCCCCTCACTATCAGAAGCACTTGTATCAGATGTCATTATTACATTCAGATAACAACTGTCCATCATTCCACCCAATATTGTGCTTGGCTGCCTCGGGGATCAATATGACATGACCCTTGCTCCCCCCCAACACCCCCCCCACCGCCATCACCACCATTGAGCCACCGTCTGCACAGAAGTCAGCATTTCTCTTGATTGCGGGTTGTAGACCCCAGCCAGTGATTAATATCAGTCGGCTCGCCACACACTGATTTTTATCTGCCAACGAGACGAGTGGAATTCGTCTTCTTCTTCTCCGGGGCCGTGCAGCCGCTGCTGCTGCAGCACGGCCTGCTGGGATATGTTATGTTATGTTATCTCGTGCCGTGACATGGAAATTTGAAATGTAAATGGATGTGCTAATAACACTGTAGCCAGATTTGTTTACATGACAGACCACATTTAAAAAGCCATTTGGTGACTACACGCATCCAATGTGTGCGTACATTAGAGCACTTAATTTTTTTTTTTTTGTCATGAGCCATAAAATGTAACGCATTGTTAAGGTAAACATTATCATGTGGGCAGGTCTAGGAATTACAGTTTTAATTTCAGCTTATATGACGATTTTAGCCTGATGATTATCTTGTCGGACATCTTGTACAGTAATCACCTTTACTGTGGCTCTCAGCTTTCTCTAGCATTCTATGTGTGTGTGTGTGTGTGTGTGTGTGTGTGTGTGTGTGTGTGTGTGTGTGTGTGTGTGTTTTGATGCACCTGGAATAGCAAGCAGGTTCTTGCTGGAGTCCTGGATACCGCAGGGGTGTGAGACCTTGTCCTTGTGGAGCACAGAGCCGATTCTCGCCCTGCCTGCCTGCCTGCCCGCGCTAGTTAGTTTATCACGGATGCGGCCGGAGCTGTGTTCCTCCATTTATCATCCTCGACCGGCCAAGTAGCGGAGGTAGGAAAGGACCTTGGCGCCACCGGATGTTTCTTTGTCATTTACGGCGAAATGGCAACTGCTTAATGTTGGTGGTGGGTCTCCTGTTTTCTTGGATGGGGTGGGGAAAAAAAAGAAAAGAAAAGAAAAAGGAAAAAAAAAAACCTGTCATGAGGATTGATGGTGTGTGTTCACCAGTGCTGACTTTTGGTGTCATGTTAATGTCATTGCATGGCATTAGTTATGACACAGTATGATGTCGTGCGTGCAGCTAAACTTGAACATGTTTGAAATGCTTCAATGCCTCACGCTACACAGTGAAATTACCAGTGAGGCCAGTACTGCAAAAGCTTGCAAATGTGTCATTCATGCTCACATCATACCACCGAGCATGTGCGGGATCAAAGATAGACATTTTTATTGATTCTGGAAACATGGCAGCAAAAATATTGATCGATGATAGCCTTCTTGATGCTTTCAACAGTGTCAGTGTGACGGCTTCTCAGACTCACCAGTGCAGCATGCTTTTATACAGCACAGCACCCTGGACCCAATGTACACCTCACTTCGGGGATAAAAGAGGGAGCACTAGAATGATGCAATATGGATTCATTTAGACAGTTTAGCCAAAGCGCTGCTGAGGAGAGCTGTGACCTTTGCTGTGACTTCATCAGTCAGTGTTTCTTTCCCTTTCTACCAGGGATTAAAGCACACAATAGTGCATGGTGATTCTTACTCAATGTTTAGTCAGTATTTAAGCTTAGTAAGCAATGGTTTAGGCAGTAGCAAAAACAAAAAAATAAACAGTGTTACTATTATGTAGTAGCATGGAGAAAACAGTTCTCAAAAATATGCAGACCTGCCATACAAACTGCCATATATTTGCAACATATAACTGCCAACATATTTAGTAGTATGAGGAGTTTTGAGCTCTCAGGCTCTTTATCAGGTGGAGTCACATTCTGACACGGTCACCCAATATGTATTACTACATTACTACATACATCACCTGCACAGATGCCAGCGACCTAATCTATACGGGTAGCATATAGGGCCAGCCCTTCCTTCAATCCATCAGCAAGTCATAAACAAAAACAAGCATGTGTTGCACCTGCCTTCTTCTACACTTACACACTTTTACACACTTCATACTCTTACATTTTGCATTTAGATATGAGCAGGCATTTAGTTGTGTGTAGGTGTGTATGATCAGGTCATTAGCCTGAGGTTGTCCATCTGATACATCAACCTTTAGTCCCTCCAGGACACAGGAGGCAATGTGGCAAGTCCTTGTGTCATCAAATCATTGCAGATGCAGATTTCTCTGACATTTACATCTTCTTAGTAGGGTCAGGCAATCTGGCCAAATTGGGTATTGCCCTTGACTATTAACTCCCGTCAGTCAAAACCACGCTCAAAAAACACTTGATATGAAATGACTTTACTTTGACATTACATTATTTTATTAAAATTGTTCTTAGTATTTGTGCTTAAATCGGAAGAAATGAGTTAAACATGGTATGACCGCTGCAGTATATTGACATGTGGGAACTTTTGGCACGATGAGTGTGGTAGAGCAGTGTTGTGAGGTAAGAATTTGTGTGGAAATGATTCCCTGGAAGTGGGCATGGATGTGGGTTTTGAATGAATGACACTATGTGTGTTTGTGTAGTGTGGAGTGATTTGGAGTGGAGTAGGCATGTCAACATTGACCAAATTTGAGCAATTAGAAGCCAAGATACAGACTTTTAAAGAATATTAAAATATGTTTTAAATTTTCATTGAAATGCAACTTTGACATGGTTAATCTCAAGACAAATCCTTTGATCACTTTTTGTCAGCATTGTCTTTAGATGACATGTACGAAATTTGGTGAGATTCACATGAATGGCCTATGACAAGTTTGTTTGCTTTTACTTTCGTGATGTTAAAATTTCATAGAAATTGTTTTTGTTTAAAGTGAGCATTGACAGGTGTTTTCAATGCGTGAGGTTCAATAGATTTCAACACAAAATAATTGGTTGTAAAAATTGCTTTGGCATTCTCTATTTCTCAGCAAATCAGTCTATATAAAAGCCATATTCGTTTTGTATTGTGTTAAAGTACAGCATGAAGTTAGCATAGTTGTCACATGCCTGCTCATACTTCCAGATAACAAGTTCAGAAATGATTCATACGCTATCACACAGTTTGAGGAGACTAGTGATGCCCCTTCTCCATCAATCAAGCACATATGCTTACACATAGCCCTGAAAAAGAAATACCAGTGCATGCTGATTGCTAAATGAATTAATTCTTTGCATGGGACAACTCATACTAGTGTTTGTACTCCTTTTTTAATCCCTGTCAGTTCAAATCCTACACTTCATCTCAGAAATAATTAGTCTTTACGATACAGTTACATTGTCTAAGTGTACAGAATCTAATAAGGATAGCCTAACCACAGGGACCCAATTTATCTTCACGGCTCCAGAACACAGACACGATGAATTGCATTACAATGGCTGAGACAGAGTCTCCAGAAACAATTTTATCCCCCATTTCCCTAGTCACTTTGGCACTCTAAATTAAGCAAAGAGGAAAATTGAACACGAAGAATTAAATCACTGCTCACCACATTGCTCTATATGAACAGCGTCGCACTGTCAAAACAGAAAGAGCATCTTCATTGCCAACGCGAGGATGAGCACGTTACCAGACCTCAACCCATCTGCACAGGCAATTTGTTTTCAGTACCTCAGCCACAACAAGGTGATTTATTTGCTGATTCTAACATCGGTTTTTAATTTATCGCGCCTTCCTTTGTCTTGCCAACCCCCCCCCCCCCCCCCCTTCCCAAAGCCCCTGACCCGTACA
Source organism: Setipinna tenuifilis (assembly GCA_030347295.1). Lineage (NCBI taxonomy): Eukaryota > Metazoa > Chordata > Actinopteri > Clupeiformes > Engraulidae > Setipinna > Setipinna tenuifilis. Next base: position 22,836,009 of record CM059282.1, read on the forward strand.
CAAAGCCTGAGTTTCAGGGAGCGTATCCTGATAGCTGTGGTTGATACTCACAATAGCTTTCCCACAGGGCTTGTAGCACAACTGCCCAGATAACTGCTACATGGGTTACCTTGGGCAAGGGTAGATACAGAGGGAGATGAACATGGACCACCCTTTTCTTTCCACCCTGTTAGCTGTACTCCACTGAGGCCTCTCCTTTTGCCTGTAAGGTATCTGTGTAGTAGATGCTGTGCTGTCACACTTTTTTTCTATACCAGCAGAGCTTAAAAAAATGTTTCAAATTCTGGAAGTTATTATGGTGTGTATCACAGCTGGCTTGAGAATGACTTGTTAATATTATGTCTACATTTTTAAGGGCATTTTTTTTCCAATTTTCAGGGAAAAGTTAATGCGTCATAGACTTCGGTATGGTAAATAAGTCATTTGCATTCTGATGCATTTATTCTGTAAGTATACACCCAATGAAAATTTTATTCTGCAAAATATCTACCCCATCTAAGGTGTATTGTGTAGATAAATATTTTCAACTCCCTTACTGTCTGTCTTCTTTTGTCTACTCCACTTTGCAGTCATATTCAGGCATGTGTTCATACATGAAGGCTGCGTGTTCAAACTTAAGTGTGCTGCTACAGTATTCAACAAAATATGCACGCTCATGCACTCATTCACCTTAGTGCATAGAGAATATGCAAGTGGTGAAATAACAATGCCTCCATGGATATGCATTTATTGATCTCAGTCTCTGACTCTATATATCAACAGGCGGGATGGTGAGTAATTTAGTGCATGAAATCACATCCTTAACAGCCGTAAAGGATGCCGTTCAATGGAAAAGCATTAGGCTTCATTCTGCTGCCCCCGTGCACGCACCCACTCTGGGCTTTAAAATAATGGCACGCCATCCTAACCAAACCAGTACCTCTCTGCTTGTGTGCAAATGTTTCTGCAGATTAAAGTCACCCTTAATTGGAGATGACACAGCAGAAAAAAGGTTTTTCCAAAAGCAATGCAATTCCTGGAAGGTAATCCAGCCCGAAACGCTGATTAAAAATGTACGATGTGCTGACAATGGTGCATATTTTTTTTTAAACACCCCTGTGTAAACTATATGTTTTCTCTTCCCTCATTATTTCAGGGCTGTAATTGTAGACCCAAGCGAGCCATATTAAATGGAGAAGGGAAGAAAGGGGGGGGGCTGATGATTGAAAATTATGAATTCTCATGCATACTTCATAAATTGAGGTTTACTGTGTATGAATGCATGTATGAATGCATGTGTATGTACGTGTTGCGGGTGGTGGGGGGGATCGGGGGGAATGGGATTCTTAATTGAAGAAGCGGTTTGAGGCACTATTCCTCTCTATTCATTTTGGTCCCTAGGGGACATCCTTTCTGAGGCTACGGAGCTGCAGGCTTGGGAATACTGCATGAGGCAAATAGGCATGCAGGTAATTAAAGACACACCAACAATAAAACAGCACTGGCAAAAAAAAAGAGAAAAAGTCCCAGGACCTTGCAATCAACAATAAAACACTCACAGCTTAGAGAGACGGCAATAAAAGCCAAGCCCACAGAAAATATTGCCTTTATAAAAGAGGATGTAACAGGGGAGGAGTTTACACAACCTTGGACTGGAGTGGATACAGTTTAAGCAGTCAAACTTTCAGGCTTTGTTCCACTGCAAACATATTAAACTGCATGCATGACTGCCTAAACGCGAAGCTCCATCCATACTGCTCTTCCTGAATTTTAATAAAAGAGTTATCATTGTTAACAATTGTATTTGTAGGACTTACAACAAAAAAGGGACATCACCATATTCAATTCTAGTTCAACATGACCCTGAATAGAGGCCCATAGTTTGAATAGCTGGGTAGTTCTTCACACAAACACTTCTGAGATTTCTCTGTGGACACTATTTTTTCCCAATGCCTGAGTGTCAAAGCAAAAAAGGAGACAAGTTAACATTTTGTCCTTTTGCCTAAAAAAGGCTGTGCAATTTCAGTGTGAGGCACATGGGTAAATGAAAACATGAACAGAAGCCTGAGAGGAGCAGCTCGAAGGACTTCTGCTCCATGAGAAAATATGTCTGACTGAAAAAAAAAACCTCCACCTGTCTCTCCTTTTCTGTAAAACTACTGTCAGTTTGAGACTCAGAATGTTGCTGCCCCTTTTCAAAGGCTTTGCCAATGGTAACACCTGGCCTTGTGTATTCAACATGTACAAATGGCTTGGGAGGTACCGACAGACATGACTAGGCTCCCCTGTAGCAGCATAGGAAGGGACCGAACTAGTACAGAGCTGGCAACACCTGCCTACATTTCATTCCCACTAATCACATGTTTCCTCAACGCTAGCAATTAGGCAGCTTGGTTTTGAAGAAACACTAGGTTGTATCAATGTGCCATCAATTGTGATGCTTAATTATACATTGTTGATGCACAAGATAATATTGTGGAAAAAAATAGCTTTACAGCTAGAAGTTTCTATTTCTACGCATTCTTGTAGAGAGTGAATGATATACGAATAAGAAAAAGAAAGATACTGTATGAGAATCATTTAGCTGTGACTAATAAAAATGAATGCATGAATGCAAAAAGGTTTCCCTTGTTTCTAATATGCATACACAGAAATCATGAAAACACAATGGTAATTCCGTATTATTTCATTACATGACATTATACTGAGCACAGTATGATAACCTGTTGCCTGGAAACACCCTGCTCATTTATGCTTTTGTTAAACAGTATATTAGGGTTACACGCAGAGTCTAAAGGGTCAATTGTAGGCATCAAGCTGAATAAACATATCATGTGATGATGTGTCATTAGATGTTATTTTCCATATCGGATTGTCTACTTTAAAAATGTGCACCTCTGTACTTTTGCAGTTATTCATTTTCAAATCAGCTTTGACAGATCATCTTGACAGTAACTGCTGATTGATATGAGTTCCACAAGTGCACATGACATCAATTACTTAGCCATAATGGCATTAACACATGACATGAGGTAATGGATGCGTTCTCAGACAACTCTGGATTTCTGTCTGATGTGTCTTTGATTGGCATCTAATTAAAGCAACATTTCGTTGACAGCCTACCTTTTCTCAGGGAACTGTTGCATGTGTTGGAAGCGTGAGACTGCACCATTGCAGACATGACAAGTCAAAATGGATGGAGGTTCCATCCGCCTCCATTGAGTAGGGAATACAGATGGAGACATGCCCCAGTATGATGGAGCAGGTGTCACTGTCTTGTTAACAATAGACTCTTCATAGCTCAAGGTGGCTGGCTGTATAATCTGGCTGCTGCTTCAGAGTGATCACAAGAACTGTCCCATCTCTGTTGATATTGCCATGCCAGAAGGAGCCCCAACATCTAAACAAAACAATATTTATGGCCAGAGTAGATGAATTGAGGAGTCATCCAAATGGAGAACTCCAGTGTTTGATTAATCACTGAAATATTACCAGCGGGAAAAGAATGCATCAAATGTGTCAAGAATGGATAGTTCCAAATTAATAGCATGAAAAAAAAAACAACAGTCAACTTTTTTTCAATGAACAGGACATATACAAACAAAAACTCTCTTAGATCAAACAGTAGTGTACAAACTGGAAGAAAGACATGGGGAGAAAGGCAGCAAACTCACTGTAAAAAGAAGTTCAACATGGTTTAGCAGGAAGGTAAGGAAAGGACACAAGAAAAACAAGACGTGCACTCATAGACCACCGCAAGGGCAAATAGCACAGCTTGCACAGCAAGTTTTTACATCCAGGCTGTGATTCAGACATTACAAATAACTCAACTGGCTCTTTCTTGTCCTGTAGGTGCAATTAGTATTCCTTGCATGGAGCACCAAAATAAATGTAGGTAAAAACAAATCCCCACATTGGGCACCAAAATAAAATGATGTAGATGCAACCACTCTATGCAGTGCACCAATTCATTAATGTGGGTCAATTGGTCAGTCTCATATCACACTAATGGCAGTCTATGAGCACATACATAGGCATGTTAGTAATACTCCTCATTTCTATCCCCAACAATTTCTGGTTGAGTTTGATGGAGTTCATTGGACACCATTAACATCTCCGGCACACTCGCTGTCCTCCAGATAGCATCTAAACTGCTGCCCTTGGCCTGAGCTCTGCCTGAAAGACTTCAGTCCTTGTACACGGGTCAGTTAAAGACGGTTGTGTAACCTGTGGACCCCTGCACTCAACACCCCCAAACACTGCTAGAATCACTTCTGCCCTCAGTTTCTGTATTTTTCTCTCCACCTCACCTCACCTCTCCCAGGCCCTTGGATTGCAACTCCTCTTTCTTCTGCTGTCGTCTGACACCACCAGAACTGGGGAGCTGGTACTTGTTTATATTAGCAATTCCCATAGAACAGTCTTTGTTTTTTTGACTTGCGTACACATTGGAAAAGAGACACCCTTGAGCAGTGAAGCAACTTACTGCCAAGGTGTTACTCAAGGCTATCAAGGTGTTCTGAGTGCACTTTGTCAGCCAAGATAAAAACATTCGGACTGAGGAACTTTTTGAAAAGTGCAGTTTGTGCTAAAAGGCCTAAAATACTTGGGCCACAACCACAGCTTTTTGATAGCAACTTATCCTTGGATTGCAGCCACTATTATTTTCACTGCTTTTATTTTACTTACGTATTTTGCCTTTTTACAGTCTTGTCTGCTGGGTCCTTGTATTTGGTACAACACTAAAGCAGGCCACCACCTGCTTTATAATGACTTATCTAACTCACCTTTTCTGCTGTTTCAGGTACCGCATTATCGAAGTCCCCTCCTCCATCCCCACCACCACCAGTTTGGTCCTAGTCTACCTGTCCACCCGGGGGATGTCTCTGGTTCCTGCTATATGCCGCGGCAGGATCTGTCGGACCCCTCAACGTTAGACCGATGACTGGACCTCCGTCAAAGAATATTTGCTTCCTGCTAATCATTGTCAAACCTATCATTAAATCCCTTAAAATGATTTGCCTTTCTCTGAGTCTTTCTGGATGAAATGTGGTTTGAAAGGAAGTCTGCCTGAAGGATATGATCAAGTTAAGTTTATTTTTTTATATTCCAAAGAGCATTACCTGCATGAGCTGAGAAAAGGATAGGCAATTTAATCAAGATTTCTACAGTGAAACTTCTCAACATCTCCAGGGATTTACTCTCCTTTTAAGTTTTTTTTTCTTTGTTTTTTCCTTGTTTTATGTCCTCCCCACTGGGAATTGGATCTTCTACAACATTTTCTACAACCTAACTGGGTAATTCCTGCAAAACATGTAGCAACGTTGTACTGCACTCCAAACTCAGAACAAAAATCAGAACATTTGCATATAAAGTCTTGATTGAGAATACCAGCAACAAATAATCAGCAATAAATAATCAGCAATAAATACCCAATGACACTGAATGAGTCCATTCTTGAGCTCCTTGAGTGGCTAAAGCATTCACATCTCACAGTAAGCCCCTCTCTCAGGCTCACACACAGACGCTGTAATCAGTGGTGGTTCTATAGTGTTTCTATAGTGTTTTACGCCCCGGGCGAGACCACCTCTCAGCACCCCCCCACCCCCCGATATGCGATATGACACAAGGAGCTTTTTTTTTTTTTTTCCCAAGCGCTCGTGGCGCCCCTCACGAAATGGCGCCCCGGGCGGCTGCCCGGTTCGCCCGTGCCTAAAACCGCTACAGGCTGTAATGTACAGTAGAAGATGTAACGCTGTAATGTGATGACGAAGTATGTACACTACAGCAGGTGCTATAAGGATTGCCTGGCTGCATGATCGCTTTATTCAAATGGGGTGGGGGGATGGGGGGAGGAGCAGGAGATTAGACATGAGAAAAACATAAGACAAAACAATCCTCCAGATGTGCACTGCCAATCAAAATGATTTCATTCAGCGGGACTCTGAGCTAGGTCGTGATGGCCACCTCCTAATGCATACATTTGTCTGTGCCAAGCCTTAATGAGGAGTTAGGGCTAGCATCTTGTATGTTGCATTCTATGGTAATACTCCATGCACCGCGCCATAAAATGATATCCCCATTTAAAATGCCATCTTCAATCACGTCAGAAAAAATTGCTCTCGTGCCCACAATGAGGAAGTCAATTCCTGAATGACTCCACAAAGATGGCATCTGAGCCAAAATAAATAAATAAATAAAATGAAATCCTTCATGTATGATTATTGAAAGCTGAGGATGTTGAGGGTAATTCAATTTATTTGTCTATCACAGCTAATGATTACTTGAAAGCCATCGCAATAATTAGACAATAAGATGGCACTGCAGGAAATAAATGGGCAATTACAATTAGAGAGTCACAGGTGTTTCGTATGGAGATGTTTAATCAGATTCATTACTGTTTGTGCGGCAGCATGTTTTTCAAGCATCTGTCCAGGGTGCTCCCTAGGTAATGATACAGGTAGATTTTGCTGATGCTTTGATTCCTTCACATTAGTAAATGTGTGATGTGTGTGGCCATCATAGGGCAAACATTTGCATGAGCATACGTGTGAATGCTTGGATATTTCTTTTAAAATATCCAAGGTCTTTTAAAATTAAAAAGATTTATTTTAGATTACTTTATTTTTTACTTCCACAGGTGTGCAGGTGTACTAAAAAATATTATGTTTTCAAATGCTTCACAAACAACATGGTGCGTGCAGTACATATTTTTCTTCAAATGGGAAGGTGCAAAACCAAAGTGTGAAATGACCTGATTAACTCTAATTGTAATAAAAAAGCTTGTAATATAAGAAAGGGTGGAGAGACCCGAGTGCCACCTCCAGTAGACAGGCATCTACACTGTAAACCCGGATAAGTTAATACAACTCAAAACTTTTGATGTAACTGATTACGTCAATAGTTTTGAGTACATTAACTATATATTTTAATTAAAGTTAATTTAAAAGTTTAAGTACATGAACTTTGTACTTAAACTTTTAAAGTTCACTTTAATTAAAATGTACTCAAAACTATTGACGTAATCAGTTACATCAAAAGTTTTGAGTTGTACTGACAATCTGGTTTTACAGTGTACACAAAGAGCTGACAGAGCGCCACAGGTGAGCCACACTCGGCTGTCATGTTCTGGGTTTTTGCTTCTCTGTGGGCACACGGTGTAGGAGCTGTGCCCTTGGTGGCTCAGCTAATCCACCCACGAAAAAATGCCTGCCTGCCTGGCTGACTTTGTCTCACTCTCTTTCTCTCTCTCTCTCTCTCTCCCCCTCTCTCCATCCTGCTCTCTCTTTCTGTCTATCGAGCACTCTCTTTCTGTCGCCATCATCTCTCTCTTTCTCTCTGTTTAGCTCTCTCTCTTTCTGTCTCCATCATCTCTCTCTCTCTCTCTCTCTCTCTCTCTGTGAGCTTGGACTAAAGCCAGGCCTGTCAGTTCACGATGTCTACATTGCCACAAGTCTGCCTGTCATGACTTAACACCCCCCACCCCCCCCACAAAAAAATCACATACAGACAGCAATTCTGACCTTCCCGCCCCCATTCCATACCAATCCCTTAGTTTTTACTGATGTTGTCGTTATCAAGCCAGTGAGTGGATGGATCACACAGCTTTGGAAATGGGGGGGGGGGATTTCACTTGCCTTAGAAATGTGCACTTTGCCTTTGAATTCCAGACGCTGTGGCCCTAATCAATCAAAATATATTATTACATTAATCTTTTATATTGAATTTTATTTTTATGATAAACCAAAGATCTGTATTTCTGCCTGTCTCTGTCCATCTATCTGTCTGTTGATCTGTCTGTTTGTATTTCGTTCAACCTACAGTATCTATCTATCTATCTATCTATCTATCTATCTATCTATCTATCTATCTATCTATCTATCTATCTATCTATCTATCTATCTATCTATCTATCTATCTATCTATCTATCTATCTATCTATCTATCTATCTATCTATCTGCCTGCCTGCCTGCCTGCCTGCCTGCCTGTGTGCCAGCCTGCCTGCCTGTCTGTCTGTCTGTGTCTGTGTTCCTGTTTCTATTTTTCTGTCTATAAATCTATCTGTCTACCTTTCCATCCACAACTTTTTTTTTTATCTTCCTAACTCAGTTTGCATTTACTCCTGCTGAGAGCAGGGCAATGCAAATCGATAAAGTAATTTTCACTGCAGCCATTGTAATTAACAGTCTGCCATGTCTGTTTCTAAGAGCTATTGCACATGGAGGTTGGGTGTTTTCCCGACAGTCTTTGACAGAATGATATAAACCCGGCGTAGTGTGCAGGACCTCTGAATGTGGCGGATGACTTGGCCTCTTTAATAAAATGAGAACGTCCTGCTTTTTTTTTTTAAATAAATAATTGAAACACATTCACATTCATTTCTGGTAATCGTTTTTCTTTCAAGATCATTTCTTTTACAAATGCAACCAATGACTTATCCTTAGCCTTCCCACCCCCTCACCACCACCACCACCATCATCATCATTCCGACTTCCTCCTCCATCCCTAAGCTTCTGGCAAGCCCTGCTCTCTCTCTCCCCATTCAGAATTTATGTCTCCTACGGCCAAAGCCATGGTCTCACGCCCATAATTGATGTCAAATGGGGAGGAAAAATAAGCGGTGTTGATCTTGGCGCTACATTTTCTAGCCCTTTGGCCCTTTATTTAAGATAAGGAGAATTCAAATGCCTGAACGTAAGGGGAACGGTAGCTTCATTATTGCAGACAGGGCCTTTCTCTCTTTCTCTTTCTCTCTCTCTCTCTCTCTCACTCTCGCTCTCTCTCTCTCCTCTATGCTGGAGACTGTTTGAAGAGGCTGTGTGGCAGAGATGTGGGGCAGAGGCACTCAATTCTGGCAGTGAAGGATCAATAGAGGATACCTAGCCTCTTTCTGGTCTAGTTATGCCGCATTGGACACAACAACGTGTCTCCCAAAATGTCATATTTTCTTCTCCCTACATACTACAAACCCTGAAAGACAGATTTGATTGCTGTGTTCACGTATGCCAGCCTAATTTTCACATCCTCTCATCTTCTTGCCATATTTGATAGTGTTGCTTTCACTCCCATTTTAATTAAATTAAATGGCTGCTGCCTGTTGGCTATTGTCTGGGTGTCTTTTACACACAGAAAGAGATGAGAATGAGCCAGAGGAAAAGTTTCAGTTCACAACAAGCAACTGAAAGTCAGCCTAGTCATCATGAGCTTAGCACTTGGCGGTCGGTTTCAGGGGGGAGATCTTCGAAACCCAGCTATCATACAGGGCATCTTCCCCTCACTGACAGGGAATAGGGGAGGTGTGAGTGCATCCTTTCCCGAGTAAACTCCTCACTGTGCTCACTCCGAAAGTCTGGGCTTTCACTTTTTGATGTTTGTTATTGTTGTTGCTGTTGTTTTTGAATAGGACCTGCGCAGAGATTGACAGACAGCTGCCGAGTAGTGATGTGTCGTGCTCTCTTCCCCACCCAGTATATCTTTCTCCACCACCTGGGGAACGATGTGGACAGAGAAGGAGAAGGTTTTTTTTGGGGTGGGGAGGGTGAGGGGGGGGGGGGATCAACATGAACAACAAGCCCAAGCAAACATCCCAGCAAATAAATAAACTGAATAAACAATGCCGTCAGGGCCTCGGAGCGAGGATGGGAGTGCTCCTCCTGTCAGATCAATGGCATGCATAGTTCATGAACCTAAAGGAGAGAATCCAAAGAAAGACTTTATGTGTACTGGTCACTGCTGTTTCGCACACTGAGAGCCTGTCTTTATGTTTTATAGAACCTTGAAGAGGCATATGATGGCAATGGCATTATGTGCTGTATATCTGTGAAATTAAAAAAAAGAAAATAAGAAAAAGGAATTGAACTTTGCTGATTCATGTAAGGTTTCAGATCAAGCCCTATATGCTATGTAAGTTTTCTGAATGAAAATGTCTCCACTTGCACTCCCAGTGTAATGAGGCTGTAATGTACATGTGTTCTGCATACCACTGTTGAAATTGAAACTGTATGAAATTGAAACTGTATATGTGACAAAAACATCCCTTGTCACATCTTGAATGTTATGAGACAAATTCATCCCTTGAATCTTAAGTCTCAAATGCATGGCAGCATTTCTAGTAGATGTCAGTATGACCCATTAAAAATGTGCTATTTTTGAACGTGTTTGTTTTAGATAGTAGTACAAACATTTTTTTTTTCAGTGTGACAAAACATACAGTGTATACTGTATATGGGTAAATGCATCTCTTGCATTTTATGTCTTGAATGGGAGGGATTTTTTCTTTTCTAGTAGATGTCACTATGACTCATCAAAAATATGCTATTTTCAGATTGTGTTGTGCGTCAGAGAGAATTTAAGATTTGGGTGCATTTCAGTGTCATTTCCACTTTACTATTTGACAGGTGTTCAGAAATAGCTATATTACCGTCACAAGTGGGACTCATCAGAAATGTGCCTTAGAATGCTCTAGAATCTTTAGTGTGTGTTGTGCACCTAAGAAGATTGTGGATAGGTTGGCCTCAGGGATAATGATTTCGTCAGAAATCTCTGAACTTTTGACTGTAGCCATAGACCTTGAGTGCAGACTTAGCCTTAATGTGCTGTTATCCCCATGGTCACATTCCTAATAGTTTCTGAATGGGTGAACTAAAAGAGTCGTCAGAAGAGATTCACTTGACATCACAGAACCATCACAAGGACATTTAAATGTGATGAGCACAGAAACTCTATCCATTTTCTATCTAATGATTCAGAAGACATCTATTTAACAACGTACAGTGATTCCCTCTGTTGCACAGCTGTGTTAAATCAATAACTAGAAAAGCACTCAGAGAGCGCAGACCTCCGCCAAGCAGTTCAATCTCCCCCTCCCTTATTTTTAAATTCCATCAATGGGATTTTTCCATGTTAATTTTCCGTTTTTTTTTTTGTAAGGTAACCAATTAACTGCTTTCCACCAAAAAAAGAATCACCTACAGGCAGTGACAATATCGATACAGTATACGACAATACCAATATGCTCGCAAAAACATAACCTCCTTGACCAAGGTCCATGTCTGTGATTTTACTGTACATTTGTTTCACCTAAATCTAATCTTTAATTTTTGTATACTTCAGTCAAGGAACACTAGTTTTGTCCTAAATAGCTGTAGCCTACACACAGCCTAGCCTACAAAGTATTTCCCATAGTTCTCCTCTGGTCACCTAGCAACTGTAGCACATGGTTTGACAGTTAAGGTGAATGGCTGCCACTCTGCTGCAACTGTAATACAGAATCACTAAGTCACAACAAAAAAATAACAAATAAAGCTGCACTGTCAGAATTGGACCCAGGAATTAGGAATTTGTTGTCTTTATTTTACCCAAATAGTTTTAAAATGATACATTTCTGTCAAGTGCACTTTGTTGAGCGAAAGAGAAGCGAGGCCGCGGAAGGTCCACTACCAGTAGCCTCCGTTGAATGGCAAATAAAGTGGGGGTTACTCCAGATGTGGCAATGCTTGGTGCCACTCTGATGTATGTAGCCAGCAAATCAGCACTTCGAAGGGTGTAGACCCTTAATTGAGGCCCTTTATTTACAGTAAAACAGCAAAACCTAACTAAGAAAGAAAGAAAGACATCCCAAGGGATAGGCATTTTCAGAAACTCACTCCAACTGAAGGAAATCACTACAATGCATCACATCAAACCAAAGGTCAGTGTGAAATTATCTCCATAAATATTAATCAGAGACTGAGGTTATGCCGCACATTATTATTCATACAGTGGCAAGACCCTGGTTCTGAAAAAAAAACAACCATGTTGTTTTCCTCAATTAAATCAGATATGCCTGGACTGCTGCTGGAGAGATTTGTTTACAAACATCATATAATGATGCAACTAATTAAACTGTGTTATAAAGTCCATCTGCCTTTTTTTTTCTTTCTCCTTTCCAAAGGTGCTCTTCTGCCTTTGTGATCAACACTTGCATGTCCTGGGAGATACTACCGCCTCCCCTCCGACTCATAAACACACAAGCAGGGTGTATTTTAGGAGTCTGTTTGTAAGGGTCCTTTTTCAATCATTGTATAGCCCTCGAGACGTACGTTTACAGCTTTGTGTGATTATTTAGTACGGAACACCAGCAGGGCCATGTCCACTCGTGAAAATACGTGCTGTCTGTGCCTCGTGCATGCAATAACCCAGATGACCAGGTTGGGCTTTTCTTCTGGGGGGGGGGGGTTATGGGACAGGCCTTTACCTGAAATATTGTCTGGGTAGATTAGTGTGTTGAGGGAAGGATGGAGGGGCGAGAGACAGAAGGAGAAAGGACAAAGAACAAATGAATGAGAGCAACACGGAGAGACAGAGACGCGCAAGAGACAAAGGAGGGAAAATGCAGGAGGGAAAGAGAGAAACTGCGACGAAAGGCAAAAGACAAGCATAGAGACAGTATAGGGTGTTGGAGGGGTGGGGGGTATGAGAAGGGCGAGAGGAGAGGACTGAAAGCCTCTCTCACACACTTCTTTTTTACCCGAGAGAACGACTGAGAAAGACAGACAGAGAGGGAAAGAGAGGGAAAGAGAGGGAAGGAGGGAGCGAGCAAGGGAGGGAGGGAGGGAGGGAGGTAGAGCAAGAGGTCCTGAGAGGCTTTGTATGAGAAGCTACGGCTTGTCTGTAGTCTGGGGAAGGGCCCAGGGGAGCTGGTGATACCTGCAGACAGGCACTTACCTCCCCTGCACAGCAATATCATCATAGTGAGCAGGGGGACTACACATGCGGAATACAGATGGGCCAGGCAGGGCCTCAATGACACCTGCACAAGGCACAAGGAGAGCAGAGCAGAGCAGAGCAGAGGAGAGAGAGGAACTTGTAGACGGATGCATGCACCTTAGAAGGCAACAAGGCGAATACCAAAAAAAATAAAAATAAATAAAAACCCTGTCTCCACAGTACTTGCTGTGAGGTACATCCTCTGCTCGAAAGAAAAACAGGATCTTATTAATATTCATTGCTATAGAAATTCCTAGAAGCAGTTGATATTTTTCTTCACTGTGTTTTTGGTTACAGTTTTTTAATTGTGTTCCAGGTTTGTAGACCAGGCTGAAAGTTCTTTGAATGAACAGAATCAGAATCTGTAACTTTTTCTATCTAACTTTTTGCACTTTGTAAAGATACACATCGTGGGTTTATCTGACTTTGTCAGCGATCATTATAGTTTTTTCGTTTGCAGAATTACTGGGCTGAAAGTAGGTCCAAGAAAGTAAATTTGAATTAGAATGGGTATGATTGCATGGTGCAGGGCCTACTTGTGACACTTAAGTAAATAGATGATAAACCATTTAAGAAGGAGAAGGAAACTTTTTACTGGATTAGAGTAAGACATCTACATAAAAAACAATAGGAGACTATAATATTGTAGTTAGCAAAAATAATGTGAATGCATCTTTCATTTTTATCCTTTTATTGGCATTTTAACATTCATGAGAAATTACAGTTCTTATAATTAGCGGATGATATTTTATTGCAATGAGCAAGCGGTGGGGAATATATTTGCATGAAATAAAGTCTATCTAAGCACTGTCAAAACGAATATTCAACTGCATAGTTGGGACTATAATTTTGTGCAATGTTGTCAGTAATATGCAGTTTTAGACAAAGGATCAGTTTCATTAAACAGACCACTTCATGCCACCCAAGATACAAGGTGGTAATTTAAACTCACAGTACATTATCACACTAATTATGCCACTATGCTCATTTAGATGGAACTCAGTAGGGTCTACTTTTGCTCATTTCCGTAAACACTATAAAAACGAAACACTGATGTAAAACAAAAACATATCCAATGGACTTACATCAGTGAACAGACTCCTTCAATGTCCTGCAATGACCTCTTCTACAGAGATGTCGTATACGCAGTGAGCATGACGTTGACGTTGATGCTGACATCCCCATATCGTGAACCTGCCCATAATCTTGTCAGCACACTATTTCATGCCTCCGCAATGCCATAAGCGTCTGGATTTGTTGTTGATTTTCTCTGCACGACCATGAAGAGAGGGCATGTATTTCAAGAGCAACCAACCATTTGACTGACAGGTGCCCATCGAGAGGCAAGCTCGGTGCATGCAAGGCAGCACTCAGTTACACACACACAAGACAAAATAACTCTTTTATCACAGTCATGCAAACAGGCTTGCGTGAGGCATGCTCATACACACACACACACATGCACACAGACACACACACACACACACACACTCAAACATACACACACACACACACACGCGCACACACACACACACACACCCACACACACACACACACACACATACATGCAAACTCTTTCTCATGCTCCCTCTTCTCTCAAGTACAGACACACGTATATGCATGCTAACACCACCTGAAAAAAAATGTTCCTGCCAAGCGTCTGTAACCAAAGAGCATAAAACATTGATGTTATGTACATTACTTGCAGTTTAAAGTAATGATCTGCACACAAGTAAGTGATATAACAATGTCTTTGTCATGGTACTTATGCATTCCTTGTGGGCATTTATGTTCAGTCCTTATATGTATGTGTAGGCATGCTATAGTATCAAAGAGAGTATAATTAATTAATTCATGCTACATTTGTGGAGAAAATTGCTTTTTTTATGGTAACCCACCATTCAGAGCAGAAAACAAGCATTCTTAAACAAAGTGTGTTATGATAAAAAAAAAAAAACATATTGGTAGTCCAAGCAAACAATTCTCAGGCAAGGGAAAAAATGCTTGTTTTTGTTTTTATTTTATTTTATCTGAGATAGAAAATTGTAGTACAGTGACAGGTGAACCACTCTCCCTGTCTCATCACTTGGCGAATTTCTGTGGCAGGGCACAGCCTGCTACTGGTCTCAAGGTATTTGTGAACCATCTACAGGGTTACCTCCGGCCTTAGGCCACAAATGACCCATGATTAACCTGGATCCTGTATGCACATATTTATAATTGCCCTGACCTTAATTGAGGCCTAGGGATGAGAGCTCCTGATGCTCTAGGCAAGAGGAAAATTAACAATTCACCCTGTAAAAAAAATGTGCAAAACAAAAGTAAGGGGAAAGAAAAAAACCTTTCTAATATGAAGGTATCAGTGAGCACACAAACGTTGACGGTAATGAAAAAACAAAACAAATCTGGGCTAGTTCACCGGTGTGCCTTGCGAGTGCATGATCCCCACTATTTCTGATGTGTTTTTGGAGTTTGGGGACCCAGGAGGTCTATGCCAACCTTGCTCATAAATGTTGCTAGGAAGTTGTGGGCCAAGGTCAACCGAACCACTTGAGGACCCTTTCGCGGACGTTCCCCAAGATCAGCCCTGGTATATTAGACCACTGTGAGAGCTCCTTGCTGAAAACATCTTTGAGGAAATCTTCACGGTAACATGAATTATTTATAAAGCAGCACAGATTTTTTTCTATCTTCTTTTTTAAAAAAATATTCATCAGATGATCTGTCTAACTTGCTATCTAATCAACATCTTGTGTGTTAAGATGTAAAATCTACAGATAAGTATCCAAAAATGATACTGTATTCAAAACTGTATATTTTTTACAATATATATAGAATATTTATACACATATACACATATATAGTCTGTTTTTCAGAAGTCTTGGAACCTGGGGTTGCCCTCCAGCAGTTACCCACTTGAGTGTACTCTCTAAATCCAAACTAAATCCCTTCTCTACTAAACATTAGAACATCTTAGATTCTGTTTGACCTACAGTACATACACAGCAAACGATCAATGTCTAAAGCAACTGGCGATATGGCTAGTGGATACAACCAGTGCCCATGAGGTCATTTGCAGCCTTACACAGGGATGGCAGTGTTATTCTTGAGTCACCCCACAGATTCCAGTTCGTTGTGTCAAATGGGCTGTTTACTGATAAGATGACTGTCAACATTTTTTGTTTTTATTGATTGGTTTATTTATTTATTTGGGATGGGGGGGGGGGGGGGGGGCACAGTGTACAGTCAGCAGCAGCTACCTCCTGTTCACGGCACACAGTAGTGCCATATCCCCCAAACCCCAAGTCAACCCCCACCCTACCCCATCTCCACCCTTACCCCCTCTGTTGAACGTGACATGACAGATGTGTTATTTCATTGACTAAGATTACAGCCTTCCAGCAATGCAACACAGTAAGGAGTCAACGTCAGCAAGCATTATTAACTGTGTAGGTAAAGAACAACAGAATAAATTACCCTCCAACAGCTAGCTGCCCTCGCACCCCCTGCACCCCTTCTGCCCATGCATACAACATCCAGTGCTTCCATTTCAGGGGGGTTCCTCTTAGGTTAAGTGAGATTTTTTACGTAAGGAGGTTAGATAAGAATGACAGATCGTGGAGAAAGTTGACAGACAGGGGGCGCACATGCATCGAATCATGTAGCAAAATCATCATGGGCCCTCTGCTCCCCTCCCCCAAAAAAAAAAACTCCAGGTGCAAGGTGCAGGTGCTGAGAAGGCTGATGATTCAAACAGAATGCCTGTGGTGGTAGCAAGTGGGATTGTGATTTTTTTTCTTGCCCCCTTACCCAACCCCCACCCCCAAAACCTTGCCTATGCATTCTTGGTTTGAGTATGAGTCCTCATTGTAATGTCAAATCCATATAAGCCTTGTGGTTTTCCAATAATGTAGTCCTTGAGAGGAAAATCTAGTCAGTGAAAAAATATGTACATAATAAAATATAGAAAAAAAGGGCTCCTTTAGAAATTGGTAACATTGTTCAAATCAACCATCATTTGCTTTACACCTATAGCATCTTAGACATGAATAAAATGTACACATGAATGCAACTTTTCCACAGAAACAGAGAC
>CM059282.1:22857828-22887828 GCA_030347295.1 Setipinna tenuifilis
CACGACGGCGGCTGATGGGCCTATTCGTCAGGGAGTTGCTGATTGCGCCGCTAACCGTCCATTTCCTCAAGCCTGCCCGGAGTCTCCCTCTCCCTCTCCCTCTCTCCCTCTCTCTCTCTCGGCCAAAAAAGCGTGGGCCTGGGCCTGGGCCGGGACTGGGACATGGAGAAGGAGAAGGGAGTGGAAGTAAGCAGGGCTATCTGACTAGAGTATCACTCCTAGCGTGAGATTGCACTAAGTGTGTGTGTTACCTGAGCCCTCATGTCAGGCTATTGACCGACCAGCTCACTTCAACCAGCCCAGACACATTTGGGCCCTGTACAAAGTGCTGGACATAAGGCTCCTTAAAACACCCAAAACAACTCTCCGGTTTATGCAAGCCCAACCATCAACAAACAAGCAAATAAATAAATAACTGAAGTGAAATAATAATAATAGCAGCACATGGAATAGCAGTAAATAACACCAACCATAAATAACACCAAATAAATAACTAAATTGAAATAATAGTAACAGCATATGGAAAAACAAAAAGCAACAACAACAGCAACAAAAAAACAATAGTTAAGCAGGACATACTTTTGCATTAATTTGACCATTTTGGCATTTTGCAGAAAGCACAGGTTTGTGGTGTGCAAATTGGCAGCATGTTGAGACAGACATAAAAGGCCAGGCAACAAATATAGCAACGTGCGTCAGTCTAAACCTGCCCAGAGAGAGTCGGAGTGGAATTATTCTCACAAGCTCACAATTAGAGTGGCTGCCTGGGCTGGCTGGCTTGCTGTGGCTGGCTGGCTGAGGCCGAAGGCTCTCATCAATATTTGTGTCCATCTGCGAGACGCCGTGACGGCTTTTTAAAATTTATTTATTTTATTTTTTTGCGATGTGGCCACCTTGAGCATTACCATTCAAAATGGCCCGGCCTGGCCTTGCCTCGCCTGGCCTCAGCCTCGGCCCCGCCTGCCCGAAAAAACCAAAAGCGGCTAGGCCACCCATGCCTGTTTTGAGGACAGGCTTGTTTTCTCAGGGATCAGACCTGGCTTTCACCACGGAAGGAACTAATCAGACTCTATTTGTCGTTGCATTGTGTGTTGCGGCACACGAAAGGAGAGAGAGACAGAGAGAGAGAGAGAGAGAGGGAGAGAGAGAGAGGGAGGAAATGAGAGAAAGAGAGAGAAAGTGAGCAAGAGAGAGAGAGAAAAAAGAGAGTGAGTAGCAAGAGAGTAAAAAAACAGAGAGAGAAAGCAATAGAGAGAGAAAGAAAGAGAGAGAGCGCTGGATAGAGAGAGACACAGAGAGAGAGATAGAAAGAGAGAGTGGTGGGGGGTGGTAGAAGGGTGAGGAGGAGACAAGAGAGAGAGAGAGGAGGGGAACCTGATCTGTCGGCCCGACACGCGGGGAGCGGAGCGGGGCGAAAGCCGAGCCGCCCAGGGTGGAGACTCTCTCTGCTCTGCCGCGCGCCGGCCCGGGCCAGACGAAACCCGACCCTGTCGCTCGGAGCCGGGCGGCGGAGAGAGAAGGAAAAAGAGAGATAGAGCGAGACAGAGAGAGAGCGAGAAAGAGAGAGAGAGAGAGAGAGAGCGGTGGCTTTGTTCTTTGCGGGGGCCCTCGCCGCTGCTGATTGGGCTGGCAGCTGCGTGGGAAATGGATCTGTGTTTTTCCTCATCAGCGTCGGGTTCTGATTTGACTAATTCTGTTTTCCCTCCCGTCGGGAGGCAGCGTGGGGTGACTGGGTGGGGGAGTGGGGAGGAATAAGCCTGCTGGTGGTGGTGTGCGAGTGTGTGCGAGTGTGTGTGTGTGTGAGATGTATGTTAGGTGTGCGTGTGCATTCGTGCATGTAGTTTGAGGTATGTGTGTGTGCGTGTGTATGTGTGTGTGTAAGAGGGTTATGTGGGTATTTGTGAGGGGTGTGTGTGTGTGTGTGTGTGTGTGTGTGTGTGTGTGTGTGTGTGTGTGTGTGTGTGTTGGTATGTGTGTATGATGTGTGTGTGTGGAATTAGGTATGTGTGTGTGCATGTGTGTGTGTCCATGTGTATAGGGTGTGTGTTTGTGTGTGTGTGTGTGTGCATGTGTGTGTGTGTGTGTGTGTGTGTATAGTGTGTGTGTGGTATATGTATGTGTGCATGTGTATAGTGTGTTTATAGTGTGTGTGTGTATTGTGTGTGTGTATTATGTGAGTGGAGAGGTGTGCATAAAGAAGGAGTCAGGGGAGGTGGTGTTGAGATTCCTGGAGAATGTGACTAGGAAAAGCAGCTGTGAAGCCGCCTTGCCTCCCAACAACCCCCCCCACCCCTACATCTACCCCCACCCCTTACCTCCACCTCCCTAAACAGCACCGCCCAGCAGATGTTAAAAATCGTGGAGGAGTCCTGCAGGCGCCCTGCTCTCACCTGACTGATTAGGCTCTCCCGCACTCTCCTCTCCTCCATTATTCATCCAGCCAGCAGATGGGCTCCTCTCTCTCACTCTCTCTCTCTCTCTCTCTCTCTCTCACCCTCTCACCCTCTCTGTCTCTTCCTCCTTCCTTCTCTTTACATATTTCACCTCTGATGTCGGCGGGTGGGGGTAAGGGGTGAGGGGGTGGTGGTATTTACTTTCGACCACGTTAAGAGAAAAAAAAAATGTACAAAAGCGAAGCCTTTAGGACTCAGAGGGGACTAAGTGCCGTGTTTGACATTGGGACCACGAACCCGAGTCCCTCTGGTGGATTCCGTGACCTCAGGCCTGTACTGTCTCCTCTTAACCTGACCCACCCAACCCCCACCCCCCACACCGCCCCATCCCCCCCACCTCGCTCACTTCCTGGCAAGCGGAGGAAACCAAAGACAAACGCGGGATTACTGTCAATGCCACTTAAAAGTTATGAGCCATGAGGTCAGGAAGAAGTCAGCTTGACCTCTTGCTGTAGTGCTTCTAGGGGTTGACCTGTGCCTCACCCCCCTGCCCCCCCCCCACCAGCCCCCCGCCACCACCACCACCACCACCACTCCACCCACCTGTAACCCTCACTTCCCCAAAAAATGTCTCTCCCAGACAGTTGGGACGGTGAGCCAGAGGACAGCTGAAAAACGTCCTGTGAGGGGACGGCAGCTCTGCCGTGCTGTGTTTGCTGACAGGCATGCAGAGAGCTGGCAGTGAGACACCACTACTACCCACCACCCTCCCCCACCACCACCCTCCCCCAAACCCCCACCACCATCCAGCCAAACATCCTCCCACCCCACCCCACCCCTCCACACCCAAACCCCTCATTCCACATGTTTGGGAGTGAGGCAAGCGCTCTCGGCGCTGGAAACTGTGGCATCATCCCTCGGTCTAATATAAAATAATGAGCGCATGGGCTCGTGGTTATATGGGCAGAGCAGACAGCAGTCGGGGACTCCCTGGGAGAGTTTGTGCATTAGCGGTTTACGTCCCGTGATCATTAGCGAGATTTGTTTCGCTGCCGCCGTGTTACACACACACACACACACACACACACACACACACACACACACACAGCATCCACAAATAAGGAGTAACCAAAAAAAAAGTATAAGCCCAAGTCGTGTGCCCTGCTCACGAGAGCTCACTACACTACACTACATATATACCTCGGCCACAACCACCTCGGCAAGCCCACAATAATCTTGACAGTTCTCCCCCTGCAATAAATTACATCCTAAAATAATAATGGGGCCATTTCTTTAAATGGTAAACCTCCAACTGAGAGGGTCCTCTGTGAGAGAAGGTCATTATTAGCTGGTAAATGTACGTAAACAGAATCAGGTGAACATCAGAGGGATCAGTAGATCTGGCTTCCCTTTTGTTTTGTTTTCCCCATAGCGACTACAATGCAGCTGGTGAGTAGTATAGTGTGCAAAACAAACCATACGGCATCACAAAGCAGCTGCAGCTGTCGGTCGGTGGAAGTAATGAAGAATTTGCATAGTAGCAGTAACATTGTTGAGGTTTTATTTTTATTATGTGACAGCTGAGACGCTCTTTTTTTCAGCGGCAATTATGTTATAAGCTCCATGGTGTCAGGGCCTCCGACGGTGGTGGATGACGTCGCCTGGCACTGTTGTCACTGTGACAAGGGCCACAGGAGCTCTCTCTCGCTCTAATCTCCTCGATCAAAAACCAGCGAGAGGATCTCGCGCTGATGGGCTCCGATAGCGATGGGCAAATCAGATTAAATCTTAATTGGCAGTTACGGGGATGACAATGCCAGAGTTTCACGTCACCTCATTCCTTCACCCACTCTGGAGCTTGTGTGAGCTGACTCCGATATCAAAGGCTGTCTGCCTAAACAAGAAAGAGTAGAATATTAATAAATAAACAAGCCCAGGCAAGTTTTTTTTTCCGCACTTGCACTTTTTTTTTTTTTTTCAGCCTTCCCTTTCTCACAGTTTTTAATGAGCAACAGGATATTAATCCTGCTTTTACCCCAGCTATGTCACTATCCTCATTAAGTTTAAGGGATATGCATTTTTGTCTCAGTCTCTTTGACGCTTGTAAGTTGTGAGTATCAGACTTTATTATGAAAAGGAATGCTTTTACCTTAGGATCAAATTTACCAACTGGTGGGGAGAAGAGGGGTGAGGGGTTATAAAAATAAATAAATTACCCTCCAGGGAAAAGCGTCGAGAAAATTGACATTGTGAATACAAAATCACATGAAAAAGCCTTTTGATTAAGTGGTGGATTATATCTCCAGGTGTTCACCAGACAATATGGAATTAAATTATACCTGACAGGGTCTCGCACTTATTTTTCTACAGCTCTATAATTGCGTGTGTTCTGGGTCTCTATCTGCGTGTTCGACTGCATCTTCCTGGACATGCCACGGTTAGTTCCTGAATCTATCAACATCAATCACAAGTAAACAGTCTCCTTCCTTGTCTAACTAAGCGTTGCCAAGGAATGTATGTTAGCTGTGTACCTATGCGAGTATCCAGTTGGCTTGTGTGGACAGTGTTCATACAAACAGTCCAAACAGACATTCATTATTGAAACAGATCCCCTTGCGCAATCCAAACACGAAGATGCCTGATACCGTGCTAGCCAGCTATGGTAACACACAGGGCTTCTGCTGAACACTTGGCCATTCACATAGTGTGTCTGGCTGACATACGCGGGCCCGGTACGTATGCAAAAGAAGTGATCGGGAGGAAAGGTCACGGAGTAATGGACAACCTCTTGATACCGCTGTGATGTGTGAACCCCTGGAGGGAGCGCCCCAGTATGCTAATAATGAAACGTGCACACACACAGAGGAGAAGGCCAGCGCATAGGGGAGCGGGGTCTCTCCTGTCACTGGTGTCCGGGCTAATTTAGACAGACTGATCCTTACCACCCTCC
Source organism: Setipinna tenuifilis (assembly GCA_030347295.1). NCBI lineage: Eukaryota > Metazoa > Chordata > Actinopteri > Clupeiformes > Engraulidae > Setipinna > Setipinna tenuifilis. The sequence goes on from CM059282.1 coordinate 22,863,172, forward strand.
ACCTTCTCTGAGAGGGGGCGCAGAAAAGGGGGAAAAAAACGGGAGGGGGGAACAGGAATGGTTTCCTGTTCTTCTGAAAAAGGGCAATTTTTGAAAATTTGTTTTCATTCCATTCAGCACTGACCCTAATAAACGAACAGGTTGGATCCTTAGAGGATAAACACGACAACCCGACTCTGAATAAATAAGCCACCATCAGCACAAATATTTATGTACAATGATGATAATTATGAAGCTGTTTCAATCTGTATAAGCAAGCAACAGCCTGTATTTTCGTTCAGTGTCATTAATAAGAATAATTTGACCAAAGGTATTAACATGAATGATGGTAAAACAAGGCCATGATTTTGTAAGTGTGCGCCCTCTCGACAGGCAGAGGATAAGGAAGAATCTATTTTCTGTTGCTTTGGTAATCTGTTAAGACATCTGTGAAATGACATTGGGAGACTGGCATTGCCCATGCAAATTGAATGCATATGCAAATGGCCTTGTTGATTGGAGGCTGCCAGCTGAAAATCTCCCAGTCGTTGCAGTGCTCCAGGCATCTGCAAGTCCTCTTCAAAGACCCGGGAACACGAAAAAAAAGAAAAAAAAAAACGCTCCACGAACACCCAAGCCACAATGCATGGCTTCATATACATGTCTAATGCATGCAGAAGTGCGACTGCCAAATTCCTGCTCTAATCTTTCACAGAGCGATGGGCGAGCATTCCTTTCGGTTGATTAAGTGCTGCAACTTCCTTCCAAAACACCCATAATATGAACGTAAATGCTTACATTTCTCCAAATATCAAGGAGAAAATACAGCTCTGTTTCTCTCAGGTTTTGGCACTCGAAGAGGCCGGAATTTTTTTTTTATTTTTTTCCACCCCCTTGGATGAGGTGCTTTTTTGGCCGCAGATCCTCATGAATTCTTCATACTGGACCTGGCGATCTGTGAAATAGGGTCCTGGGAGTGTTTGTGCTGTCAAGTCAGAGTATTGTATAGTATTCTGATAGAGAGGGCTCTGTCAGGTTCCAGCCCCTGCTGCAGTCAGACAGGAAGAGTGTGTGTGTGTGTGTGTGTGTGTGTATGTGTGATAGAGGGAGAGAGAGAGAGAGAAAGAGGAAGATGGAGTGAAAGAGAAAGACAGAGCTGAGAGCAGAGAGTAGAGGCAGGGAGGGAGTCAGGGAGGGAGAGAGGGGGAGAGTGTCGGAGCACTATGAAGTTGGACTTGTAGACCAGAGGAGAGGAGAGGAGAGGAGAGGAGAGGAGAGGAGAGCCAGGCTCTGGCATGTGACTGATTGCCTTTGGCTGGATGTGTCCGAGCGCTGCGGCGCAGCTGTCTCGCAGCAAATGCTTTGTTGTGATTAAGTGCAGATTGCAGCGCTGTGACTGCGGCCGCTGGTCCGGGACGAGGGTCACCGGGCGAAATTCGTAAAGTGCTAACCGGAGCGGAGCAGCCAAGCGAGGGGTACAGCCAGAGGTGTCAGTCACACGGGGCGGGTAAGAGGACAAATGCGAGGGGGGGGGGGGGGGGAGGGGGGGTTGTGGGGTGGGCAGGGTTTGGGGGGGGTGGGTCGGTTGTAAGTGGTGTGTGGAGGGGTGGAGGGCTAGGGTCAGGTTGATGATTGGGCTATTTCTTTTTTCTTTTTTTTTTTGGCAGGGACAAAACTTACTACGGTCGCGCTCTGTGCTAAGTGGCCTCGTTTATGGCCACAATTAGAGCACATTTCCAGGAGGCCCCCAGGGGGGATGGTGAGGTGGGGGGGGGGGGGGGGGGGGGGGTTGGGGGGGGGGGGGGGGGGGGGGGGGGGGGGGGCACACACTGCGTCCACAGACACGCAGCCCAGAAGTGCGGCAGGACCGACTGTTAGGCTAATGCTGCCAGCGCCCTGGAGAGTGGGCCCAGGCTGGCTGGCTGGGCTGACTGACTGGCAGACTGACTGCGGTGTGTGGCAGAGGTCAGGCGAAACAGCCTTCCCCCTTTTTCCCGGCATCTCGACCATCGTAATGGAAGGGACAGGAATCCCACAGAGGCCCTGCCTGTCTCGGAGGCTGGCTCCAGTCTCCGCAGCGGGGTCAAAAGATTACATCCTGCTGGACGCCACTGGATATCAATGACAATGTGGACGAAGAAAAAAAACCCCACTGTGCCTTGCTTCATTGCCCTCTCTCTCTCTCTCAAACACACACACAGATACACACATACATGCACACACTCACGCACACACACACTTTTACTCTTTCACACACACACACAATTACACACACACACACACACACGAACACACAAATACACACACAAATGTACACTTACCCAACATCCAAACCCAAACAGACACAAATGCTAATGTCCGTAAACACACATGTACCCACACAGACACACACACACACACACACCTACACACATACAAAGGTACACTTATCCATACACACACACACACACACACACACACACACACACACACACATACAAGGACATACTCGTGTCCACACAGAGGCTTATCTGAACACATGTGGTCATTCGGAAGCAGCAGATGAGCTTATAAACATGCAGAGCACCTCGAAAAATGTTTACGTGTTGGCTCCTGGACTCTTGGAGCATTTTCGTCTGGACAACTTAACTTCCACGGCGTGTAAATACACTCTGATGCTGTTTTTGAGAGGAGCAGGTTGCTTGGCTCTCGCTGTATTCGTAAGTAAGTAGGACTTCAAGCTGAGTGTGAGCACATGCGAAGCTGTGAGCCATTGTGCGTTGCGCTCGCTTCAGGAGCTTCATGCCATGCCTCGCCTCAGAAGGGAGATGTTTCAAATTAGGCCCCGACGTCTGACGCTAACAAAACATCGTTATGCGATCGCAGCGGCGCCTTAAGTACCTGGGAGGGGTCTGGCGGCAGTTCCTCAGACAACGGCAGATGATGGATTCCATTCTGTCGTTGCTAATGAACCCGCCCAAAGAGTAATGTGCAAACAGGCGCTAACCCCTGAGCCACTGCCGGCCCCCATGTTACGGTAATCGGTCTTTAAACGCACATTATGAACATCTCATATGCCATCATAGCCGCAAGCAGAATCCCCTTTCTGCGTCAGTATGTGATCATGAATTTGTAATTCGATTTGGGGCCATGCATTAATGACTCATCAGAGGGGGGCTCCTGATGTGACGTCTCTATGCATGGAAGATCGAGGATCATAATTGTAAATCTCTGACACATGCGCTGGCATTTGACTGACAGACATGGGCTGCTGAGTTTGGCATGGCTGTAAGATTCGGGATAAGCATAATACTGTAAAAAGGCAACGTGACCTTCACTAAAGGCACCTTGATGTGAAAAAACCCGCAATACCTCACATCCCTGAGTGAAAAACTGCAATGTAATTCAGCAGTATGCGAAAACTGATTTACACGTTTCTACGTCTCAGTACTGCAGGCCATAAAAATCATAAATGTTTAGCTTTTGATTCAAATGTTGTCAAATTAACGGAGAGTCATTTCTCTTCCCCTGTGAAAACCCAAGTTCAAAACTGCTGGAGCCGTCGTGCTGCAACATTCATCTCCAGTGGCCTGGAGGAGATTTGTTTCACGGAGGAGGTTTGATTTCGATGTTCTTTCCAGAGCTTCACATGATTCAAAAAGTGATGAACCCAGAGGCTGTGTAAAATACCGCATGTTGAACCAGCCGAATTTAGTTTCCAACATGATTTGTTCATAAAACGTTCAGGGTGAGAAAAACAGGGAAAAAAAAAAGAGAACGAGCGAAGCATGAAAAAAAAGCATGTGGGAGAGTGAGTGAGTATCCCCTTATCAGTAAATGTAACCATTTTAGATTTATCTCGTTCCACCATCTCTTCCACTTTTTTTCCATCCCAGAAGAGCAGTAACATTCCCCTGCCTACGCAGTGCTTTCATGTTCTGCTAAGCCCTGCTATGCCATACTGCTCTGTCTTCTGCGGGCTTGTCAGGTATATACAGTACGTGTTTGGCACATCTGCTGCTGGTTTTGGTGAGGACAGGGAGAGGGAGGCCAAGAGACTGAAGAGGTGTACCAGATGTGGTCTCTTGTCTCAGGCAAATGAAGAGCAAATAACTTCAGAGGGACCCTGCACCATCTCCTGAGGAGAGGAAAGAAGAGGAGAGGAGAGGAGAGGAGAAAAAAGAAGAGCAGGTGAGATCTTAAATACTCTTCTCCTCCCTACCTCGACTGTCCCCACTTTTCCCTCTTCAGTACACATGGACACACACATACATACATACACCTCCATCCTTGACACCCACCCACCACCACCCACACACCCCCGCCCCCCAACTAACCTGGGCCCTGTGGGAAAGAAAACAGAATTTGTATTCATTTCCCACCCGGGATCGTCTGTTTCCTTGTGTGCCTTTATCTGGAACGGAAGCCATGACAAGGTCAGGTCTTGAAGGCAGAAAGAAAAGACAGACCGTAAAAAAAAAAAGGAAAAAATGAAAAAAGGAGAAGAGAAAAGTGCTGCATTTTCTGAAATCACTGGGAGGTGTCACGTCAATAGATGGAGAAGTTTCAGTCGGGCCTCACGGGCTGCAAATTGAAACATCCAGACTGAAGGCCCCCGGTGTCACCAGAGACAGGCCCGGCCGCGAGGCTGGTGACTGAACCATGAACGAGTAATCGAGGGCGAGCGCCATGCTTGTGAAGGAGGGGAGAGGGTGTGTGTGTGTGTTGTGTGTGTGTGTGTGTGTGTGTGTGTGTGTGTGTGGTGTGTGGGGGGGGGGGGTGTAGAAAAAACAGAGAAGCAAGATCAGATTTGAATGTTTATACTACACTGGGACATCAGTGATGAAGTTGCCCCTGCCCTTTCCTGCCCTGTGGCCTGCCCTGCCTAACAGTAGGTGCACTTTATTATACATTTTACAAAGGATGGCTGGGGGATTAAAAAAAAAGAAGCTTTGAAATGGCCCACAGTATGTGGGTTTTGAGGAGACTGTAAAGACCACACACTGGAGGAACCCCTCCCTGTGTTGCCTGCAGGGCTGGACGAGGCTTTGTTTTTGTGCCCTCCACCACCTTTGGCGGTGGGACAAGAGCCAGACAAGGGCCAGCCTGTGCTGTGCCCTGCTGGGCAGCTATGATAGTCGCAGGAATGTGTGTGTGTGTGTGTGTGTGTGTCTGTGTGTGTGTGTGTGTGTGTGTCTGTGTCTGTGTCTGTGTCTGTGTCTGTGTGTCTGTGTGTGTGTCTATATGTCTGCATGCATATATGTAAGTGGACATGTATGTATAAATATGCAAAAACAGTGTGTGCCTTCATAAATTTGTGTGCATTTGCATGCATAACAGGAAAATGTCTGTGTGTGTGTACGCATATATGTATGTGTGTTTGTCTAAAATTGAGTGTGTAATTGAGTATGGATAATGTGTGTTAATGTGTGTGTGTGTGTGTGTGCAATGTGTGTGTATGGGGAGGGGGGAGGGGGGTGGGGGGGCTGAGGGAATGGAATGGAGGGTATCCAGAGGTTGGAACTGGAGAAGGGGGGATAGGGATGGGGTGGGGTGGGGGTGTCTTCAAAAAGAGTATTCATTTGCCCCCTGCTGTGATACCTGTGTGTTTTCATTTCGCCGGTCGAACACAGAGTTGCCGCCGGCGGCTGACAGGTACGATGATGATGCGACAGGGAAAAGGGGAAGAGTAGGAAGCCAACAGAAGGGATTAGAGAGGCACTCACATTTGGGGAGTGGGGGGTGCTGGTGGCTGGGGGGCGGGGTGGCGGGGGGGCGGGGGGGGGGCACCCTGCTGCTAGTTCGGCGTCAGCGTCTGACTGGTATGAACTCCCAAGTAAACACCAACCCCATCCCCATCTACACCCCCCCCCCCACCACCACCACCCCAATCACAGCTCCCCATATAGCACAGATCCTTTTAACTCCTCTCTACACCCCCCCCCCAACCCCCGAATCCGCTTCTACAGAGCCCCACCAAGGTCACTATACAAAGAGCAGGACCTCCGTTCAAGCTAGCCAATGAATTCAGCTGTGAGAGACACATGTAGGATTAGATGTATTTATTCGATGGACGCCCTCGCCCTGTGGAATGTACAGCACAGATAAGCTTAACGTTTTAAGAAATATGTGAGCCTCCTGAGGAGTATGGCTATGGCTTGACCTTACCATGACCTTGGGGGATTTTAGCACCTTTGCTCGACTAGCTTTGCACGGATTGACACATATGGTAATAAGGTATGTAAGCCTGCTGTTTATGCTCAGCCTCTGGAGAAAACAAACCATTTACACATTACATAAAAACTCACAATCAAGAAATCAATAGAGAGTTGCAAACACGTGCAATCTAATGGCACATACAAAAAACAACAAACACGCACACACACACACACACACACACACACACACACACACACACACACACACACACACACCCACACACACTCACACACACACACTTGCGCACATTAATTCAGGCAAGCCATGTGGAAATGATGAAATTCATGACACCAACCCCTGATGAAAATGAAATAGAGAATAACAAAACCAATTCAAAGCGCAAAAACACGTTAATGACAGAAAGTAGAAAATAACTCTGCGGGTATTGTATGTTTCCTTTTTTGTCATTGTTTATATCCACACTCATTTGACCGTAATAGAGGATATTGATGTGAATATACACTCTAGCTGGGATCACCTCTCTCTGCTGGATAAGACTACAGGAGAACGGCTCATTAAAACGCAGGCGTATAGGCACAGTAGCCTGGGTTACAGAATAAGGGGGCAGGCCGAAAAGCAGTGTTGACTCAAGGAAGCGGTCCTTTCTTAATTAGCGAGCCGCACTCCGGCTGAACTTGTGATTTGCCAGAACGCATATCCATCTGAAAAGGGAGAACTTTCAAGTTGAGAGAATGGAATACAGCGCTGAGCTCTGTCTGAACGATTCAGCCTCGGCCTGTCAATCAGGCGTCCTTTTGTAGTGTGTGCTGTGAGCTCCGTCTTCATTTACAGACACTCACAAAACATTTTTGGTTAATAGAGGGAGCTGTCCCTGTGAATGCAAGACTATTGTGAGCCAGCCTGTGGATTGAGTCATCAGGTTTGTTCATCTCCGGGAGAGCCAGACTCGAGAGTGTGTTTGCTTCGCTGGTGTGGAAATAAAAACAGATAACCCCACTAAAGTTGTGTGTGACTCTCTGTTGCTAACTCGTCAGCCTGTTGCGTGAGGTCATGGGCTTGCACCATTGTGCATGTGTGCCGTCGGTTGCTATGGGAATTGAACCCCCCCCCCACACACACACCCATGCGGGAGGCAGACATCATTGCCTGACCATCTCGGCTCTCCTTGACAACGTGGGGGTCTGGTGTCCTCTTACGGCTTATCCACAGAGAGATGATGGGACCATTACCAGGCCTGTGAGCCGTTACTGCTGCCACAGGGGGGGTAGGCCACTGCACAACAGATTAGTGGGTGTGAAGGGCTCAAGGGTTTGGGGAGACTTAGAAGCATTAGCCCACTAAATCCCCCCCTGCTTATCCTAATATTCCAGGAATAAAATTAGCCATATCAATTAGCCGGTTGTTTCTTTGAGCAAGTGGCTCCATTGTTAATTGTTTGAAAATTTAAAAATCCAACTGTAGAATAGTCCAACTTGAAAAATGCACTTGCACTTGTATTTGTTTCCCTGGCAGTAAATACAGGCCTAATGAGTCATTTTCTGATAGTTTGAACTTTCTTCTCAAACAGTTTGAGATTGGTTTTGTTATGTACCCCACACTGAACAATAATTTTTGTGTTTATGTAGTTTTGTGTCCTGGTAGTCAGCATAGATCTACCCTTGTAAATGTCTGTAGACTTCACAGTGGAAAAACACAGATTTAAAAAAGTTGAGTTTCATCAACTAGTGGCACACAGCACAATAGCCTCTTGCTGTTTGTCTCAGAATTATTTGGGAGAAAATATATCACTGACTACACACCCTATTATACTTTTTTTTTTTAAAAGACCACACATGCTCACCTTACTTGTTTTTGTTTTCGTGAGAAATGTTCAAAACAACAGAATAACCAGAACAATTTTTCAAGGAAGACTAATGCATTCTTATTCCAAACAACTTAGGAGAAAATCATTACGGACAATGAGCTGTCTAAAATCAAAATACAATGCCAGTATTGATTCCAGCTTTCCGCTATATTCAAGTCTAGGTTGGAGAGGTCACTATGCACTCCATTATATCACCATTACGCTGTTCTTTTTCTCTCTGTCTCTCCTTTTCCTCCACGCCTCTGGGTGGTGGGGTTGAGTAATGACCATCTGATTCGAGGAGTCCACGTGAAAAACGGCCATGGTCAAAAAATGCTGAAACTGAGAAAATGTAAAATGATTCTATTTACAGGATTACTTTTGAAAAAGCTGGGGTTTTTAATGCACCTACTGATAGGGAGGAGTACTTTAAAAAATGTGATTTTGTGACTACTGCCGTTTTTTCCCTGGACTCCTCATTTCTTTGTGCGTGTTTCTACATCAAAAACCTGCTAAATAAACTAAGCAGGCCACTGGTACATCCCAGGGCACAAGGTGTCCTACAGATTTCTATTCCTCTTGAGCCCGCTAATCTTGAAATGGATGAAGTCGTTCATTGATTCTGTTTTTCACCAAATTAAATTTTATCCAAATGCACAGACGAATGTGTACAACTGTCAGCTGAGGTAACCCTCACAGTTAATTTCATAAGAGTTTTCATGGTGCCTTGACATTTCCCTCTGCTCCTCACACATTACCAAGATGTCCCACCGTTCATCCAAAAGGGCTTCTTCAGTTCAGTTCAGAGCGCTATTTCGGCTAAAGGACTGTGCGCTGTTCGGACTGAATATGCTACAGATTGTTTAGTCTCAGCAAGACTTTATATCTTGGAAAAGAAAGAAAAGAAAAAAGAAGTGCTGAGACAATAAACATCGTTTTCTATGGAGCGCGTGTATCTCCGCAGACGTTTTACAAGTTGTTCCACTGAGAAATACGTCTTTCATCAGGGTTGTGAGTTATTTAAAAAAAAAAAACTTTGAACACTGTTTTCACGAAGACCGCCTACTGGTAAGACCACAGAAACTGGCCCAGTAAAACCGACCATGCGTAGGGGCGGCCTGGATTTTGCCAGGGCTGAACCTGAAACAACAAAGACTTTCTCTTTCTCTTTTTTCCCCCCTCCTCTGTCTGCTTCTTCTTCTCTGCCCTTTGGTGGGCTTCCACTGGACATGAGTATGTGGGGCCATAATCACACCTGCTGAGCTGGGGGAGAAACAAGCTCTGTTCTCTGTTCTCTCTTGGGCCGTGTTTGCACCAGATGGACTCAGTCTGTGACCCATTTGTTCCATGGTCAAATCATCGCCAAGCATCAGAATATCTCAGCTTGTCTCCAGATTGCCGCACAGCGATTCCGGCACGAGCTCATTTATCAAAGCAAATTGTTTTTTACAGTTGAAAAGGTAAAGAATCTGAGCAATTAATCAACGCCTGTGAAGCGACGACTACATTAAAAATAGTCATGAACAAGGGGGAAATTGTTGGTGGGGGTGGGTTGGAGGGGAGGGGGGGGGCAGGTTAGATAGTTCAAAAGGCCTCGCAACCACAAGGCGGGAACATGATTACACCAAAAAACGGGAAGTGAACCTAACCCAGACAAACAGCCCTGCGGCTATTGTGCTCATGTTTCCTCCCGACCACATCGGAAAAACAAGAGGTTCTTGCTTGGCTTGGATTGTAAGGTCAGGCCAGTCACCCTGGAGGCATGTACAGTGCATCATAGCACATTTGACACGGCCCACTCTCTCTCCCTTCTCCCTTCCTGGAACCGCACAGCACAAGGCAGACAGCATATTTCCTTTTTTTTTTTTAAATGCAAACTCACGCTGACTAAGCATCACAAAGGTCAGCGTGTCAATGGCGCACTAACCTATGCATCCGCAGATATGGTGGGGAACTCCATTGTCAAGGAGCTGGGGCAAGTGGTAAGGAATTCACTCTCCACCGGTACAGACAAATAAGGGCACTCAGCACAAAGCATAAAAGTCTTCTGCTGAAAGTGTGTGTGTGGGGTGTGTGTGTGTGTGTGTGTGTGGGGGGGGGGGGGGGGGGTATTCGTTCCCCCTAGATCCTCTCCCTTGTGGATTTTAAGGTGTCTTGATGTAGTGCATTGATTATATCTTTTATTTGCCCTTCTCTCCCCTCCTTAAAAAATGCTCATGTCTCTAAAGGCCCGGAGGTAATAAGGACATCTACTTCATTTTTTCTTCCTCTGTGCCTTCCTTTTCTCTCTCTCTCTCTCTCTCTCTCTCTCTCTCTCTCTCTCTCTCTCTCTCTCTCTCTCTCTGCACGAGGTGTGAATAACTCCTCGGCTCCATAATAATACTATATTAGCTATTGGCACGTTTGATTTCTCGATGCACTTTAGAGGTGGCGGTGGAGGAGGCTACATAGAAAAAGAAAAGCTGTGGCTCAGAGAGACAGAGAGAGAGACAGAGAGAGAGAAGGAGAGAGAGAAGGAGAGAGAGACAGAGAGAGAGAGAGAGGGAGAAGGAGAAAGAGAGAGACAGAGAGAGGGAGAGAGAGAGAAGGAGAGAGGGAGAGGGAGAGAGAGGGAGAGAGAGACAGAGAGAGAGAGAGAGAAGGAGAGAGAGAGACAGAGAGGGAGAGAGCGAGAGACAGAGAGAGAGACAGAGAGAAGGAGAGAGAGGGGAAAGAGAGAGATAGAGAAGGAGAGAGAGAGAGGGGAAAGAGAGAGATAGAGAAGGAGAGAGAGCGAGAGACAGAAAGAGAGACAGAGAGAAGGAGAGAGAGGGGAAAGAGAGAGATAGAGAAGGAGAGAGAGAGAGGGGAAAGAGAGAGATAGAGAAGGAGAGAGAGCGAGAGACGGAGAGAAAGAGGGGGCCAGAGTGCAGCTATCATTACGGCTGTCTGATTGGGCGGCGGAGGGGAGCATCTGCAGGGTGTTTATTGCTCTGCGTGGGCCACTCTCTTGTCTATCAGGGTTTATTGCACTCCACCAGGGCTAACAAGGGATTCAGCGGGTGGGTGGGTGGTGTATACAGTAGTGTGTACGTGTGTGCGTGTGTGTGTGTGTGTGTGTGGTGGGGGTGGGGGACAAGCGAGAACATCGCGCCGACGTGCTGGTCTGCCTGTGGTGTCAGATTTCTATTGACTATTTTGGTGATTTATGGTGGGGCGAGGGTGGCAAAGGCTGTTCGCACAAGCGGATTATGAAATCCAATATCTGATTATTTGATTGCTTTTGAAACAAGCAAGGATGTGGTTGAATGAAATTTGATTGAAATTATTTATTCTCTCCCTCTCCATGTATTTGTGTGTGTGTGTGCGTATTTGTTTGTGTGTGTGTGTGCGTGTGTGTGTGTGTGTGTGTGTGTGTGTGTGTGTGTGTGTGTCTGTGACTATGTCTGTTTTTGTGGCCGTGACTTTGTGTGTCTGTATGTGTGTTTGTGTGTGTGTGTTTGTGTGTCTGTGTGTGAAAAAGTGTGAGTGAATGAGTCAGTGTGTCTGTGTGTGTGTGTGTGTCTGTGTGTGCGTGTAATATTATGCCTAAATCCTGAGGTGAGAATTCCCAGACACTAAACCCATTTCCCCTGGACCTTGTTATCACCTTTAAGTTATAGTCAAAACACAAGTGTAGCATCCATGACAGACAGGGACTCTCAAACAGCCCTGCATGAATAAACACATGGTCCCTTATACATCACTTCAAAGCATGTGTTATTCTTCACACACACACACACGCACACATACACACACACACACATACACACACAGTGCACACAATATCTTCACATCTCTATCCTACTAGCTGAAGTCATAACAGTACTCTTGAGCTAGATGTGGAGATACTGTGGGCATGAACAACACACCGCAGCACGGCGAAACTCAAACCACAAACACACTTTGCTTATACACAAACATGCCCACACACACACGCACACACACACACACACACACACACACACACACACACACACACACACACACACACACAGACACACACACACACACTTGACCTGTGACTCAAGGCCCAGGTGTTTGGATCCTCCCACTGATAAGGCGAGTGGGAGGATGGCATGTTACGATAATGGGAACGCGTTCGGTGACACATTCCTTACACCCCCCCCCCAAACACACCCTGCGCACAAGACAAATCCTAGTCTGATCACTGACGTCTGGCCATAGTTGACTGATCGGTGTGGACTCCCTATGCCCTTTTCTGTCCCAGACAGGGCCCAGCTGTGCTTTTGCATGGCCCCCCAAACCCACAACACAACACAGCTCCTCCATTATGGCCTGAAAACTCCTCAAGGATTCCCACTGTCCCACTGTGTGTCTGCTCCATATGACTCAGGCAACGTTGCATCACAGTGAACCACATGTAACTGTCCCTGACTCTGCAACTGACACACACACACACACACACACAGGCCTGGATCCTATCAGAGAGAGGCCCTGTGGCTCTGTTTTGTAAGGGAGAGTGAAGTGACGGCGGCAGGGTTTACCACTTAACTCTGAGCCTTTGTAACACATCCAAGTTCTTGAGTGTTCAAAACGGCAGAACAAATCAAAACAACAGGCGAAACCCCTTCATGAACTATTTTTTAAAAAAAAAAGACATACACAAACTGTTAAGCTCTTTGCAAGCAGAAAGTGGACAGAAGATTAAATAGTCACATACAAAAATGTTAACAAACATAAAAGATAAATGAGTGAAATAAATAACATCAAAAAATATTTGGCAGTTAAAAAGAAAGCTTGTTTGCTTCACATGTTTGCCTCTGCCAAATTTAAATGCACGGACGGACAGAGGGGTCAGGGCTGGATGTGTTCCCCTCCCTGTCAGAAGCTGATGTGTGGGTATTCACTCTTATTACACGTCCTCCACTGCTGGCTAACCCCACAGCCTCCACTCTGCTGTGCTTGTTACTGGAGAGGCCAGGGCAGCATTGGCCACGAGTCAGGAACATGAAAGAGCATGTCTGAGTGGGGCAAGAGGAGTCCTGCTGACCCCGGCAAGACAAACAACCCCCGACTGCCCTCTCCTCCATATCACCCCCACGCTTAAATCACAGCGAGAGATCCACACAGCTAGATTTTCTATCCAAAAAAAAAAAAACAGTTGACCTCAGCAAATGAATTATTACAAAGCAGGGCTGGAATTCTAAATGTTTACTTGGGAAATTGTAGTAGTCAGTGACCAGACATAGCATAACATGTTTAGTTTTCATACATTTCAGGGATGGAGGAGATTTACAGGCACATACTGTATCCTGAATGTCAGTTTACTTTTTTACACTGCTTTGGTGCAGTAATCAACATTAGCCAAAATGCTCACTTAGTAGAAAACCTTAGTAGAAAACCTTGAGAAAATTCTGAAGTGGCCTTTCAAATAGTTACAAATAGCCTTTTTGTAAGGCATAACATTAAGTTATGACGCTTTAAAATTCCTTTTGAGACTTATTTTAACTGATTGGAAGACTGTGTTCAGTCTCAGATACCTTTTTAAAAACTGCAATTATTCGGTTGAATGAGCTAACTTGAAGTACGTCTGCTTGTATTACATCTCACCCGCATATAAATGCAACACCTCTTAATGTTCTTAAGAGAATCATGATCTCTAAGAGACCATCCATCTACTGATTATACAATTCCCGAAAATAGATCTGCGCAATTGTAAGTCGCTTTGGATAAAAGCATCTGGCTAATTACGCAATAACACATGTAAATTAGCAGTTATGAATATCTGAACCTTTCCATTGGCTTGGATCCCAATCAACCATGGCTTCCAGCCATTAGTTATTATGCTAACTAATAATGACGCTAATGAAAAAAAAAAAACAATAATGAACATATTATCCAATAGCCATATTCCATACTGTGTTTTTAATCCCTTTACTCTGCTTAACTATTATGCAGGGTGCACTGAAGGCATGTGCTTGTATGGGTATAGGGTATTTACTTAATGGTTTCTGCTACCCACTGTCTCCCAGTAAGTGGGGCTGGCCTGGTGTGTCCCTGCTGTGTTGTGAAGGAGCATGATCATGATCGTGCATTACACCAGCAGCCTTATCCCAGCACAGCAGCATATGGAAGCATACAGCACTGACATGTTTGAAATTCATCATACGCTGGAATCCTTGTTTATAACATGCTGTGACCAGCATGCCCTCTCCGGCAGAGCCAAAGCTAAACATACATACATACATATATACATACATACTCACATACAGACATTCAGTATCTGAGGGTCCGAAGTATTGACCTTCCTGCAGAAGAAAGAGAAGAAAAAGCCTAGAACTGTCTTTCTTAGCAAAGCACATGGGTCAATATGGAGAACCCTAATTGGTGGAAAAATATCTTGCTCCGCTACTTCATCAAAAAGTTACATTTACACATTATGGTAAATTACAGTCAGTGTAATTCACTTAGGAGTAAAAACTGACATAATGGAAAAATACATAAAAGCCATGAAATCAATGTATGTATGGGAGCAATTACAATTTTCCGTCATCATTTTACCCAATGCACGCATGCAGCGCAGTGAGAAACCAGAAACGTACCATAATGTCCTAATTGTGCATCATATTGAAATTCACCATCACCATGCCTTGGCCATCTGCACTGTATATAGGGAGTGGGAAAATTCACTGCTATTTTGGGTGCAGCTGGTACAGATGGAGCATACACTAATTTATGCTCTGCGAGGTGAATCTTCCACCTCGGGCCTGGCTGAGCTGCGAGAGGCCTGGCCATGCCCCATGGTGTTTTCTCACCGCTCTTTCGATGGTCATCCATAATCTCTCCCTGTGGGAGCACTCAGAGAGGAGAGGGGGGGGGGGAGAGAGAGAGAGGGTGGGGGAGAGGGGGGTGTACACTGACTGTAAATCCAGCCTCTTCTTATTTACATCATGGTGTCAAAAGGTTCCGGCATAATTCAGGGCAAGGGGATGGTTGCCGAGACCGAGAGCACATCGATACAGAGCAGGAGCAGTCAAGGGCTTATGCCACAGGTGCGCTGAGTGCGGCACCGATCTGGCCCAGAGCTGGCACAGATTCCGCTAAAACAGCGTGCAGCAGATTCACAGCCAGGCATCATTTGGACTGGGTCAGTTGTGGAGTCCACTCCTATCTGGATAAGCATCCATTACCCCCAAGGCCTTGGCCTCCAGCTCAGCAGTGTTTACACACCCTCTGCCGCTGTTCAAAAAGTAATGTTTGGGATTCACTCCCAGGGCCATAGTCAGCACAGATCTGCAGTATATATCTGTGAATTAATGAAATGGACATCATGTTTGGACAGAGTTCCCCATTACCCATTCGGCAACAGATGGGGCTGGAATGCGATCCCTGCGTCTGAAATGATAACGTCTTTCTCTCGCGGTCATGTGAAAGTGATGTCTCTGAAAAAATGGTGTAAGAAGAGGGTCTTTTTTGAGCAGCAGAAAAACTTGGGCAGCTGTAGTCGGAAAGAAATGAAATGACCCGCACCCTGCCGTCACATGCTTAAGCATGTGTTGGCTAAATTAAATTCCACAAAAATCTAACTGGCGTCCGAAAGCGATGACTCACTTTGCACTCACGGCGCCTGTTCGAAAAAGCAGTGGAAAGACATTTTCACATGCTTAGGGCCTCTAAAGATTGATGGACTGTTGGTACTGGCTGACGCCGGTCTTCGTAAACGCATCCCTCTGCCTAAAATAAACGCAGAATAGAAGCATAATGGGATTCTCGCGCTCTGCAAATAAACTCCTTGATATCAACAACCCAACCGAATTAGGTTTACAGCAGATGATGGGCCGACTCTTCACGTATATCTGGCACCGGCTTTCTCCGCCCATGTGTTTCTGCGAGGCAGCTTGATGGAGTCCCAGTCTCTGATGAGTTCTGACATTACACACAAACCTTGTTTCACTCAAATCTGTGAGGGGAAGTTATGCAGCACGTCAAGTTCGCATGGTTGTGCTGCTTGTGTTGGAGATCACCACAATCGAACGCATTATGTGCCGGTTCAAGCACCACAGCTGAAAAATCAAAGGGGGCAAGCATGCGGAATGATTAAAAGAAATTATAATCTTTAAGTGATAGGTTGACATCTGCTTCCCTTACATTCCCCGCTTTTACTCAGTCTCTCAAGACTGTGCTTGCCAAAATGTTAAGACATTAGTTACAGTTTTTCTCAGTTGCTTTGGTGCTTTTTTCAGATCAGAAAGTAAATTCTCATAACTATTAGTTCAACCTCCACAACATTTAGTCATTTGTGCACCTCATAATAGCAATTTCTCCTTCCTCTGAACAAATTGCCAATGCTTTTGGACATGTGTCAGTTGCTTTTATACAATACAATGTTGTTTTTTAACATTTTCATTTGCTTATGTCATGTCAGTCAAAATGAACTATACTTGTGGATGCTGAATAGTCATTCCCAATAAAACTAATAGTCTTAGTTTTATTGCTTGAGTCATTACATACAAAATTGTTGAACTAGTTATCAAATTCTGTCAAGCAAATTTTATACCTTTCTTTATTTATTTTTTTGCTGGAAATGTCTCCTAAATTGAACAGTTGCTCTCAGGTGAACTTAAGCGTTTACTCACAAGGAGGTGTGTGAAGTATTACAGTTTTTCTCAGTTGCGTTGGTGCTTTTCTCAGATCAGAATGTAAATTCTCATAACTATTAGTTCAGCCGTCACCAGTATGTACAGGTAAAACATGTCTTGTATGTATACTCTAATGTTCAGCACTGTAAATGGTCTGCTTTGCTGCAGCAGAGTCATGCAGACGGTGGATTTACCACTCCAGGAGACACTTTTCTCGCTGCATTGCAAGGGATGATATCCGTTGTGATGTAGATGAAAATATATGGCTAGACAGACAGGAACGTCTGCATGTGCCAGAATGATTTACCTATTTTCAGTTACAATATGTACTGTTACGTATGTTGTTCACATTTGTGCACAGCTCTACCAAAAGGGTGTTTCTTATGTTTGTTCTAAATAAGTGACTGCATTGTATTTTTCTTTTGCACAATGCTGTAGAATTGCAAAGAGCATATACAGTAAAAATAGGAAATGTACGTATTCAGTGTCTTGTACTCACTCCCCTACTTACAGCAACGTGTACTGTTTACTGTAGTTTTACGTAAAATGGCTGTACAGGTAGTGTATAATGCTGTCTTGAGCATTTTCAGGTAGTGTCAATGAGTTCTAACCTTTTTTTCCTGCATTGGAAAACACTAAGAGAAGTAATTGTCATAATGAAAACATGACAAAGCCATTTGACTATCTTGTTCATAAACATGATGTCAAGACTTCTCATTTTGATGACACTGGCAGTTTCATTGACATGAATACTTGCTTTTGAGGAATTGACTATCCATTTTGAGCAAGTGACTTGCTTTTGCAGGTTATCCACTAGGTTTTGCAGTTTGCACTAACTGTTTTGAGAAATGCACTAAATGCTGCGCAAATGTTAATAGTGTTGTGAGAAAAGTACCAAAGCGACTGAGAAAAACTGTAAAATCAAGATGGCCAAATTTCCATTTGAGATTTTTTTTTTGCCAAAAATGTATAGAAATATATATTTAAACATACATTTGCAAAAATGTGTCTTGCTTCATTACGAGTGCTCAGATGAATTATTCCCCCCCTTTCCCCCCCTTTAAAAAACGATTACAATTGGGGAGAAGTAATTGGCCCGCTTATTCGTGACGGCCTTGTCAGATCACAGGACGCGCACGCTGAAATATTAAGCCCATTTAGGGGCCAGCCAATATTCAGTCCCCTAAAATATTCAGCACATTGAGCACACATCCACTTTTAACTCCCAGACGAACTGAACATGGTGACTTACAACAGTAATGTTTCTTCACCGCCTCCCCTCTCTTGCCTCCAAAGTGGTTCAAGTGCTTTAATTACTAGCCATTCTAAAGGCTGGGGCTGATAAGACGTAAAGAAGAGAACTCATTCTCTATAATGGATGTGATTAGGGACCGCTGAGAAATGTCAGAGACATTTTTTTAATTAAGCCTTGTTTTCACACAACATACAGCAAACCTTTTGCTCTTGTGTTTTGACCCAGGAGAGTCAGGCTATTCTTAAGGTACTCATTTATAGTACATATATATATATATATATATATATATATATATATATATATATATATATATATATATATATATTATTATTTATTTTATGGCATGCCGTTTAGGAAATTAAAGAATATATTGAATGAATGTTTGAATATATGGAATGAAACCTGAATATATGGAATGAATGTTTGAATATATGGAATGAATGTCTGAATATATGGAATGAATGTCTGAATATATGGAATGAATGTCTGAATATATGGAATTAAACCTGAATATGTTGAATGAAACCTGAATATATTGAATGAATGTTTGAATATATGGAATGAAACTTGAATATATTGAATGAAACCTGAATATATGGAATGAAACCTGAATATATTGAATGAAACTTGAATATATTGAATGAAGCCTGAATATATGGAATGGATGTTTGAATATATTGAATGAAACTTGAATATATTGAATGAAGCCTGAATATATGGAATGAATGTTTGAATATATGGAATGAAACTTGAATATATTGAATGGATGCTTGAATATATTGAATGGACTCTTGAATATATTGAATGAAACTTGAATATATGGAATGAATGTTTGAATATATGGAATGAAACTTGAATATATTGAATGAATGCTTGAATATATTGAATGAACGCTTGAATATATTGAATGAAACTTGGAAACTGACGTCACCACGGCACTGGCGCCATCTTTTGTTTTGATGTCAGTTTGTATAGTGCAGCTAGAGGTTTGCTATGCCAATATGAGCTAATCTGCAATGTAGTTGCTTCTATATTAAGTAATGAGTAATGCTTGTAATTTTAAATACTAATGTTAACTTGCTCTATGAACCATGAAGTCGATTTTTGTTCAATCAAGGCAGACATACAGTATGAACCTCACAGGCCAGGTGTATCTGGCCAACTTTCAGAGAAACATGCCTGCGCCCTCAAAGAAGGCACCTGCAGCCCTATCTACAATCTTCGTCTGTACACACGAAAGGGCCAGTGACACAAGAGGTAAGGAAATAATATAGTGCATTTTAATTGCGGTTGAGAAAGTTTCATTTCGTTTTCGCTAATTAGTCACAGCAAACAACAAATATCACCGATGTTTCTATTTAGCAGTAATGCTAATCGCCAACCATCGGCTAATTTTAATAACAAGCAACTTTTCCATTATCTTAGTCAAAGAGGAGGTTAAGGAGAGACAAATCATTCCACTTGTTTCAACCAGTTGCCTAGCCCAGTCTCCACAATCATCATACAATTAGGCTAAACATTTTAACATCTCTCATAATGGGGCAAAGTATCCTATTAGCACAGAAACATACACTCAACTCTATATGCACTGTCTGACAGCTCTCATGAAACAACTGGTTTGATTGGTTTGTCTCTCCTTTACCTTCTCCCACTTTGAGTAAGATAATAGAAAAGTTGTTTGTTATTACTGTATTAACCGATGAATAGCGATTAGCATTACTGCTAAATAGAATGTTTAATATCTCTGAAATGTCTGTTGTTCGTTTTGACTAATTAGCGAAAATGAAATGAAACTTTTCTCAACCGCAATTAAAATGCATTATATTATTTCCTTACCTCTTGTGTCTTGAGTTCTTTCATGTGTACAGACGAAGATTGTAGATAGGGGCTGCAGTGTTGATTTCTTCCCCATTACTGAATATTGCAGCAGACTCGCTCATATTGGCAATGGCAAACCTCTAGCTGCACTACACGAACTGACATCAAAACAAAAGATGGCGCCAGTGCCTTGGTGACGTCAGTTTCCAAGTTTCATTCAATATATTCAAGCGTTCATTCAATATATTCAAGCATTCATTCAATATATTCAAGTTTCATTCCATATATTCAAACATTCATTCCATATATTCAAGTTTCATTCAATATATTCAGGTTTCATTCCATATATTCAAACATTCATTCCATATATTCAAGTTTCATTCAATATATTCAGGTTTCATTCCATATATTCAAACATTCATTCAATATATTCAAGTTTCATTCAATATATTCAAACATTCATTCCATATATTCAAGTTTCATTCAATATATTCAGGTTTCATTCCATATATTCAGACATTCATTCCATATATTCAGACATTCAGTCAATATATTCAAACATTCATTCCATATATTCAGATTTCATTCAATATATTCAAACATTCATTCAATATATTCTTTAATTTCCTAAACGGCATGCCATATTATTTTTATTTATTTATTTATTTTTTATTTATCTATTTACATTTATCTATATATTGTTGTTATTAATTTATTTCATTCTAATTATTATTATTAATTATTAATATTATTACAGCAATAATATTTATAGTAGTGACCATAGTAGTACTTGCAGTAGTAGTAGTTGATGAACTCATAGTGGTAGAAGTAAAAACAACGAAAGTTACGATAGTAAAAGGTTTATTTATTTTAAAAGAAAAAAAAACCCAACAGTGTGCAAGATTTCATCCAAAAGCTGGTGATTATAATCTTTTCAGTTTTCAGTTCTTTTTTTATGGCCCTAGAAAGCGCCAAGAACAAGCACTAGCTGCAGGCTGTGTTCGTACTGCACGCACGTATATCGTGTCGACTTGGCAGTGCTCAAACAGGAGGGTGGGTAAGAGTCTCCGGGCAACTGAAACAGCACCCGTGGCCAGCGGCGATATTCTTGTGCAGTGTGTGTGTACATGTGTGTATGTGTGTGTATGTGTGTGTGTGTGTGTGTGTGTGTGTCTGTCTGTTGTCAGTGTGTTAGTGTCTGTCTGCTTGTGTGTGTGTGTGTGTGCGTGTGTAGGTACAGTGGCACAACGCAACTGAACAAAAGCAGAGCAATTCCTGGAGAATTCCTGGAAGGGGCTTTCTGGCCTAGTTTAAAGGGATTAGCACGGCACTGCACTGGCCACATCGCCTTAACGCACCTCGTCTCTGGAGATCCACAAGCCCACAAATCGCTGATTGTCTCCATATCCCAGCCCTCACTACAGGAAATGGCAAAGGTGCAGTGTTCATTCCGCCAGTTCCTCTGTGTAAGCGTCTTAGTTGCCAAACTTTTAAAACTTTTTATTTTATATTCACCTTTGGGGTGTGAAGCACACTGGGTTCATTATACAAGCCTCAAGTATGCATCTCAAAAGCATTAAACCCCTTATTACCTCTGGGATACAGATTCTTTTTGGGATTTTTTTTTTATATTATTATTTTAACATTTGTAATTACAATCTTTCTTGTTTAATTCCGTTAGCGGTGTTCCCATTATGTCAAAGACAAGACTGATGTTGCTGTCATTTGTGGAGATCAGCAGGGAGGCCTGGGAACGAGCGTAAAAAGGTTTTTTTTGCGAGCTCATTTCTCCTCTGCTGCCACTGACGCTGCCGCACACAAACACATCTCAGCTGTGACACCGCTGCTGATTTAAACGTCCTTATCAAAAAACGTGCACAAAGCAAAAATGGCCAGCTGCAACTCAGCCTCTCACTCTTTCACACTCTCTGTCACTCTCTCTGTCTCTCTCTCTCCCTCTCTCCCCCCTCTCTCTCTCTTTCTCTCTCTCACTCTCTCTCTCTCTCTCTCTCTCTCCCTCTCTCCCCCCTCTCTCTCTCTTTCTCTCTCTCACTCTCTGTCACTCTCTCTCTGTCTCTCTCTCTCCCTCCCCCCCCCTCTCTCTTTCTCTCTCTCACTCTCTGTCTCTCTCTCTCTCTCTGTCTCTCTGTCTCTCTCTCTCTCTCTCTCTCTGCAGTGTGTGTGTTGTGGGTCTCTGTCTGGGGCTGTTTTCATTTAGCATTTTCTTCCTCACCCCATCCCCCCCGAAAACAACACCATCAGCACTCTCCGCAATTACCGAATGGACTCAGGAAGCAGCAGCTTGATTTAGCAGACGGTGGGGACTGCCACATTCTATTATCTTTGGATCCGTGATGATTTATGCTGTTTTGCTACTCGCCACGTTTTTTCGCGCTCGGCACACATTTTGCCGCGTCGCGTTGCGTTGCATTACGTCGCGTCCTCCTCCCGTCCTCCTCCTTCTCCCGGGTCCTCTTTGCCAGATAGTATAGTCCCACGCTGGGGCCTCCACAGCCTATGCTCCGCACAACCAGATGTCTATGCGCGAGAGAGTGGAAAAGGAAAAACACTGGGAAGGCTGCAGTATATTATCAAAACATGTAAGTTGAGATAGTGTTCGATAAGCCCCGCAGAGCTCCATTTAAATACACACAACATGTGAGGGGAGGGGTACAAGAAGGTCACTTTCTGAGGGACAGCTGTATGTGTCTAGCGTTAAATCAAGCAGGCCATCCCACCCATAAAAAAACAAATACATCTGCTGGATGGATGAAAGGCCCTGTAGTTTTGGGAATAGGGGGAAAAGGATAGCCCGCACCCCCCGAGGAGGTCGACAAATAATTACACCATTACATCCATATGCCGGCTACTATCTCCCTGCGAACATAAATACAAAAATCATATGGAAACTGGACCCGGAGAGAGCAGCAAAAGACAAGAGAAAATAAATGCTGCGAGCGTTATTGACAGCCCGAGTCTCTGCCCTGCCCTGTCTGCCATGCAAAAGCCCCCATCCTGCCTTCCCCTCCCCTGTCTCTCTCTGAACAAGGCCCTCTGTCACCTCCATGCCTACCCAGCAGGCCCTGCTGTTACAGTAATTGAGTGAGTAATAGACTTATTCCACTGAGTGGCTTTCAGGGTGCACTCCACTTTGGCCCGTAAATTCTCCAGGGTGGGGTGTGGTGGGGTGGGAGGGTGGTTGTGTTAGATTGGAAAAGAAGAAGTAGAAGAAGAAAAAAAAAAAGACGAGGAACAGGAAATAAATAAAAGTTAAAAAGTCGAGTGGGAAGTCCATAACTGTTATTCACATGCAGACAGTCTCATTGTGGATGGTGGGTGGTGGGATGGTTGGATGGTGGTGGTGGTGGTGGTGGGTCTCTGGGTCGGGTCAGCGACTCACTCTTGTGTGTTGTGGCTCAGGCTGGCCATCCGCGCATCCCTGTGGGTGTCCTGTTTGCAGTCGTTTTAGGGCAATTATCGGCTGTCCAGACATGGAGGAAAAATGCACGGGATATGCCCAAAAAGATCAGCTCATCCAGAGCCCAGCTCCTCCAGGGACTTGCCCCTGCTGAAACCACAAACCATATAGTTCAGCCGGGTGCCGGCACATCCAGGGTACAGACACAGACGGTTTCTTCGCTTTTTTTTTTTCTCGCTTCCTTTTTTCCGCTCTCTGCTCCAGGAACCTACCAAACTGTGTCCCCCCTCACAATTAGTTGCCACGGGCTAAACCGCCAGTAGCAAAACAAGCACCCAAAGACAAAACAAACACGGCCGGCATGGGTAAAGCACCGCAGATCTGCCAAGTGAAATATTTTGAGCCCAGTTCTCATGCAGATGCTTCTCCCAAGGAGGACGGGAGAACTGACCTCATCTGCTAAATATTGTTTCAGCTATCGCTTCAGCAGAACTTCCCTCATAATGCATACAGTGAATGTATGTGTGTGGTGTGGTGTGTGTGTGTGTATGTATGTGTGTGTGTGTGTGTGTGTGTGTGTGCGCGTGTGCATGTACGTGTCGGTGTGTGTGTATTTGAGCTTGTGTGTGTATCAGTGTGTGCGCATGCTCTTATGTGCGAGGCCATAAACTTGTGTTTTTGTGGTCGCGTGTTGCTAAGGTCTGGAGGGGCGTGGACGGCCGCCAGTTAAAATACAGATGTCCAACCAGCAGCGTAATTCCATTCGGCTATAATTTACATTTCGGGGTCCCGCTCGCAAGACCTGTCATTCCCAGTTCGAAACGGGAAATCGAAGCTGACCGGAGCTTAATGAGGAAAGTGAAAGTTAACTTTTATGAGACGCTCGCAAAAGTCACACAACTTTCGACATTATATAGGGCCCTTAAGCTAATCATCTGTCGCCATGAGAGACCTTGGCATTTAAGAGCGAAATAACCAATTTCCCGACTTACCCCTTTGTGAGAGCAATTCATGAAATAAGAGGGGAAGCCAATTTTAATATGTGAGATGTCCACTGAACCTCTCCTCTCTCGTAGCACTTTTATTACCTGCCGAATATAATGTCATTAATGATAGTGTGATACTGAAATGCTAAGGCTTTCATATGGGGATCATTAAGGTTCTTATTATTTAATTGGATTTTAGTGGGGTGTCATTAAATGACTGAGGTAAATATAGAAGAATTCATACTTGCTGACAGTGACATGCATTGGGCTTCTCAGACCCTTTGGGAATTTGGAAAGTCAGGCTGAATTTCTCCAACTTTACCCTTGATGAACTTCCTCTTAATTCTTGCCAATCAAGCTTAGTAATTCAACCACAGGAATCATTTTTATGTGTTGGGACATTGACGTGAGTTATGGTGTTGTGTACTCTTAAGTGCGATTGATTTCAGTGACAATAAACATTTCCTGGCTCTTTGTTTTTAAGCTCATATTTTAATGTCCGTTTTCACTCACTGTAAGCATTACCGCTGCACATTACTAATTTAAAACGGCACTCCCTTTTCCACTCTTCTGCCCAC
>CM059282.1:22892828-22942828 GCA_030347295.1 Setipinna tenuifilis
GGAGAGAGAGGAGGGAAAAACTGGTCCCGGTGGAAATATGTCAAGTCCACTGACAGTCACTGTGCACCTGGGTAATACGAAACAGGTTGCCTCTCTCTCTCTTAACCATATGTACTTCCCCTGCCTCTGACAGAAACCAATAAATTATGGCGAAATGTTACAGTGACGACAAAGTCGCCCGTAACCTAATTACCACACTCAGCGGTGGGTAAAACCGGGGGCAAGCGCTCGCGACTGGAACTCCAGACTGGACGAGCGCTGGCGAATAGTTTTAGAAGGAGACACAAAGACAATGTTGGCCGGCGACCTGTCAGATATGACGGAGCGGCAAAACAATGGGCATTGTTTCAAGCGATGATTCCTTTTAAGTAGGTCATTGAGAGAGAGTGAGAGGGAGAGAGGGAGAGAGAACGAGTGGGCCCACTTTCCCCCCCAAATGCTTGTGCCTGCCAGGAAACTTGTCTTCTTTTCCGGCCTTTTAAATGGGCTCACATCTGTAGCCCCCATTTCCGCTGGTGAGGTAAGGATAGGAGGAGAGAGGAGAGGAGAGGAGAGGAAGAGGAGAGGAGAGGAGAGGAGAGGAGAGGAGAGGAAGAGGAGAGGAGAGGAGAGGAGGGGAGCGAGTGAGTGTCATTCGTCTCCCTATCTCCTGCTGATTTGTGGTGAGGGTTCTGACACAGAATGACTACCATGCATCACCCAGGTGGGTCGACATGCCACTGATGGATGAGGCAGCGCTCCTGCTCTTCCTCCTACACAGAAAAACATGCAAACACACACAGACGAGCGCACACACACACCGTCACTGACATATACACACACACCCACATACACACAGACACACACACTCCTTCACCTACACACACAGACACACACACTCACTCCCTCACTCATACACACACACTTACTCATACAGAGAGAGACAGAGAAAGAGAGAGAATGACAGAGAGAGAGAGGAAGAAAGAGAAAGAGAGGATGTGTGAGTAAGAGACAGAAAGACAGAGTAAATCCGTTTAAATCCTCCTGATGAAGAACACCTCATGAATGTCATTCCTTTTCTGTGCCGGCTCTTTCTTTCGTAATGACTATCAGGGCTCGGTGATTAGCCAAGAGTATCCCAGAAGGCCTCTGAGGTCAAGCTTGAGCACAACACTCACCCCTTTCAACCTCAGCATCCCCCGCCAACCCCGCCACCCCCCCCACCCTCTGCTGCCTCCCACTGCTCCCCCATGTGTCACCTGTATCTACCCCCCCCCACCCCCACAGCGGCACTGCCCCCACCCCTCTCTCTCCCCTCCTGAGGCCTGGCGCCTCCTGCAGAGCCGTGATCCCTGTCACATTCCACTGACACGCAAGATGGGGAGTGTAATGGCATCCAGCTGTCTCTGCCATACGGCCTCGCAACACCATCCCACACAGCACAGCACACACAGCACACACAGCAGCACCTCCATCCTCTTCCTCCTCTACCTCTACCTCCACCTCCACCTACCCCAACCCCAAACCCCCAACCCCCTCTCCTACTCTTCCTCATCCTCCTCCTCCCCCTCCTCCTCCTCCTCCTCCTCCTCCTCCTCCTCCTCCTTCTCCTGTTCTCTCTGCTGGAAGACTGGCTGGCAGGAGAGCGAGTGACAGAATCTCACACCATCTGACAGACAGCCTCTGGTTTGGCCTGCTGTGCTGGACAAGGCTCTTGCTGACGACATTGCCCACCACATTACCCCCCCCCCCCACCCACCCACCCACTCACCTCCACCCACCTCCACCCACTTTCCACCCTGTGCTGGAGATTGACGACTTGTTATTTCTCTCATCCATGAGAAAGAAAAGAGAGAGAGAGAGAGAGGGAACGGGAGAGAGAGAGAGAGAAAATAAATCTAACACAAAGACTAGACACCATGTTGGGCTGGCTTCCTCAGCAGGGAGCGTTGTGTGCCAGAGAACGTCTTTTTTTTTTTTTTTTTCCCTGCGGCGTCGGGAAGCAACCCCTCTGTGTTCGACTTGACCGTGATGTTTGTGGGTGTTTTACACGGCCGCGACTTCTACACAGAGTGCTCTCTCTGCTAATGGGCTTTTTAGTTCTTCATCTTCTCCAGCAGGATTCTGGGCTTTTAGGCGATCTGAGAGCGTAGCGTAGGGGGATCTCATCAGTCAACCCTGTGCTGTTTTATATCAGCTCAAAGTGTGATACGTATACATATGTAATTTTTTTTCCTCATTCCTGGGTAAAAGCTTGTGGGTGTAGGAGTTAGGAGTTAGAAATTCAGCGGATGGAATTAATTGGACATATCAAGTGTAAATCAAACTGTCATCTGGATGGCTTTTTGCATCTTTGTATTGTATTGTATATATCCTTGCCATCTCTTTTTATGGGGGTGATAAAAAAAGATGTTGACTAACTCCAAATGCTGGATTGCTCAAGTGAAAAAAAAAACTGTTGGCCGGAGGCAACACAGGCTGGCTCTTGCAAAAAAAAAAAAAAACAGAAAGCATGAGAAATTAATTCTCATTTCCCATTGGTGCGGCGAGAGCCTGTTTTATGTCTTTTTCTCTCTCGCCCTCTGCATGTGTATGTGTGTGTGTGTGTGTGTGTGTATGTGCTTGTGTGTGTGTGTGTGTGCATGTGTGTGTGTGTGTGTCTGTGTGCACAAACTGAGATAGTGAGGAGGTAAGAGAGAAATAAGTATAGGAAAGAAGCTTTTGAAATTCCAGCTCTCATCCCAGACAGTCACCAATTCAAAACACGTGAATCAAAGTAATCTCTTGGAGCCCCAGGGTGGAAAGAGTGCTTACCGTAAGACCTACAACCAACCAAAAAAAAGAAGCTTTAAAAAATATAAATATATAAATAAAACCGAGTTTCCTTTTTAGTGCCCCCTTATGCTGCGGCGTGCTTCCTGACACGTACTTTCAACATCCACGCAAAGGGTGCCAGGGTGGTTACAAAGCCAACATTTGAAAACGAACTATGGACACGAGAGTGAAAAATGCACCGTGGCACTTGCTACTCAACTAATATACAACACTTCAACAAGTCACAAATTTAGAGTAAAAAAAAAATCCCAGTTACTCCTGCCAGTTCAAACTGTGGTACAGTGTGAGAAAATGAGATCTCTTAGGACCTACTGTGAAGGTCTGTTCATAAGTGCTTTTGGTGGAAAAAAAAGAGAGAGAGAGAAACTTTCTGATCTGGTGTTCTTTGAGCTTTTGGAGCTTTCACTGCCATTTTCATTTCTTATCATGGTTCATTTTCTCGCCTCATAAAATACTAACCCATGTTCACCAACATGTCAAGGTTAAAAATCAGTCAGTTGTTAAATAATGCTTACTCATGCAGTTCCCAGATTAAATATATTTAATTACTGCCATTATTATTTTAATTATTTTAAAGCAGTTTAATCCCTGTTGATAAAAATACGTCTGACCAATCAGGAATGTGGACACTGCCCCAGGGGACACATAACAGAGATAAAGAGGGAAAATGAATGTTTTGGGGATGGCTCAGGGCACATGAACCTGCTTGTGAGTCAGAGTGCTTCCAAGGTTTCGGCTCGAAGATTATTTATTATAAACAGTTGCCTGTCACCCCCCACACACACACACAAACACACAGACACACACACACACACACACACACACACACACAAACACACACACCTACCCACCCCCCCACACACACACACGCACACACACACACACACACACACCTGCTGAGTTAACCAGGATTGAGTCAGTGTGGTAATGGGCTGTGACTGGCATCAGCATAGGCAGGCCTTCCCTTTCTGCCGATTGCCGATTAATCTGATCAAAGATAGAAGGGGTGGGCCGCTGCCACCGCTATCTCCTTCCACAGGCAGTCTCAATCACATCTCGCACGGGGACCTGCCCCACCATCACGGGCAGTGAGCGGGTAAGGAAGACAGGCTGGCAGGCAGGGAAGGAGGCAGGGAGGCAATGAGGGAGGCAGGCAGACAAGGCAAGGCAGTCTCAAGCGCTTCCTGCACAGCCGTGGGGGCCATCTCCCGAAACGTGGATTTCCACACATTGCTATTTTTCTACTCCGGCCAAGATGAGCAGCAGTGGCAGAAGGCATGATGAAATTATTACTTTTTTTTTTTTCGCTTTTTTCGCCCCGTCTTGGGCAGGAACACTCAGAGTTGTTTTCCTTCCCCCAGCGCTTGGCAAGAAAAAACAGCCGTGTCTGCTGAGTGCTAAGCCAACACGGAAAGCTTTTGCTTCTTCTATTTTTCTATTTTTAATTTCTTACAATTATTTATTAAGTGCTTTCATTCTAGTAATAACAGTTCATACAAGTCTATTATTCACCTTGAGAGTGCAACAATTCATTGCAATTCATGTGTCAGGACCCCTGGAGAAAAAAACAAGCTGCTAATGCCTTTCTGGATATGCATGTTGTGTGTGTGAATATAGCTATATATATATATGTGCTCTGTTACACTGCACCACACTGCACAACCATTCCCAGGACTAATCTGAGAGTGTCCTATTGTCTGCTACAAAACAATATTACATCTGAGTTCCAGGGGTGGAAAAAAGGGGGCCTTTTGTTATAGCCTGCCAAGGTCACGGTAATAAACGCTGGTTATGCAGCTCGTGTCTGGGCTGAGTGTAGGCTCTTGTGTGGCTCTCCAGATTAATTTCTTGGGTCACCTTTGCTTTGCATACATACAGAGTAGGGGTGGCAGAGTCAGGAAGAAAGTCTAAGAAACCCGGCAGTCGTCAATAATGTGTTCTAGCGACTGTAAGGGCTCGTAAAATATTTTCACAGAGGTCTTTGTGCGGCGTAGTCAATCATTAAGTTATGACTCCCGACAACAACTCCAGCACACCGCATTACACAACCCTGTGCTACACACCACTGCATCTCAGATACATGTAACTGCCGTCTGAGTGCAGTGTTTGCAATGTTTTTTTTTTTTCCACCGCTTTTGTAGACACAGCAGATGGTTTGAAGTGGCAAAGTTGTTTTGTGTTACACATGTCAACACTGCAGGGGAAACGTTTCCACGGCAGTGTGCTTACAGTGCTGGAGGGGGAATCGATCAAAGGAGTGAGCCTGCGTATATTGTTCGACATGGGGTGAGTGTCAGTGTTAGCAGAGTGCAATTGTGGAGGTGCAGTAAAAAGACTTTTATGCCTTTTTATTTTGTATGCACCTTCAACCCCCATTCTCCTTGCTGCCAATTCCCCACACTACCACAGATCACAGCTTTTGCACACTGTCTGGGTCTCACTGTGCAGTGTTATTGAAATTAGAGCTAGCTATATACCTCCCTCTATTATGTGGGGTTGACTAGCAATGGTTTTACACCCAATGCTGGCTGAGCAACCCAGGTGGCTGTTAGCAGCTACCCTCTTATGGCTACGCTAAGGCTGATGTGTGGGCCACATTTAACAGGAAGTAGACCTACATGCAGGGCCAAATAAGTAAATGGGCCAACCAGGCCCAGAGGGCAAAGGTGCAAGGATATGCTATAACTTTTTTGTGAAAAAAAAATGGATGACAGCTTGGCAATGAGGCACAAGCGGCAGAAGGTTGGTTGAAGAGAGAATAACCAGCAACCACCACATCCAGACTCAGGTTGGTTGGAGTTGTATAGCTAGTTCATTACAGTGACTACACCATTTATGCAAACATGCAATTCCATAACATGCTATCCAAAAATATGAACGCTGCTTGGCATGCGTGAAAATCGGCTCGTAAACACCTTAATTTAAGAGGCGGGGTGGAGGATTTTTTGCTCAGGTACACTTGAATCCCCAATCAGGCTCTCACTAGTCTAATGATGAGGTCTGGCTTTGCCCAGTTTCCTTAACCTCCCTGTGTCACTGCCTGTTTGCTCCTTCATTGCTAAACTAAGAGACAGCGTGAAAGACTAAAAAGAAGCCATGTTAGACCGCTATGAGGCTTGAATGATGGGTTTGTTTTGAGGTAATGTTTCTGGTTTCTGTGCCACTTGTGACATACAGTTGTCAAAGTCAAAGTCAAAGTCAGCTTTATTGTCAAAAACCATATGTACAGGTTGCACACACAGAATTTGAAATTGCAGCACTCCCTAGGCCCACAGTGGACATTAAACATCTTATAAACAATAAGTGTGTGTATGTTGGTCTGTGTGTATATCTTACTCTTTTCTTCTCTGCATGTCTGCCGCTTCATTTATGTCCTCTATTGTAAGGCACTTTGGATAAAATTATCTGTTAAGTGTAATGTGATGTTATGACACAGGTGTTAGACTCTCTGGGCCAGATAAACACACATTTGCGAACGCAACGTGTTTTGCACCCCCCTCAGTTTGCAGAAACCACACATTTGTTTGCCTTGATTTTGTGTGGTACTGTATGTATCATGCCTAAAGCTCATCACATAATTACTGCTTTACCTCCTTACCTTAGCCTATTTGAGTGGCTGTTTGTGTGGTACGAAAAAGAAAGATATGCAGAGACGCTGACATCGAGTTAGTTGTACATTTTGTCACCTTAAATTTAAACATAATACATTTTTCATGGACAGCCGCAGGCTTTTAACCGTTTGTTTATTTATTTCATTATTAGACACCGGGATGATCTTGACACCTTGGTGTAAAACTGGGTACTCCCAATAGTGAAAGTCATGTAAGGATCCACTTTCTCAGACCAACGACAGAACTAAGTGTGGACGAAGTTTTTCGCATGTTCTGGACTTACAGGACAGAATAATCATAGACATATGCAATAGAACAGCAAACATTAGAGTAACACAATATTTATCTGACTCATATATATATGAATGATAAATGAATGAACAGTTTATTAACCAGAGCCAAGTTAACAGTTACAATTAACACAGATTCACAGTAGTGGCAGAATAAACCAGAGATATAAAGAAATGAAACAAAACCCCAAACTAGAGAGAAGAAAAAGAGGGAGAGGGAGAGAGAGATACACAGCGTGTGGGAGCATCATAGCAGAAAGCCAACTCAAAGAGGCTTTCCGTTAAATACCCAACCTGATGCCAGTTGGTCAATGTCTTGGATGTCTTGAACACACAATGAGGTGTTATGTTGGGGGGCAGGGGGCTGGAGAGAGCCCACTGTCCCACACTACCGGGAAAACTTAGGGGTGACTTGTGTAGCCCCAGCTGTTGGCAGGGCATAG
Source organism: Setipinna tenuifilis (assembly GCA_030347295.1). Classification (NCBI taxonomy): domain Eukaryota; kingdom Metazoa; phylum Chordata; class Actinopteri; order Clupeiformes; family Engraulidae; genus Setipinna; species Setipinna tenuifilis. Next base: position 22,899,987 of record CM059282.1, read on the forward strand.
ATAAGAACACAGTAGGTGGGTGACACCTAACTAAACACAAGAGCATGCACCTGGGCAGCTCCTCTGAAGAGGGCAACTTTATTGTGATAACATACATTCCTCTGTTGCGCTGATTCAGAGTAGTCGTCCTTGAATCCAGAACCTTATAGTCACAACAACCATCAAAATACCTGGTGGCAAACGTAACTATGAAATGTGCCATTCTAAAACTGAACATGTAAGCCATCTTTACATTTTTTAACTTGGACTTATCTATAGATTTGTTGGATTTGTTGTTGGGGGCATATTTCTGTAACCCTGTGTGGGCAAACTGGCCTTCTTTGTTTGTTTTTTAAGCAAGTACATCGTTGGATATTGACCTATCTTATCTATCACTCTTTCCTGTGATGTGTGAGGCAACACAGTGTTGCCAACACTGACAGAATTGTTACAGCTGCCTGTATCATCTAGCCCCCTGCATCGTCTCAACCCTCCTTCCCTTCCCAGCAGGAGATAGAATTGGATGAAATTGATCAAATCTGCCGAAACAATGGTACTTTCAACAATTTTAGACAATGTGCAGCAGATACGTTTTCCACGCCATGTTTTCAGATGTTCAGATGCGCTTTCTGGTTTAAACCTGCTCTTATGAGGCGGAGAATTATCACCCCAAATTACACATGCGCTTTCACCAGCAGATGTCATACATATAGGGGAATAAATACTTAGTCACTCTTCACGCCTCTCCTCCCATAATTTGCACTTAATGCCCACATTTCCATGGACACTCCCAGGTTTGCATATGCATGCCACAGAAAAAGCGATATATATGTGCTTCTCCATGTATTTGGAGTTGCACCAAAGTATGCTCTGTTTTGTACATACCACACCATGTTTTTAGGCGCTCCCTGCGAGACAACTACGCCAGAAGTGGGTGCTATTATATATGTCCCTCTGAGTGAGTATAGTTGGTGGCTTTTACTGGAAATGTCAAAGTGCCATAACCATCATCAAATGATGGGCAGGATGTTTTTTTTAAGCTCCCACTTTGTCCTTATTTCTGTAGATGTGTGATGGAAACAGATACTTATTCAACCTGAAGTTACCTTTAAAAATAGTAATAAAAAAAAAAATCCATCCAGACTTACATATCTCTGTGTTATGTCTCTGTAAATCTATTCATAACAGTGTGGGTGGCACAACATGAAAATGCAATTATGTTGGCATTAAAAAGTACAGAAAGAGAGAAGAGGAGGGTAAAGTAATTAAAAGTTTAGTTTACCTTATAGGTAAATTATATCCTATATTAAATATAATGACTTTCTTGCTAAACATTATTAGTTCATACAAATATTTGCCGAAGTAAATGTCACATCCAGCGTACATCACGCCCACTGAAGGCCCTGTGTCTGACCACTGATACAAAAATGGATAGTTTTGTTGGTTGAACAGAACAGTTCACTTTGAGGTGATTATAACAACCATCCCACTCTCATATAATTTCAGCAAAGACCATGATGTTTATGAAATGCTGATTTGTACTATCTGGTTCCATTTTGTTATGAAACAATAAAATACATTTTGAAAGTGCTGAACCATCAACTGAGCCAAAGTATCATCTTTGCTTCTCCTGGTGGTATATACATTCCTGTCCAAAATTCATCCAGTTTTCCTCAATCGCAATCTGGATGACTGTGTACATAAATAAACGTATGTCTCTTTCAGTGTATCAAATATTTTTATGAACATCTCCTAAATAGCTAAAGGCTTCCTCTTGTGCTCTCTCTCTCTCTCTTTCTCTCTCTCTCTTTCTCTATCTCTCTCTCTCTTTCTCTTTTCTATCTCTCTCTCTCTGTCTTTCTCTCTCTCTTTCTCTCTCTCTCTCTCTCTCTCTCTCTCTATCTATCTTTCCCTTTCTTATTCTCTAAAAAAAATTACTCTCCTTCTGGGCCCATGCCGGCTAGGCTGTATAAACAGGCTAGGCTAGTTAATTGCTGTTGCAGCCCCATCAGGCAAGTATCGGCATGTTGGGGTCCACAGAGAGTTCCAGCGGCATTGCTGGACTGGACTTGTGTTGCTGCTACTGAAATAGCAACAGGAAGAGCCACTCTCCCCAGTGACGAAACTACAGACTACAAACTGTGTGTGTGCGTGTGTGTTTGGGCCAAACATCCTACCTTGGAGTTTATCCATACTGCATACGCATGTTTCATTCAAGCGGGTCGGTGCAAGCAGCCGTACTTCCAGACAAATTAGTACACTCAAAATGGGCCAAGCGAGAGTCATGTATTTATACTTCAAGGAGCCATGAGATTCAGGTTGTGATAAATACCCCTCCCCAGTGGCAGCTGCTGAAGGAGTGTGTTTGTGTTTGTGTGTGTGTGTGTGTGTTTGTGAAGCACCTTATCTTGGGAATTCATCCGCCCAGGTCAACACCACTCTCGAGCACAGCACATGTGGCTGAGGGGAGAGGACGTTAGGAGAGTCTAATATTTGTTCTTCAGTGTACCGGATGCATCGTCTCAGTAAACACACAATAAATTTATCACTGACGATCGCCCAAATGTTTTTTTTTTTTTTTATAAAGTATTTGTTTGGCAAGCACTTTCTGTAAACAGCGTGAGAAAACCGAAGATGGAGAAACTTGTTTGTACTTTAAATCAACAAACACTATCAACAAACTATCATTCGCATGGTCAACACACACTATCATTTACATGGTTACGCTTCTTGATTTAATGTAATTTCAGTATTAATGAAAGCCACAGTAATGGCTTAAAAAGCATTTGCCAAAATGTTAAATCACCTTAATGTGACTTGACCAGTGTCCCACAAAGTGCAGTTGTAGAGACTCCTCACTCCACACTGTATGTCTTTTGAATTACACCTTCAAGTCTATATTTTAACACCTATAAGAAATTTTATTCAGTGGTAAGACGAGGGCAAAGAAATCAATTAGAGAGGATGATTTAAAGCCATTCCTGGAGAATTAGGCCAATTAAAGCACGAGTGAAACAGTCTGTAACAGACTTTCCTCGCCTGTTAAAGACTACCATTAGAAAGACTACCCCCCCCCCCCCCCCCCAACCCCCGAACCCCCCAACTCCCATCCTTCTCTGCAGGATGACATCCATTCAGTCTTAAGCAGCACATTTCATTTCAACCTGTCCAATTGCACTGGCAGGTACTCTCCAAAGCATGTAAAAGAGAGCAGAGAGAAATGTTAGAAAAATGCCTTTGTGATGGCGGCTGGGGAGTATTGAGCCTGTCTGCGCCTTACCTTTCTCCTTAGGTCAACAATATGGAGATGATAAAGACCCTGGCACGTGGCCCAACACAAATGAATTCAGTTTTTGTGTCTCTGCCCAAATTTTGTTTGACACTGAGAGGACCTGACACAAACAGGCCCCCGAAAGCTTTTAAGAGTCTTTGCAAACTGCAAGAGCTTGATAATAGGACTTGCTTGCTGTCTTTTATCCCCCCCCCAAGAAAGGCCTTGTGCAGCTTTTTCGGTGGCGGCATCATTGTGGCGGCCATATCTGTTTGCTCATTCACCAGGCGTTGTTGTGCCAAGGGCTGATTTGGCTATTGATTGTATCGCTGAATGCTTAATGAATTCCTTGACCTTGGCCAACATATTCAAATGAGTCTGGTCAGCTTCATATGAGCAGAGGTGAGTGATGCATTACCAGTTAATGAAAACAAACAGGCCGCAGATTTAAGGGTGGTGTTAGGGCGCTAAGGTGTGGTGTGGTAGAACAAAGTGTGAACAAAGGGATAACACTGGGGTTTTGACCCACATGTTGTTTTGTTAGCGTTAGCATTCAGGCTTCTTTTATGTAGTCTAGGAGAATGAAGGCCAGAGATGAACTTCGGCAATTAGCAGTTCGAGGAGACAGGAAATGTGACTGCCGTGGCAACTATCAACCGCGGGGTGGTGTTTTATCTTTTGTTGTCTGTGTGTGTGTGTGTTTGTGTTTGTGTATGTGTATGTGTGCAGGAGAGGAAGAAAATAATGATGTGTCAAAATCAAGAAAGCTCAACGTGTAAACCCTGGCTTCGTTGCTGAGGAACTCAGAACAAAAAAAAAATGTTTCTCTCTTTTAGAAAAAAAAAGAAAAAAAGAAAAGAAAACAACTCTTTGAGCAATGTCATTTCATCTCTGTTCCCAAAGCGTTTTTCTGTCTCGCTATACTTGGGTCAAAAAAGGGAAGTATTGATGTACACACCTCACCTATTACTTAGGTAACATTTCCCTTGTGGCTCTTTCTCTCCCCTGTCGGGTGATACATTGCCCTTCAAGAAATTTTCACAGTTGGTACTAATTACACATAAGGTCACACACTAATCATCTTCTGCTTCTTTGTACACTAGCACTCTCGTTAATGGCTCCTCTAGGCTGAGAGGGATGCTCACTGAGATGGAAGATGGAAGGCAGAGCCATCAAAACAGTCGGAAGGAGAGAAAAAAACAAAACGAAAGGAAAGAAAAAAAAGAAAAAAACCCATGGACGGCGACGACGAGTGAGATTTTGCCCTGTTTCTTATTACGCCGGCGCTGGCTGACCAACGAAGAGGTGCTACTTTTGGATGGGAAAAAGGCCTCCTCGTCCAGGTTTATCAGAACATAAAACACAGCTATAAATTCAAACATAGTTATATTTTATGGTCCCTCCCTTACGGTTCCACTGCCACCACCCCATTCCATTCTTCCCCACCACTCTGACAGAAATACAGAGAAACCCATTTTCAAAAACCCTCAAGTAATTATGCACGATACAATGGACATAGTTACTGTAGGATTGTGTTTGGACCTTCGCCTTTCTTTCTCTACCGGTGAAGGTGACTGAAACTTACTGTAGCTAATTTCCTGTGTGCTGGCCTTCCTGTTTTTTTTTTTTTCACTCATCTCCTGACGACGACCACCACCACCACCACTGACGCCATCACACACACAGGGCAGCTCCAGGACCTTAACCTCAACCGTGCAGTAACCCCCTGGCCGCACACACACACACACACACACACACACACATACACACACACACACATGCACACACAGACACACACACACACACACACACATAACACAACCCTCATAACCCCCACCTCCACCCCTGCTTCTCTTTTACAAGCACAAACAATAGAGGCTCTAATGAGTTCCAGTGTGCAGGGGCCAAATCATTAGCCTCCCAAGCCGGCTGCACAGCGCACACAGCGAGGAGCGAGAGAACGCACTCCTCCGCTAGAAACACAGCCATTCATCGCTCAGGGCTGCTGTTACCTCAGCGCTTACACGTGCCAGAGAGACGGAATAACAGAGAAAGGGAGAGAGAGAGAGAGAAAGAGACAGAGAGACAGAGAGAGAGAAAGAGAGAGAGACAGAGAGAGAGAGTGAGAGAGAGAGAGAGCGAGAGACAGAGAAAGACAGACAGAGGGATGGAGAGAGAGAGAGAGAGAGAGAGAGAGAAAGAGAGAGAGAGAGGGATGGAGAGACAGAAGAGAGAGAGAGAAGAGAAAGAGGGATGGAGACAGAGAGGCATGGGGGAGGTGGAGTGAGATGAGACCAGAGCGAATACATTGCTCTTCTGGCCCAATAAACAAATTGTCTCCCAGGTGATGCCCTGGTCTTATGACAACTACAGAGATATGCAGCGTGAGCAAAACAGCCCATAGAGATATACTGCATGCCTTTTTTTTTGCTTGGGCATAGCTACAGCTACACTACCAGAGATTTTTAATAATTCTCTGACAACCAAAAAACCACAGACATATGAAATGAATTATTCTGCATGCCAGTACAAGTCAGTAAATTGCAAAATGTACTATAATAAACTAATCATAGCAGAATGTAACATTTTAAAAATAATTGTTTTTGGTAACTCAGCCACAGAAAGGATCTTGCTGCTATGTGAGGTTCACATTTGGAAGGAATCCATACAAGTAGCACAGACACACTGAACATCATGCAGCACTCCCAAGTCACAAACAAAAGAGACATGTCATAAATTTGCAGAACTCTTGTCTTCTGTTGCGAGGGGAGCGCTCTACTGTGTGTGCTGTGTGTGTGGCTGGGATGTGTTGTGCACAATTGTGCACCTGGGAAAGGGAGAGAGAAAGAGAGGAGAAAAAAAATGGAGAGGTAGAGAGAGGGGGGGGGAGAAAAAGAGAGAGAGACAGTGGGCAAACTGCCATGGTGCAGACCTTGATGGATAAAGTGTACCGCTTTTCCTCACCCTCCCTCTCCCCCCTACTACCACTCCCACCGCCACCACCACCACTACCACCTACCAATCCTCAACACGCAACAAAGAACGACGACAAATCTTCAGGGGGCACCGTGCAGCAGAAACAAATGGTGGGTGACTGCATGGCTATGATCCCTATCCATCTCGATCGGCGGCTCCGTGTGAGGTCGGAGCAACCAGACGCCAGGGTACGGCAGCGGTCGCCTGTCAATCCCTATTACTCACTCTTGCATGAAGATGGAGCAGATGCAATGCATTTCGCATCACCGTTTTCTGGCAACTTCCAACAATGATTCGGGCTTATAAAGTCTGGAAGTCAAGCAGACGGAAAACGCCACGGCGGGTTTTCCTGGTGATCATTTCTCATACCTGTGAATATCGGCAATACGTTTTATGGAATCGATTTTTTTTTACACAGGGAAGATATGTCAGGTCTCATTCACTTTTCAATTTGCAACCAAAAACTTTTGGGGAAGATCACGCTCGCAAAGTTATAATTTGAAATATATATAAAAAAATTCCCCCCCTGTTCATTTTTTTCCCCTTCCCTGGCATCCACATCCACAGCTTCAGCTCCAGCTTCTGGAGCCACACGGTCTGGCAGCCAAATAAAACCGTGTGATATATTGAAGTGATACAGAAATGTGACAAGTTAGCGATAGCGCCGCCTTGGAGGGCCTCTAATTGTTGTCTCTGAGATAATTGCATCCCAGTTGGTTTCACCACGAAATCCAGGAGTGGTGAAGGAGTTTTTTGAAAAGCAAGCCCCCAGTCCCTTATTTTTCTTTCTCCTTGTCACACACACACACACACACACACACACACACACACACACACACACACACACACACACACACACACACGCACACACACACACACACACACATACATACACACACACAAGAACTCGGCATTCAGAGCAGTTCCTCAAAGCCAGGCTGAGCCCCAGCTAGTGATGGCCTTGATGCATTAATTACGCGGCGGTAGGCCTCCCTCCATGCATAGGAGATTTTCTGTAAGCACCAGGCGAAGTCACACACCGGAAAGCGGTGAGAAATTACACGTCAAATCATTTACCGGCCAAGTGATCGGGGGTGGGGGTGGGGGTGTGGTGGGGCTGGTGGTGGGGGTCTATGTCGAAGAAGAAGGAGAGAAAGGGCCTTGACGGGTGGGTGCTGAGGAGGAACTTTTCACTTTAAACTTTTCAATCCGGCCTGCCATCAGTGTCAGTGTCAAGACCAGTGAGTGGTGCGCAGCAGTGCAGTGTGTCTTCCTCCACCACCGCCACTAATTCCACCCCTCCACCACCCCCCATCCCTCACCTCCACCACCGCCACCGCCACTAGCACCCTCACCATGTGAAGCAGTGCGGCAGAGATCACAATGCATTTGGAACGAGTAGAGAGACCGAAACAAAATGGCCTCTTTCCTACATGAAAATGAGCCACAACGAATTCTGACAGTGTGTGGATATAGAAACTAGAAACTAGCAGAGTCCTGGAGAAAGAGAGAGAGAGAAAGAGAAAGAGCGAGAGAGAAATGAAGTGAGAGTATAAACTAAAAAAAGGGAAAAATGCAAATGAAATGAAGAACGAGTGGGCCCTCATTGAGAAGAATGATGGGATAGGGGAAGGGGGAAAGGAAAGGAGTAGTTGGCAGCGTGGGGGTGTTGGTGGTGTTGATGGTGGGGGGGTGGGGGTGGGAGGGGGGGGTGTTACGGCAGGATTGGGGCTTCAGCAGTGTGACAGACCAAGACCTTAATAGAGTGGAATCCATTTGACAAGCATCACATCCTCCTCTCCCCGCTCTCCTTCCCACTCTTTAAAGCCCACTTCGGCTCCACAACTAATTTTGGTGCTTGGCTGAGCATGAGCACTAAATTGATAGCGGCATCCTTTACTGTTCGTACCGCAATGTCTCATATGTTTTAAACAGAGCTCCCAGTCTCTTGCCTCTTGCGGTGTGAAACACTGGGAAATATTCAGATGCTTTTTGTTTCTAACCCTCCCGTCCCCTTTACAAAAATTGAGAAATTGGAGCAGTTTTGGTGTGGCCAGTGAACCACACTGTGTATCACCTATCTGTCTTTTTCCTCCAGCTCCAGATTTTTTATTGCTCTTCCGCAGGAGCGAAAATATCCAAAATCCCAGAAACACAACAAGGCAAGCCAAGGTAGCCTCGCTCACTGGCTCACTGGCTCGCTCGGTCCCCTCACCCTCTACCCAATTACTCATCCAAAGGGCTGCGTTTGCTAGCCAGGCTAGCGCTATGGGAGTACCTCCGTTGAATTTTGGGTTTCGCTACAGTACTCTGTCAGGTAACACTACTTAGGCTCCATTTCGCCCAGAACCACATATTGGGTTTCTGTTTATCAGTGAGCAGAGGCTCGGTGGGAGGACTGAAAGCGATGACATTGAACATTAAGCTGGAATATGTGTGCTGCATTAAGGGATTAGCGATTGGTTATAAAAGCGGGCCCTGGCAATTTTTAAAGTTCAGAGAAAGTATCTGTCAACCAGGAAGCAAGTGTACGTATATGTATCCCTGTGAGGGTGTTGCCAGAGTCTTTACATGAACTGTGAAATTACATAAAGTGAAAAAATCTGAAATAAACTGAAGGTAAAGTGAGTATCCCAAGCTACTAAGTTTCTTCTGTTTGTTGTAGTTTTTCAGTCTGCCATTTTAGCTACCTGGGCGGTTGGATCATAGTTCAGCTCTGGGGTGGTGGTGGCCCAGTTCCCATGTAGGGAGCGTGGCCTTGATGCCTTGGCCCAGCTGTTCCTTCTTACTCTGTAGTGTCCTCAAACCACCAACATGAACACACACATGCGGGCACACACACACACACGCACACACACACACACTACCACACAAACACACTACCACCAGGTCCTGTTTACCTAAAACAGAAATGAAAGCCAAGCCACTGGTGTGGGAGAGACCTTTCCAGAAAAAGCTTCTCTTCTGTTGTATTAGGTGTCCCTTCTGGTATACATGGGACTTTATGACTTACACTTTTGGAAAGAGCTTTGGCAAAATATTTACTGTTGACCCTGACTGACAGGATTTCTGTAGACAAAATATTGCATAATTCAAAAGCAAATTGCCACAGCACATTTTGGGATCACACACACACACACACACCCTCACACATACACTCACACACACACACTCTCTAAGAGATTACTGGGAAAGGGAACAAACTGTAGTAGTAGAGGCCCCAAAGGAGAGTGCAGAAATAAATAGAAAGTGTTGAGCTCTCATTAACTTTTAACATATCTCTTCCTGAGTCGCGGCCTCAGGGGAACAATAGAAAGCCAATGCAAACAAGCTGTGAGGATGCGAGCAGTCTCCCCCCGTATGGGGGTAGGCAACCAGGAGATTGGAGGTGGAAAAAAGGCAGAAGGTAGTCAGGAATTTCTCCAAAAAATATATTCAGGTTTATTTTCAATAGTGCCCGTTTCAAAAGTTCCCAGTGGCAGCAGTAATGGCAGATCAAAAATTCAACAACCAAAAATCCCACAAAAAATAGTTATAAAAAAATGCTGATTCCAAAATGCCAAAAAAAATGATGCTAACACAAAATACAGACTTTTAGCTCCAGTAAGACAAAGTCAACAAACAAAGTAAATTAGCATCACGCATTTAGCACTTACATTTCACAGCATCACAGTTTCTGGTCCTTCTCCCTCTCTCCCTACAGTCCAAATGACTGCAGTTTAAATACTGGTTGGCACCCATTCTAAATTGGACCAATTACCTGCTTGTTAATCTCCCATTGGTGCTCAACCCAACCACCAATGACTTTCCCCAAATACTATTTACAAACAATAAAATGTTGTTTTGGCCAATAATAATTACACATATATTACACCCTCCACCAATGACGTCATTATAAATCAAACCAGAATTCCCAAATAAACGTACAAATGCTAAAAATAACAAACCAACGAAATAGTGGGCCGGATGAAGTGTTTGATTGACGGATGGCTTGGTGAAAAGGTTTGCTCCCCCAGCGGAAGCGTTTTCGCTGGGAGAGACTGGAAGTGGAGCAGGTGTGAGGTGGAAAGGTGAGTGGATTGTATCTGAAATGTTTGTACTGGCGATGGAGGGGAAACTATGGCGTGTTTGTGTAATGGAACATGGCTAGTGGGATCCTCACTAGATGCTTGCGATGTTTAGAGTGGTATGTTAGCGGAAAATGTTGTGGTGAGTGAAATGCGATGTCTCGCATAGGGGAAAAAAAAACCTCGTGGTTAATGGCGCCGCCCGCGGTCGCCAAACACTAACCAAACTTGCCCCCACAAAGTCATCAAACATTCCCCAACCAAACCCGACAACCCAAGTCCAATACACCGTGCATTTGTTCATATTACGTGTGAGTGCGTGTATGAATGAGTGCGTGTATGAATGGCTGCGAGTGATTGCCTGTGCGTGCGCATGAGAGAGTGAGAGAGAGAGAGAGCGTGCGAGAGTCATTTGATGCCTGACGTTGCAAGCGCTCGTCCATGAAGGTGTAAAACTGAAACGGTGAGGAGGGGGAGAGAATTCACCTCCTCACACTTCCCTCCCCTTCAGGAGTCCCGCCAACAGGGTGGCGGGACAAAAAGTCCGCTACCGCGTTCTGCTGCCCTGACCGAACCCATCAGACCCACCTCTCACCGGTGGTCTTTGCTGGGGATCGAAGCGAAACCTCTTCATGCCGTTCCGCGCCGCCATGAAGCTTTCGACCATCTCCGCCGCCCGCTGTCCATCTTGGGGCTCCCGCTCCTTCACCCACACTCTGATTTCCGGTGCCAGAGTGCGCATGTATTGCTCCAGGATGAGAGCCTCCGCCACCTCTTCAACCGTCTTAGTGGACGGCCTAATCCACTTATCGAAAAGGTCCTTTAGGCGGGTATACAGCTCGCGGGGGGTTTCTCCTGCCCGAATGTCTGGCTCCCGGAAACGACGCCGGTAGACTTCACCGTTGATCTCATACTTTGCCAGTATGGCCTCCTTTACCTTGGTGTAGTCCATGGCGTTTGCCCCATCCATCGCCACGTAGGCGCTCCGTGCCTTGCCGGTGAGGTATGGGACAAGGAAGACTGCCCAGTCATCCCTCAGCCAGCGGTATGCCGTTGCCAGCCGCTCAAACGTTGTCAGGTACTGCTCGATGTCATCAGAGTCCTCCAGCTTGGGGATGGCAGCCCTGGTCCATGCCACCGGTGTTGCTGGTGCTGGAGCTCTGGGCGCTGCTGTTGTTGGAGCTGGAGGCCCTGGAACTTGAGCAGGAGCTGCTGGTGGTGGGGCTGGGGCTGGGGCTGCTGCCAGGACTGGAATCTGGGCCACTGGAACTGGGACTGCCGGTGCCACGTGAACCGGGACCAGAACTGGAGCCACTGGAACTGCCGCTGCTGCCGGGACCGCCGCTGGAACTGCCGCTGCTGCCGGGACCGCCGCTGGAACTGCCGCTGCTGCCGGGACCGCCGCTGGAACTGCCGCTGCTGCCGGGACCGCCGCTGGAACTGCCGCTGCTGCCGGGACCGCCGCTGGAACTGCCGCTGGTGCTGCTGGGTACGCCGCTGGAACTGCCGCTGGTGCTGCTGGGTACGCCGCTGGAACTGCCGCTGGTGCTGCTGGGTACGCCGCTGGAACTGCCGCTGGTGTATACCGTCGGTCCGCCTCCACGTCCTCGCGAAGCTGGCTGAGTTGTAGCTGCAGACCCCTCCATCGCTGCTCCTGGACGTCAGCTTGCTTTTGCAGGAGCTCACGCAGCGCCGTGAACTCTGGTGACTGCATCCAGCCTCCCTCAGTCTGCATCTGGACCTCAGGCACGCCTGACGCTCCTCCCAGGGTCTGCTCCTCCCCAGGATCGGCCAGCTGGTGTTCGTGGTCCTCCCGGGTCAGCCTTTGGCCTTCCATGCGCAACCACCTTCGTCCCCAGCTGCTGCGACGTGTCTTGCGTGCACCACGTGTTCCACCTCTTCTCTCCAGGTTTCAGAGACGTCCAATCCAAACACTTCTGACACCACTTGTGAGGATGCGAGCAGTCTCCCCCCGTATGGGGGTAGGCAACCAGGAGATTGGAGGTGGAAAAAAGGCAGAAGGTAGTCAGGAATTTCTCCAAAAAATATATTCAGGTTTATTTTCAATAGTGCCCGTTTCAAAAGTTCCCAGTGGCAGCAGTAATGGCAGATCAAAAATTCAACAACCAAAAATCCCACAAAAAATAGTTATAAAAAAATGCTGATTCCAAAATGCCAAAAAAAATGATGCTAACACAAAATACAGACTTTTAGCTCCAGTAAGACAAAGTCAACAAACAAAGTAAATTAGCATCACGCATTTAGCACTTACATTTCACAGCATCACAGTTTCTGGTCCTTCTCCCTCTCTCCCTACAGTCCAAATGACTGCAGTTTAAATACTGGTTGGCACCCATTCTAAATTGGACCAATTACCTGCTTGTTAATCTCCCATTGGTGCTCAACCCAACCACCAATGACTTTCCCCAAATACTATTTACAAACAATAAAATGTTGTTTTGGCCAATAATAATTACACATATATTACACCCTCCACCAATGACGTCATTATAAATCAAACCAGAATTCCCAAATAAACGTACAAATGCTAAAAATAACAAACCAACGAAATAGTGGGCCGGATGAAGTGTTTGATTGACGGATGGCTTGGTGAAAAGGTTTGCTCCCCCAGCGGAAGCGTTTTCGCTGGGAGAGACTGGAAGTGGAGCAGGTGTGAGGTGGAAAGGTGAGTGGATTGTATCTGAAATGTTTGTACTGGCGATGGAGGGGAAACTATGGCGTGTTTGTGTAATGGAACATGGCTAGTGGGATCCTCACTAGATGCTTGCGATGTTTAGAGTGGTATGTTAGCGGAAAATGTTGTGGTGAGTGAAATGCGATGTCTCGCATAGGGGAAAAAAAAACCTCGTGGTTAATGGCGCCGCCCGCGGTCGCCAAACACTAACCAAACTTGCCCCCACAAAGTCATCAAACATTCCCCAACCAAACCCGACAACCCAAGTCCAATACACCGTGCATTTGTTCATATTACGTGTGAGTGCGTGTATGAATGAGTGCGTGTATGAATGGCTGCGAGTGATTGCCTGTGCGTGCGCATGAGAGAGTGAGAGAGAGAGAGCGTGCGAGAGTCATTTGATGCCTGACGTTGCAAGCGCTCGTCCATGAAGGTGTAAAACTGAAACGGTGAGGAGGGGGAGAGAATTCACCTCCTCACACAAGCACACATTTACACATGCACGTGCATGCTGTATGTAAGCAACACATACACACACACACACACACACACACACACACACATGTTTGACTCTCTCTCACATGTAACACAAACACAAACACACATGTGAGGCTACCACACAAACATATCAGCGGATTTAGCCTCATAAACATGCACGCACACACACACACATACACACACACACACACACACACACACACACACACACACACACACACACACACACACACAAACACACACACACACACACACACACCACAATGCTTTAAACTTGTGAAAAACCCTCTTCTGGCAACCCTTCTTGCACCCAAACTGCAGGCACACCAATACGTGGCATCAGGATGATCAATGAATGCAATATGCAGCATAGGACTTGTGGGCGTTGTGCTTCATGACCAAAACAAAACCTTGGTGCAAAAAAAAAAGAGGCCGTTATGATTCTTTTCCCCCCTCCATTCTGGTTGGTTTGTTCGCCTTACCTCAAGGCCGTGGGGGAGACACAGGGCATCCATTACATATATATATATATATATATATATATATAAACAGCTAGCGTGAGTTATTTCAGACCCCCATTTTTTCACACTTTTGGTAAAAATTAGACATAAATGGCGATCCGTCCCTGGTGACTGCTTGTTAAAAAGCACCATATGGAGCAGAAAACTATAGGCTCAGGGAGATGAACAGTCTGTGCCCTTAATGATGGTGGATTAGGGGGCAGAAGTCCCTCCGCTCACTACCAACCACACCCGCCCCCAAACACACACACGCACACACACACACGCACGCACATACACACACACACACACCTACACCTACACACACGCACACACACACACACACACACACACACACACAAACACACACACACACACACACATACATCCCATACACTCCCTTTAGCACGTTGCCCAGGCAGCGCAAAGGAGACTGTCTGTTTCCGCTCAGCAAACCTAATCAATGCGTGCCGGGGCCTCCACTCTGGCTCTGTCCAAGACAGGCAATCTGGACCCAAGGCTAACAGCGATTCCTAGTGAACTCAACACCGAACAAATAAACACACAGCAGAGAAGGGGAGGTGTGTGTGTGTGTGGGGGGTGGGGGGGGGGAATATACGTATGCGCACATAAGCTCCGTGTGCTTATCGCTAGCAAAACAACATTCCCATACTTATAATTCGGGGCCCTCTCCCTCTCTCCCCCCCTCCCCCCTCCCCAAGCCCTGTGTTGTTCTTTTTAAGCTCGAATTTATTTCGGGCCAGGGAGAGAGGAAAGGCTGGCCAAATTTAACATGTCATAAATTACACAGTTTCGTTCCTCAGCTTGCTTTGATTAGAAGGGCCAGGCTAATATATTCCATTTCCACTGGTGGTTAATAGCGGTAAGGGCCCGGTATTTACATAGCCTCTCCTCCCCCCCTCCCCCCCTCCACCCCCCCTCCGCCTGGAGAGCGCAGCCTTACAACCTGCGTCTACTCCAGCCTAATAGGGGACGATAAGGAATTACACCACATGAAAACGGCACACACTGCAAAAATATTACCCTAATATAGACGTGCAGACTTAACTGTAATCTACGTGTTATCTGAGACATTCGTCTTAATTATGGAATTTGTTTGTGTCTCCTCTCGGTCGTGGAGTGATGGTCAACGATGACAGTTTTTTTTTCTCTCATTGCAATGACAGAGAGACAGATTTGTTCAAGGTGGGGGTGGGGCGTGGGGGTAATAGGGATGAAGACATGGTTCTAGCATTCATATGTTGCCGATCATTTCGTTTCATTGTGTTCTTCCTGTTCTCGTCATTCTACCCTGTGCATTCCGCCCCTCGAGCTCACTGAGGTCGAAACCAGAAGCTTCGAATGTACACCAGTGTTTGGCAGATGACAAACTTTGAAACTGAGTTTGACAGCAGTCAAATTGCCTGCGAGTAATATGAAGTATCAGTGGGTGGGAAAGAGCAAGAGAGAGGGAGAGAGAGAGAGACGGAGAAAGAGAGAAAGAGAGAGAGAGAGAGCGGAGGCGTTGCATTGGAGAACGGCTCGATGGAGCAATTCGGCCGTCTGTCCCCCTCCCACGAAGCTTAGGGCACTGTGGGCTGGGGAGGGGGGAACACAATATGTGCGCCATTTGTTTTATATCAAAGCGGCCTGTCGGTGCATTCTTTTCTAAAAACAAAGTTAATTAAACATCAAGTGGAGAAGAAAGGCAATCAGATCCTGCCGTGAGTCACAAACTGCTGCTAAACTAGGGCAAGTCTCCCTTTCTTTGTGTTTTTTTTTTCCCATTTCTCTAATAGGAACCTACACGAGCATGTAGGCACATGACAACACATGAGAAGCATTGCACACAGACGCGCATATGGTAACGCAAAAAAATGCAAAAAAAAAAACACATACACTCACACATACACCCACACAAACGCTTATAAAGTTTCATTTGCAAATGTTAAACCACACACATCTGAGACACATATATATATATACACACACACATTTATACATTTTAGGATGCACATACACACACGCAACACAAACATACCAAAATATCCAGTCATACTTCATCACTGCCTGGTTGTGTTGTCTCAGTTGCTTGATTAATTCACATTCCTTCATACACATGCTGAAATGCTGCCAATTATAGAGCAACACATTCATGAGGACATCCACTGTCATTAGTGTTTCATTATTATTTGCTAAATCCATCACAGCATACTGTGTATTTTCACACAAAACTGTAATATTATAATTTACAAGGTGATAACAGGCAAGCCAGTGTATTTCAAATGTCTATGCTAATGTGATGAATAGGGGTACGTGAAAATACAAGCATACCACAGTCGTATCTAGCCATGACATGAAGGCCTATTTCAACACAGCATGCAAAACTGATGAATTGGAATGATTAAACAAAACTCCTCAAATACTGCAGCATTTTAAGCAAAACCAACTGCACCCTTCAGCAGCCCCTAACAACCCCCCTCCCTCCCTCAACTCCCAAAAAAAGTTATGCTGAGAAACAAAGACAGACACAAGCTTGATAACCACAGGCAGACAAGGCTAAGAACCGTCATCTGAAGATGATTGCATGAGCCAGGGGCCAGATCCTTGAGGAAAGCTGAGGGATAAAATGCTTCATCTTCGAGAGATAGGCTTGTGGTGGTCAAGCTAAAGCTGTGCTCTAATCATCCCCACTCAATTTCCCAAAGGGCTAAAAAGAAAAGAGATACAGTACATGTGCCAGAAAAAAAACACAAAACAAAACAAACACCAAAAAAGAGAAGAGAAGAGGTGGTCAAGGGTGACTTTGGAGCTTCTCTTTCAGCCGTCGTCTTCTTTGACATGTTTTCTTGGGGGGAAAAGCTCTCATCTGTTCTGGAGAAGAAATGTGGCATGTGTTGAGATAACACTATTACGCCTTCGGCCCATCCTGTATTTGTCATCGTGCTTATCAGTCTCTGGGGCGAGAGACACTTGGAAATGTACTGTAAACTGTTGTAATGAATTGCCCCCCCCCTGCACCCCCCGCACCCTGTCAACTCTGAATCCTCTGCCGAGGACAACGTCACTGAGTGTGCTTTCTGCTGCTTAGTTTTAACAAAACGAGTTAGCGTTAAGAGACAGTCAAGGAGAGTGTGACGGTATTTGATGCATGGCAGGTTGGTGCAGTCTCACAGCAGGTGGTGTATTCCTGCCCTCCTCTCTGTCTCTCTCTCTCTCTTTTTTTCTCTCTGTCTCTCTCTCTTTCTCTCTGTCTCTCTGTCCCTCACCTTCCTGTGTCTCTCTCCTTTTAGTCTCTTTCTCCTCTGCTGTCGGCCCTGGCTCCTGTCTTCTCATTTCCCTTTCTTTCTATTCTTCTTTCATTCTCTCTTTCTAGCCACCCCCTCAGTTTCCCCTCTCTCTCTCCTTCTCTCTCTATCTCTAACTCTCTCTCTCTCTCTCTCTCTCCCTCTCTCTCTCTCTCTCTAGCTCCCTCTTTCTCTCTCTCTCTTTCTCTCTCCTCTCTCTGTCCCCCTCTCTGCCTCCCTCTCTCTCTCTCTCTGCCTCTGTCTCTGTCTCTGTATCTCTCTCCCTCTCTGTCTCTCTCTCTCTCTCTCTCTCTGTCTCTCTCCCTCTCTCTCTCTCTGTTGTTCTTGCGTTGACAGAAGGTAGCCTATCAGCTAAGGCGGTGCGTAGAGTGAGAGCTATGTGCTATGTGCTATGTGCTCCAGCTCAGCTCAGCCCTGTGCAGAGTATGTATGAGGCACATGGCCCGCTCAGCAGGTAATGGCTAATGGAAGGGTAGAGCTGCCACAAGGCTTCACAAACACACACACACACACACACACACACACACACACACACACACACACACACACACACACACACACTTATAGAGACACATATACACATACAGACACACTGCACATAATGACGCACAAAGACACACACACTCACAAACAGACACACACACAGTTGACAGTGACTCATACACACATATAGATGCAAACACACACATATACACTCTGATACACTTTCTCATACACACATAGCCGTACACACTCTAACATACACACACACACACACACACACTCATTCATATTCTCTATTATAAACACTGTCACATACACAGTATATCTTTTGTGCCCGCTTTCTCTCGCACACACGTATATGCACCTACTCACCCACAGGCAAACACACACACGGACACACACCCACACACACACACACACACACACCTAGATGTCACCTAAGCCTCATGGCCACTTAATGACCCACTTAGTCACCGGTCACACTCACTCATCTCCCACCAGCTCTTATAATAAACACCTATTAATCAGGCCCGCTGTGTGTATACCATCATTCAGCCTATAGCTGCTCTCTCTGTCTGTCTCTCTCCATCTCTTTTTTCCCTGTCTGTCTCTCATAACATCTCTCTTTCTCTCTGTGTCTGTCTCTCTCCATCTCGTTTTCTCTCTGTGTCTGCCTCTTTTAACATCTCTCTTTCTCGCTGTCTCTCTCTTTATCTCTGTCTGTCTGTCTTTCTTCATCTCTTTTTCTCTCTGTCTGTCTCTCGCAACATCTCTCTTTCTCTGTCTATCTCTCTCTTTATCTCTGTCTGTCTGTCTCTCCATTTCTTTTTTTCTCTGTCTCTCGCAACATCTCTCTTTCTCTGTCTGTCTCTTTCTTTATCCCTATTTGTCTCTGTCTGCCTCTCACAACATTTCTATTTCTCTTTCTGTCTCTCTCTACCACTCTTTCTCTCTCGGCTTCTCTCCATCTCTTTCTTTAACTCTCTCTCCATCTCTCTCCGACTTTCTCTCTCCATTTCTCCCTCTCTGTTTTTCTGCCTAGTCTGGTGTCTTCTCATTGCCTCCCTCGGATTACAGGGAATATTGCAAAAAGTAAATTGTGCATGTAGTCCCTTTTGGGTTGTTACACATAAACAAGGTCTTTTTTCGTCAGAATGGAGATGTTCAGAGCTAAGAAGCCCATAAGACACACACCAGGGGATGAGTCCTGTGGAGAGGCTGTGCGCTTTCGCGTACACGTGGAGGGCGATCGTTATATGTGTGTGCGTGTGACCCCCGCAGGGTCTCCCTTAACCCCCCCCCATCACCGAGACATCCGCACATCCATTTCCATTTCAAAGATCCCCTTCTTTGCTCCCACACCCCCTAACCCCCTCCCACCCCCCATCCCACCTCAAAGTCCACCACCTCCCTCCACCCTCCACCTTAACCCCAAAAAATCACTCAACATGTCCCAGTGTTAGATGGATGGGAGAGGTCACAATGCCCGATCCCAACGCCACCCCCTCCCCACCCCAAACTTCTCTGAAACCACTTAAAGACACCGTGCGGTAAATCTATTCCTGACAATGAAACACTACGCTCTCATCGCTGGCTGCTGACTTCAAAGTTGGGTTTGCAATCGCACGCAGCAGTCTGGCTGAATTCCTACCTCCCACTCTTTAGAAAGAAAGAAAGAAAAAAAAGACAAGACAGAAAGAAAGAAAGAAAAAAGAAATAATCCAGGGGGGAGCCTCTGGAGAGGGATCTAAATAGGTTAACAGGAAGAGGGGTGTGAGAGAAAGAGAGAGAGAGAGAGAGAGAGAGAGAGAGATAGAAACAGAGACAACAGGGGGAGAGAGAAAGAAAAAAGCAGCCTTTGCAATCCTTTGCCGATGCCTCTCGCAAATTCACGTCATCAGGTGGGGCTTGTTACTCGACTCTTGGACTGGAGTGTTGAATGTTTTTTCGCTGTGTTAATGACTGCCAGGGCTCAATGGGGACCCATAATCAGGGCCTTTTCATCTGACGGGTCAAGATATGTTTCCCGCAATTACCACACAATCAATCAGGTCGAGTCCATTATTTGCATTTATTAATCATTCCATACTTCAGTCCAGTATGTACAGTTTATGTAATATGCCCGTGTACCATAAATATAAATGATGCAGATGTGGTTGTGTTGGCTGCTAAGAGCAGGCTGGTTACGGCGCATGGCGTAGAGGGGGCTTTGATATGGACTTTTGAGTGCAACACTGGGACAGTTTTGGATGCGAGATGAAGGGAACAGGGAGAAGGCCTTGGAGAAGAGCATCTCTCAGAGCCAGCAGCACACTTTTCATCATGTTGTCTCATGTGAGTCTCCTGCCTCACTTCAAAAGAATCCATCAAAATGTATCAATGCAATGCAGTGTGTGTGCCGTGTGTGTGTGGCGTGTGTGTGTGTGTGTACCGTGTGTGTGTGTGTGTGTCAGTGTGTGTGTGTGTGTGTGTGTGTGTCTGTGTGTGTATGTGTGTGTGTGTGTGTGTGTGTGTGTGTGTGTGTGTGTGTGTGTGTGTGTGTGTTTGTGTCTGTGTGTGTATCTGTGTATGTGTGTGTGTGTGTGTGTCTGTTTGCGTGTGTTTCAGTATGTGTATATGTAGGTGGGGTAAACCTATCCATTAATTTTTTTATATATATATTTTTTATTTTAGAGGCAAGATGACAGCTTTGTGGACAGATAATGCCAACACATCTTTGGGGAGAAAGGGTTCTATCAGAAACTGATTGAAAATGCCGCGTACCTTAGGTTTCAGGAGCCAATTACACCTTGCCTTTTTTTCTTGGGTTCCATCTTCTAGCAGGGTCGAGAGCCAACAGAAATGGATAAAAAAAAATCTGAGCCAAGAATGATATGAGAATCATCACCTCACAGTCCAACCCATCCCGTCCCCCATTCAGAAAAAAAAAATCAATTTTTGGAAAACACTGTATTGCACTCCGAATTTACCCTGCATTGAATTGTGTGCAGGCTCTCTTCAAATAAGCTTTAAGGAACAGCAAGCTCAACCAGGCCCCAAAGAAAAGAGATGGCAGGGGGGGGGGGGGGGGGGGGGGGGGGTTTGCTACAATTGCTTCTGCTATAAGAACTAGACTCTGTTTCTATTTCTCTGGCAGAAATCAGCCAACCATTGCAAAGCAATGCATTGCCTGAATGTACCAGATTAGACATGCATTAACATGTTTTCCACTCATTGTCTGTTTCACTACCTGTGGTTGAGGCTAGTAGCTGTATTACAAACAGGGCATGGCAAAAAGCACCCCCTGATTTCCAGTGCACACACAGCGGCTCTGTGACATTCAAATGACTCATCTCTGCATGCATCTGGAGCAGAGACATCGTGGAGGGGAGATACTCCTCAAAATGAGGCATGTGATACCAGCATGAAAGAAAGAAAGAAAGAAAGAAAGAAAGAAAGAAAGAAAGAAAGAAAGAGAATAAAAAAGAAAGAAAGACCCTTTGATGTGTCAGATGATGCATAAATAAATACATAAAAAACAAGAAATAATTCTGATCCTGTTGAATTCATTTTTGGAGGTATGTTCATTACCTCTGGCAAGGAGGTTATGTTTTGGCGTTTATCTGTCTGTCTGTTTGTTTGTGTGTTAGCAAAATAGCTCAAAAAGTGTGTTAGCAAAATAACTGAAAATGTCATAAACCTATCACTCTGAAATGTTGACAGTTTGTCGGTTTTGTCACTACCTCGAGGTGATTCTTTTTTGGTAAAAAAAAATAAAAATGGTTACCTCACACAAAAAAAATGGAATATTAACATGGGAAATCTACAGGATTGAGTTCTGTGCTCTCCAAATGCTTTTCTGGTTGTTTCTGCGCCCCTCATTTGCATTGTGTGGTAGGTTGTACACCTGAATTAAGAATTGAAAAGACAGAGACGACAGAGAGTAAAAGGCATTTGGAAATAATGCCCTACAAAAACATGGGGCAATGGGGAGCTCTGGTCAGGTTACACTATAATGTGGGAGAAAGTATTTTTACACAAGCTTTCCTTTTTTAGACAGGCAAACAGCACCACTAATTATGCATTCAAGCAAAGAAAAGAATGAAGCCTTGTTCTGCTCGTTGATGCTGAGCATTAGTTACCAAATAAATCATATCCAGTGATGGTATATTTGCATGTTGAAAATTTGTAATGGCAAATTGAATAGGTACGGAGTTTTACAGTAATTAGTTGACCTTTCCAAGTTCATCTGGTTTGCGCTTTGAAAAGGCGATTAGCATACTGAAGGTTAATGACAACTCAGTCAAATATGCGCTTGCTGATGCAATTAGAGAAAAAAATATCAGTTTTTTTTTTTTACTTTTTTTACAGCGTAAAAAAAGGAAAAATGTCTTACCACAAAAACCTGCATGTGATTAATGGTCATTTTTCTCTGAGGTACCTATATAAATAAATAAAGTAAGCTTTTGTCAGGTGGCTAAGTGCAAAGAAAAATGATAGCAGCCAAGCCTCTTTGTTTAAAAGTAGACCACCAACACCCACGGTTTCTCACACACATACACCCAAAAAACACACACCCACACACACACACAAACACACACATACACACACACACACACACACACACACACACACACCATGAGAGACTCAAAAATACCATGGCCAGGTTAATTAATTTCACTGATCCGCCATCCAAAACTGAGGATTATCAGCTTTTCGGCAGTGCCCGAAACCTCATTACATTCTTCATAGCCTGACGGGGACTCTCTCTCTCTCTTTCTTTCTTTCTTTCTTCCGGCTCCTTCCACAGTCTTTTTAATCCTCAGTGTTCCACAAGAAGAGCAGTCGTCGCTGTAGATAACACCAGAGGATGGGGGGGGGGGGGGCAGGTGCACTGGAGATGCAGTTGTCGGCCAACACAGCCCACAACACAGGAAGCGACAGGAAGGAAGCAGATGTTCGCCATGTGAGGGCGTCTCCTTGTTTATCTGCTGACGCACCGCAAGCAGCTTGAGCCGGCTCTCGGTTGTCGTCGCTGAGGGAAAAAGGGTTGCCAGAGACTCAGCAGGTACAACCCACCTCCATTCCTGCCTTCTTCCTCTGCACAGCATGCGTGGCACCTTGGAAACCACTGCTGAATCTTTTCAGGCTGCACACAACTATAATGGCCAAGGTTTTTATTTATTTATTTATTTATTTTGTTTCCTACAATGTGTTTAGGGCTGTATTTGTTGTTAAAGGCTGTAATTTTGTGGCTATTTGTTTGTAAATCCTGTGAAAAGCAGCTCATTTTTTTCCCTGCTGTGAAAGGTAATGGAAGGCACGGCGGTGGTGCTGGTCCATCATGCTATTGTCAGACAGCAAGGCCACTGGCTCGTCGTTCCTGTGACCCTGCGTCTGGATTGGAGGATGCAGGTCTGAATGCATCTGCAGTGGCCTTGTCCTGCCCTGGTGAGGCCAAAAGGGATGCCGCAGATCCCCCATGCACAGACTGTAATTGCTCTCCTCATGCTTTTTACTAGCTGTTACCGCAAGGAAAAGGTGAGAGAAGGCGGTGAAATGGTACATTGTTTACAGTCAGGAGGAAGGGAAAAAAGCGACACAACATACCCACAATGAACTCATATATTCAACTCATATATTATTGTTCTCACGTATGTAGCGTGCAAACAGAAACCTAAATCTGACACACAACTAGCCACTCTGCACCCACAATAAGGAATACAAAAATAGCTCGAGACACACATACACATTCATGCTGCATATTTCCCGGGGTCTGCTATACACCGGCGTGGCTTATCCTTGCCATATTTATGTATGATGTGAATTGCTGAAGGTAAGGCATAATCCGAACACATTAGGGGTGTGCTAACACTCCAAGCGTGACCTGAGACACCTATGTGTATGCAACACAGTGAGGCACCAGACTGACACAACGGCAGTAAAGAGGAGAGGAAATCATGAAATTGGATAATTTTCCCGCCATGCTGAGCGGCGGGTAGTAAACGCAGTGGGGTTCAGCCCACAACAATGGCGTGTAATGATGATGTACTCTGCACCCTCATTAAAGATTCAGCATAGCTGAGAAAGAGAAAAGAGAGAGAGAGAGAGAGAGAGAGAGAGAGAGAGAGAGAGACAGAGAGAGGTGAAAAGACAGATGGAAAGAGACAGAGGAGAAATTGTCTTCCTGTGAGAAGTCCCACAACTCGTTCTGCTGGAATACCCAGCTGTGGTGAACAGTGTCTTGAATCTAAGCCTGAATTTCCATGTTTTCATTGTGTTTTTTTAGTCCTTATGCAGGACACCCAATTTCAAGATCAAGCACAGTTTCCCAGTGGCCCTTCTGAGTGAGTGCCAGACAGCAAAGAGAGAGACAGAGAGAGAGAGAGAGAGAGAAGGGGAAAGAAGAAGGAAGAAAAAAAAATCAATCATTAGACGGTATTATTTATTGATGTAAAATGACCCAGTTTCAGTATTAAATTTTATAACAAGCAAGAAGCCGAACACAATGTCTCCTCCTCTCTGAAGTGCCTTTGACATGAAATATTAGATGTAAGAACAATGTAGCGTTGCGTGCAATCTGTGGACATCTGATCAGTGGGGCCCTTTGAAAGCGTACTGTTGGCAGAAATTTGGGAGGGATTTTTTTTTTTTTTCGCATGTGTGCCGCCAACCACAGGAAGCATGGAAAAGGAATCGAGCCTCAAAAATGAAAAAAGCATACAGTTGTATGACAAGATGCTTTATTTTCCACATTAATATTCGCCTGCTCGTATATTTCCCACGATGCATTCATACATGCCTCGCAGTGTTTGTCAGATCGACCTGCTACACGGCGCTACATAAACTATTCTCTTCAACCACAGTTGTGTCAGGAGCATGTGTTTCCCTCAATATGATAATGCAAAATGCATCAAGCTGGTGCTGCATTTATTTTTATTTCCCCCCTTCTTAAACTTTTGGAGAACTTCCATGCACCATTTCACAGGCATCTAGTTGAAGAGTTATGTTACATTAATGGTAATGTATTAAACATAAGATTCCTCCCTCTCAACGCTCTGAACTTTAAAAAATCTCAAAGAGGCATCCCTGTGAACAGCCGGCATCATTATGCCCCAGTCCTGTCCGTTAGATTGGGTTTCGGATGTCAGAGAAAGAGACGAACTTAAAGCTTCCCAGCAGTTATGCAATTTTGATACTTTCAGAAGCCAATTACAAGGGTCGTTCTCTAGCATAGGTAGTGGCAGAACCATCAAAAAAAAGCCAAAAAAGAGCCAGGCATTCAGCAGTGGCTCTGAGGTGGCACATTAGCTGCAGGAAGGCGTGGCAAATATACATATTTGAATTTGCATCGTGAAACCTCCACGGGTGAGCTGTCAGAGAGTGCAGCTCTGTCTTCTTCCTGGCTTCTCAGCTTTCCTGCACACTCCACACACGGAAATTGGGCCTTTCTACAGCTAATACTCTCTGCATAAACTGCAACAACGAGATCCTTATAACGTCCACAGTTGCATTGTTATGCATCATCATGCCATGTTTTTTTTTGTCGAATTTTCTTCTTCTTTTTCTATCCATCTTTTCACACCAACACTTTCTCTCAGTCTCTTTTCCTCCACTCAGTCTATTGCGTGCCCCGAAAGACTAGCTCAAACTTGGCCAAAGTACAGTCAGAAAGACCCTGGCCTGGCCGTTCGCTCTGTCCGCACGTCTCTGAAGTGACTTTGCAGAGCTCTGGCTCCTTGAGGACACGAGTGTACGTCCACAATCCACACCTGGCACACTGCTCCACATGTAAACACACGTGTGCAACCAGGGAGGTCCCTGGATCGATGGCAATTAATTCGTCTTCAGCCATCCTCAGTGGGTCCAAGTCCCAGCTCCACAGCAGGAAGAACATGTGAGTAAAGAGACAAAGACAAAAAGTGGGGGTAGAGGATGGGGGTTAAGAGTGACAGAAGGGGGGGTGGGGGATGTTGTGTGGTGGAGAAAACCTCCATATTTACCTCCAGATGCTGCAGATCAATTTGATGGATGTTTATTGAGCCATGCAGCAAAAGCAGGACAACCCTCCTCTGTGGAGTACATGGAGTCACAAGCTCAGCTTCATGGCGTTCATGTCCTAAAGGGAGAGATTTGAAACCGGATGACTCCAGAGTGTTATAACATTATGGAATAATAATTTCTCTTGCTTTGGTCGGCTAACAGGGCTTGAGTTAGTGGAAAATAAACCCTCGACGTCAGACAGCAGCAATTACTGGCTGGCCCCCGAAGCTCCACCATAAAACAATGGTTTAACTCGGTTCTGAAAATATTTAGGCAAATGTGCAGGGAGGGTTAATTAAAATGGATTGCTTCACCACCAGTCATAATGGTGTAATTACATGTTAATTAATTGTGTGCGCTGCTTACCCGTGGTAAATGTTTACCTGGCTCCGGGTTCAAGCCGAGTTGAAAATATAATTGTGCTCGGGAGACATATGGCTTACAGGAGCACACAGCGCCCACTGTCTTGGGAAAATTCAATCACGCCGTCTGCAGCAAGTAAATCGAGGCCTCGTTAGCGAAGCATGAGCACACACATACATAGACACGTTGTCCCAGATGTCAAGCTCAAGGGACCTCGACGGATCACACAGCGGGGCACGCAGACAGGGTGTAGGTGTCCCCCCAAATCTGTCTGGACAAAACAAAGATGTCTAGCCCGAGACACATGCTGATAAGGTCTCTTAAAGAAAGGCTGGTAAGTTGCAAATAACGCAGAAAATTCCATAGCTATTTATGTCAACAAATTTACTTCCAAGCACATCCATTAAAGTAATGTTTTACAAGTATATTGTTGTATCCAGTCAAGTCTTAAAATACCACATTCAGCTGTTATGGGTACTGGAAGATACCATACTTGATGTTCATGAGTGCTGCCTCTATTGAAACTAGCACACTGTGGCAGAATAACAACCATCCAAAACCAAAGGCTGGTTCAGTTTGGTAAAATGTAACAACTCAAGGCTAAAACAGCAGCTATAGTTAGTTAAAGACTCTTCAAAGGAAACAACACCAATTTTTCCTGGGCCACACCAAATACGTAAACATCATCTTTACATAAATGACCTGTCCTGGCTTGTTTACTAAGGTATTTGTTTGTGCTCATTTAGAATTTACGGGGGAACTGATAAACAGTGTGTCCTGACCTTGCAGAGAAAAATGGTACCCGACAGTGAAACTTTGTCTTGCACAGAATCCGAAATGCACGAATGCATACAAGGACCAAGCAGTAAGGAAAGGGAGAGGAAAAAAAAAGAGAGGGAGAGAGAGAGAGAGAGAGAGAGAGAGAGAGGGAGAGAGAGAGAGAGAGAGAAAGAGAGTGTGAGAGAGAGACCCTGAAATTTGTCTGTCAGTGCATTCCAACTCCTCATCAGTTTCAGTCACCCCAAGACCTTCTGACCACATCCCCTTGACCCTAAATACACAATTCTCTTTTTTCAAAGGAGTGTGTGTGTGTGTGTGTGTGTGTGTGTGTGTATGTGTGGCTGCACATGCATGTGGCACCTCCCCTGGTGTGTGTGTGTTTATGCCTTTGGGAGATGTTGGGTGAAGCACCAGTGTCCTCAAAAGAGGAGGAGAAAGAGGAGGAGGAGGGGTGTAGGAGGGGGTGGAGGTAGCTGGTCACCGCCAACCACCAAACACCTCATCATCTCAGCCTTCAATCTGATTAATGGGCAGGGCCCTGCAGGGTTAAACAACCGCAACGGCTGCCATTTATTGGCTTCAAATGTGTTTGTTGACAACTTGTCCGGGACACACTTAACATTTCATCCAGCGGGTAGGACGTTGCCGCCACAGCTACCAGGGGGTCACGAGGTCAGGTTATTACATTACCATCTGTTAACAATGCAGCTCCTCTGACAGAGAAGCGCTTATCACACCGACGGCCGCAACGCATCGTCTGGGTCACATTAGGCATGTGATGGTCTGAGGCCAATCGGAAGCCAGGGATGTTTGTCGAAGCGTAATCGGAAACACATGGGAAATGTGAAACGAAAAACCAAACCAAAAAAGGGAAAACGCCCTTAAATGTGTAAACTAAAAAAATGATCATTTTACCAAGTTAGAATGCCACGGAACAAGTTTCCTAGCGAGATTGAATTTTTTCATCATGTTCCTTTTTTTATTGAATTACGGAATGACTTGAGTAGCGTCAGAGGAGCACGGGGAAAAAAGTTGCCAATTAGTTCGGCATAAAGCTGCATATTTACAGCATGCAGGTCCTGTCCTATCGTCTCAGCACGAGCTTCTCTGATTTATGAAGGTGCTTGTTGTATTGATTTAACTATTCATAATGTCCAGAGGGTTTAGTGCAAACACTGTGGTTTTGCTAAACACATGTCCAAGTCCTCAATAGGGTCTCTAAACGTTGAAGACAGGCAAACATCCCATTTATGTGTTGGCAACCAAGCATGCCATTCCAATCAGGGATAACAGAACAAAGTCATCCGATTTTTATTTGACTCAATCGGCCTCCATATCGGCAGCAAACTAAGACACAAGTCTGAGTATGGACTTCCTCTATTGATACACAGATAAAAGCCCCAGTGATATTTCATTGTTAACTGATGGCCCTTTGGCATGGACGGTGAGCTGGAAGCAGGTCTCTGCACAAGCATTTTTACGTGCCAACAACAAAACAAAATTGCCTGAATAACGTGTATGCAATAAGAATTTAATTACGGTATTACAATGAAGACTGTAAACACGGTCAGGGAAACCAAAAAAAAAGGGAAAAAGAAAAGCCTTGTAAACAAGCGGCCAAGGAGGCCTTGTGGACCGGCCTATTTATCACCCCTGCAGTAAACTGTAATTTACAGTTTTATGCACAAAGACTCTGATGCGACTAATTTTATTCCTGCCTCTGCTAAGTGAACAATAAATTGGCCCATGGATTTATATCACTTGCCCGATGCCCAAAGGCTTTGCACAGCCTCAGCACAATATTATTGGGTAGCGCAGTAGGGGGGCTTTTGATATTAGCCAGAGTCATCGTTGTCATCGGCTGCACATATTACTTTCCCCCTTCCAGCGTGGCCTTCGCTGAGCCAGCTACAAAGGACTTATCACATTCATCGTCCACAGCGTAGTGAGTGTATGGCTGTGTTTACATATGATACAGTAACACGCACACACACAAAAACTCACGCACACGTACACACACACAGATAGACAGAGGGGGGGCTTATGGATTTCAACTTTTACAAAAAAAAGTGTGTGAGATGAGAATGAGTGTACAAACATAATATTGAGGGGCTCCGGGGTTTTAGACCTGTGGGAGAGACCTCAGAAGAGATGTTTCACTCAAGACACACACGTGGTGCGAAATTAAGAGCTCACTCAGCGCTTGCTTGTGGCCCACTGAGGCTCACCTGCGCCGCTACCGCGCCAGAGTCAAATTTATAGACCAGGGAGGAGTGAATCATTGCATTATTACCTAGTCTTATCAGAGTTGATTACTTCGGAGACACCCTCAGGTGTCTGGGTCGACCGTGTAATGAAACCTATCGTGAATCTATGGAAGTAATAGTAGCCTCAAGTGCAATATTGATTGGGGGAATTCATATGACTAAATCTTAAGCACAGACGGGGGAAAAATCTGTTAAAAAAAGCTGAGACAGTGTACATACAGTACGGGGACTAATTAATTATACCTCTCCCTCAAAAAGTAAGCTAAATTTATGAGCACAAGGTTATCATTTATAATTGTAGACAGGCACTTGACTATGACAGTGACTTAATTTCTTTGTAGGACGTGAATTATGCATTCAGAGCAAGGTTGTTGTTTATGAGTGTATGTTTGCATTGGTGGAAAGGCAGTGACTCATTTTGTGAGTAGGGAGTGGATTTTGTTAATGCTGGCATGCAAATTTAAATTTTGACAGCATGGCAAACGTCCCCAACCACCACTGCCATCACGCAGACACACACACAGATACACAGATGCACAGACACACACACACACACACAGATACACAGATGCACAGACACACACACACACACACACACATATATACAGAGAGACACAAACACACACACACGCACACACATACAGAGACACAAACACATACACACACAGATACACACACACACACACACACACACACGTCTTTGCCAGGTGACACGGAATGAGAACTAATCCCCCCTGCATTTGCACTTATTTGGACCCAAGGTGAGGCCCCTGACATTTTCAGCTGATTAAGAATTTCGCCAAGGCTTCCCCTTTGTGTCGTGTCAACCGCTTTGACATTGCATTAGGCCATTTCATTATCATTCAGTCACATCTAATAAGAGCCCTCGGCTGAAACCTGGGGAGGTGCATTAAGTGTTGTAATGTATGGGTAGCAAAAAAAAAGGGGGGTGGGGGTGGAGGTGGGGGGAAACCAGGCCCTTAACTGCTAGATAAGTGTGGCTGGGCTCTTTGCCCAGAACAAATTGCATTTATGTCACATTATGTCTCTGGTATGTGCATGAATTAAGCGCTCACTGGGACTTCCATTATGCTTTTTAGAATTTTTTTTTTTAGGTAAAGGTTGAGAAAGATATCCATTTAAAGCTTCTTTTGCCCTTTTATTTGCAATGCAAAGCAGGAGAAATTAGATATTTGGCTAAAGCACGACGCTGACACTACCAGAAAGTTCAGCGAAGGCAGATTCTGGGGAAGTGGTGAGACCTCGTTTCACAATATATGTGGAATCTCATGACTGTTTATGTTTAACATTTTCCATGGATTCCCATGGAGGTGTGAGGGTTCTTTGAGTATATACAGAATAGCTCCTAAAAAACGCTAGTATTTTGGAAGGCCATGAACATTCCCAACACACTCAGCTGGTCTTCAGATGTCAGATATAGTCAGCAATACACAAAAAATGTGTTTGTCAGTGCAAGTAAAACATATCTGTTTCCCTCTGCTGTTTAACACCCCTGTGCATATAATTTGTTTATTCACTTACAGGTGCATTATCTCATTTCTGTGTTTGCTTCCCTCTCGTGCTCATCATTTTCCAGTCCAGTCCACACATTGTTCTTTATTTAGTCTGTCTCTTCAAAACCTTCAGTAAGATTGGCCCTCTTTCCAAACTGGTTTCTGTAGTCAAGTTTTCAAATTCTAATGCGAGTATTGCCTATACTGATACTTTGCATGTGACTGTGTTTTTGCCAAAACAATAAAACACTTCAAAGTCTATATACGTTAAAAGTTAACAATCATATATTGTCAGTGTCAGGGATTATTCATCACACAGTCATTACTCAATCTTAATTTACCTTGGGGTTTAAAATGTTTGCTTCAATGACTGAAAACATTTAAAAAGCAGTGTTAATCTATTCTGATGCAGAATTAGCCGTGGTCTAATTCAACTCTACAGTATGTGAGAAAGCAATTAATGCACATTGTTAAATGTGGTGGCGCATCTAAGCTGAAGTCTAACACCAGATTCAGTCGAGCTACTTTCACACTAGGATGAGATTAAATGATGCTTGAATGATTTTTAAATACTATCCTATTAGAGTTCATTTTACGCTAAATGTTTTACAAGCAATATAACTTTATATTCTTCAAGTGACTATTTCAAGTGACTCTATGACCAAAGTCTTCTTCACTATAGTCCTACTAATGCAGCACTGCTTATCTACAGGCAAAGTCCCTCTCTCCACTTACTACTGAGAGGTGGGAAACAGGCTTCAGAAAGTCCTACCATGGGTTTTAAGACATGCACTTAAAACAGATGAACTAATTAACAAACTAATTAGCTCATCTGCCTGGCTAAAGAATTGTGCTAATTAAGATCAACCTAGCTTAATGAATGGACGAAACAAATACCCCAAAAGAAGTTTCCTCTCTAAAAAAAAAACAAGTTTTACACCTCTGTCTGGAGTCTATGTCTACGGAGCCCCTTATGACATAGCACTGTTGAGCGCTTAATGGGCCTGCACGAGATGTGTAGCTATGCCTATTTGTGCTTCTGCAGTGTGTGGAGTCTCAAATATAGTTGTTAGCTTAGGAAGAAAAAAAAACAGGGGAAAGGGGAAAAAAAAGCCACAACAACAAGTTTGTGTCCCCAGGTATGTTATTACCACAGAAGCGATTTGCATAATAGGTGTGACAAACAAGGGGACGTTGGGCTCTCTCATTATATTTTGGGGAGAACAAAAGTAACGGAAGTCGAGGCAGCTGGTTTTGAGGGCTCGGTGCGCAACAAAGAACAAAGGAAGCCATGCATACCCCGCTCCTTAATGCCGTGATAAGGTGCCAAAGCACAAAGCAGCTATTCTTGGCCAACCCTCTCACAGGTGTCATGCAGATTAAAGCAAGCCAGTGCGTGATCATGATGGTTTGGCTGATCAGGTGCTGTGAAGAACAACAAAAAAAAAACACAAGATACTCTGAAAAAAAATATGTCAGACAACCCACAAAGAGCCATTCCCAGAGGATGAACTGGTGTTAACGTGAGATTCCTATCACCGCCGCCGTTGTATTTCAAAAGGTGTCTGATGGCCTCAGCTGTCGCAGTGATGTGTCATAGATCCGCATCAAGAATTATCCGATGTTATTGTGAAAGCACTCTGCACTTGACAAAGACACAGGCCCTTAATGCGCCAGGCAGGACGTTAAGCCTCAGCGGCATCTCAATCAATGCAGATGTTCAAAGTGCAAAGACACTTAACAACATCTCCTTCGAGAACATACACCTGAGACAAGATGCCATCCGTACAAGTGCATTTTCTTATAGTCAGAAATGCTTGAGCACACTACTCAGGGTACACCTATGGCTCTCACGCCTTTGCAGTCTCAGCTGTTACCGTGAGAGAAGTGGAACGCGTATAACACTTATACTGAGATGAAACCACTTACCATGAAGAAAAAAATATGTATAAGATCATTGCACCATCTGCTACACATTTCAAGCATGTCACAAACGTGTTTGTGGCTATGCACAGCCAAGATGCAGTGAATTCAATATAAACAGGAAAGGGAAAAGACAATAAGACGGAAGAAAGATTAAAAAAGGGATAAGCAAACGTTATGTTTGTTAGTTTAAAAAGATGAAAGACAAACATGTTTTTTAGATAATGGTTATAAACACTCTAAACATGTCAGAAACAAAGTTAAGGAATAGTCTCAATTGTATGTTAGCCAAGTGTTGCAAAAGACCCAGCATGTTAATCTTTGTTTTGTCTCTCTTTGCATTGTTGACCTTCCCTGCCCACAGAATGTCATGACCTGGAGATTCAGCTGCATAAACATGATTTTACTGTCTGCCTATTATCATATCTCTGGGTCCACATCAGCATTAGAGAGGGGAGAGAGAGTGCCTTGGCAACGAGAAGAAGCCTGTATTATTTCTCATAAAAAGGAGGTGTCAGGTCCTTTGATAAATTATGAAGGGGGCTTTCAAAAGGGAGAGCCAGCGGACCGTTGACGCGTCAATATCCTGTGGCAAGGCTCGCTGTGTTTTTCAGCCAAGCCGTATGCAAACAGAGCCTTTGCTAGCCTACCTGCGGGAGCACCAGAGGTCTTTAATTTCCCCTGTCAGCTCCCTCGCATGCCAGTCATGCTCATCTCTTCCCCACCCCGACTCCCTGTCAGCCCCGTCTTTAGGCAGGTCCCATTCTAGCATTTTCTCTGATTCCAAATCAGTCAGAGCCACAACAATGTGTAATAATAAAAAAAAAAGGCTCTGTAAGGTTCTAACATTTGTTTATGCCCAGACAACAACAACAGTCTGGAACAAATTCAGTGGACTGTTGTAGAGATGTGGTGAATAAAACACAGCCTTTTGTATTCCATAATTCTGATCAAACGGAAGGTGGTGGGTTTGTTTGGGTGGGGGCGGTTGGTGGGAGGCTATGGCAAGAATTGAAAGGATATGTCAAAGCATGGAAGCATAGCTGAGAACACTACTGCCAAATCAGACCAACACATACAAAAAATAATTAAATAACGCTTAGTCATTCACTAAGCTTTTGTATAAATAGAATTAACAGGTTATTGTAACAGGTGAACAACAGGATATTATTGCATATGACCAACCTGCGCTAAGCAGACATGAGACAAAATAAAGACAACAGAAAGAACAGAGAAATTTAAACAAAAGAATTCTTCACACACCCATTATACACCTTTATTTGCATACACAAGCCCTCAGGATAAAATCCTCTTACATACTTATTCCTATATGCAAATTACAGTTTGTGCAAACATGGTCATCCATATACGTACACCCTAGGGTACACATACACACACACACACACACACACACACACACACACACACACACACACACACACACACACACAAACATGCACACCATAAAAATCCCTTTAGTGTGGTCTGTTGTGTTTGATTAATTTATAAAACTATGAATAAAAAAAGAATAGAAATGACAAGAGACTGGGGCTTTGTGCATGAAAGGGCAAAGCTGACTTGCATAAAATGAAGTTCCATCCATCGGTGGGCACCTGGCAAAGGTATTGTGTTTCTCTCTCTCTCTCTCTCTCTCCCTCTCTCTCTCTCTGTCTCTCTCTTTCTCTGTCCCTCTCTGTCTTTCTGTCTGTCTCTCTCTCTCTCTCTCTCTCTCTCTCTCTCTCTCTCTCTCTCTCTCTCTCTCTCTCTGCTGTCTTTATTCGGCGCAGAGAGGTGACTGAATGTGCGAGAATGACACGCTGCCAGGAGTTCAAGTTATCAGCCGAGTGGAAAGCAGTCCCAGTCACCAGTGCAGTGTGCTGAAAGGACGCCATCTTGCTTTCCAACAAAAGGCTGCCAAGGGCTTTTTTAAAATTGGGTGATGATGTGTTTCGGAGTGGGCCATTATCACTGCCCATTATTCAATATTGGGATTCTATTCAATTCCATTATCTCTTCAACATAAACGGTAATTTCTCCCTCCAACACACATTTTGTGTGTAGGTGGTGGGTTTAAATACTAAAATGATAATGGTACATGGGAAAAGAGCTTTTTGAAAATGCTACGGTAATGGAAGGGAAATCTTGTGAGATGATTTACTCTTTTGTGAGATGCTTTATTGATCCACTGCACAACTTCAATGTAACTCATATCACAATCATTTTAATGTTGTATTGGATGATATTTGAAAAAAAACATACACAGAAATGTACTAAACCAGCCAATACCATGGTGCCATTATTTCATTTAACGGTGTACTGTGGTAGCATGCTGTTTACAAGGAGGATTACTGAAGAGGTCATGTTGCAAAGTCAAGCATTGCCCTTGAATTATCATTAGATAGACACAGTCATTATTTTATTTTTACCTTATTTACTTTCAGCAGTACTGTGCATGAGTACATGGCCAGCTTTTGTCTCCAGAGTATTCCACCTCCAGAACTTGAAAACCACCATTGCATCAAATATGAGCAGTGAGGTTATTGTGTTAAAATACCCAAGGGCCCTGACTATGGAACCCATACAGCAGTTCTGAATTTAAAGTACCTGGCATATAAATAGAAACTCTAGAAAAATAGAATAAGGCTTTGCCGTTTTTTTTTTTTTTTTTTTCGGTGTATACAACAACAAGGCTATAGCAACTGACAAATTTGTCTAATTGTAATGTTTTGGACAGAAAAAAAACATGTCCTGTCTTGTAAACGCCTTTTACAGAGATTGCAAAATAGGCTCATAAACCAATGGCGTACTGAGTCCTTTACAATGCTTGCGCATAGTCTAACATGCTATACACAATTAAAGAGAAAGCAGGTGTTTGGTTGTGTGTGTGTGTGTGTGTGTGTGTGTGTGCGTGTGCGTGTGTGTGTGTGTGTGTGTGTGTGTGTGTGTGTGTGTGTGTGTGTAAGTGTGTATGCTGCCACAGCATAACTGCCAGCCTAGCACACTAAGCCATGAACAGTGGGAGCCCTTTAGAGTCATATTTGGTATGCAGTAATCAAGAAAGCAGGCCAAGAATAGACCACAAACATGAATGGCATATGGACATGAACAAACTCCAATAAAGGCAGGTAGGAACAGTTTTAGTGAAATAACCCCCTGTGGGGTTGTTTTTCAGCTTAACTTGTTTTCTTCCTGATTCCAACACCATCAGGTAACAACTTGTCGGACTTCGGCCAACACCATTACTTGGTGGATTATGAAGTACAACATTTAATTGAATTACAAGTCGCTCAGTGTCTTCTGAGACTGGTTCCATCCACTGAAATTTAATGGGCCAACAAAGTGCATATTGGGGACCTCTCAAATGTTGTTTAGCATCTGCAATGAAAGTGTACAGACTTGGCACCGAACTCTGTATAAAAAAGCCAGTAACCACACAGACGTTGCTGCCCGAGGAGCTTATTTTAAGTTTTCCTCCTTCTGACCTGTATTCTTCTGGGTGGTTCACTCTGATGTGTACCCATGGGGGATTTTTTGTGTCGACACACATGCTATGTGAGTTATTTTTGTAACACACCTACTTCTGGGCTAAATATAGAGATATTACCAGGACAAATACACTCGGCTGCACAGCCTCCTCCTACCATGTCCACAAGGTTAAATGCCTAAACTCCAAATGGTTTCCCTTGAAATTCTTAGCCATTATTGCATGGTTTTAAATATTCCCAACTCATGTCTGGAGAAAGAGAGAGGACTCTTGGGAATATACAGTTGACTGTGCAACATGCATATGCTAAAACATGCATGCCAGGAGACCAATTATCTGCAACCACGCAGCCACACTTACAACAAGTACATTTTAAGGAGAACAGAAGCTGTGGTCAGCAACCAAATTGGATTTCTGATCATTATAAATATGTAAAATTGTCACCTCACCTCACCTCACAACACAACACAAAAAAACAATATCACCACCAGTTTTCTTCTGCTTTCTGGTGCCCTCTTTAAATTGCACTTCATTAGTAACATAAATTTAACTGGACAATATATGCTCTAAACTTTCCGCTACATGTTTAAATAAAAATAATAAAAGAGCACCCTAAAAGTTAACACCCTGGAAAACACTAAGGCAGTAAAGAATGTCTCCTTTTTATGAGTAAAGGTGAATCTGGCACCTTCAGCTTCTTGTAAAAAATCCACTCCTAGGGAGCTACAGCAGCATGACTGAACAAGAGCAGCTGACAAGGCAACGAGGTGTGGTTGTGAGATGTTCCGCTGCCATGTTGGTGACAACAGTGATGAAGACAGTATTTACTGTATGATGATGATGATTATGATGATGATGATGATGGTGATGATGGCGATGACAATAGCGATGATGATGGTGATAATGATAATTGATGATGATAATAATGATGATTATGATGATGTTGATGATGATGATTATGTTGATGATGGTGATGATGATAATAACAATAATTATAATGATGAGAGTGATAATGACAATAATAATGATGACGTTGATGATGTCAATAATAATGATGATGATTACAATGATAATGACAAAAACGGTGATGGTGATGGTGATGATGGTGCACATCTGCTCTGCGAAGAACCGCCCCCCCCCCCAACACCCCCCTGCTCTCTCTCTCTCTGACCTCCAGTCAGCACCGCAGGACCTGCTGACTTGCCGACTTTGGTGGGTGGCACGGCATGCCACGGCGTATTGAGGCGCTGGGGAACGCGTGCCAATGGCACTCAGCGTGACTGACAAGGGGGCTGCGTTGGCGTGCTGCACAGGGCTCTACAGGGGCTCTGTGGCGGCGAATGCGAATCATGGGATGTCCCTTTCAATCTACGCCTGTGCCTGGGCAGGCAGGCCCAGAGACCTGCTTACATTACAGCAGAGAGTCAAGAGCGGTGGAAAAGGAAGAAGGGCGAAAGGGAAGGGAAGGAGGGTACACACAGACACACAGAAGAACAACGAGACTACGACTCTACACAATGACATTTTGACTTTATCTGCTCCATTTGTTTATGATTTATTTTTTTTTCTTAAATCTTCTGGCACAACGTAAAAATGATTCTTTCCTTGATGAGTTCATTTGTTTGTGCTTGGGATGAGGGATTCGATGTCAGGATGCTGGCATTGTTAGGCCGCATCCTCCCCTGTCAGCTCAGATATGACAACTCCAACCAGATGTTATTGTGCGGGAAAATAAATGGCTATCATCTGCACCCAAGCCCTGGCGGAGTAGAGGAGCGAGCTGAGACAGCCGAGCGACTGGAGCTTGGCAGCGGTTCATGGCAAATACAGCCAGATAGTCCCACTGCGGGGGGGGGGGGGGGGGGGGGGGGGGGCATGTGGAGGGTCTGTGTATTTGTGTGTGTGTGTGTGTGTTGGGTTGGGGGGTGGCAGAACAAAACAGCCAGATAGTCCCACTCTGGGGGGGCATGTGGAGGGTGTGTTTGTGTGTGTGTGTGTGTGTGTGTGTTGAGTTGGGGGGTGGGGGGCTGGCAGAATAGAACAGCCTTCCTGTTGATATGAGGCAAGCATCCACAAATATCAGGGATGTAGCTGCTTTCCTGTTGATGTGACATGGCTTATGGCCGCCCGTCTGTGTGATCAGAGTGAAAAAGACTCCAGGGGTTTGGAGGGGGTAGAGAGATATCCTAAGCTGACATGCTAACGAGCGTGGCCCCATGTGAACTGAACTTAGATTAAAGAGTGCACAAAATGCTAAGCACTACATTTTTTTTGTCAGTGCGTCAGACTCTAAATGTACCAGGCTGCTCTGACCAGAGCTCTTAACTCTGACATTGATATCTTAAAAACACCCGCTGACATTTAATGCCATCATGGTGGCAAGAAAGGTCCCAGGCTCCAGGAGGGTTAAGGAACTCATAATTAAGAATTGTAATATACCTGGCAGAAGCTGTATATATCAAATGAAAGGGGCAATATCGAAGAGTGCTCAGGAGTGATGAAAATCAAGGTTACTCGGCAGTAAATAAGACCCAAGTAAACTCCCCCTGGTGCAAGTGTCAGCTCAGACAGTCACACTCTGAAACTTTTTCGGAAATATTAAATAAACTCGATAAGCTGTGACGGTTTCCGGCTGCTCTGCAAAAATGGGGTGGAAATCGTGGGCTGTAAATCAAGCGATGCTGATCATTATCCCAGACCACCTTGATTAATATGGGTGCTTGAGGGCACTATGCAGGCATTAGAGGGAGCATAGTGTGTGTGTGTGTGTGTGTGTGTGTGTGTGTGTGTGTGTGTGTGTGTGTGTGTGTGTGTGTGTGTGTCCATGTGCGTGTGTGTGTGTGTGTGTGTATGTGCGTGTGTGTGTGTGTGTGTGTGTGTGTGTGTGTGTGTGTGTGTGTATCTCTGTGAGGAATAGCGCTGAGCTGGCACACACTGTTGGACTACAGAGGGTGGCCTTCCTCTGGTACAAGACGCAGGCCTGAGGAAGTAAGACGTAGTGTGCATACCTGGGCCAAGTGGCTGTCTGGGGACCCAAATATCATAATATCCAAGGGAGAGCCCAGGCTGTTGACACTGGCCCAGCGACAGTCTAAACACTGGGAGCAGCAAATCGCCCCCCGACGGGACCCTGGGAATAGTGAGGTATTAATAATTCAAGGTGATCCTAATCTTAACAATCGCCAGGACTGTTACCCATTACCCTGCCATGAACTGACAAGGTTTGTGCGTGCATGCTTGTGTGTGTTTTAATGTGTGTGTGTGTGTGTCTGTGTCTGTGCGTGTGTCTCTGTGTGAGTGGGTGGGTTTGTATGCGTGTCAGTCATAATCTGGCATTCTTAGAGGAAGTTACATCAGCCATCATGGACAGACACAATCCCAAATCTGTGTATTTGGGCTAAGCAAGACTGTCCATGGCAGAAACCAGATTGCTTTTTGCAGATTGATTATTTAAAGAAGTGAGAAAAAAGAAAAGGTTTAGAGAAAAGCACAGCTGCGCCAAACATGAGGCTCTTATGCTAACCTGAATGCAGGTTAAAAAAAAAGTGCCAATGCAGCACTCGTTCACCGTCTGGGACCGCTCGTTTACGGGGTCTTGTTCTTAGATTACCATTATGTTCCTCGCCCACATCAAATCGGCGAGGCTCAGCTATCCAGCTATCCCCCTGTCTCTTGTTTTTCAGCTCAGTGGCACAAGCCGGAGCCATCGCTGGGTGCAAATGGGTCCGTTTGCTTCCCACCGGGAGCTCATGCAGGGCGGGTGGAGAGGGGGGGTGGGGTGGGGTGGGGAGAGAGTGTGGTGGTGGGGTGAGAGTGAGAGTGTGGAGAGGTCTTGTCTCACCCTGCCCATCTGAGCTCTACTGCCGGGCCGCGCTGCGGGATAGAGGCTGGGGCAATCAAGCTCCTGCCGCCTGAGCCTCCTATTTTGCATCCGAAATCAAGGCAGCCCGGCCTTAAAAAAAAAAGCCTTTAAAAAAACTACACCTATCTGGCCTGACCCAGGGGCTAACCGCATTACTTTAGGCGGTCATCAGGATCATGGATGTGGAAACGGGTGAGGAAAGTGAAATTCAAATGACTGCACGAAATATGTGGAATAGACTAATTTGACAGACATTTGGCAGACTGAAGTTGACAAGAGGGCAGGTATCCCTCTACAGTACATACTAAGTTGTAGACTTATGAATACTGTTAATATTTTTTTGTCCTCATCTGTATGTCTGGGAGCCCCCAAATGTCTCGCTAATTAAAAGACCTACCGAGACACCAAATAGGTAAGTTCTGGATTGGCTTAATGATTTCACTCCTGGACTGGCAGGCCACAACCCAATTATCTGTGCTCACTGTTCACAAAGCTCTGCTAAGATCTTCAAAGAGAAATATGTAAAACATTTAACCCTTCTCCAGGGGTCAGTAATTATTTTCACTTTGTCTGTCTGAGAAGGGATTTAGGCTGACGATCTGACCTGGATCTGCTTAAATGGGGGAGCTTTTGTGTGTTTTTTTTCCTCCATCTTTTCTTCCCCCTCCCTTCCAGTCTAAGGTCAGGTTCAACATGGCTGTTCAATAACAATGACTGTGCCAATTTTGAAACACCAGAATTCTGCTTTATCAGGTTAAGTAGAGGCCACATAGCAAAATTATTTCATAAAGCTTAAGTCACCTGTCCCGGCCAGCATTTAGATTCAGAACTGAGTTTTTTTTATTGTAGACTGATTGACTGATGGAGTTGAGAGTCACACTGTACTCTTAATACTGCCTGGTAAGCCAGCCCCTTGTACTACACTGCATTTCGTACAGAGGGTCTGGCTGTGGTTTCATTGACATGGTCTCAGACAGCATCTTGGCTGACCAATTGGCGAACAAAGGGAGTGTTAAGGCAGAGCCAATCTTTTTTCAGGAGAGACTACACCTTCAGGTAGAAATGGTTTACTGATTGGTCAGGCAAGATACTGCCTGAGACAACCATGTCAATGGAAGCGGAGCCAGACTCTCTGTATGAAATGAAGTGTAGTACAAAGTGCTGGTTTAGCAGGCTGCTCTTCTTACACATTATTTTTCAGTTGTAACAGCCAGCCAAGCTCATGACAGTAAATGTATGGTGTATTCAACTAACTAAAGCATAATGATTTGTATTAGAGATCCCATAGGCAGCATTTTGCATACACAATCAGCTCAAGAAATGCTTCTATTAAGAAACGGTTCCTGAAGGCAAGGCATAATTTTCGTATTTAAGCAGTATATAATTTTAACTGGTGCATCTAATTGAAGTTCAGATGAAGAACTTCTCATGCTAAGTGTACATTCGCGCACACTGTATCTCCCAAGGCAGAGCCCTCTTTTTTCGCCGCTATTGCATATTCCTCGAGTTTGTTTCGAC
The DNA here is from genome assembly GCA_030347295.1 of Setipinna tenuifilis. NCBI lineage: Eukaryota > Metazoa > Chordata > Actinopteri > Clupeiformes > Engraulidae > Setipinna > Setipinna tenuifilis. The sequence continues at coordinate 22,941,497 of CM059282.1, forward strand.
CCAGAGCACTTGCAATAATTCCTGGGCTTTTGCACCTCAACCTCCCGCCGATAGATAAAAGAGGGGAAATTAAATATTAATGTGAGCCGCACCGGCCGCTCCGATTCGCCGGCATTAATCTTAGCGAGCGGTGTGCACAGTGTGGTTGAGTGATTGGGTGTCATGAGAGCTCACCCACCTTGGGTTCATTTGGCTCTCTGAAAGGATTAAGATCTTTGTCACAGACTCCGCCGGGAGCTAGCGACAAGCTGACGAGGCCGGGAAGAGTCCGGTGGGAGGGGAGCCGGTGGGAGGGTGGAGGGGGGGTAGTGGAAGAAGGGGGGATGGGGGGGGTGGGTGTAAAGCACACAAGCTCCACCGCTCACCAGACAGAGACACCTTAGCCTACTCTGTGCTAGGTAGCACATGTGTGTGTGCGTGTGTGTGTGTAATGTGTGTGTCTGTGTTTCTGTGTGTGTGTTAAGCATGATCCTGCAAACGTTTTCATCATGTTTACATCCCAGCCGTTTCTCCTGGGGCTGAGCGGGATAAAACGTCTGACACTCTCGCTGGCTGACCCTTTGGCCCAGTGGTAAGTGCTGTTGAGCCCCCGTGGTCCCTGCACATGAAAAAAGAAAGAGGGAAAAAGGGAAGCTCAGTCTTGGGTCTGGCTCTGCCCTTATCCCTCTGGGCTAGAGCTTCCCAGAGCAGTGACAAGCGTGGGCCAAGCAGCACATTACTCCTAATGAGCACTAGACGCCTCACAATCCTACCCCCACCCCTTCTCCCTCTCGCCACCCAGGACTATTGGGACTCTGGTTCAACAGCACCAGTTGGGACTGCGGCTCTCGCTGGATGGCGGGTTGTTGGTTTGCTTTGTCTTAAAACCCACATCGCCATGAGCTAGTGCAGCAGCGAGAGCTAGCTAGCCTTGCCTGTGAGATACGCTACTATACACCAGCTGAGTGAGCTATCCCACCATCCCCAGAGTTGGGCTTCAAAACAAGGATTTTCTCAATATCAGTGTGTTTTCATATATATATATATATATATATATATATATATATATATATATATATATATATATATATATATAGAGAGAGAGAGAGAGAGAAAGAGAGAGAGCTTGTTTATGATGAAAATTTAATGTTTGCAAGTGTTGAGAAGTTTCCAGGTAGCCCTCAAACTATCAAAGCACATGTTATCCCCAGATGACTCAGATGACTTCAAGAGGAAAATAATAAAGTTAAGAAAAAAAAAAGAAAGAAGAAGCAGGCAGGCAATTACATTTTTGACATCATCTATCAAGGCACACAGTGTTCTCGTGCACCTCCCCACCCCCCAGTCACCACC
>CM059282.1:22952828-22982828 GCA_030347295.1 Setipinna tenuifilis
AAACACAATAGGTACCTTCACTGCTTCGCTGCGTGGCCCCCAGTAACGATAGTAATCTCCATTCACAGAGCACTTTTCAAACTCCATCTTGCAAGGGCTTCACAAAACGCAGAAAAATAAAACAGACACGTCATAGAATCACCAGGGTTTGAAAGAAAAGAGATAAAAACAATTAGGTGCATAAAAACCAATAGAGTGTTTAAAAAGGAAAAAAAAGATAATGGAAATGAAAGATGGTTCTCCAGGGCAGGTTTTTCTCAAGAGGGAACCTAAAGGAGGTCACTGACTCAGCCAACCTGATTTCTTGAGGCTGATCACTCCAGAGCCTTGGGGCTCTGACTACAAACACTCTGTCCCCAGTGGCGTAATGATAAAAAGAAAGGAGGGTAAACTCTACGAGCAACAGTTACAAATGTGTGTAACCTTTGCATATCCTTGTCATTAGTAATCATAGAAAGGCAAGTGAGCACTGTTTTGCAGTAAAGGTGTGTAGACAGTCAGCCATGGTTTGCCCTCTACTAGACTATTACCTGAACCTTTTAGTTTTCAGCGATGCCTTTTGACTAGAGAGGAGCTCTTTCTGAGTGTACACATCTACATATGGTTTAGAGATAAAGCTAAGGAAGAAGAAGCTCTGTAATCAGTGTAATATCAATCATCAATAGTAATCAAAATATAATTCAAAACATACTGGGAGGCATTATCTTTTTCCAATAGCTTATCTCATTCTTTCATGTTTCCGTCATTAGCAAAAAGTACATATTGGTAAGTCAGCATGAAAAACATTGGAGATGTCATGTCTGTAAATCATGTTTCCAAGGGGAAACATTAATGAAGAAAACAAAACTGCCCCCCCCCCACCCCCACCAACAAAAAATGCCTCCTCTGGTACACCATGACATGATGAGGAAAATAGGGAAATAGTAAGAGTAAGAATTTATGCATACTTCCTCTAGCAGAGTACATTTCAGTTGAAGCTATGTGCTTCCGACCACCTTGGCAAATGGAAAGAATGATGTCATGCATTTAATGGCCATTTATCCCTGTATTTAGCAGTTAAGACATATTTGGGAAGCCATGTGAAAATAGACTGCAGCAGGATGCTATGATTGATTGTGTCAAAGGCTGAGCTGAGACCCAGAAATACAAACACTGACATATGCACTTATCATCTGCCATCCAAAGGTCATTGAAGAAGAGCTTGAAATGTGCAGGTCAAATGTTGTAATACTTGACTGCAACTTTTCAAGATTTTTTTTTTTTGATACAGACTTATATGGACAATATTTTTCTAAAATTTTGAAATGGAAAAAGTTAAAATGTATGTAACTAATGAGTAACATAGTATTATACAAATCATAATACAACTTAATAAAAATAATATATGGCAACAACTAATATGTAACCTGCCAATCTGTAAAGAGAGGTCCAGCCCTGATTTCTTTTAACTTTTAGTTCACAAACATAAATCAAAATAACCATTTTAACAAATAACTGTTATAAACAAACAAAAAAAAACAAAACAAAATGGGTCCAACAGATTTATAGAGGACTACAAGAGACATTTAAGTGAGGCACTTTGTAATTGAAACAACATAATGGGATCCATTGAGAAAATAGAATGTTTAAGTGTTGCATAGCGACATGTCCAGCTGCTAAATAACTCATTGCAGCTTATTGTTGATGTTTCATTACAATAAGTAAATGGACTACTTGCTGAGTGATTTGAAAGAAGCACAAAACCCATTGCCATTGACAGCGGTCATTACACTTTTTAGGCAGTCATTTTACAAAAATATTTGACCTCTGAATGTTGAAGTGATCCACTCAAAGTCAATGGGATATTTGTCAGCATTCTAAAGAGCTGTATAATAATGTAGCACAATTGGAGACGAGTTTTACCATCCACTTTCGACTTTCCAGTATCCTTCTTTGCAGTTGCCCAGTGCAACAGTGGGAGAAAAATGTCACTGTGCAGTAAAGTAAGAGTTTAATTTATATTACATTACATTTAGCAGATGCTTTTATCTCAAGCGACTTACAAAAGGAGAACATAAACAAGATAACAGAAGTGTACAAGAGTAGATTTAGTAACCTGTTGTAAGTATCTTGCCATAGATCCCCACGGGTTTCCCAGGAAAGCTTGATATAACTCAGCCGGAAACGAAGAGAAAGTGCTGTTCTCCGCTGTTCTCCGTATAATGAAACCGTACTACAAAACCGCATAGGGCAAACATAATCTGCAGTACTTGACCAAATAATACAATTACGCTCCTTTTATGAAGCAGGAGCATATATATACACACACTCACCCTGGAAGGTGCATCAGAAAGGCCAAGGAGGCAACCAAAAGTGCCGTCATCAGAGGGTGATCATTACACACTAACATGCACAGGTGGGCTGCTGGGATGTTTTCTCATGTTGGTGTGTTGGGGGCAGCAGCATGATGCATGTTTGTTGCTAGAGCACTGCTGCCCTGTGCTCTGAAATGGATGTCAAAATGACTCCATGGAATTCTCTCTGTAAACTGTCTTTGTTAAAAAAAAAATGTTTGCTCCCATAAAAAAATGAAAAGATAACACCTAAGTTGTGTTGAGGAGCATTCTGCCTGGAGCTACGGTAAGTCAGGAGACAGATCAGCTTGTTTAATGCCCTTATGCCTTTATGAAGGGGGGGATTAGCAAAGAGTCTTGGTGTCAGTTAAAATCAGACTTTGGTGCTCAAGCCTGTTGCCTGGCATTAACAATGGTGCCAGCATGGATAATGTTTCTGGTATGAGAATGTTCACTTGGCTGAGATGGGATCTGCCAAACCATGTCCAAAGCCTTGACACTGGACAAGAAATATATTGTGGTCATTTATGTTATATATATATTTTTTTTCTTTAGAACCACTGATAGTCACAAAACCAGAAGGAGGGGGCCTGGAGGTCTTGAGCAGGGTGGGCACTACACTGCTTGTGGTGAGATCATGAAAAAGCAGCATGTCATTATGTACGTGCCCCTTCCATCTTGGAAACCTGAATCACCAAACTGATTTTTGAGGCCACGGGGTGAACTGCTTCCAGCCAGGTCATAAAGAGTTGGGGACAGCCGCCAGGAATTATGGGTATAATTAGAACAGAGCCAGGAAGAGTCAAGGTAGCAACAAGAAGGCGGCAACAAGAGGCCATTAAACTCCATATATAATGGCAAGGAAAACAGTATCTGGCAAGGGCGAAGGGGGCGAAGCTATGGCATCTAGGGTGTTGGCCAGCTGAAGGACCTTAGGGGGTGGATGATGCCAGAGACTTCTAGCTAGCTTTTCTTTATGGCTGGTAAAACATGGCTCCCCCTGGCAAAGATTGGAACTAACCAGGGCACTGGGCCTATCTCCAGAGGTGGGAGGCAATGGGGCTTTAGACAGTAGATTTCTGCCAAAATATGGGTTTTATCTGTGCAGTCAACACAGATGATGAATTTGCTAATTAGCTCCTGTAGCCAGCTGAAAAGTTGTGCTAAGAATCAGCTGTGTTTATGTGTGGTATGGCCTTTTGCTCACTGAGGCCAAAATCACCCACTTCTACAAAATTAGCTCAGATCCCATAGACTTAGATCCCACAGGTAGGGAGTTATCAGAGGTGGGATCAACAGGCGTCCATCAAATGCCTTTGTATACTACCGGACAGAGCTACAACCAGTCAGGCCACTGATTCCAACGATGTACTGTATGCGTAGTGTTAGTTTTCCATTGGTGCCCGACTTCTCGGGCAAAGGAACAGCCGAGAATAGGCAGGTTGATCCAGACTGACTTTAACACAAAATTCTATGCAGCATCACAGGCTGTATTAGCAGACCCAGGCTAGGTCTATGCTAAAATGTGACTCCTCTCTCTTTCAGCTCAGCAGTTTTCTGGGTCAGGCACACACAGCTGCCAAATTTGAATAGTGAGGTAAATGAAGGCATGACTTATATCGGCTGGTGGGGATCGCTGGGGGGAGCTATGGCCATGCAGCTATAGCTAGGATAAAAGGAAGTGATGACAGATAAATTCTATTATCTTTAGTGTGGTGAGCAGACGGCGACACAGGGCAAGACTAACCCACAAGAGCTCCCAGACAAAAAGTCCACAGGGGAAAGTAGACCTATATAATGCTACACACAGCAGTAGGACTTCAGGGAGCAGGACTTACCTTACCAGCATGGGCTTGAATGCTAAGCCTGCTGTGATGGGTCAACCTTCAGTAAGGTAGGTAAAGCAAAAGCGTAGCGGACACTTTTTAATTCAGAGGCCTGCTATTATTTGGCATGACGATTTCAGTTCTGTCAGGGGTGTTGCTGGAGTGGGGGAGGGGCGGAGGAAGCAGCAGGAATAGACGCTGGTGATGAGTGGGTTAGTTCACGCGATCGGAAATCCCAACCTTTTCTACCATTTTTCATTCTCAACTTCTTAAACATTTATCACACCTGGTGTGCTGAAGCGGTTTCAATCTGGAAACTTATTAAATTTAAAAGAGAATCTGGTGGAGCCATAAATTTGTAATGGTGTTAACTCTTATAGGTCTATTCTTGCAAGGTCTCGAAAAGAGGAGAAAAGATCTATATATATATACCACAGGATCGACAGGCCTCTTTAGGACTTGTGGTCTCATGATATCTCTATGACACAGATGGCAGGATGACATGATTGTAAGGATTTGAATGCTGCCTTTGTTTTGGGGGTTCTTTATCACAAGAGGAAAAGGGTCGCTGACCGAGAGATGGTAGGTTTGGGTTATACTGTCAAACAAAAAAAAAGCCTTGTGCCAAATGCTTGTCCATCCTTGACATAGTGTAGAAACAGTCCAGAGATGGAAATTACATCACTCCCAATAGCATAGTACTGTAGTTTGTCTGCCAGAGATCAATAAGCAAAACAGGACTGAGATGTATTTTTTTTTCATTGGGCAAAGAAATTGTAAATGAAAAATGATATCATTCCCAGCTGTGCTGTCACTGTTAGTAAAACTTTGTAAATAGGAACTCTGTGCAAAAAAAACTTTAGTTTGTGTTGTCTGTCAGATGTTTTTTTCGTATGTAAACAAACTGGGGTACACAATAGGAACAGACAACCTTGCAGCCTTTCCGACCATCATCTGCATCCCCCGCCCCCACCACCACCACCTCCTCTGTGTTTCTCAACCACCTCTCCTCTCACAGTAACAGAAGTGGACAAACTGATCTGAGACAATAGAAGTCCTGCTGTGTATTCCCTCTACAGGTGATTTCACTAATGACCTCATCTACCTGGCTAAAAAAGTTATTATAAGTTGCTTATTAGGGTCAGCTGGTTTAGTAAATTGGCTTAAACAAATACTGTATGTGACAGGACGTCTATTTTTTCGGGATGTCCTGTCTCTGCCCCTCAGTCCTCTGTGGGCTGTAAGGCACGTTTAGTTACCCTGCAAGAAGGCTGTGTGATGAACTGAGCTGCTCTGGCTGTTACCTTAGGGCACAGCGGGGTGGCCTTTGGGCAACTTTCCCGGAGGCGCCAGGGACTCGCAGCCATCATGTCATGTCCTCCTCCTGCACTTAGCAGTTCGCCCACCCTTTCTCTCCTTTCCTCTCCTCTCCTCTCCTCTTCTCTCCTCTTCTCTCCTCTCCTCTCCTCTCCTCTCCTCTCCTCTCCTCTTCTCTTCTCTCCTCTCTTCTCCTCTTCTCTCTCTCTCCGCCGCCTTGTCTGTCTTCCTGGATGGCCGACTGTGAGAACAGTGGAGAGAGCTGCCAGAGAGGCCTGCTGGGCAGGAAGGCAAGTATCCCTCCCTCACCCCCCACCCCTCTTTCTCCCGTCAACCACCTCCGCCTGCTTCCCCAGCGTGGGCCTGCTGACTGCTTGTCCCGCTCGCCGATTCCCTCGGACCGAAACCGATGCCTCATCAATCAAGCAACACAGGCGTACGGGGCTAAGACAACACAGCCGGCGCTTGGCAAAGCTTGCAGTTTTTCATCTTATGCGCCCAAGAGCAACTCAAGCCTTGCGCATGGCTGCAGATGATTTGAGGGAGGCTGTTGGAGACCATTAGGCCAAACTCTATCTCCCGGCACACGGAGAGGAGTAGGAGGAACATGTCACACGGCACCGATATCCAAAGGGCACACCGGGGTGTGTGTGTGTGCGATGCGGAGGCGACGGAGTCATGCAAGATGGAGACAAAGAGAACGCAGCCAGCCAAAGACGGCTTACTGCGGTGCCTAATTTACAGCAGGAGCCTGGAAGAGTGACACTTTCGATGTCAACACTGCGGAAACTGGCCAGCATCTGCATTCTTGAGGGGGAAATTATCGAGTCAAGTCTGACGGTAGACGAGCAAACACGGCGATAGCTCAAGGGAGGGATTTACAATAATGGTCTTCATGTGTGTTTTTTTTTTTTGTGGTGCTGTTTTTTTGGGTAATTGCTTCAGAGAATTGTGGAAGTCTGTACACATAAAAAAAACACCGTTACATGGCACCCATCATCGACACCCCACAGAAACTGACAACTGAGCAGCGCAAGGATGTCACATTTGTGGTTGTCATCCAAAAAAATGTTCCATGAGTCAAGTTTGCACTAGAGTTTGGTTCTACGGAACTGATAGGCTCTTAATAATGTTGGCATTGGTATTCCCCAGGCATTTTTTTTTTGCCTAACAAATATGAAAAAGAAAACAAAGAGCTGGTGCCAGCTCTTTCTCAGAGAGGGATTTATGTTCAGGCCTAGTGCCCATCTGCATTTTCGTTCCATGGCCAGCAAAAGTTTCCCATGCAGTGCTGATAGTTAGAGATGTTTCCCCCGCACCTCTCAATAATGCATCAGCGCAGAAAGAAGACTGCAGAGTGCTACTTTGTAGCAGGATAGAGCCTTACCATCCTTTATAGAAAAAAAACAGAAAAACAAGAATAAATACCCAGTGCTTAAAGTCTACTGCTGAGCCACTTCCAGCTCTCAAAGACAGACACATGCCTTCAAGTCATAAAGACAGTCTTTCTCCAAATCTCTGCTGCAGGCATACTGAGGAAAGGGGGAAAAATCTGAAGTGTTCCAGCTGAGGTAAGCTCCACTAATCTGAGGATTTAGCCCATCTACACATCTATGTTTCATAAAGGTTAAAGTACAAGTCTATGCGTCTATTTCATAAAGGTGAAAGCTCTCAGGCTATGTTAAGATAAAGAGTGCATTAGTTTAAGCTACTTGTGGCTTGCACCCAAATACAAAGTAGGGTATATAAGATTACGAAAAACCAGTAATGACTCTTATCCATCCCCTTTTAGCCCTTCTGGCTGAACTGTCATGTCAGCTATTGTTTTCACTTATTTATTTATTTGTTTGTTTGGCAAGAGCCTGTTGTAGAATTCTTTAATCCCAACAATCACACGATGTAACTGGCAAACACACACACACATTCAAAGAATGTATTGTTTTTGTCACGCCTACATATCCCTCGCAAGGTTAAATCTCTGTGGGAGGCCCCCGGCTTCACATGACTATCAGTTGACTGCTTGAAATATACACCTGTCAACTTTGACCATCTCAAAACCGAGATAAACCCCAGAGATTACAACATGACAGATGTGAGACAAACACATAATGTAATGGGAAAGATGGAGTGTAGCAAAGTGTAACAAAACCAAACAGGCATAAATATACATAACCAAAGTAGGCTAAATGGGACATAGATATGGATCTTTGGGATGTGGCAGAAATAAGCAGCGAAGACAGTCAGAAAGAATTTTCAACCTCAAACAGGAATTTGTGATGTCTGTGTGCTTCTGTGTGGGGTATTTATCCTGTCCAATTCTCAGCACGAGACACAACATCTGGCTATGAATATGACATCCATTAACAGCATGGGTGAAAGAAGTGACAAATAATTCACGCCACAGATTTGTGTCCAAGTATGCTGTCTCCAGTGTGGTCTCACTTCAAGACTTTCTATTTGGGGAGAGAACATGCTCTGTCTTTTCCTTCACCCCCTCTCCTAGCTTCTGCTTTTCTGTCTTTTTAAGGGTGGAAAATCTCTCTCTTTCTCATTTTCTCATTTTCTCTGTCTCTGTCTCTGTCTCTCTCTGTCTCCCTCTCTCTCTCTCTCTCTCTCTCTCTGTTTCCCCCCTCTCTCTCCCTTCTCTGTCTCTTTTCCTCCCTCTTACATGGACACAGTGTGGCTGCCTCCAGCATTCCTGTGACAACTGAGAAGTGCTGGAACATCCAGCACCTCCACAAACTCAGGCCCACATCTACACCTCCACCTAACCGCACCACACCGTGCAAAACTCCCAATCCCTTTTACCCCTCCCAGCCCATGAAGCACACACGCCCAGTCTGCTGCCAGCCAGCATGGCACGCCATCCCAAGATGGTGGTAACTGTGCCAGCGGGCACTGGAGTCATCCTGCTTCCCTTCCCGCTGCGTTCCCTCTGCCCTCTCCAGCACCTCAGGAGTCTCTCTGCGGTCTCTCTCTCTCTCTCTCTCTCTCTCCCCCCCCCCCCCCTCTCTCTCTCACACACACACACACACACACACACACACACACACACACACACACACACACACACACACACAAACATCCAGTGGGCAGCAACGGAGGAAAGGCAGCTGGGCTGGTGGCACCAGAGGATATGATGCCCCAGTGAGTGTCTAAAAGCAGTGTACCTGCACAACTCTGCAGCATTTCAGAACTGTTTAAACAGAAAATCCTTCCACTTCCAGTGGTATGTTGTGGAGAGGACTTTGCGGTGTGCCATTGAGAAAAAAGAAAAAAAACTGAGATCCGTATTATTGTTCAGAGGGAAAATGCAAAATGCCTTATTTACATTTTTAACCTTTAAGCATTACTCTACATTAACTGGCATTATTTAACAATACAGTATTAATCTGACTGTAGATTGTATGTGGGTGAATGTGTGTGCGTGCATGTGTGTGTGTTTCAGTGTAATCTATAGAAAAAAATCTTCACTTCCTACAATTATTCCTTCCTATAATTTGTTTCCAACACAGTCAATTAGAAATCTCTAAAGTGTTTACCCAAGTGAGAAAAACAAAAACTTAATATAATTTGGGTAGATGCAAGAAAAGACGATTGGGTATGACATAAGAAGTAACGGTAACACTTTATAATACTGACTCCTTGTTAAGCATTAGTTATGCATTTGTTAAGCATTACTCAAACCTTAGGTAACCCTTTGTAAAGCATTTGTTAACCATTATCTCTTTATTATTTCCCATTACTTGACCATTAACATATACTGTTTGTTAATGGTTTGTTTATGGTTAGCACACGTTTTGCAAAACAGTAACAAAGCCTTGGTAAAACCTTAGAAAACCCTTTCTTACTGATGTGTTAACCCATTAACTCTTTCTTATGTAACATAACTTAATCTTAACAAAGTAAATCTGGGGGTCTATTCTAAAGTGAAACCTGTTCATACATTAACAAATGATTTGTTAAGCATAACTCATGTGTAGTTAAGGAGTTACATCTCATTAACAAAGTAAATCTGGGGGGGCTATTCTAAAGTGAAACCTGTTCATACATTAACAAATGATTTGTTAAGCATAACTCATGTGTAGTTAAGGAGTTACATCTCATTAACAAAGTAAATCTGGGGGGGCTATTCTAAAGTGAAACCTGTTCATACATTAACAAATGATTTGTTAAGCATAACTCATGTGTAGTTAAGGAGTTACATCTCATTAACAAAGTAAATCTGGGGGGGCTATTCTAAAGTGAAACCTGTTCATACATTAACAAATGACTTGTTAAGCATAACTCATGTGTGGTTAAGGAGTTACATCTCATTAACAAAGTAAATCTGGGGGGGCTATTCTAAAGTGAAACCTGTTCATACATTTACAAATGACTTGTTACACCTAACAAAGTAAATCTGGCGAGCTATTCTAAAGTGAAACCAGTTCAGAAATGAGTTTTTGAATGAAATGTAACAATTCTTTGCACTGGACAAGTGATTTATAAAAGATTTCTTAAGGCTTGTGCAGAGGTAGACTAAACAACAGTTTACTATGACAGATGAAACCAGAAGACAGATGGAAAACAAAAACATTTATTTAAAAAAATTGCAACACATGAACATGGTAACATCAAAGACATCTAGGCTATATTAAGAGTTGGGGTGTCCTTTGATCTTGCCACCAAATGGTCATGTGATTTTAATCTAGCCTCGGAGGTTCCATGTAAACCCATCTCTGCCATAAGCAGGGTTCGTACACATTTTAACCAAAAAAATTCCATGACTTTTCCATGACTCTTCCATGACTTGGCCACAAGTTTCCATGACTATGTGTAACCTCTAAAACAGGGGTGACGAACCTTTTTCATTTGAAAGCCAGGTTCCATTTTGCTCATGTCCTCTGAGGGCCATATGAACAAGGGGTAGGACTGCACGATATTGAAGTGATAACTGTAGATACATTTCAAACTGTAAATATACCGCATGGTGGGCCAGTTAAAATGGCCTCGCAGGCGATTTTCTATTCATCAATTTTACACAAATACAGGGCCTGAATTTCGTTTTTCAAAATGGGGGGGAATTCCCCCCCTAAATGACTCAAATGGGGGGGATTTAAACAGTTTGGGGGGGGGGTTGTCGTTTTTGGGGAACGATTCTTGCGGGCTTAAATCGTCATATTTTAATAATCTTATTTGATGTCTCTAAATAGGCCCATAGGCCCAGTATTGTCATACAAAGTGCAGGTAAACACAAGTTGTATTACCACCAGCTGTCAAAGATAGAATGTATTGTTCAGTTTCAAATTCAGGGTAGTAAACCACTACATAGATTTTAGTATTCAATTTGTTTTAATCATATACTATAAGCCTGCTGGATCCTCTACTATGTATGAGTTGCTGTGTCTTATTTTAGAGGTCAGGTCATCTTTTATCCGTGACATTGGCTTTTAACTTACAGAAATCATTCTTCTATTCTCACATTTAATTTCATAAGTCCTGTTTGTCATCTACAATTAAAATACAAGAATGCTTTCAGAATATTCTTCAATATGAATGAATTCATACATTTCCTGTCCACATTGTGTTAGCAAAGCAGCCTGGCTGAAATTTATCCCTGCGCTTCAGAGGAGATTTCTCTAAGACTGCAAGGGAAGCTCTGCTTCCCCTAAAATGTAAAAATAAAATTGTAATGGTCAATGTTTACAAAATGCCTTAAAACATGTTCATTTCAAACACCAGTTTGTTAATAATAGGCCCATTATCACAAATCAACTGAGTTGGTGTTGTTAACTTAGCATTCCACTTTGTTCTCATGACCTATGGCCAACGCATTTCTTCATAGACGTCCAGCGTCAATGCACTTCAATGGGCCAGCACGGACCCCTAATTTTCTATGCATGGAAACTGGATGGTCATTGGGGAAATGTCATTTTTTTCTCCCGCCCCCGGACGCAGAGCGTCTCTGGGGGTGAATGGAATGGTGGGCGGAGTTTTGATGGTGTGGACTTAAAGCAGTCCCGGTGTTGATTGGTGAACCTCTGAACCAGTTTTGATTGGCTGGTGTTTTTGATACATAGACTGTCACTTGGCTGCTGGAGCTCAGTCCCATCGCGCATGTTGCATGCTTGTTCATTTCTTACACTGACTGTATATAAATCACACTCACTCTTATTTCCGGTTTGGTTTATTACAATTTTCTTGTTCGTTTTTAATTTCGTTTCGTTAGAATCATACTGTTAGGTAGGTTGGCGCTAGTGCTACTTAACTAGCCCACTAGCTCTCCTGAACTAGCCCGCTAGCGCACCTGCACTAGCCCACTAGCAGAGCACTATGGCAGACCATTTTCTAGAGAAGGAACGAAGGGTAGAATTAACGTAAAAGTAAATGGACAAACTTTATGATTAAGTTGGCAGTGAGCTTCCCCTCTTTGGAATACCAGCATCCGCAACTGCTGCGCTTCTCCTGCACGCTAGCCGTCTCCTCAGAACTGTTAACTGCATCATCACTCACACTACTGCTGGCAGTGCTGCTTGTCGGATCAGATTCCATCGTTTTCTTTTTTTCGAAGGTGAAACTTCTGGAACTGTTGCACGCTTTAACCAGCGCTCCAGGATAGCATAGTTTTCAGAATGATTATGAAGAATGAAAGAAGTTTTATTTAGGCTAATTCGACTGTCTGAGAGGGGGAGTTGAGGTGTGCACACGATTCCTCTTCTGTGTCTGAGTGTGTGTGTGCGCGCGCGTGTGTTGTGGTTTAAAACTATGTTATGTCTATGCGCTGTTTTGTTTACTGTACGGCAGGAGAGGGGGCTCAACAATAACCAACAGCGAAAATACCGTAACGATTTCACTGTGATTCGTTATTTTGACGTTACAATCTGTCTCCCCATTCCTCTTCATTGCATTGCAACGTATAGTGGCTCCATCCACAGGGCGGAACGGGCCTAGGCTATCGGCTGCCAAAGGAAACAGGGAAACTCGGGTGACTCGGTAAACGTAGATAGATAGATAGATCTAAAGTGTAATGGAGACGTGTGTTCCTGGTTGATCGGCATAGATGAAAAAAAAAGGCTTTAAAAAAAAAAAAAAACCACACACACACACAGACGTGCGCGAATCTCCCGCTCTATGATCACTGAAGGAGCGGGATTAGAATAAAATATGCGCAATTTCCGCAATCGCGCACCCAAATTCAGGCCCTGCAAATAAGATATTTAAACCATGGTGCCTGTTGTAACAAAGGAAGGCTGATAAATTCCATAACTTTTCCAGGGTACACCTGTTTCCAGGAGTATTCAAGGCCTGGAAAACGTCAAAATCAAATTCCATAACTTTTCCAGGTTTTCCATGACCGTACGAACCATGCATAAGTTTGTGAGCATGGTAAGGTTATGTCTACTAATTCTCCAAAGTTGGCTGATCTGCTATTGTCCTGAATCAAGTGCACAGCTGATGTCAAGTAATTAAAATGTTGGTAAGGACCACTAAAAGGACTGTATTGGCTGGTTCGGGATGTTGAGATGAGTGTCGTATGGGGGGTGTCTGTTAGAACACCATGAAGCAGTTGTATCCTTTCAGTCTTTATTAAACTTTACACTTCAAAATGACATGTGACAGAGCCTTTGGTTATGTGTGGTCTGTAAACAACACAGAATAAGGCTAATCAACATACTGAATTACAATAACTAACATAAAACATACATTGACTGAAGGTACACCTTAACTGAAATAATCTTACATAAAGATGTAGCTGAACAGTAACAAAATCACCAGAGTATAATAATTATCTTCTTAGCATTACCTCAAATACTGGAACATAGCTTAACTAGCATGACTAGCAGATTTCCTATGCAAACCAATCCAATGCTAGTTTTCCGCTTAGCATTGCTAATCGGAAATAGCTAACTACTCTAATAATAGTAACATTAACAATGCAACCTAGACACCCAAACGCTGATAATTACTTACTATCTTGTACACATAACACTTACTTGGTCAGAAAGCACGCACACAACTCCTCATATGTCATAATCTTAATACTGTAACCTAGCTGACCAGGTGCTCTGTGCTGCCTGTCAAGCTGAACTGAAAACTGAATGGTTGAAACTGAACGGTAAACTGCACGCTAGGGGGCGTGGCTAAGCAGCAGTCTCAGAGTCTTTCTTACAGCCGCCCCCGAATTGCTGAGACAATTCGCTCACGTGATTACCGGTATGCCGAACGCCCAAAATACATGCAAGCGAAATTTACCGCTTTCGCCCCGCTTTCTCCGCTTTGAGTGGGCGTGTACCAACCGTCAGTTGAAGAGACATGAAGTTTAAAATGCTAAAGAATACTGAATGGTAATAATTATTTTGTTTTTGGAATGGTAATATAATGTTAATTAACGGCACTGTTTAAAATTTTATGTATGTCCATTTTTAAATGTTTATCAAACCCCCTGCCGCCTTCCAACTGAAAGGAATGGAACGTCATTTAAAACGATGTCATTGGTTACCGCTCGACGAACACCGCTCCTCATTTGCATAAAGTTCAGCAGATCTCAACTTTTCCGCCCGCCTCGCCGCCTCGCTGATCTACGTCACCATCTGCCGCCTCCCAACTGAAATGAATAGAACGTTCCGCCCGCCCGCTTGCATGTATTTTGAGCGTTAGCAAAGCAGTAGTAAATATCCTGAAACATCTTTGAGAGGCAGTTGCATAAGCCTCTACCATACTAATGTCATGTCACAGTTACCACACACAAACCATTAACATATACACTTAAGTAATGATGACAAATAATTAACAAATGATTAAGAAAGGGTTAACCAAGATTAGCACCCTACTGGGAGTAGGTGTTCCCTACCCACAAACTAGTAGGCCTAACAAATGCTTAAGTGATGAGAGAAAAAGCATTATAGATAAAAAAAATGATTAAGAAAGGGTTTAGTGAGGTTTCAAACAGTGCTTGTTAATGATTAAGTGATGCAAAATGAAAAATAAGTAATGGTTTGACACATGAATAAAATAGGGTTAACTAAGGCTTTAATACTGCTTATTGGAGACACACGTTATTAACTAACACTAATTACTAATGATTAAGTTATGTTACATAAGAAAGAGTTAATGGGTTAACACATCAGTAAGAAAGGGTTTTCTAAGGTTTTACCAAGGCTTTGTTACTGTTTTGCAAAACGTGTGCTAACCATAAACAAACCATTAACAAACAGTATATGTTAATGGTCAAGTAATGGGAAATAATAAAGAGATAATGGTTAACAAATGCTTTACAAAGGGTTACCTAAGGTTTGAGTAATGCTTAACAAATGCATAACTAATGCTTAACAAGGAGTCAGTATTATAAAGTGTTACCGAAGTAACTAAAAGGCTTTTAGCTTTGCATAAAAGCTCTTCAATAAGGAGTTCAAACAGGACCTAAAAGAAACCCAATTAACTAGTCTGGTAACCAATCATGTTGCATCAACCAATAATATTTTGTTTTACTCCTTTCATTCCAAAACTGTTGAAAATGACTGCCTCAAGATGCAGTGGAACAAATCTCTGGTATATGTCTATACCTATACTTATGTTCACACACAGGGTTTTTTTCACTGTGCACACAGACGCCCCTGAAAGGTGAAGGGGTATATTAAACCATGTGTAAAAAAACTAAATTACTAAGGTGTGAAAGCAGTTGCTAGTTTTATTGAAGCCAGACTGAAAAAAAATCCCCACTCTTGCTAAACCATGTGACTACATGAGAAACAGAAATGTAAGGCTTGAGTCAAGGTTCTTGTTCGACACGAGAACAGACGTGTGTACGCTGAATGCATGACCTGAAACTGAAGACCTACTTGTCACAAGTAATCAAATTCAGTCTGCCACCTTGTGAAATGTAGTGATTCACCATCACAGAGGCCTTAATTAGCTACCGCTCAACATTGAATCACATATCAGACGATTTAGGCAACAGCTATGAGGCATAATCATTTCAGAAGGACAAACAAATGAAGTGGAAATGCCAGTAAAACCACATTTGCTTTGCTTGTATCTAAACAGTACACATGGAGTATACATGGAATATGTGCAAGCCATGGGTTGTTCAGCAATTGACTTTGTGGTATTTTTGTACCACACTATACTGTGAAGAAGTAAATCATAACAATAACTATTACACAAGGGGGTGAGTCTAAATAAAAATCACTTATTTTGAAAAGCATAGGTTAAAATGTTGCTCTTTCACACAGATAGGGTGGCCATGCATGTCAAGATTCATGGGGAGTTAATTGCTCATGTTACTCACAAAGGACCTTTTTGTTCCTTTGCGGGTTTATGCAATCACAGAAAAATGCAACTCATGTTCGAAGGTGAAAGTGCCTCGAGCGAAATATCCAAACCACTTCAGTTCTCACCACTATCCAGACATCACTTTTCCTGAGCACCTTTCAACGCTGAGCAGAAACCCGATACAACAGCCATTGAAACCTAAAATTAACCTGTCACCTTGCAGAGCAGAACACAGCACCTCACAGCACTGAGGTACGTCTCGAATGGCGTGATGTGGTTTTGGGGTCACTGCTCCTTTGGCACTGGTGTCGTTACAGATCTTGAGATCACTCACAAATGGGTCAGTAGACCAACACAAAGCGTGATAGACAGGGCCTCATGCGAAACAAAGACAGCGCTTTGACAAATATTAAAAAAAATGTCAGAGCCTAGAAGTGATTAAGGCTTTGTGACCGGACATGGATGAATGCCTTCGGTTTACACGAGTCATCCAGTGGTTGGGTGACGGATGTGCTCATAGACAAGAGGTTCTGACGGCCACACACCCTGAGGCGACCTCACTTCTCTGACAAAGGACAATTAGCTCATTCAGCTCCTCCAAACCTGTCGATCTGACGCAAGCTTGACAAACTGTCATCCTCACATCTGGGGAATGACTGTCACCTCACCGCTCTAGGCTAATTCTTGATAAGTAGCGTCTATGTAAATCAGTGTACTGTATGCCACCGCACACTACTTTTTTAAAGTAAGCGTACTAAATGGTAAATGTTCAATGTTGTGCTATTTGAACATTTCATGCCACACCATCTTGATAGTACCCAAGGCAACATTTTTATGAACACAGTTTTTTATGAGAGACAGCGAGACAGACAAAAGAGAAAAAAAGACAGAGAGCACAACCAGCAGCACTATAGCAACGATAAGCACTTTCTCAGCCATCAACCACATAATGGTGCAATAGTGTGCAGTCAACAGCTATCTTACCTGTATGGGGGCAAAATAACAGTGATTACTTTTGAAGTGGCTAATGGCAAGCAAAAAGGCCCCACAACACTAGTAAGTCCAACATGGGGGCGAAAAAAGCGAAAGGATGCAGCTCCAGCACAGCAAAGTGACTATTACCAGAACAAGTACCTCAAATACTTTTTATTTGACAGTCCACTCCGACAGACCTACTGCTCAGTCAAACCCAGCATGTCACTGCTACTGTGCACGCCATTTAAAGTCTGTGAAATTTAGCTATTAAAATGGCCTTTTAGATATCACCCATTAGTCAAAAGCTCCTCCACCGCAGCCGTGCGGTGCAGTCACAATAAGCCAGTCACTACACGGCATGTTACAACTGGTGCCTCTGAGGGGAAAGAGATATGCACACATTCTACCTACTTTATCACCTGCTTGGCTGTAAGCATTCAGTAGTAGACACTGAACAAGCGTCCGCCGTGCTTCTGGTTCACGATAGCACCAACCACAAAAGGCACGGCTCATAAATGACTTCATGCCGGATCATAGAACCTGATACCTTTCATTGGCTCATAACTTGGCATCCCTGTCTTGTACAAGGGGGGTGGTGTATCTGGGGCAAATCCAGTCCCGCGGGACGACATGGTGGAATAATGGACAGCTAGCTGCCTGGTCAACCCCCCCCCCCCCTTTTTTTTGGAGCAGGGAGCAGCAGCTGAAGGTCCATTTTTGGGAGTGATGCATTCAACAGCTGGTACTCTGCTGAGGGGTGGAGGGGGTAGGAGGGGGTTACCCATCTCCAGAAACACAGGACGTGGAACATATCGGGGAGACGGCACCTGGCCAAATGTGAAAACAATGTCTCAGGAAGGTCGTCTTGCCCCCCCCCCCCCCCCTTTCTCTCTCCCTCCCTCCTATGCTGTTTTTCTTTTCTCCGTTTCCCTCACTCTCTCTCTCTTATACCTCTTCTTCTTTTTCTACCTTCCCACAACATTTTGTCAGCCCTAAAAATACATTCTGATGCAGCCTTGAGACACCATGAGAATCGTCATTAGCCATCAATTCATTTATATCATTCTGTAAACAATGCACAACACCAGATGAAGTTACACTGAAACAATACATGACAAAGAAAAAGGGGTGGATAGGATAGTTTTTTCCATCCCTTTGTGTTTACATAGGATTAACTCAGGCGGCTCCAGGTAGTGGAAAATTTCTTCTGCCCCAGTGTTAATAAACAGCAGGATGAGTTGAGGAAAGGTTCTCTCTTTTTCTGGTGGTGAGAAGAGCCTTTGTGAGAAGAAACACAAACCTTTAAGGCTGGCTCAGTCCAACTCAGCTCGGTTGGCAAGCCCTTGGCATGTGGTGCCACCCACGCGAGGGAGGCAGACAGTATGCACTTTTTCTCTTTCTCTCTCTCCCTCTCTCTTTCTCTCTTTCTCTCTCTCTCTCTCTCTCTCTCTCTGAGAAGTAAATTGGTCATATGACATGGCGGGTTAAGTCTCACAGAGGACTTGTTGTTGAGCAGCATTTTAACATGTAAATCATTTTGAGAGGGCCTGTCGGCGAGTGAGCCATACAGCAGTGCTAGCCACTGTAGCCCTGCCAGCCACTAAGTGAGCTTGAAAGAGAAAGAGACTTTGTATGTTTGTGTGCATGTGGTGGGGGTGGTGGTGTGTGAATGTCTATTGGCGTGTGCGTGTGTGTGTGTGTGTGGTGTGTGAATGTCTATTGGCGTGTGCGTGTGTGTGTGTGTGGTGTGTGAATGTCTATTGGTGTGTGCATGTGGTGGGGGTGGTGTGTGAATGTCTATTGGCGTGTGCGTGTGTGTGTGTGTGTGTGGTGTGTGAATGTCTATTGGTGTGTGCATGTGGTGGTGGTGGTGTGTGAATGTCTACTGGCATGTGTGTGTGTGTGTGTGTTTGTGTGTGTGTGGCGGAGGATGATGCTAAATGGATACACTTCATGTTAGTCCTGCCTCTATCGTTTTACACTTCTAAGTGAAATATCACCGAGTATTCCATATGTGCTACATCCAGTCTACAAATTAACAGTGCTTTATGACTCTCATAGGAGTATTATCGTGCCTCTCTCCTTTGTGTAACACAATCCGACGCTTTGCCACTAATGACCTGGCTCACTATCGGGTCTACGCAGAAAGCAATATTAGCCATTTGGGATGACGTCCAAAGCACTTGTACGAAACAAAACACACCAGGTTCCTGTTCTGTCAGGCCTGACCTAATAGCTCTGGTTCAGTGATCGTACAAAGCTGTATGCAAGTTTGATATACAGCTAGATTATTGTTTCAATAAGCCTATAGCGTTGAAAAACTGAACACCTGAATCTAACTATAAAACTATTCAAACGCCCTTATTAAAAATAATTTCACTAATTTAATCACCTTTAGTTTGTGGCCATCTTGGAACTTGTGGTCTTGTTCTTTATTGCTTTTTTACTTCAGGCAACATTTTATAGACATGTGATTTTAATCACCATGCACTGTTCTTCTTCTTCTTTTTTGCAGCTTTTTTGTGGGTGACTTCATATACCTCAGCAAGACTTCACCAATCCACATAAAATCTGGCATGCTTGTAGCTCCACATGTCTGATATGGGATATTAGTTTTTTTGTCCCTGGGTGTGTGTCTGTGAGTGATAACCCCCCCTTGTAGTGGCTTAGAGTCAAAGGACTTTTTTGGATGAAAGCTTAGAAAATACTCTCATTTTTATGCCAAGGTTATATCTAAAAAACGTTTTTTACCTTGACTAATTTTTATTCATCTGTGGAGTGATGTCAGTAAATAGTAAGTCAAAACAAAAAAAGTAAATTAAGGTCAAAGCAAAAAAATCTAACCCTTCACTTGTGAATATCTTCTGAAGTAGTATTTCAAATTTGACAAAGTTTGACATCCTGCATCGGTTACACATTTTTGAAGCATGTCAAATTTCATCAAAGTTTGTACGAGAAGAGTACCGCAACGCACACAATTCGACATCCCAAGAACCACTTATGCTGAAATGTTAAAATATAGTATGTTTACATTTGGCTACATTTTGTACTTTTCTCTTAAAGTTTTATTTGGCTTGGTCTGCCAAATGTTGCCAACATCCATACAAAATTAAGGAGACAGTCCTTGCTTGTTTAAATGCCCAATCTCTAAAAAACATGTTTAAATTTGTTCGTAATTAAAATACAAAGACTATTTTCCTGATTTGAAGCAAATTAGCCGTAAGATGTCATTACAGTAAGCAACCGTTTTACTTAATTCTTGTTTATTGTGTTGTTTTAATGTGCCTGTCATGTTATGCTCTATTATGCAGTAGGCCGTATCCGTTTGGCTATCTGATGCATACCAACTATGAGTGGTCATGCAGAAACAGACATGTATTTGTGATTGTAGCTGGAATGAAAAATGCATATTGAATTTCCTTCAATATTTCATTATTATCTTTTTGAAAACAAACAGATTTTTTGGAGGTTATGAACTGATAGTGCTTTTTCATCATGTTGGGCTTTTGTGTGTTCTCACACAAACAAAAAACAAACATTAAAATACTTTGACACTAAAATACCTTTCTTTAATTAATTTCTTGTGACTCGCAAAATTTTATCCACATTTCTGTACACTAACCGATTTTTATATAACACAGCAATGCTCTTCAGCGACAAAGCTCTCAGTGAGAATTACCAGTGAGAGTACACCCCCCCTCCCCTCTCTTCCCATCCCCCAGTCCCTAGACCCATCTACTACCCCCCCCCCCCTCACCCCCCCTTTCCACCCACCAGCCTTTTCTCCTTTTTTTTTCCTGCCGTCCATCACCTGTCCCAGTGGGCGCGTAGCTATTCATCTCAGACTGAAGCACCTTCTCTCTAACTAGAACACTACACTCGTGGGGCAGCGCAGAGCTGGAGGAACTGGTTCAATTTACACACCTGGACGAGGCTCAGGTGGCACGTACGGGAGGCTGGCATAATGGAAACGGGCAGACGGCAGCTCGGGGCCCCCGGAGTGCCATGCTCCTGTCCTGCAGGTCCCCCTGGGCACCCTTCACATGTAGGCCCCTCATTCATGGAGCTGTATGCATAATGAACAGGGCCGACAGACAGACAGAGAGAGAGAGAGAGAGAGGGAGAGAAACAGAGAGAGAGAGAGAGAGACAGAGAAAGAAAGAGAAAACGAGAGAGAGAGAAAGTGAGAGAGAGAAAGAGAGCAAGAGAGAGAAAGAGATGGAGCGAGCGAGCGAGAGAGAGAGAGAAAGTTGAAAAAAGAGGAGGTAAAAAAGTAGGGGGGGAAACAGGAAGGAAAATCAGAATAGAGATTGTAGGCTGAAAAACTGCAAAGAACTGCATTGGCTCCGGCATTACTGTATCTGAATGTGTTTCTGTTTCATCTTGTTGATTAATATTAGTAATGCTATCCTTCCATTCACACACAAACACAATTATTCTCGATTTTCCGCACGTTGCTTCTATTATGACCATTTAATTCAATAGTTCATTTGATATTCATTACTACAGTTTTACACAGTGATTTATTCATTGCCGCTCTCCGTCCAGTTCAAGTGAGGGTAACTGTCTGGGAAGAGACAAAAGACCTGAGGTACGATGCCCATTTTAGACACACAATACTCTCACAGCAGGGCCGGCTGCATCTATAAATATTTCAACGACTCAAATGGATATCATTTTAGCTGAGCAGCTTTGGCAACCTGTGGCCAACCACAGGTGGAGCTGCTGGAAAGGGTCTGGCTATTCTTGACGTGTTGCTTTGAGCTGGACATGGGGGCCAAGTCAACCTCTGTCTATATCTTTCTCTGTCTCTCTGTCACTTTGTCTCTTTGTTTTTCTCTCTCTGTCCCTGTCTTTCTGTCTCTGTCTTTCTGTCTCAGTCTCTCTGTCTCTGTCTTTCTATCTCGGTCTCTCTGTCTCTGTCTCCATGTCTCTCTGTCTCTCTGCCTCTGTCTCTCTGCCTCTCTCTCTCTTGCTCTCTCTCTCTCTCTCTCTGTCTCTCTCTCTCTGCCTCTGTACCATGATACCGAATCAAAATATTTTGTCCAAACACGAAAATTTAGGGAAACTTGATGCTAGATCAAGGAAAATGTTGTTCTGGTGCAGGTTTAACAAGAGCACATGTTAACGTTAACCATGGCCAGATTGGGTATTTTTTATGCAAAAGGCAAGGTCATCTGGTGCTGAGTAACGTATTTGATTTGAATTTGGAGATTTGGAACATTGCAGCATGAAAATGTAACCCCTTTTGTAGCACTGGAGAAAGGGTGGGGGAGAGAATTGAGTAAAGTCTTGGCTTGTCCTGAGCATAGCTTTCACAGTGGTGAGGGATATTTGTTCTAAAGAATACACACTTCAAGTTCCTTCAAGCACTTTTTATTTATTTCAAAACACACACAGACAGTACACACAGACACAGACACACACAAACAAAACCACACACGCACCACACACAGACACAGACAGACAGACAGACAGACACACACACACATACACATGCACACACACACACACACACACACACACACACACACACACATAAATATATAAATATAAGGTGCTTCACTCAGTTTCTGCCTGGCACACTCTCCACTTCTTTTCATCTCTGTCGAGCCGAACCAGTCAGCCTGGTGAACCCATGGTGGTGTCGCCATGGCACCCTGGGATATTTTAATCCTATCTGTGGCTCACATACAGTAGTTTATGGCCTCTTTCGACATGGCCGCCGGAGGGTGTGGCAGCCATTGCAGAGTGCCACCCGCCTCCACGAGATGAGACCTTAATCCACATCACAAATGCAGGAAGTCGACCTCAGCTGGACTTGTATCAAAGACGGCGGTGGATGACAAGTTTGGCTGAAGTCAAGGTGTGCTCATGTATCTTTGTGTGTGTGTGTGTATGTGTGTCTCTTTCTATTTCTCTCTCTCTCTCTCTCTCGCTCTCTCTCTCTCTCTCTCTCTCTCTCTCTCTCTCTCTCTGTGTTTCTCAGACAGAGAGGAGGGCCAAGAAAGAGCACAGAAGGAGAGAGATCAAGATAGAGAGAGAGAGGAGAGAAAAAGAGGGATAGAGAGAGAGAAAGTGGGCAGTTTTATTTTTCAGCACCATGCCCAGAACAAGTTTGTTTTGTACCCATGCCATATGTTCTCCCCAGGAAACGGGCCTTTATTAATTTCGTTACGGGGGACGTCACATGATGACTTACGACCTGTGTGACTGAATGTGAAGGTGCATTGTTGGTGACTTTTAACAGACTCCTGAAAAAAAAAAAAACAGAAACAAAATGAGTCGTTCTAACCCTAGAAATAAAGACCATGGAAAGAAAAACAAGCTCAGGGGGGATTTGTTACGTGGGTGCGAGCAAGAAAACGCCTTCCAATTTCGGACCCTAGGAGGAGTCTGCCATTTTAACTGGGTTCTCTGTGTTCCAGGTGTTGCCTGTTAATTGGCAATTCCGCGAGCAATAAAACATTTCAGTTACTTATGCTCATAAAGTGCTTTCATGCTGCCTCCAAATGATGTAATTACCCAGCCATTCCAAAAGCACAGCACAGCACAGTGCTCCGTCCTATGGTGGTGGTGGTGGTGGAGATGGTGGAGGTGGTGGAGGTGGTGGTGGTTGAGAAAAGGAGGGGTGATGGTGGAGTGGTGGTTGTTGGAGGAGGAGGAGGCCCCATGTGCACACAGTAAGAGGCCTGTCAGGGTTTCCTGGAATATGTTTTTCATTTGGGAATCAAAACAGCACAAAGAGAGGTAGTCGTTTGTAAGATATGTGGACTTTAATTTCATGTTTCCACTCTAGCGGGGTCTGTGTGAAGAGTTTTTTCCTTTTTGTTTTCATTCTTGCTCTTTCTCTCTCTTTCTCTCTCCCTCTCTCTCTCACTCTCTCTCTCTATCTATCTATCTCTCACTCGCTCTGTCTCCTTCTTTCTGCAATGTATGGTGGGAAAAAATATTCAAAAACAGTGACATAGAAGGAATTCCCTTTTTGATGTATGAGGATGGCAAAGATGCTCAGAAGTGTTTGGTATCAGCAACATCATCTATTCATTCGCTGATTAAAAATCTTGGGAAATATGTTATGGTCTCCTTGACTGCACATCTAGATCACAGGCCTAGGAGACCATGGTGCAGCACTGTCAGACGTCTGTGGAGGTCAAAGCACTTGTGGTCACTGTGCCTTGAACCTTTCAAGGGTCTTTCAAACTCGCAAGCAAACAGCATCCATCTACCAGGGGTATTAAATACATTGCTTTTCCACAGTCCAAAAAGATTGATGGTTGGGTGACGAGAAGCAGTTGAAAAGAAAAACGAAATGAACCAAAACCACGTTTTCAAATTGCGTTCTCATAAAAAAGTCACCAAGCGAACATTTTACCATAAACAACGACCCGAGTAAAAGTAATTGAGGGATTTCTTCATCTGACATATTTGCGCTTAATTTAAGGCACAGTGCAATACCACACGCACAGCTGTGAAATTACAAGCTTTACCAGAGACAGCCACAGTGCCTCCCTGCCACATTATGCCATAGGAACCCTTCAGCGACTCAGCTTAGGAGTACTTATTCTCTCATCAGGCATCTGTGAACAAAGACATCACTCACCCAATAAAAGTGCTCTAAGTGAAATGTTCTTGACAACTGATTTTTTTTTCCTTTTTTGGCTTAAAAAAGTGGTGAGCAAGGGAAGGGATGCCCTTGACAAAAAGTTCAGTACATTCAGCAGTCCTCCACTGAGGCAATAACTGGACTACTTCCACAGCAATGACAAGGCAAGGGGGCACATTTTTAAGATGGGGCCAAACACTGACAATTGCCACCACACCAAAACTGCAGCTCTCTCTCTCTCCTCATGGCCAGATTTGTTATCAACAGAAGGGCACTAACGTCTCTGCTTTGCTCACTTCATTCATACCAGCTTTCGGTATACAGAAACTGCAAACTGTCCAAATCACTTTTTTGTTTTGTTTTTTTTTAGACAAAGGGGTGACATTTTTTCTAACATTCAGAAGGGCTTGGTCTGTATGAATAGAGGGGAATAACATTGGGAGCCTTCTTTTGATCGAAAGAGCTGAGAGGGAGAGAGAGAGAGTGTGTGTGTGTGTGTGTGAGAGAGAGAGAGAAATAGAGAGAGAGAGATAGAGAGAGAGAGAGAGAAACAGAGAGCTGAGCACAATGTCAAACAGGCTGACATACTAAAAGTATGCTATGCCTGCTCTCCCTCTCACATAAATTGTATTTTTAGAAGGAACATTTCAAAAGGTAAAAAGCTTACCCATTTTCAAGGAAATATGAGATAATCCTCAAATATGATATCCACATTATTCTTCAGCTCAAACGTCTATCTGCAGTCATTTTTGGTGCCTAATGGTTTGCATTACTCTACTAAAATGCGGATGAAAAGCAGAAATTTAATCTTATCTTGTCACAGTCTATCTCTGTCAACCAATCATTAGAATCCAAATGAGAGACATCCCTGTCTGCCGATCATTTTGTTGGTCTGCTGTTGGCATCTTATAAAGGAGAGCAGGAAGTTACTCGATGGCAAAATTAGAAGTTAGCAAGAAATACTAGTGGTACCATTTTTTTTGCAGCGACTTGACGGAACATGTAGATACAAATGTTGCAATTCATTTAGCAAATCAGTGTTTTTTTTTTTATTTTGTTCCAGATAAGCCTTTCCTCTTCAAGCTAAAATTAGAGTCCCTAAAGTCTGAGGCTGAAGTGCTCCATCGCAATTAAAATTTACGGATATTATCACATGGGTCATGCTTCAAGCTAGGGTTCCAAGCCAGGCACGGTTAATGAGACATAAAGAAATGTTAATTCAGTCATTAATTATCAATTCATCAACCTTACTCTGAACCGCAAGCTGTTTCGATTTTTCAGAACACCGCACTGTGAAATTCCCTTCGGACACTCTGGACCACTTCTGCTAAAAGTTTGTGTAATTAATAACACGCATATTAGTCCCGCTAAGCTATTTATTTGGTTATGATACATGGTGTGTCTTACCTTTTTTAACCTCGTTACCAAACCGTAAAATAATGCTTAAAGTTGGAAAAAAAGGGTGTGTGTGTGGGGGGGAGTGGGGTTGGGGGGTTGGGGGGAGGCTGTGAAGGGGGGGTGGGCGTAAGACTAACAGTCATTGTATATCTGCTTTAATTCAAAACAGCAGAACTGCTGTCAGACCGCAGCCGGCAACACCGCCAAGGAACACAACAAGCTGCTCACTATCATGGCGTTCCCATAGGAACAGACCTGCAAGGGTGCACTAGCACACACACAAACACACAGACGTACACAAAAACACACACACACGTACACACACACAGACACACACACACACACAAACACACACACAGACTTACTCTCATCTGCGTAAACACAGCCGGCACACACCGCATTCCAGTGAGAGAGAAAAGGAGGTGAGAGAAGAGAAGAGGAGAGGAGAGGAGAGGAGAGGAGCAGAGAGGAGAGGAGAGGAGAGACGTGAGGATATCAACGCGAGCTGGATGATTAGCTGGCCACGCCGGTAAGAAACGCCACAAGGGGGGAAAAGGGATCAAGATTCCTGAGATGTTCGCCTCGAGTGCTCATTCGCACACTTCCTCTCTTTAATACAGGCCACACATTCCCGAAAAGCTCAGCAAGATGCTGGCAGTTCAAAGCCAAGAAGGCAGTGCCAGGAAGAGTAAACAGCCAAAAAATGCCCTGGAAAAAAAAGAAAAAAAAATCACTCAGAACAAACAGAAAGCCAGAAGCACAGTTTTTTTTCCTCCCAACACCCCATAGTTCCATGATATCATTTATTTTTTTCAGTGAGTCATCAATATGTTGCTAAATTGTCACTTTTTTCGATTATTTATCATAGTAGGGAAATGAGCTACCAAAAAATGGACCAAAAATACCTTACAATCAAGCTTTGCTCCACTAAGATATGCAGCTGGATGGAAATAACAGGTTCTGGCTCAGAGTGAGGCCTGCTTCTCAGGCAAAACAAAAAAAAGCTATTTTTTTCCTCACTTTGCCTTGAGCTTTAAAAACATAAAACATCAGGAATGTGTGCGTGCACTGCAAAGCTTGTCCTCTTTTTGTAAGCAGAGTTTATTGGATTCTGTGGCAGCATAAATCAGCTGCTGTCGAAGTTTATCAGAGGCGGCTGTAGGTGAGACATCAATCATCACATTTCCTTAAGCCCACCTCAAGAAAGAAAGAAAAAAAAAACGACAGAACTTACTTGCAAGCATTACCTTACTAGAACTTTCAATTACAGCATGCTGGGTCCGGAACAAAAGAAACCGTGACGCAGAAGTAAGAGAAATAATAATGTGCCTACCTGAGTGAATTACAATACAGTAAGTGCAATTGTAAGGTAGGTGATCCTGGAAAAAATAGTTTGAGCAAGCTACATTTTGAAAGCACACAATTCAAAAGTCCAAACCCCCGTTGTTCATACTTCAACCCAAAGTCACGCTTCCAGATTCGTGCACGGAGGAGTGGAGAGGGACAAAAAAGGCAGTTGAGTTTGATAGATATATCACCATTCAATAATTTGAAGGGGCAGCTTAAAATGATTGGATGGTGTGTCAGTCCTGTATGTCCCACAGGTGGCTAACATGTTTTATATTTGTGTTAGAGCCTTTCATTAATTGGTTGCCATCAGGGTGCGAAGGGGATTTTAAGCAATATAGTAAAAAACTGCTCCAGGAAAACATCTCCTATCCTACCTTTAGGTCACTGTTGGAACAAAAAAACCAATGAGCATGAAATGGCATCTCCAGTAGCTGGTCTTAGGTCTTAAGAGCCGTAAATGGTTGGACACTGAAACTTTGTAAAGGACTGCACCCACTTGGCAGGTTTTTCCAAGAAGCCGAAGGCCCACAGCACAGGCCTGCGGTGAGCAGCTGAGGCGGCTGAGAGCTGACGCTAAGGTCGTCTGGCCCCTGGGGGCCCGTTTCAGCCGGGGCCTCGCCTCACAGTCAGCCTCCGTGCTCGGAGTGGCCCCTAGTGCATGTCTGACCCCTGACCCCCATAACTCCTTCTTTGTTCTGCAAGAGTCACGCGTTGACCTACTCCTGCTTCTCTCTTTTTTTTCTTTCCCTCTCCTTCCCTCTCCTTCCTTAAGCCCTCTCGCTGGAATTCCTGTAAGACACACTCGGCTTCCATTGCCTGAAACCTGACTCCACCACTGAGCTCATTGACAGGGGTGGACTTTGTCATAAAAAAATAGAAAAAAGGACGAAAAAAGAAAGACATGAAGAGTAGGAACAAGAGTAAACGAGAGAGAGAGAGAGAGAGAGAAAGAAGAAGGGGAGGAAAAAGGCAAAAGTTACAGCAGCTTCAGGCTTGCCGAGGAAACCAGTTGCATCGGCTGCTCGGGGGTTAAGTTACACACTCGCACAGCCTGGCACGAGGAGAACCAGGAGAGAGGAAGCGAGCGACGACGATCGCGCAGAGAGCCAGTGTCCACACTCGCTGCCTCGGAACCCCACTTCAACCGGCTTGTCCGAGCGTCCTCGCTGCCCCCCTAATCCTACCACCCCTCCTCCTCCTTGAGCTGCCCTCCCCTCCACTCCACTCCACTCCGTTCCCCTTTCAGTCTGCCTGTCCTGTGCCTTCCTGCATGCTACTGCCAGAACCCCCCACCCCCCCCAACCTCCTCCAGCCATCACTCCTCTTCGAAAGTTAACGAGTCTTCCTCGCTCGCTTGACATGTCGTTTGCCAGCAGCTGACCGGTGCGGTCCTGACAGCGGGGGAGTTGGGGGAGGGGGGGAGTGGTTTCTACTCTTCCTTCTGACCTCTCCGCCTCACCACCACCCTTTAGGAAGGTAAGTGCTGGTCATTTACTGATTGCGTTTTAACATGGGATGACAGTGAGTCATCAACACAACGTGGGTGGGTGGGGGTTGGGATCGGGGGGAGGGAGGGGGGGTGCAAAACAAAAGAGTCAGATAGAAAAAGAGAAGGGGAAAAAAGTATGATAGAGAGAAAGAGAAAGAGAGAGAAAGAGAAAAAGGGATTTTTCTAGAATTTGAGACCGTAGCGTACTGTGTTGCCTGCCTTACGCTGCATCTGTGATTCTGCTTCTGACCAAGCTGAGAGGCATGGCGAGCCATGCATAATCACTGCAATCATAATCAAGCCAATCAGAGATTAAGTCGAGCAAAAACAAGAGTTGGAAGAGGCAGACGCGTCTCGGCCAAGCTGCCTGATGAGAGGACTGCTTGGAACTAAGTCTGAGGGTGTGGACGGCCTTTTGAAAGTTTAATTGATAACACCACAATTGGATATGCTGCACGTTTCTGAATTATTGAAACACTGTCATGTTTTTCTTTCCATAGCATTGACTTTCCTGGACTGAATCTCTCTCTCTCTCTCTCTCTCTGCTTCTGTGTGTCTGTTTGTTTGTTTGTGTGTGTGTATGTGTGTGTGTGTGTGTGTGTGTGTGTGTGTGTGTCTATGTGTGTGTCTATGTGTGTGTGTTTGTCTGTGTGTATGTGTGTGTGTTTGTCTGTGTGTGTGTGTGTGTGTGTGTGTGTGTGTGTGTGTGTGTGTGTGTGTGTGTGTGTGTGTTTGTGTAACAGTAGGGAGGTGCAGTGAGCAAGTGGAAATATGTTGCAGAATAATATACACTATCATCATGCCATCTTTGGAAACATTTTAGAAGTGAGGCGTTTTAAATATTTAATCAACAGTGATGAGCAAAACTTATTGCAGGAAAAGAAAACTGTAGAGAAACAGTATATGAAAGCTGGTAATGAGACAATTAAAACAATGGTAGTCAAGATCAAATGATAATGTTTTTATATCCTTTAAATTGTGCCATTTATTTATTTTTTAACTAGGAAAAAACAAAATACAGAAGAGAAAGTGAGAAAGAGAAAGACACAGTGAGAAAAGCCTTTTTTAGTGCTTCATGCAATTTATAGTTGTCACAATATGCCCCCAAAATATCACTGGCACCAATTTGTGTGATTTGCTTCAGAACTTTTTGGCTCACTTGTTTGTGTATTATAACTGTGACTTTGTTACACACAAGCTGTCCGATGTGTCATAGAAACACACCAAAACATCAACTGTACTTCCACACACAGAGAAATTTCTGAAATTTGAGTTGTTGAAAAGTTTTCATATTTCATATATATGTGGATAAATTATTAAGAGGGGAAATTATATCTTAATTTCATACATGTCTTCTTCTTCTTGCTTTAAAATTCAGGCCACAAAATTCAGGCCTCTCAAATTTGGCCAGTCTTCAACTTTTCTAGGCCGGTTCTGCTCATGCATTAAATA
>CM059282.1:22985328-23192306 GCA_030347295.1 Setipinna tenuifilis
CACAGAGACAGAGCCCATCCTCAGGTGTTGGCGCTGTATCTGTCCCGTGTGTGTGTGTGTGTCACTATCCACTGCCTCCGCGGCTCCACCTGCAGCCTCTCCATTTCACTTTAGAGGCTTGTATTACAATACCCTGGCGCGGTCGGCGACCTGGCCGTGACGGAGCCCGCTGGCAGGCAGATCCTCGTAACCCCACCACCACCACCACCACCATCACACACACACACACACACACACACACACACACAAACACACACCCCACACCCTACAAGCCCCACACCAACCCCAACCCCAACCTCCAGCCCCAGCCTCCCCACCCCCCACACCCTACAAGCCCCAACTCCAGCCCCAGCCTTCCCAGCATGCCCCATGGTGCTGATTAGAGCGCCTTTGGCGGCTGCCCAAACGACAGGCAAAGGGGTTGAGCCCCGGCCCTCCGCTGAGCTCCAAACGGCTCAGCTTTCTTGCCGAGCCAGCGGGGGAGCTGACCTGACCTCGCCTGGCTGCGGCTGCGGCCGTGGCCCCGGTGTGGGTC
The DNA here is from genome assembly GCA_030347295.1 of Setipinna tenuifilis. NCBI lineage: Eukaryota > Metazoa > Chordata > Actinopteri > Clupeiformes > Engraulidae > Setipinna > Setipinna tenuifilis. The sequence goes on from CM059282.1 coordinate 22,985,864, forward strand.
AGATCTCCTCCGCAAGAAGAAAAAGGGCCCGGGGACAGTGAGGGGGGCCTCCATTGGGGGCCTCCTAGGACCCCCAGGTCCCCTCTGCTTAGCAAACTCAGCCTCTCACCCTCTCACCCTCTCACCCACCCTGCCTGCCTTACCTATCTACCGCCGTTTGTCGCAGCTTATTTGCATCTTCCATGAATAAAGTTATGAAGCCAAAATAAAGGGACGGTAATGAGAATCACCCCCCCATCCCACTGTCCCCCCGTTCCCCCACCTACCCTCACCTCCAAACTCTCTTTGCTCTTGCTTTCATTTTTTTGTGTACATACAATTAGTTTTTACAAAGCAGGAAGCAGCTTTCCTTCCTGGACTAAGGCGTTTGGAGATAGAAGAGCCTGAGAAAGACGCCACAAATATCTGCGTTGGCAGACGTGGCAGCCGTTTGAATAACAACCACATCAAAGGAGACAAGATGTCAGAGGAGGGTTATGCATATATTTTCATTGTTATTCAAATCCAAGCACAATAAGCAAAAGAGAAAGGGGGCAAACGAGTGCGGAGACTATTGTTTTGATCAAGGGCGAGGGGAAGAGAGGGGATCGTCTAAAAAAGAAAGAAAGAAAGAAGGAAGGAAAGAAAGAAAGAGGAAAGAAGAAAGAAAGAGTCAATGCCAGCAACTCCCAAGATGTTGTGTTCAGCCCCGTGCATATGGAGGATATTATGCATTTTTTTATGTTGACACAGAGACCCCAGTGAAACATGACTCAGAATGCCTGTTTTTTTTTTTTCCTCCGTCTTGCCTTTCTTTTCTTTCTCCGTTCTCGCTCACTCAGACCAGTGTCTGTCTTCCCACACATTGCACTGGTGTTTTTTATTTGTCTGTCACCCAATAAAACACGGCGCAACCCCTTTCAGATACCACATGCTGACCAGGGTCTCACCCCTGCGCTCACCAAGACTTCTTCTCTCGCTGTTGTTTGCACTTGTTCAGATTTCAGATTTCATTAAAAGCAAAAGAGAGGGGAGGAGAAGGGAAAGAGAAGAGGAGAGGAGAGGAGAGGAGAGGAGAGAGAGAGACATGCGTACCGGCCTGGTAAACAAGCCTCTTTCGCACGAACCCCCACCCCAGCAACCCCCCCCCCCCCTTAGCCAAGCTAAGTAAGAGAGCGTAACCACAGGAGATGCTTTTCCTATTTGTCAAACGGTATGTAATTTCACTAATACAAATGTCAACTTTGGGCGATGTAATGGACCAAGTCAAACAAACCTGACGCCACAGAGGGAGAGAGGGCTACACGGGGACTGTAACCGTAGAAAGTGAACAAGACTGCAGCGGCGAGGTGAAATTACCTGAAAAAGCCACCCCACTTACACACACACACACACACACATACACACACATACACACACATACACACACATACACACACACACACACACACACACGAAAAGAAAAACTTTGAGCGCTTGTTTTAGTTTGGTCTGCTCGGCCATTGCCCGGACCTCTTATTAGATTCCATCTGCATTTCCACTCGCGGCTCGTTCGGCTCAGCCTGGCCCTGCTTGGCCCTCCGGCGGCCCTTATCCCATTACCGTCTCTGGGCGCGCACACACACACACATAAACACACACACACGCACACACATAGACATACACACACACACACACACACATACACACACACACACTCTCACACACACACACATAGACATACACACACGGACACACACACACATACACATACACACACACACGCTTGCAAGGCCCAAGCACAGTGCTCACTTTCGGGCCCCCAGGATCACATGCACCATGGCTAGGCAGGCCACCTTTTCGGGTTTTTTTTTTTTGTTGTTTTTTGTTCCTCTCTAACACGCATGTGTGTCGCTCCCACCGCCACCACCTGGAGCTCAGCAGGCCTCTCGGCTCATCTCATCTCTTCTCAGCCCGAGTCTAGCTAGCGAGCCGACTGGCTCTGGCTGGCTCTACCGCAGCAGGATGTGGGAGGAGTTGATTCTGACCCAGAACAAAATGGGGGCCTTCAGGGCAAGGCCCTCCTCTCTACTCACGTTATACAGAGTGCAAGCCTGTTTCTTTTTTAATTCCCCCCTCTTTTTTTTCTTTTTTTTTTTCTCGTCTTTTTTTTTTTTTTAAAAACCTGAGAACATAGAGTCGTGTGCTTTAAGGCAGCCGGTGCAGTCAGATGGTAATGGCATTTCGCAATAGTGTTTACTCAGCCCTCTTCTCCGCTATCCCTGGGTGTTTTTGTGTGTGTGTGCTGAGACGAAGATAGTTGGCCTGCATTTTGTGGCGTATCTCTTTCCTGTGTGCTTGCTCTCTCTCTCTCCCTCTCTCTCTCTCTCTCTCTCTCTCTCTCTCTCTCTCTCTCTCCGACTCCCGCTCTCATTCTCTCACTCCCTCTCTCTCTGCGAACCCTGTGGTTCAGAAACCCATCGAGGCCATTTGTTCAGCTGGTCCGTGGCAGGATCGAATGGCCTCGGTTGGATCCTCCAGGAGGACTCGACTCGGGCCGTGCTTTGAGGGTGCCCCCGCATTTCAGTGCGACGAAGGCCTCAAATTTCAGGCCCTCAGCATAACCGGGGCCCCGGCAATTGCTTCCTACTGCGATTTATTGTGGCAAATTGGAAGATTCCAAGAAGCCGAGTCCGTTTGTGTTGGCAACGGACACACAGTGGTCAGTTTCAGGGCTCGGCTCGGCCGCGGCCGGCCCCTCGCTCGCTTACTGCTCCTCTCTCGTTCGCTCCCTTGTTCACCCCCCCTCACTCACTTGCTCGAGAAAAATATATAGAGAGGGAGAGGCTTTTCCCTGTGTGTGCTATGTCTGCAACATCTGACGCCCCACCACCCCCCCACCGCCCCACCACCAACACCATCCCACCCCCCCTCCAAAAAAAAAAATACACTGTTGCCACTCTTTTTTTTTCGCCCCCACCCCGCTTGTAATAAAAAAGAGCCCAGTGGCAGCAGGCCCACCAGTGACCCCCCACTCTCGAGGGGTGGATTGGCTTACCAGCCCACAATCTGCACCAGCCGGCATCAAAGGGCCCCAGCAGCAGCTGATGGCTTTGCGGTGACATTTCTCTGTCTGCTCGGACGCCCCCGCTAGCCCCCCCCCTCCCTTTTTTCTCGCCACACACACATACAGACACACACTCACACGCACATATACACACACACACATACAGACACACACTCACACGCACATATACACACAAACAACCCGTCCCTCTCACAGAGTGCTCTGATCAGCCAATTAGAATCAATTTCTCACCCACCATCGGTTTGGGGATTTGGGCGAGCGAATGAGGGGGGGAAATGGAATGAGGGAGTAATGATGTTTTATGGCGGTGTGGTGAGCGCAATGGCGTGGCGTTTGGCTCCGAGAGGGAAAAAAAAAACCTATCGTCAACAAAAAAAAAAAAAATGCTTTCTCCAAATGGAATATGAAAGCATTTTAATAAGCATCCATATCCCTTGCATAACTGTATCCACCCTATTTTTAATGAGTCACTTAATTACACAGCCATGTGCTGTACATGTTTCATGTGTTCGTGTGTACATATAATTTACATCCGCGAAAAAAAAAGAAAAAGTCTGTGCAGCTCGAAATATATAGGGCCCATCTGTTAAATGCTCCTCTGGTCCAGAGTTTTAAGAGTGATGTTTATTTTTATTATTATTTATTTCGTATTTCACAGCATTTTTCCAATGCTTTCCAATTTCATGTGCAGTGGAGAATGTTATTTGTTTTGCCTGAGCCAAATGTCATGAGCCAAATGTCAATAAGAGAGCTCGCTTCACATGTGCCCTGGGTGAGACAGAGCAGCAGCAGCAGCAGTAGCTCTCCTTTCTCTCTCCTCTTTGTTGTTCAGTCTTCCTCCCAGGAAAACACACATGCGCACACACACACACACACTTATAAATGCAAACACGCACAAATGCACACACACACACACACACACAGGCACACGCACACGCACCCACACACACACACACACAGGCACACGCACACACACACACACACACACACACACACACAGCATACAACAGATGCATGCACAGACACACACACAAACACACACACACACACCTACACACACACAAAGCAGCCACAGCACACACACGAATAGCCACAGCACACACACAAATACTAGGGATGTACAGATGGTGTTTCAGTAATGCAGTCGTGCTGGGTAGGTGGGTAGTTTGGGGCGGGGGAGTAGAGGAGTGTGTGTGTGTGTGGGGGGGGTGGGGGTGGTTTGATGGAATGGACAAGCCACAGTCATTGCGGTGTGATGAATGGCCTGTGCTTTAGCCTTGCACTTTTAAGGGACCAGCTCCATTATGCAGCCTGTGAGACAGGCCTGTAAATTATGATGGAGGGGTCAAGCACTCCTCTTTCACACACAGGTAATGCTCACTTACAGAAATGAAGCATCCTGGGGTGTACACTTTCACATCCCCAGTGTTTTGTGGCGGTTAAATATAATGGGGACATTGGAGCTTGACAGATGAAGGCCAATGATAAAAGTACCAGGGGTTGTTTGGATGAATCGTAAAGGTGTTACATTTTCATGGGATGTTTAGGGGGAAACCAACCGCCACAACAGTAAAAAAGCTGAGGTCTAAAACACCCCAAAGGGTCTAACTAAACCACGGATTTAGACATTTAAAGAAAATCAACAACATAAATACATGCTTACTGTACAAACGACCTATATATAGAGTCTATCCAACAATATGCCATGTGATAAAACTTACCTGATTATTGCGAATCTGATCCACTCCACTGACGGCGAAGTTCACATACAGAATATATTTCTTCCAGTTCAGTTTGACAAAGAAAAATAGAGAGGGAGTCTAAGACTGCGCTTCATATCATAAAGCAACAGATAGACAGCCAGTGGGAGTCAAATTGGGTTGCAGCGCAGCATGTGGAATAAATTATAGAAAGGAGCTGACATTTTCCACATAATGAAGCAAATTCAACTACAATGCCGCTCTCACATGGCACAGTCACTTTCTTGACATTAAGAACAGAAAAGCGAGGATCTTTCTATTTTTTTCTGTGGTGAAAAGATTTTAATTTTCATTTTAAGTATTTTTTTTTACTGAAAATCATTTAACACGTGAGGAGGACATTATTAAACCCAGGACAAAATGCTCTCCTAATTATCTGTTCGATTGCAAAAGCTCATTACTGCACTTAAAAAAAAATAGGGAGCTAGTTACTGAGACGTATAAGTTTGCAATTTTTTTTCTGGTGCTTTTCTGCTTTCTCAGTCTCATTTTGCATTTCACAACAGATGTTATTTGAAAGACAACAAACAACCAGGCCCTGTCCCGTCTGTTATGACTAAAAGCATCTTAATGAAGTCCTGTAGTCTTAATGTCTTTGGCAAAGCGACTGAAATAATTCCTCTTTCTCATCTCCCCCACTTCCCTCCCTCTGCAGTGTTGCTATGTGTATTGGCTTGTCATGGTTTTTCGTATTCCACGCATGTACACTAAGCCATAGATCTGCTTTCTATAGAGCAGAAGAACATGTGTGTGTGTGTGTGTGATGGCGTCTTGTGTATTACCAGGTTGAGCTGGAAGACCTTGCAGAAGACCCGTGGGGTCACAGGAGGAATTTTTTGAACGTCGACTTGCATCCAAGCGCACACACTGTTTGTTTAAGTTGGAATAAGGAAAAAAATACAACCCCACTCTGAACCTCTCTATCTGCCCCCCCTTGAAGAACCACACAATACAATGGAGTTTTAGTTCCCTATTCATATAAATGCATTGGCGTTGCTATTTTGGTAAACTCAACAGTTGATAAGATAAAGCTGTGTGGAGACAGAGAGGGGTGGGGGCGGGGGAGGAACATTTCATGAGAAACATTTACTCAAGGTACTTTACAAAAGACATTAACTACCAAACCCTAAAACATAGTCATAAAGAGTAAAAAAAATGGCAGAGAACGAGGACCAGTGAGAGAGAAAGAAAGAATAGTAGTAATCACTGATGATACTACGGAGGATTTCACCAAGGCGGTGCACACGGTAAATTACCCCCAAACTGTAAATTGTACGAAAAAAGCACAGCACAAATCCCTTCTAGACCAGACCACAGGGCAGTTGTTGTGACCACCTTAATGCCTTTTCCAGTTGCACTTCAGCCGCTAAAATCTCATGCCACACAGACGTTTCAGTAGTAACTGCTGAGGCTGAGTCATTATCGCCACGGCAAATCCCATGGGAACATGTGACACGAAAAAAGGGTTTTGTTTGCCGCCTGTTTGCCGCCTATTGTCCTCATTATTTCTCTCCTTTCACGGACTGTGCTGTGGCTAGATGTTTTACACCTCTATTTATGTTGCTATATCATTGACACAGCACCATTTTAGATTGACATCGCGATTCACTGGCTTTTTATGGATTTATTTTACTTGGTTGTTTGTCTAGTTGTTTACTTATTCACTCCCTCCCTCCCTTACCTACATACAGTGAAGATCATATTATCATATTATATCACACAAATAAATCATTAAAAAATCATGCATTGTGATTTCTGGATTTTTCTTTTTAGTTTATCTCTCTCACAGTGGACATGCACCTACGATGACAATTTCAGACCCCTCCATGATTTCTAAGTGGGAGAAATAGCAAAATAGCAGGGTGTTCAAATACTTGTTTTCTTCACTGTACCTAACTGCTTACATACTAACAGAGCTCCTCCATCAATCCTCTTAAGGCAAAGAGTCTGTGAATAGCTTTAATAAGGTATTTTTATCAGGAGGATTAAGTTAGTGAGATCATCTATGGACCTGGGAGCGATTAGTCAGCCTGTTGGATTGTGCGCCTCCCATTTTTCATGCCTTGCCTGAGAAGCTTGAGTGATTCCATGTGACGCATTAAATTAAAAGTTGCATACTTACAAAAAAAAACAACAACAAATGTTCAATATTATAGTGACAGACTAAGGGCATACTCACACTATGCCATCTGTACCGTACCCCAGTATGCTTGACCCCCAAAGTCCAGTTCATTTGAATAGTTCATGTTCAAGTTCATGTTCAAGTTCATGTTCAATTTATTTCAATAGCACATCTGATTCAACAGAAATTTACCAAAGTGCATAAACACAAAAAAACTAGGTTAAAAAAATAATTAAAAAAAACAATAATTGTAAAAAAAATGATCAAGGATATTTAAAACAATATACATTAATAAATACATAAATAAAAGTTATGAGTTCCATTTAACGACCAAACACATCATAAAGAATGTGAGTGCAGACCAGCGCCAGAGAAAGTGAAACGTACCTAGTGTGACTACGCCCTTAAATGAGATAATAAATGTACTCTGTAGTAAAATGTTGGTGGTAAACAGTGTGCATTTCTTCGGCACTTTATGTGTTTGTGCGCGTGTGGTGTGTGTGTGTGTGTGTGTGTGTGTGTTTGAATTGTTTGTGACTGACTAAGAGAGTGTTGTGTCATTTTTTTCACCTTTAAGCCAGACAGAACTCCCACATGGATTAGTGAATGTGACCCAGCGCAAATGTCATGTGTCTACGTGCACAACTGTCTGTGTGAGTGTGTGTGTCAGCCTGTATGTGTGTGTGTGTGTGTGTATGTGTGTGTGCGTGTGTGTGTGTGGGTGTGTGTGTGTATGTGTGTGTTGTGTGTGTGTGTGTCAGCCCGTATGTGTGTGTGTGTGTGGGGGGGGGGGTGTATGTGTGTTGTGTGTGTGTGTGTGTCAGCCCGTATGTGGCTGTGTGTATGACTGAGTATGTGCGTCAGCCTGTGTCTGTGTGTGTAAGTGTGTGCGTCAGCCTGTGTCTATGTGTGTGTGCGTGTATGAAAGAGAGAGAGAGAGAGAGAGAGAGAGAGAGACAGAGAGAGAGAGGGAGCATGTCTGTAAGCATAAGACAAAAAAAGAGGGCCAGAAAGAAAACAGAACTAATGTGTGTGTGTGTGTGTTAGCTCTCTCCTTCACTTCCTCTTCCTCTAAAAATCTCCCCATTTCCCCCCCACGGAGGTGCATTTAAGTTTCATACACTACTACACAGCAGTAGACACACACACATCCACGATGCACAGCAAACACACGCTGTGTGCTTTATTTACCATGGGATCGTCTTCAGCCTGCTTCCCTAATGAGACACGACCGACTCCAGTGCCTTTGCCCGTCTCCATGCGCATACAGTGCAGCCACTCATGTTTGCATAATTTAATTAGCTCGAGGGATAGCTCCCGGGTCCCAACCATTAAAGAAACTCTCAGTCCAACTTTGGCTAATTGTCGACCCGCAACCATACTGTAGTACTTCCCATCGGTTAACATTAGGATGTTCGGTACAACGTCCAAGGATGGTGTTTTTTTTAAAAAGTGACGCTCTGTGCTGGTGGTGGTTGCACAATCTGCGAGCACAGAGAAAGAGTGTTAGGAGAGAGAACGAAAGAGAGATGGGGCGAAAAGAGAGAGGGAGAAAGAATGTGAAGGATGCAAAAACACAAAGATTAATGAAAGGTGCACCTCTCCTTTCAGTGAAATTATCCCATCGTTTGACGAATGAAGCCATTACAAAATGCTTCTTGTGTTCTCTTAAATGTTATAACAAACTTAATCGATGGCACGGCCTGATTGATGGGCAGTTTGTCCTGCTCACTGGTAGGAATCCAGAGCCCATAGATCAGTTTACAAGTTTACTGTGAGGAAATTACTGCCCGAGGGACAAGGAGCACTATTTCTCTTGAGTGGTCACAAGCACAACCCTTTTGGCATACCACTTAAGTCCGCATAAGCCAAGATGCCAATCCGAGGTAATTGTCTGTCACGCTGAGAAACTCTGGCCTTCTCTCTTTCTCCTTTCCCTCTCTCTCTCTCACTTTTCCTTTGCTGTCTCCCTCTGTCTCTCTCTTTCTCTCTCTCTTACTCTCTCCTACTCTCGCTGTCTCTTTTTTTTCCATCTCCTTTCTCTGTCTCTCTCTCTGTCATGGAACAGAAAGGGTGGGTAGGTTGGTGGTCTGACGGCTGGGTGGGTATCTGTGTTCAGTGTGTGGGAACGGTTTCATGGCAACCTGGCATAGCCGTTGCCATTGACTGATTAAAGCAGCTCATAGCGACAGCTGGCTGATTGAAAGGTTGCTCTGGACGGCCGAATGCCAACACCACCGCCCACCCCCACACCCCCCAACCCCCCAACCCCCCAACCGCCCACCCTCCTCCTCCCAGCGGCACCACCCCCTTTACCTCCGCCCAGCCTACATCCATCTCTCTATGGAGTTAGAGTCTCTCTCTCTCTCTCTCTCTCTCTCTCTCTTTTTCTCTCTATCTCTCTCTCTCTCTTCCCCTCTCTTTCAGACTGTCTGTCACACTGGTTCCAAGTCAGAGCAGGTCACCTCTAGTGAGAGCGCCATACATGTTAGCCAGAGGAGAAATGAAGGGGTTTGGCCCCTCTGCTGCATTTTGGAAGAGAGGGCAGGGGCTGAGGCTAGGGTATGGGGGTGGGGGGGTGTAGGGGGGTGTTTGGCTATGCGCTACGCTGGAAAAATGGCTGTGCTGACAAGAGTGAAGGGCTATAATTGCGGGGAAGAGGAAGTGTGAGAGAGTTAGAGAGACAGAGAGAGGTGGGGGAGAGAGCGTGAGTTACCTGACACTAGCCTGTTTGTAATTAAACACTGTCAGAAAGCTGCACGTTTTCTGGAGGACCCTGTTGAGAGATTAGCTGGCTGAACCGGGCACCAGATTGTTTTTCCCCTGCCTCAACCCCACTAAACGACCGGCCAAGAAAAACCCTCATCACAGATCTGACAGGTTCTTCCATCCCCTCAACCCCCCAACCCCTTCCTTCCACACACATATACACGCACACTCACTCACTTACACACACACACACATACACACACACACACACACACACACACTCAAACACTCACAAACACATACACACATCTTCTCTCTCTTACTCTCTCTCTCTCTCTCTTTCTCACACACAAACAGACACACACACATACACACACACACACACTTCCCCTGAGTGGCCATTGTGATCTCGGTAGAGTTCAGACACTCTGGAAGACTCGGGTTGCTCTCTGCGGAGGAATAACAACAATGGCGCTGTGCGCTCAGGTCCCTTAGCATGTTGTGATAAAGACCGAAGGGGCACCGGAGCACCAGATGCCTGCAGGGGGTTGTGGGTAAAGGTGTGAACACGCACTTATTTGGTCATGTATATACATGAGCACCTGTGAATGTGTACATGTGCGTGTTTCTTTGTGTGCCTGTGTATGTGTTATACATACAGTATATGCATATGTGTGTGTGTATGTGTGTATTTGTGTGTGTGCAGGGGAGGGGGGGGTGCATGTATACCTGTGTGTGTGTGTGTGTGTGTGTGCGCGTAAGTGTGTGTGTGTGTGTGTGTGTGTGTGTGTGTGTGTGTGTGTGTGTGTGTAAAACGGACAGAGAAAGTGAGGAGGTTGTGTGTGTGTTTAGTACATGTATACGTTTGTGTGTGTGTGTGTTTGTGTATGTGTGTGTGTGTGTGTGTGTGTGTGTGTGTGTGTGTGTGTGTGTGTGTGTTTAGTACATGTATACCTTTTGTGTGCGTGTGTGTATGTATATAACAGACAGAAAAAGTGAGAGTGTGTGTGTATGTGTGTGTATAACAGACAGTTAGCGAGTGCAAGTATCTGTCTGTGTGAGCATGTGTATGTGCATACAGACAGCATAAAGGGACCCATTGATAAGAACAAGTTCTTCTTGTTAACCTATGAGCTTGATGGCTGGATTAGGGCCAAGAGACGCGGCCGAAGGCATTCGCTGTGCTGTACAACGTGCTGAAACACTCAGCATCACCAAGGCCTGATCAGGCTCACAGCACAGAGCACGCACACACACACACATGCACACACACACACACACACATGTACACACACACACACATGTACACACACACACACACACACACACATACACACACACACACACACACACATACACCTACAGACACACACACACACACACACACACACACAGACACACATGTTAATACTCTTCTGTGTCATCTAACTTGCTAGGGATGCAGAGCCATGTTTGATCTCACCCCCACCACACTTCACACACACACACACACACCCCACCCCCCACACACACACATCACACACCGCAACACCCCACAGACTCTGTAGCACTATAAATGCCTTCTCTGGAGTTTTGTTAAAACACTTCCATCTGCCTACTTTTTTAAACCGTCCGGTGTACAGTTTAGCTTTAGAGACATTCCACCAGTCTCTCCGCGGACACACGATACTCTCACAAAGAAATTATACCCATGAGAATAGTCCTTCCCTCCGCGCGCACCGGTTTGCCCGGACAGGGTTAAGCAACGAGTGGGGAAATTTTTCACATTCCTTAGCGGAAGTGTTGATGAGCCTGTTTATTTCTCAAGGACAGGTGGATTTGGGTTTCTGTTTAATTTTATTTCTTTTTTTTTGTCTTCCTGAATAGCAGGGCTCAATAGCAAACAGAAGACAAGAGGAAGGGATTTTTTTTTTGGGAGGGGGGGGTGTGGGGTTGGCACAAAGAGTCTCTCTGTTTGAAAATCTCTCCAACATGAACTCCTACTTGCTTGCTGTCTTCCAGCCCCCCGCCACCTCTCTCCCACCCCCTCCATCCCCTCTCTACCACACACACACACACACACACACACACACTCCCTCTCTCTCTCTCCCTCTCCCACAACTCTCTTTTATGCTCAGCGAGTGAAAGTCTTGTGGCAAACAGTGCTTCGGCTGCGGGGCGATCAGGCTAAAAAGTCCACACGAGAGAAACCGCACAATTAATCAGAGTGGCGGCATTAACACTGTGCTCTGCCCTGTAGCTAGCCTGTGTGGGAAAGAACAGACAGGATTCGCTCACTCTCACGAGGTGCTGTGTAAACAACGAATTGGCGGAACCGGTTCTGTGTGTTCCTTTTGTGGTCAAATGGTTGTGCTTTACCATTCACAGCATAGGGATTTAAACCTTCTGACACAGAGTGAGTCATTCAGCAGAAAATCCTGCTGAATGTAATGTAATGAACATATGCAATGTAACGTTTTCTGTATCTAGGTGGAGTAGTCATACAAACACACACATACACATTAACGCCTTTCTTCTTTGTGAGGGTAGGCAAGCGGCAAAGGCATCTTCTGAAGTTAAAAAAGAGCCTGTGTAGTTAAAAGACTCTTAGACAAGCCAACAGCCTTTTTTCTGTTCTCATTTCATATTCACATTTTTACATAAATACAGACTGTAAGTAATATCAATGATTTGAATACCAGGCCATTCATTATCTGTCAACTTCACGTGTTATTTTATGTCAGAAGTCCTGATTGAATTACGATCTGTCTGATGATATACAACATCAGTGGAGAAATGCGCCAACGTAATGAATAGTGTAATCTATTGTTTTAAGGCCTTGAGTTTCAAAGAAAATTACATGCGACAAAACCATGTGTTCACCCCTGTTTTTTCTTTTCTTTTTTTCCCCCTTAAAAATTCAGAAATCAAAGTGATGAAAAGGTCCCTACAGGCGTACCGCAACAATGTACAGCAACATATCAGGACCAGTGCATCTAGTAAAAGCATATGTGACCGGCCAATCAGAGCTTGTGCCAAAGTAATGAGCGGTGTCGATCTGACAAAAGATATAGCGAGCAGGAAGAGAGAGAGAAAAGGCGAAGTCTGGGGAGGGAAGGAGAAAGGGATAGGGATAGGGATAGGGATAGGAATTGGGGGCGGAGGGCGGGGGGCTGGGGGAGGAGACCAAGTCTGCAGTGGTCCTCCTTTCCACCGATCAGCAGTGCGAGCCGACGTCTGTCTCCCTCAAGCCTCATCTGCCAGCTTGGCCAAACCCCAGACGTATCACTCCCACACACACTGAATCATCGCAAAGGGGAAAAAAGAAAATTCAAATGCTCTTGGAGCGTACCATCATGGGATGGGGAGTCATCTGAAAGGGCGGGGGGGGGGGGGGGGGTGGGGGTGAAAAAAAAAAACCCTTGTCATCAGTGTGTGTGTGTGGTGGGGGGTTGGGAATGGATCATACAAGCTAGTGCTGTGTAAGTCACAGCCACAAAGCACTGAAACATGGGCAACAGCTTGGTGTAAATGAAAGACTTATGGCCTAAGCTTTGCATTATGGAGGAGCTCCGATCCTGTTTCTCTCTGGTGAAAAAAACATGGCTGCCTCCAGGTCTCAAAAAAGTAAAGACAATGTATTTCTAACAGCATAGTCAAAAAGGCAATACTTTTCAGTATCACCATACATTAGGTATGAATGTATCTGATCTCTTTGCCTGTGCTACACATCTTTTCCCTTATACCTCCCATCCCCCTGCGCTACACACAACACAAGCTTCTGCATAGCCTGTGCACTGATGACAGAGATTCCAAAACCTTGTCGTTAATGTAGCCTGTCATCAAACCCTAATCCTGGGGGACATGCATACAAGCATGCATGCATATTTCTTTCCCCCCCTTTTGCATATATTTCACTCCGGGTTCCCTCCATTTGCTATGCAACACCTGAGCTGGCTCGGGCTCTAAGCTGCTGATGGTACAGATTCAGTGGCGGTGGCGGCGTCACCTTCGGCATTAATGCTGCTGCCTGTCTTAGCGGCCCTGCCTGCCTGAACCAGTTTGTGTGACTAATGAACGGCGTGGCAAGGCTGCGATCCCGTGATCTCTTAATCCTCTGGCAGTGGCAGATACTGGACAAGTGCGGTCGGTCTTCTGCCCCCCCAACCCACCCCCCACCTCCACACCTCCACACCTCCACCTCCACCCCCCTCCTCTGCACAATGTAATTAATTGGACCCGCCACACGATGACCTGTGAGCAATGGGGGGTAGGAGGCTTGAGAAAGGCAGAGAGAGGGTAGAGAAAGAAAGAAAGAAAGAAAGACAGAAGGAAAGAAAGAAAGAATGGCACAAATTATACAAGGGGGCCCGGCCACAGGCTGACCTTAAGCTCCAATCTGTTTTGTCTTTCTCCTTCTTTCTTTCTTTCTTTTTTCTTTCTTTCTTTTTCTTGCGCCTGAGTGGAGGGATATTAGCCATATGTGATTCATTTACAGCGCCATGCTTCAATTAATCTGAGCAGGGTGGCAGGCGTCGGCTTTCGGCCCTGTGCCACCTGAGAACGAAAATGAGGGAGGGAGAGACAGGGAGAGAGAGAGAAAGAGAGAGATAAAGAGAGAGAGAGAGAGAGAGAGAGAGAGGGATGGAGACATGGAGGGAGAGAGAGAGAGAGAGAGAGAGAGAGAGGGATGGAGAGATGGAGAGAGGGAGAGGGAGAGTGAGTGAGAGAGAGAGTGAGAGAGAGAGAGGGAGAGAGGGAGGGAGACATGGAGAGAGAGAGAAAAGAGAGAGAGAGCGAGAGCATGGGAGAGAATGAGAGAAAGAGAAAAAGGGAAAGAAGAGAAGAGTGATGGTCAGACACTGTGGGCTTTAGAGGGTGGAGAGGCCAAAGCGATCTCTCTGATCAATAGCCTTTCTCATCATCACTCACCACAATCCTCCCCCCTCATCCCTCTCTCTCTCTCTCTCTTTCTCTCTCTTAGTCTCTTTTTGTCTCTTTCTCACTCTCTCATCATCATCATCATCATCATCATCATCATCATCAACATCATCATCTTTTGCTTTTCTCTTTATCTCTCTCTCTTTCTCTTTCTTTCTCTCTCTCCCTCTCTCTTGTACTCTTTGTCTTTCGCACTCTCTCATCATCATCATCATCATCATCATCATCATCATCATCATCGTCATCATCTTCTGTCTCTCTCTCCCTCTGTGAAACATACCAAACATTCTGAAAGAGGCCATGATATCCATGATGACGTGCCTTCAAGCCACTCACGGCTAATGCTGTGATTGGGACTTCTCTGATGAGCGTTTTATGCCTGATCTTTTTTTTTAACGTGTGTGTGTGTGTGTGTATGTGTGTGTATGCATGTGTGTGTGTGTGTGTGTTTGTGAGAGAGAGAGACAGAGATACAGAGAGAGATACAGAGAGAGAGACAGAGCGACAGAAACAGAGAGAGAGAGGGAGAGAGAGAGAAAGTAAAGACAGAGAGAGAAAGTGGACTATCTGAGGCAGTCTATGGAAGTTGAGACGGGCGAAATGGTAAATGCTAAACCACATTGACCAGATGGAGCTGCAGATTGGGATATTGGGGTTATTGCCTGAGCGAAGCCATATGGGGGAAAAATGTGATTTGCAGATCGCTCTTACATTTCTCATTGGAGTGGGGAGATAGCAACGCCTGATAAAGAAAGAAAAAAGGAATGAAAGAAAGAACAAAAAAAAAGGAATAAGGGGAAAGAACGAAAAGTAGAGAGACTTGGAAAGTTGCTGTAGGCTATCACAAATTTTTTACCTTAATTATCAAGAGAAATCAGATCAGTACACAACAAAATAAAGTAAAGCAAGATGAATGTAATAATAACCGAAGGGTAATTGTTTGTGTATATAAGGCATAAAGACAAGAGCAATACTTCTTTTAACAAATTAAGTAGTTATAATTAGTTTTAATTACCGTAATACCTCTTCATTTGTGCGCCCTGTCTTTGTTGACTACATATTATTGAACACAACAAAGATTACACTTCAATTCTTCCCCTCTGAGGGAAACAGATACTGAAATTAGTTGCTCTCGCTGGTACAGGATGTTAAGTGGTGCCATGTTAAAGCAATTGTGCGAGAACACTGTACGAAATTTATGTTAAGAAGAACCAGCTGGACTGTTGCAAGATTACAGATATTGAAGGAACAGATACTGTGAGAAAAGTGTTTAATTCTCAACAGCTCTCGGCATGAAAGCTTTACAACCCCAGCGCACTGTCCAGGCATGCAGGAATTTACCACAACGCTGCTAATCCCTTTACACCAGCAAAAGCCATACACACACACACACACACACACACACATACATACACACACACACACACACACACATACACACACACACACACACACACACACACACACATACATACACACACACACACACACACACACACACACACACACACACACATACATACACACACACACACACACACACTCATTTCAGATTAAAATTAGAGTCGGCAGGACAACCTTAATGAGTAGATTTGACGGTGCCACAAGAAGACTCAAAGTTTTCTTTTTTTTCCCCTTCCTCATAGATTTATGTATTTAGAGAGAATAGAATCTTGGCCACAAAAAAATGATCAAACTTTCTTAAATAGATGCAACAGCTTTTGTGTTAATTTTTCCCCAACCCTTCCCTGCACCGTTTCATCTTTACCACGCATCAGTGAAGCAGATGTTAATTTTAAAACTGGGTGGCTTGACATGCTGTTGATAGGATTAATTAATGATCCATAAACTTAGGAGTGGCGCTTGGCACGGCGAGGCTGTTACTACTACACTATGCCTCTGAAAAATCCAGGGAGCCAGCACTGAGCTCCACCCTTGCATATTAGGGGCTCCAAGCTCATTTTGTTCAGGATAATATATGGCCTGGCCCTATAAATTTGACATGATGAGCAAAGCTTTTTTCTTTTCTCTTCAATCTATCAATTCATTTTTCTAAATAACAAATACAATAACGTACAGCCTCCCGTGGCATGACTAATTATTTATACTAATGCAGCGCCTATAAGCATTAATAACTTATGCCCATGCCTACAAATATTCTCTGCAGAAGGAATTCAAAGAAATAGAATCCCATAAGAAAATAAATAGAAGAAAAAAATGAGTGTGTTGGGCTTAATTTGTTTGACCAAGGTCAATTTCACAGAGGCTTTGTGCAATTTCAGTGACGTAGGGGAAGGTTGTAATAACTAGCTAATGATGATACAATACATCTATTCAAAATAGGGAGACATGAGAGAGACCAGTAGTCCAGCAGTGCAGAGCCAAGTAGCTGTATGCCTCAGGTCAACCGAGAAAGAAGCTATAGGGGCTTTTTTGCTGTAAAGGAAATGAGCTGTGGGAGCTGTTTGTGTGTGTGTGTTTGTGTGTGTGTGTGTGTGTTATTGTGTGTGTATGTGTGTGTGTGTGTGTGTGTGTGTGTGTGTGTGTGTGTGTGTGTGTGTATTTGTGTATGTGTCTGTGTGTGTATCTGTGTGTGTAAGAGAGAGAAAGGCACAGAGACCTTGTATATGTGTAAGGGAGGACAGAGTGTATGTATGTGTAGGTCTGTGAGAGTGCGTATGTGTGTGTGTGTATGTGAGCCGAAAAAGAGAGGACAAAAACAGTGTGAGAGTGAAACTATGTATGTATCAAAGGGGAAGAGTTCAATGTTTACTTCTTTGTGTGTGTACGTGTGTGTCTATGTGTGTGTATATATGCAGGGGAAATCAGGTTTGCCTGTGTGTGTATGTGTGTGTAAGTGTATATGTGTGTGTGTGTGTGAGAGTGTGTGTGTGTATGTTGGAGGGGAAATACAAAATGTGTGTGTATGTGAGAGAGAGAGAGCAAGAGCGAGAGAGAGAGAGAGAGTGCGTGTATGTTGGATGGAAAATACAATTTGCCTGTGTGTGTGTGTGTGTGTGTGTGTGTGTGTGTGTGTGTGTCTGTCTGTGTGTGTGATTGTGTGTGTGTCTGTGTGTGTGATTGTGTGTGTGTGTGTGTCTGTGTCTGTATGTGTGTGTGTGTGTGTGTGTGTCACTGCGGCAGAAGAGATGAGGAGGAGGAGGAGGAGGAGGAGGAGGAGGAGGAGGGTGACTGCTCACCTGTGATGAGTATTGAGTGCCTTGTTTTCCGCAGCACCTTCCATAACCATCAGTGCTAATGGGCCTTTAATTAAAGCAGGAGAGCTCAGCGTTCTGCTCCTCCCAATGTCAGCACCTTCAGGGTGGCAGCCGTGTGGGGTCATGTGTAGCCCGTCTCTGCCCGCCCGTCACGCAGACCCTCCATCTGAGCTTCGGATTTGGTGCTGCTGAGAAGCAGCGTCTGGGTCGGCGAGTGAGTCAGGGCTGCCTTACGCTCACAGGTGGGAGGGGGGTCGGGTGGAGGTTGGTTTAGGGGGTGGGGGGGGGGCTCTAGGTGACTCTGGCCCGTATCTGGGCCTCATCTCAGGCATGGGGTCGAGTCCGACCCCCAGACTCATCTACTGGGCGGATGGCTTCCCAAGGAAGCAACACCCCACACACACCCACACACACACACCCACACCCACACACACACACACGGACTAAGACTTCCTCTCCTCTCAGCCTGAGGGGGGGGGGAGGAGGAGAGGCGTGGTGCAGTGCAGTGGGGCGGGTGGGGAGAAATTCACAGCAGATGTGACTTCAAACGCAAGAAAAGCCCGGAGGATTGGAGTCTGGATAAGACCCATCCTCTGAGTGACTCTCTGACCCCTCTCCCTTCTCGTCCTCCCATTCTCTCTCTCTCTCTTTCTTTCTTCCTTCACTTCCCTCTCTCTCACTCTCTCTTTCTGTCCTTCTTTCTTCCCCTGCTTCCCCTCTCTCTCTGTCTCTCTCTGCCATTCTTTCTTCCTTCTCTTCCCCCCTCTCTCACTCTCTCTCTCTCTTTCTATCATTCTTTCTTCCTTCCCTTCCTCTCTCTCTCTCTCTCACTCTCTCTTTCTCTCTGTCTTGCAGTGAGTCTCTCTTCCTCTCTTCCTCTTCGGCTACAGAAAAACAAGGCCTCATTTGTTGTCACTCACTGTTTTTACAGCTTGACGGACGAACAAGGCCACAGCGACCGGCTGCTGGACGACCATTTATTTACATCCATAACTCAGCCCCGCTCTGCATGAGCGGAGAGCGGCCCTAATTAAGCGACCGGGGGACCTGTCGTTGAACACAGTGCCCCCCCCCCATCCACCCCACCACCCATCACACCACCCCACCCGTCACTACAGTTTAAAACGCACACGTTTATTGTTTTACTCTAAGTCACAAGGTGTCCCCCGTTTATGTATTTACGAGCTCTAATGGACGAGAGTTTAACACCCGGAGTGGATGAGCTCGTGACAGTGTGTGTACTTTAGCGTCGGCGATGCCACCCGAACATCACATTGACCCCTTTTTTTATTTGTTGTCGTTTCCGAACGACTGCTCCATCACAGGGGTCTGTTCCAACAAACATTTTTGCCCCGTGTGTGTCTGAATGTGTTTAAGACCCGTTGAATGGAGAAAAAGGGGGTGCGAATAGAAGGGGAACAAATGAGTTCAGATAAGATAAGCTCTGTGCAAGCAACAGTTGAATGGTTTTGAGCTGACATCCTCTCTAACTATTTAAATCTCTTAAGGTGGACATCAATGATTTAGTGTTTCTAAGAGGAGTGGGCCAAGTGATTAAAGTGGGGTTCTGTTTTGGCAGATTGAGGATAATCATTGGGCTATGTAATCTTTCCAGTGCTCTGATCAAGTTAGGCACAGACTGAATGCTAACCCCATCTTCGTCATAGTTATTATCATCATCATCAGAAATGTAAAAGTAGGTGTGAATGGACTAATCTCTTTCAACAGACCTGATGACATTATGTGTGTGTGTGTGTGTGTGTGTGTGTGTGTGTGTGTGTGTGTGTGTGTGTGTGTGTGTGTTCTGGAGAAGGTACAAACTACTTGTAAAACAGTGGTTAAATGTACAATTATGTGTCTTTGAGGGTACTGCTGGTGGGACAAGCTTTGTACCCCTAAAAGTACAATTCTGTACCTTCTTTTCTGAGAGTGTGTCTGTGTGTGCATGTCATGGATTGAGTCTTTGTGTGTGTGTGTGTGTGTGTGTGTGTGTGTATGTGTGGGTCTGTGTCTGTGTCTGTGTCTGTGTGCCTGCGTGTGTGTGGGATGAAGCAGACAGAGAAGCGGGGGGGAAGCTTGTAGAGTGGGCTTTGATCCCGTCTCGAGTCGTCCATTTCCCACATCCCAACCAGGTGCCCCACCAGCCTGGTAAACATGATTCACAAGGCAAATACGGGATGGGGGATTAACTCAAGGGGTGGGGGACTCGATCAGAACAATACCTTTTTTCACAGAGAGGTAATATCCTCTGTACGATGGCGGCTACTCCACTCCCGAATTAAATAAAAGGGGATCTCTCTGGAAAAAAAGGAGGACTTTTGAGTAGTGTGTAGCTGTAAAAATTGAGCTGACTGGCAAGAAAATGCTTTGTGAAACAGTGAGAAAATGTTTCAAACGTTCCAAAGTATTTATTTAAAGTATTAACTGGTCCACAGTTATACTTCTGACTGTTTCCCAGTTCCCCAGTGAAAGAAGGAGTGAAAAAAAAGTAAAAAATAGGTTATTTCCTCTGCATATTTCATGTGTCCAATATATAATTCATACTGTGTATGGCAGCTGGATTTATGTAGAAATTAAATTTTGTGGACTGGGAAGGACGAGGCAGTCAATCTTCGGCATTTGGCACATAAAATATGACATGAAAGGCACCAGCAAAGTCACAAAAATGGCTCATGGAAAGTTGATACCATGAAGCACAGAATGTACAGGCTCGCGCAGGACGGGTTGGAGCTACTACACTATACCCGCGTGACCCGTGACCAATTTGTTTACTACGGGGCACGCACGAGAGTGGGAAGACCGATCTGAATGCATAGCGCCTGAAGAGTTCCACGCCCTCCTCTGTCACCCGCGGCTAATGACTGAAAATTGATCGGCCAATGACACATGCGCGTAATCAGTGTGTGGCTTTTTTTCTCACCACAAGCCATTCGTTAAGCCGTCCACTTAATGCGTGTCCCACGCTAACCAGAAATATGCCACCGCTGAGCAGTCGTAACTGTAATTAGAAGTGCTGAAGTAAAGCGTTTGCTATCCATCCTTCATAGGAGGTTAATATTGGCGGCGTAAACTTTGGCTGAATCTGGGAGAAATGAGAAGAAACAAGGATCCGCGACGAATTCTGCTCACTGTGCACATAGCATGAAAGGTGAGCTGATGGAGAGGCCCAGCATTTCGCCCCATGAGAGCTGACGGGCTCCTGTACAAATATAATTACAATATAGCGTACCACAGCATCGATGCAAAGTGCCAGGAGAGCGCAAGAAGTAACACGTCGTTCTGGTTTTCAGCAAACAGTCAGGATATCAATTGCAGAGATCTTATTTGGTCTCTCTCGATCTCACGGTGTGTGCGTGTGTGTGTGTATGTGTGTGTGTGTCAGTATCTGTAACCAATATCTACAAAATACATGATTGTGTGAGAATGGCCTCATCAGTGTGCAGTGCTGACACAATATGCCCCCGTCTGCATATGCGAAAGGGGAAAGATGCTGATTCAGTATGTGCCATACGGTGACAGAGACAGGTGGTGCGAAATCACTTATGTTGACATTAAATGTATCTAGGCTGCTCATCCCCCATGTCACAGTGCTGAACGTCACACACACACTGACTCTGGCCTACAATATTACTAAAGTGGAAAGTTTTAGTTTGTTGTTTTGGTTGGGCGAGGCAGAGAACAGATGATCAAAGACATTGCAATTTCGCTTCAGCAACCACTAGGTATGTTAACCAGTTATTTTTAAAAAGTAGTTTTAAAGGTTGAAAGCGGGATAAAACGGAAAGTGCTCTGAAATAGTTCACATTTATACATGTAAAATGTTGCCCTATACGCCCACATCTCTCCATCAGTGTAAATCGATGTTCACATGATTCAGAGCATTTGTTCTCCTTTCACAGAAACAGAATTGCACCAACAGCTAGCGAGCCTATAGATAACAATAATTGGCGAATAAAATAAAAGGGTGAAAAAATCAGCAAAAAACAGAAAACGTTGCATACAAATGTGCGTTTACATACACTGTAAAGTAGGTATGAGATGGGGAGGACCTACGTGTCAGAGCTCTGCTGTTCTTGATTTCTGGCGAAGCCATTCTTTAGGCTACTCAGGGTAGGAGGGACAGAGGAGGAAGAACCAGGAACCGAGAGAGCGAAGGAAAGGGAGCGCGAGCTAGAAGTGCGCGAGGTGAGCACTGAATAGATAGTCACTCGGTCTGTTGCTGTGAAAAGTATTGCATAGGTTTCGCGCAGTGAGGCGATTCCATTCTTAAGTAAAGACTTGGATATTAATCGTCATGATTCGGGTACTTGGCTGCAGATTTGGTGAGTGCGCACTTACAGTGTCGGGAGGCGAGAACGGGAAAAGTCGATGTCTCGAGTTTGGGCTGCCTTCTTCTTCTTCCTAATGCAACATTTAGGCTTTTGAAGAAGGCGCGGAGCTGAGCCGTAGGGTGAGAAACTGAGACAGCCACCGCGGCATTGAGAAGTGCGGACGGGGCACTCGACGGACGGAGTCAGTATGCTGGCCAAAGAAATAGCGGCTGGAGCGGAGAGGGGAACTGACTCGTCGAAACTGTACTGCGCTGTCATGATGGATCATTGCATCCTACCCAATACCATGCTTGTGTGAAGGACAAAGGGGAAAGGGAGAAAGTGTCTATTTGCAGGATATAACATGGATACGGATATCATCACTTTTACTAAGGTAGGCTACTCTGGGCGAAATGGTCGTTTAAAAGCAGCATCTAAGCTGCTACCCTTGAACAGTTATTTTGATGAGATATACAGAGATAAATGCGATTGGTCACTAAAGTTTTAATTCATAAAGAGTGACACAAATACCCTCCCCATCTTCGTGTAGTAGACGTTTACTGAGTTGTTAATATTTAAAATGTTTATAATAAAAAAAGTCAATAACCATACATTAAAATCGCAGGGTCCTCGGTCAATACAGTGTTCTCCTCTAAGAATATCAAGACTGTCGTCAGCAAACTCTCAAACGAAAAGAAATGATCTAGCCTATATGTTTTCACATTTTTTTAAAGGAATTAGTTCATGCTGCTATGTTTTTCGCCGTGTTGGAATCAATGCGTTACAAAGCGTTTTTCCCCTCTTCTGTGGGGAGTATCAGGCAAGAGTCTATGTGTGCTCGCAATGTCAATGCACAGCACGGCGCACAATCCCTCTTTGTAAAAATGCATTCAAATGAAGCCTCTAAGGGTAGCTTTTCAAGCTCACCTGGACAGCGTGTAATCGCGTCTGAATATCTCTCCTAAAGTTTTAATATCCTCTTATGACCAAATGCACTTTTAATCTGATTGTTCCGCAGTCCTGACGGTTTGTTCATCTCGGGTCAACTGCAGCCGCGCATACATCAAGTTAAAATAGGTTCACTTTATATGATGGCGTTGGCTTCACTGTCTTTTAGTTTAATGGCTGGAAAGATTCCGCTAAAATTTCGGTTGCAATTTTTGACGATTTAAAAGAAAATCTGTCGTGGAAATACTTGCAATTTGCATAAAATTGTGTAAGTCGAAAAATAAACCGATTCGGTATATGCAGGGCGATGAACTCTATAGGGTGTAATGCGACTAAGGCTGGTGAAAATGGGTTTATTCATTTAAATCTGCATTTTGTTGCCGTTTTATTCGCTGTTTCTGTAAGTCTCCTGGACAGTCTCACGTTAAGCCTACATCTCAGTTGTTCATAAGTCCTCCCATGATTTAATTTCCATAACATAACGGTTAGAAAAGGTATGAAAGATTTGCCAAAAAATGTTCACGAATGACCTTAAAATATGCCAATGAGAGGGATAAAAAAAAACCCAGGTATTGACCATGTGTTGTTTGAAAACTATGGGGATTACATGTATGTATATACGATGACAGTGTGTTCTAACTGTGGTAGCCTATTCTTCAGCTAAAAGTATGTATAGATGTTTTGCAGATGTAATATAGATATGTAATATAGTACATCATCTGCACATGATCAGCCTAAACCTTCAGTGTTTATGTGAGTGTTTAATGTTAACAGCGTCACCAGCTGTATACATGTGGCCATCCAGTCTTTTATCCTGGGTCCCTGATGTAACAACTCCAAATCAAATATATGTAACAGCTTCCAAATAGGCACAATTACGAGTCAGTGCCAGTAATTCTGGCCTACTCTCCTAAAGCACTCGGTTTACACAGCTTTTTTTTTGTTCTCTGCCTTGTTCCCTGACTAATCCAAAGCAATGGAGCTTTTATATAACATACTTAATGGCTAAAATAAAACAGTGATTTGGAGGATCAATTGCACACTTAAAGACAAGCAATATATTTCAATCATCTGGGAGTGTGATGAGTAATAAACCAACAGTGCATCTCATGTCTGCTGTAATCCCAAGGCCTTGTGCTCCACATGAAACCTCCACCTTAGAGAAAAATAGCTTATATCGATCATTTATAGCAGGTGGTGGAGCTAAATTATTCTCCAATCCCATTTCATTTGACAGGCAGTGTTCGTCACTTCATGGTCTGTCGACCCCCCCCCCCCCCCCCCCCCCCCCCCCCCCTCCACACACACACACACACACACACACACACACACACACACACACACATGCACGTCTACCCCTTTGCCCTCACTTCCTTATTTGATTTCAGCACTGGTTCGCGTTGTGTACTCGGTTTGTAAGCAACCTAGCTGAGCAAGACAACCAGTACTAGCCACAGCAAAGACCTGCTTGTTTATCTCAGTGCTGAAGAACCACCCCAACCCCCCCTACACACAAACACACACACACACACACACCTGATAGTTGCGATCACTGAAGCGTAGCGACTGTGCATGGTTTATGCTAGTCGTGTCTGGGCCCCGTTTCATTTCAATCTTCTGTTGCATGTTGCTTTTAAAAGCTCATTTCCACGGGAGTAAAATGTCACAGTTTAAATGCATGGACTCTAGTTGTTCTCTGCCCAATGCTTCAGACTGGCCCTGCCTCTGGATAAAATGTGCGGTAATATGCTCTCATTTGGCTGCTAGCTGTAATGAAAGGTCTCTTTATTATAGTTACAGCGGATGTGAAGGAGCTCTCACTAAGAGAGAGAGTGAGAGAGAGAGAAAGAAAGGTAGTAAAGAAGGAATAAAGGAAAAAGAAAAAGAACTGTCTGGGACAAAGAAGATTTCAGCTGTTGCTGAAGTGCTCACTATGGCTTTTGAGGGTTGTGGAGGTGTGTGGGGGGGGGGGGGGCAGGGAAGGGGGTGTAGAAGAAAAGAAACTAAAACTAATCTCTCTTTCCTTTCCTCTCCTCTCTCCTCCGCCGAAACAGTGCCCTGGATCCAAATGCCACATCCCTGGAACCCTGCCCCGGCCGGGGCTCATCTGAGTGTGACCAGAGGGCTGGAGGATCGCAGAGTGGTGCCGCAACGCACCCCTCGAAATTGGCCCTTTGAGCGGGCCCGGGCATAATGTGATGCACCCCGCCACGAGGGCCTGATATCCGAGGATAGCTTGGATGGATCCAGCCACTGGTGGGCCATTGCCCTCTAATGAGACCGCCACCACCCCCGTGCAGAGGACCAGCCATTATCGGAGGA
Source organism: Setipinna tenuifilis (assembly GCA_030347295.1). NCBI lineage: Eukaryota > Metazoa > Chordata > Actinopteri > Clupeiformes > Engraulidae > Setipinna > Setipinna tenuifilis. The sequence continues at coordinate 23,011,219 of CM059282.1, forward strand.
TTATAGCCCCCGTCTTCCTGTTCTAACCCCCTTGAACTGCACACATTAGCATAATCTAACAGAGGGACTGCTTCTTCTCTGGAATACTTCATTACCCTTCACTATCCCTTTTTTTTCTTTTTTTTCTCTCCTCTTCTGTGGTTTTCTCCACCATTTGTTATTTGCTCGCCTTTGGGTGTGTGGGGTGTATTTTTTTTATTTCCTTTGTCATTATGGAGTTTCAGGTGGGACCGTGGAATAAGGATTGGCCTTCGTTTCTCAGCTTCTGGTTGACCGTGTCATTGAGCCTGCATGTACAGTTTTACCCCGCGGCCTCGTGTCCGGTGGAGTGCCGCTGCGACAAAACGTTCATTTACTGCAACGAGAGGAGTCTGACCTCGGTGCCCCTGGGGGTGCAGGAGGGCTACAAGACCCTCTACCTCCACAACAACCAGATCAACAACGCCGGCTTCCCGCTGGAGCTTCACAACGTGGGCTCCGTGGAGACGGTGGTGCTCTATGGCAACCAGCTGGACGAGTTCCCCGTCAACCTGCCGCGGAACATGCGCGTTCTCCACCTGCAGGAGAACAACATCCAGACCATCTCCAGGGCGGCGCTGGCACAGCTGCAGGTCCTGGAGGAGCTGCACCTGGACGACAACTCCATCTCCACGGTGGGCGTGGAGGAGGGGGCCTTCCGGGAGGCCATGGGCCTCAAGCTGCTGTTCCTCACCAAGAACCACCTGAGCAGCGTGCCCATCGGGCTGCCAGCGGAGCTGAAGGAGCTGCGGCTGGATGAGAACCGCATCGCCGACATCCCCGAGGAGGCCTTCCAGAACGTCACGTCCCTGCAGCGGCTGCTGCTCGACGGGAACCTGCTGACGGACGAGGGCATCGCCGTGGGGACCTTCCAGGAGCTGGTGAACCTCCGGGAGCTGTCGCTGGCGCGGAACTCCCTGACCATGCCGCCGCCCATGCTCCCGGGGGTCTCGCTGCTCAAGCTCAACCTGCAGGAGAACCAGATGACCAGCATCCCGGTCACGGCCTTCGCCGGGCTGCACCGGCTGGAGCGGCTGGACATCTCCAACAACCAGCTCAAGTCCCTGCCGCAGGGGGTCTTCGACAGCCTGGTGAGCCTGCGGCAGCTCAGCGTGCGGGGCAACAGCTGGCACTGCGACTGCTCGATTAAGTGGGTGATCGCCTGGCTCAAGTCGCTGCCGTCCTCCATCAACGTGCGCGGCTTCACCTGCCAGAGCCCGGAGCGGGTGCGCGGCATGGTGATCCGGGAACTCACGCTCGACGCCATCGAGTGCCCCGCGGGCACGGAGCTGGAGCCATGGCCCACTCAGCCGCCCCCGACCCCCACCCCGTCTCGCAGCACCACCCCTCCTGCCCCACAACGGACCACAGCGTCAACCTCCCCCACCTCTACCCTCTTCTACCCCCCTACTCCCAACCCTCCTACCCCCCCAGTGCCAGGCCTCCCTGCTGGACCTCGTCCTCCTTACGAGGACTCCCTGAAGATCTCCTTTCACATAGTCAACTCCTCCTCCATCGAGGTTAGCTGGGCGTCCTACTTCACCGTCATGGCCTACAAGCTGACGTGGGTGAAGATGGGCCAGGCGCTGATGAGCGACGTCACCCGGGAGATCACGGTGCCCGGGGACAGGCGCAAGCATACCCTGTCCAGCCTCGAGCCGCGGTCCACCTACCGCATCTGTGTCTACGTACTGGACACGCTCAACATCTACCGGCCGGGCGAGGACACCATTTGCTCCGAGGCCAAGACCAAGTCGGTGAGTCCGAAATCCACCGCGACGGAGCCCGCCGCGCAGCAGGACAGCAGCTCCACGCTGCTCCTGGCCGGCATCATCGGCGGCGCGGTGCTCGTCGTCCTGGTGACGTTGCTGAGCCTGTTCTGCTGGCACATGCACAAGAAAAGCCGGACGGAGTCGTCCAAGTGGAAATACAACCGCGGCCGGAGAAAAGACGACTACTGCGAGGCAGGCACCAAAAAGGATAATTCCATCCTGGAGATGACTGAAACCAGCTTTCAGATAGTGTCCCTGAACAATGAACAGCTTTTAAAGGGGGACTTTCGAATCCAGCCCATCTACACGCCTAATGGGGGCATCGGCTTTCGAGATTGCCACCTCAGTAACAACAGCATAGCATACTGCAAGAGCAGCAATGTTCCGAGCATGGACTTCTGCCACACGTGATGCTCATCAGCAGGATGCTAACAGCTGTTTGTTAAAACAAAAAAAATGTGTAGTAAAATATACTGTACAATATATATTTCCAAGTTCAGTCTACAATGTAATTTATACTGTGGACAGTTATGTGGAATTCTGCTATCTTTTTTATTCTTAGTAAAAAAAAAAAAAATGAAAACTACAAACGATTTTCTAATTAGAGGGGATGGAAGCAGTTTTTGGCTTAAGGACGACAGTACCGATGAATTTGTACAATCGTGGTGTGTGCTGGCTTCTCCATACAGAAACCCTGTTGGGCTTGTCTCTCTCCTCGGGCACTAGAAAGGGCTGGGATACTTTGCTAACCACAGAAGCAAAAATATGCCCTCTGTACTAAAACACAGCAACCCCTTCACAGAACGGTAGTTAAGATAACACAGTGGTCTTGAAACACAAACAACCCTGATTAGCCTACCGTGGAAAAAAAAAGACCTGGTGTTATTTTTTTCTTCTCCTTAAAGGAATTGAAAAGTGCACTTTTCCTAAAGTGTCAGAAGAGAGTGTGTCCTCTGCGTGGATATGTTTGTGTGTGTGTGTGTGTGTGTTTGTGTGAGAGTGTGTTGTGTGTGTGTGTATGTGTTCAACTTGTGTGTGTGTGTGTGTGTGTTCGACTCGTGCGTGTGTGCGCGTATGTGTGTGTGTGCATGAGTGCACGTGGTCGTTCAGGAAATGAGCTTTTACACCAGAGAGATTGTGTGAGGGCACGCTTTTCAAGCAGCCCCCACAGGTCTCACGGGACCTGGGTAAACAATGCTGAATGTGGTAGGGAAAGCGCCAGAGGTGTTTGTTACCTTGGCCTTGTGTTTAGTCAGCCATGTCTCCTTTTTTGTGTTTGAACACGCTACCACTAGGGGGCAGTAAGCCTCAGCCCATACAGAAGGACAGCCAAGGAGGCAAAATAGTTTCAAACTAACGCCTTCTTTCATTCTTCCCTTGTCGCCAAGGGACTTGGCTACTTTCTGTCACGCTCTTGTTAAACTCATATTCACACTTTTTTTTTACTCATTTGCTACTTTTCATCCAGATTACGTACGTCTGCAAGTGCACAAACACTGCTTGTGATTAATTTGAGATGTGATATGTTTTAAATTAACAGTGTGCTGCCTTTTTTTAATTGCATACCAAACAAATGTCACATCTCTGTCACTGTATTGTGATGGTTGTTGATGTGGCTAGCCATACAAATCAAATCACTAACCGAAGACCACACACACATTTTGCGGATTACCCTGCTTTTATGTTCCTCTCATCAACATAATTATTTTTTAGTGGATTAAGTAATTAAGCCTTTGCGCTGTTTCTTCCTTTCTTCCTTTGTTTTTTTTTGCTTCTTTCTTTTTTTCCTGTGGAATTTAATGAAGTTATGTGCAGGTATGCCGTTCAGCATGCACCATCCATGGCTGTGCTTATTAAAACAGGCTTTTAATGACCCATCAGATTAGACTGACAATGAAGTGGAAACTGATTACAAATGTTGCTTTACGATGAAAAGCCCACACATGATAGAGCACTCTCATTTGAAAGTGTTTTAGATCCCTGCGTGAGGGCAATTAACATCAAGGCTGGTTCAGAGTTAGGCACGCATGCACACAAAGACAGAGCAAAACCTTCATTTCTCCGTTACTCACTGGCTTTATCTGCTCTGACAGGACCTTTTTTACACAGGACCTAGTTCAAAGACCTGCTTCCCACCCGCCCTTCACTGCTCTCACACACACACACACACACACACACACACACACACACACACACACACACACACACACACACGTCCTCTCTACTTCACACACACATCCTTTCACCTACACACACAGTCATGCACAGGATTCCCAGCCCCCTCCTGCTCTTCATAATCCTTTACCCAAAAAAGGGAGAAAAATATGCAGTCGTTATTTTCACTTGGCAAGGTGTATTACAAGCTGAGGGAAAGAAAGGCCGATTGACAATGTTAACCCATTGGAGAGACAGAGAGCAAACTCTTTGTTGTGTCAGACCAAGAAAAGTGCAGTCTTTTCTAACAGTTCTGACTTTTCTTGTAGCAATATTCATGCGCTGTGCTTTAATCGAAAACTTGCTTCACAAACCGAACATTTGATCTAGTAAGTATTATGTCATTGACAGACAGCTCATTAAAGAGGAAGACTAGCTAGAACCACTGTTAGTTAGGCCAGCGTTAATCCACCTGTAATATGCTGTATAGTCTTCACTGATGTTCAGGTATTTTAGATAAGTATTGGTATCTTATTTTTTAATGGCAAAGACAAAAAAAGGGCCAAGTGCACTTCTGTGGTCATCAAAGTGTCTCCATTTAGTTTTGTTTTCTCTTAGTTTTTTTCTTCTGTCATCTCTCCTGAACACACAGTAACGTTACCGTCACAAGTTGTGTAAGGCAAGCATACAAGCATAGCCCAGACACGCTGTTCATCTGCCTGGCCTGGCCTCCTCCTGCTCCCTGGTCTCACTCTGAAAGGCTTTTAACTGGTGTGTACTTCATTAACAATTCATCGCTCTGCCGCACGCTAGCTGATGAAAATACTGTGGCAAAGTGCAAAAAAAAGAAAAAAAAGAAAAAAAAAACACACCTCCGCCATTTCTGGTCAGAAACAGGACTCGGATTCAAAATAAACCCTCACAGTATTCATCTGTAACGGATACCATTTTTCTTCTTGTGAGTTGTGTGGACTGCTGAGCTGAGATGTTGAGCAGAAGGGGTGAAATTTGTTTGTGCACACAAAAAGTGTTTTGTTTTTCCTTGATCCAGTTGCATAGGAGTTTGAATCATAGATTTTTTTTTGTTGGGGGGGTGGGGGAGTGTTGAAAGAATGTTTTCCTTGTAAAAGGTGAGCAAGTGAGTTCATTGCCTTACCTTTTATACAAAACAGTATTTATAACTGTGGTCATGTCAAGGACTCTACATGGTATAAAGAGGCTTGAATGTTGTAGGTTCCGGGTCATCAGTAATGGAGTTGTAGTGTAGAAAGCACATATTATACCTAGGGCGATTACAGACAACATTTTCAGCAACAACAGGGGTTGAAACTACCATCGTGTCAGTGTCGTTCTACAAAATGAATATTCATGGTTAGTAAGGAAATATGACTCATAAAGTTTTTGATGGTTGCTTTGCATACTTGGCATACATGACATTATCCCCCCCTTTTTTTTCCTTCATTTAATGAAAAACCCTCAAATGGTAAACCGGCTCATTTGGTGAAGTGTAATTTCTCACAGAAACCACCATGGTTGGCTTGTTTCTGTCTCAGTGCTCAGAGTAATTCCCCCTAAAGCACATTGATTCAGATTGGAATAATTACGCTAAATGACTTGGAGGTCAATTGAAGCAAAGCGCTAAAATAGATGGAGCTGAGTGGACTTAAAATGGTTCCACTCTCCCTCCATTTTTTAGTGGTAAAGAGAAGCCCTCCTCTGACATTAGATGTATATCTACAATTGGCTGGTGTTAATCTGATTACTATCCACTTATTGACTTATTGACTCCCACAAACAAAACTCTAGTACAATATTGGGTTTGTATTTTATTTTACTTTTTTTTGCTCAGTTTTGTTCCTGTGATGTTATTGTTTTTTTCTTCTTTTTGCATTTCTTACCTTGTTTTCCAAACAGCTTTAGTGTTAATGAGCAGTCACACAATGCTGCTGAGAGTGAAAAGCTTCAGTGTGGTAAATAGCTTTCAAATGTGGAGGGCAAAAGGTAGATTTCAAACACAGCTGTGTGTGTTTTCGACTTTTCCAACACTCTCTGGCTGGCTGAATGAAAGGATTTGGCAAAAGATGCAGTATAAATATCCAAACGAATATGTGTGACTTTTGACACTGTTTTCCAGTGACGCTTTTTACTCTCAGAATGGTTTAAACAGTATGATTCATTCAGTGACATAAACAGTAACCAAAGTTACCTTTTTTTGTTTCCATGACAAAAAATGTTGTTGTCCAATGTATGTGCCTTGAAATTAACTTACAATGTAAAGTCCTTGAAACCTTTAAATGTTTTTGCACAAAATGTAAATACAGAAATGAACCTTTTTTTGAAAATAAAAGAGCCATGGGATTTGATCATTGATTCTAAAAAACATGTCAGAAAATGGCACCGCAGACGTCTGCTATTAATAGTGCCAGCAGTCGATACTGTACATCAAACAATAGGGTTTTATGATTGGTTGAAAATGACACCTATATTTTGCGTTAGATGATTTTCCTCTTTCATTCGTCTCTCTTGTTCCTTTTGTCAACTGTCTCTTCTCTTTCTGACTGCTTTCCGTGCTGCAATAGGCAGCTAAAATGGGAAATGGAAAAAAGGTTAGAAGGCAGTCTTGTATTTTTCCATTGTTACTTCACAGACACTAAACCTGCGTCTCTACGTCTCTAGTCCACCCACACACAGCACAGCAGCCTGCATGAGCTCTTCATTACCAAAGCATCGTCTACTCTGTGCCCACACCTAAGCCTGCCATTACAGAACCAGATCACATTGGCCACGTGTATGATCAGCCAGCTTTAGCGGGTAGGCAGGGCAGGGCAGGGCAGGGCAGGGCAGGGCAGACGGGCAGTCAGTGAGCTCAGAAGTTCGCTGCTCTGATTTAGGGGGCCTGATCAGAGGGAAAGGAGCCATCTGCTCTGGAGCACAGAGTGCTAGAGTTTGCGAGCAAAAAGTTTTGAGACACCCCTGAGCGAATGAATGACTCAGTGGCTTTTATGGAAAAAGAGTACACCCAAAAGGCCCTTGCAGCAAACAGACATTGGTGTGATGTGAGAGTTATGCAGTTCTATTTTTTTGGTTAATGAACTTAAACATCATCAACACTACTTACTTATGGAAAGTTTCCCTGGGTGCCCAAACATTTGCACAGAAATATACTGTAGCTTTTATCATCCTATGTTTTTTCAACCAGCAACCTCTTTGATAATGACAAGAGCTGGAAGCGATGCAGTGTTTGTAAGGTGTACATTGATCAAGTAACAACTTCTGTTGGTTTTTAATGATAAAAGAGTAGGGCTAAACTATGTTCGCTTAAATGTCCGTAGGATATGGAGATATACTTTTTTTCTTATAAATGCAAAACACTTACTCCATTTATCTTTTCATGATGACAGTAATTTTTGGTAACAACAAGCGTGCCTATGTTCCAAGTCATCCAGGGCCCACATGAAATATGGATGATGCTGCGTGAATGAGGGAAGAGACAGATGGAATATGTTGAGTTGGGTTAGAAGACTGCATTTCTTTTTAATTTACTCATACGCTTAACTTGCTCTGCCTCGCAGGAAAAGAACACATTGTCCCAAATCAGGATTCTCTCTCTGCATGTTTTACCATAATGGCAAAGAGAGGGCTTTACCAGAGCTCTCAGTGTTGCCAATAACATCGTCGCGATCCCCTCCCTTAAGACACAGACTTCCCATTATCCCTCACGGCAAAATGAGGTTTGTAATATCAATGCAATAACAAAAGTCAGCACTTTTCCCAGTTTAATACTGTATACAGTTAGTCTGCTGGGAAGGAGTAAAAATGAGCATCTTGCCTGCCAAAAGCCCCAGCTTTTAGGCATTTTTTCCCCTTTCGCTCTATCTCTCTGGGGTAATTTGTGAAACAGAAGGTCACCACACTTTTCTTTTTTTGCCTTTTTTCCACATGCGTCAGTCCTCATTGAACAAGGTCATAATCATTAACCAGAGAGAGAGAGAGCGCCGATATCGATTGGGCATGATTACTTGGTGTTCAGCGTTACCTTTTTCACTGGACTTGAGTAATCCACTGAAAATGCAGAGCTAGGTGCTTCGTGCAGACACATTTGTTTTGTCCCTGTCCTGTGTGTGTGTGTTTGTGTTTTTCCCCTCCTTCAACCTCTCCGTCCAGGACAACAATGCGACGTCATGGGCCTACAAAGCTTTTCCATCCTTTTTTGCCTTAGCACTGATTACATTCAAGTGGACAAAAAACATCTACAACAAAAAACTTTTAAACTTTATTAATAGTCACTGTGTTACTGCTGCAGCACCCATTATGCAAACGGAAATGTATTCAGAGTTTAGACATTAGAGAGACTATATAAACATTGTTGAAAGGGCTGCAAATCTTTACATTTGCTGACACAGGGGGAGTACAACAGTGGTCTCTGCACATCTACTGTCAGAACATAACTGACATAAATAAATAAGCCTTTTGTGTGTGTGTGTGTGTGTGTGTGTGTGTGTGTGTGTGTGTGTGTGTGTGTGTGTGTGTGTGTGTGCGTGTTTGTGTGTGCGTGTTTGTGTGTGTGTGTGTGTGTGTGTGTGTGTTTGTGTGTGTGTGTGTGTGTGTGCAGACTATGCACTTAGCGATTTCTCCTAAACTGATATATGAATATTTCACGTTTTTTTCTGGTGGTTACCACCATGTGGTCTATATTTAATAGAACAACAAGGCATTAATCTTTGAGAGTGTAACAAGTCTTGTGGTGTCCTTTGAGGCCTTCTATCTAAACTGTGCACCACTTCTCCGACTCTGCCTGTTTTATGCCTTCCCCTGAGCATCCTCTTTTGCAAAATGTATTTTCTGTTTCTTGCTTTCGCTCTTTTTTCTTTTTTTCCCCCTTTTTCTCTCTCTTCTACTCCATCCCTGTGTCCCTTTACAAGCCAAGACATCCAGTAGAGAAAATAAGGCTTTCTTCTCCCATTCTAATTTGGATGAAAGTGTCTCACAATACGGCTACTTCTTGAAGTCCCTAGTGGCCGAGAAGATTGCACCGTGGTTGTCAACATTTCACTGATGTCTGTCCTTATTCAAACTGAGGGCAGCAGGCTTTCTTCTCCCCAGCTGTCGCCAGTGTGCGTGCTTCTGCGGATGACCCCACTACTGGCAGTCAGTGGGTTCTGATGTAGCCACGGAAATACACTCATGTGTGCACACACACACCCACACCCACACACACACACACATACACAAGTGCAAACCTGCCGTGTTAATTATTTAAAATTGAAGTGGTGAACAAGGCAAAGAGCCACCCATTTTAAATTCTGTTTAATTCAGTTCTTTTTTTTAAATTGAAGTCTCCACTGGAGAACATTGTTTTAAAAGAATCAAGAATTCCACCTTGTATTTCAAAGGAATATAGCTGTTAGTTATCCACAACAGCATAATGTAATTACGTCAAGTAATTAAATCTAAATTCTAATGAAAATTGTGCTGATTGTATAATATTGATATTTCATGTTTATCAAGCCCCTGTAATGCAAATAATCTTAGTGACATTATGTGCTGGTTTGCTGCAGCTTGCCTATTTAGCATTGTATTAACATAGCATTGTGTTAATGCTTTGGTCGACCAAGGGTTAAACTCTCAGAAAAGAAGGTACGGAATTGTACTTTTACTTGTCACACCGGCAGTAGCCTCAAAGGCACATAATTGTACCTTTTAATGACTGTTTTACAACCAGATTCTACCTTGTCCAGAGCTAAATAGATACACATCTTAAGGTCCAAATATTAGCCTTTGGGGTACATTAAGGCTGATTGTACCTTAAGATACAGATTTGTACCCCTACACTCTCAGAAATAAGGGGACAGTATGAGCACAAATCTGCCTTTGAGGATACTGCCGGTGTGACAAGTAAAAGTACAATTCTGTACCTTCTTTTCTGAGAGTGTAGGGTATGTGGAACAGGAGGGCTCCAATGTAAATGTATGTGCATAAGAGCTAATGGGTATGTCCACTGTATGTGCATAGGTGTACTATGTGTGTATGAGTTGCTATAGTAACTGACAGGTAGGTAAGTATGGCTTTAAACATATAGAGTTTCCATATTTTGCACATAAGCCAACACACACTACAGATATATAACACTTACACACTTTAACGGATGAGTGATGTGACTAATGTTGCAAAAAATCAATTACTAAAGCAAAAAAAAGTTAATTATTTGAACAAAACTGCCCAATTTTTCTAGATGTAATGATCTCAAAATTATCCTTATATAGCACATCCTTTGCTAATCAGCCTTTATGTTGCACACATATGGCATTTAACAAGGCATAATCACAGACAATTAAGGCTGCACAGCTCATTTCAATATGACTCTGTGTTATCACTGGAATAGGAACTACCAAATGAGCCTCATTTCTCAATGCCAGGCGCTTAGCAGGGAGGTATGGAGTGTTGTTGGAGAATATTTCTATATCCTGCCATACTGCTGTAGAGATTTCAGTGTGCTTTGTGGGTCATGGATGGTTCAGTGAGGGATATGGGATTTCAGCAGTCCTCTCCTCTCCAGGCCACATGCCCACCTGTCCGAGAAACGACGTGATCATCCACAAAACTCTGTATTTTTAACCTCTCTTACAGCCTGTGAGAGGGGAGGCGAATTCATTTGTCAACAGCAACATCTGGGTCAGGGGAAGATATGGACTTACATTAGTCTCCCTTTGCCCTCCCTGTCAGATTGACAGATTACACAGTTTGAATAAGAATCATCCCAGCTTCATTTTTCCACTGTAGTGGGACACAGTCACAGTCAGTGTTGATATAGTCAGAGACTGTTATGCGATAGGGAAAAAAAATAATTTCTCAAATATGGGTGGGGCTATCTAAAAAAAAAACAAATATTTCAAGTGAAACAGTAAACCTTCTCTGAAATGCTGTGGCTTCAAATGTGGAGCCTAAACGGCATTCACCTGCCAACGCTGGGTTCCTCCCAAAAACCCTCTTGAGAAAGTATAAGCCATTATGTGCCTTTTTCGCTCGTCATCACAAACACTGGCACAGCCCAGGCTATGACATGAGTCAGAGAAGTGACAAAGAGCCAGCTAGCTGATTCTATCCAACAATGTTCTTTTCCTTCCAATGGAGGGGTAAAGATGCCCGTGTGTCATATGCAGTTCGCAGTGAAAAGTCCTGCGTCATCAAAGCTGATGTTTCCCAAACGACTTTTGAGAACAGATGAACATGTCTGCTCATTACAAATTGGCCCGCTAGGACTGCGCTCTGTGGTAGATGTCTGGACTCGGCACTCTGTAACTAAAACAGTTTCCCAGAAGTGGATACATCTACAGTCTACATCACCACTTTAGCATGCCACAGAGAACAGAGCATTTGGATAACACACTCCTTTCTCTGCTGCAAAAGTCTCTGGATATTATTTTGAGAGAGGCTGAACCATGGACAAAATATGTCGGTTCGCTGGAACAAAAAGCAGTCGTTATTGTGTCCAGACGAATGCTGATAAGTCAGCACTCGACTTGAACCGTACATTATTGGACCAGCATGGCCATGCTGTAGTAATATTATGGCACATGTCATGCAGTGGTTTTCATGAAAAGATTATTCCTATTCACAGAACAGTGTCTGTTGTTAATAGTGTTGCTTTTGATGACAGAAAATTATTACGGGGACCTTACAAGCACAACATATGCTCTTGAGGCATCTAGAACTGTAAGAACTCTCGTTATTGACAGGGGAGAAACTCATATACTATTAACAACTTATTGTTCATATTTATAACAGTGCAGACCATCTGTAGTTATGTGCTAAAGGCATACAGTCAATGAAGACCGTTACATCATAAAGAGCACAAGTGAAGCGCTGTGGTTCATTTAAAACATATTAGCAGCAATTAACCATCATGGACATTGTGTGAATACACATGACAGAACGGTGTTAGAGGAAGTGCTAATGGGAGTGTATTTAAAGATGTTTACTGGTTAGCTTCACAACAGATTTACTATCAATAGTTGCTGTTGCCTCATTGAAATGTTCACGCCTAATAAAAAAAAATACAAGAACAAAGTTATCTATCTCTAAACTCACGCCGTGAACCAAGTGCTTAAATCATTAACACACCATATGTGAAGGCAAATTCCTGCTCAGTAGAACTGCGATTAAACTTTGAACGCTCTCCCCTGGACGACACGGGAGCGGGATTTCAGGACTCCATATGTGTGGGCCGCAGGGGGGCGAAGGTCACGCTTCCAAGGGGGAGCCAGCATCTGTGACCTTGAACAAATCACCCCGCCTGGAAAAACCTGTGAATGAGCACAGACATTGATGAATAGAAGAGGCGAAAGTTCTGCCACGGGTTCCTGGTCCACTGAGAGACCGGGAGGTCTGTGGATTGTTCTGGAATGATGAACACATTCTTATTTTTTTTGTTCTCAAACATACAGGCTACAGTAAGCATGCACATGTCTTTAAGGACAATACTGCCTGTAAAGATCGAGTTGATCAGAGGAATGCCAATTTCGCCAATGAGGAACAAGAGGAAGAAGAAGAAATGACATACCCTGGCCATACCAGAGATTATTGAGTGCTTGAAACCTAAATAAACTAGCTGTGGTGTAAACATAAACCTTTTGCCTTGTTCTCTGTTCTGCATTTACCAACATGGAATGCAAGAACACCCACAATTTAAACTGTTCTTTTAAGGAAAACACAAAAGAAGAAAACATCAATTGTGTCTGCCTCAAATGTTGTAATGCACTGTGGTCTATTGAAGGGGGGGGGCATGAAGCAGAATGAGACTGTGAACAAAACATTAAGGCATTCGTTGCTCGTCAATGCGTTTTATCATAGTTGTATGAATGGACTTGGTGAATCACCATATTCTGCAGTTCTTGCTGGCTCTGTAAAGTCAGATCATTTTGTGAGAGCTCTGTTTTAAAACGATTATCATTAGGAGGGTGTAGTGTGTATACTGCATTTAACACAGAGAAAAGTTTAGCAGCCCAAATACCACATTACTGGCTAGCTAGCCCACCCTTTGTGGGATAAAGCACAGCACTCTCTCTGTTTCTCTCTCTCTCTCTCACACACACACACACACACACACACACACACACACACACACACACAAAACACACACATACAGACACACACACAAAATGCAGGCATAGGGATGATTACTCTCCCACGAGAAAATGGCTGTACAAATCGAGACATCAGCAAAGACGCATTACCTTACACTCTGGAAGAGAGTCCACCCAGACATTATGCAGATCCCAGATGCACAGCTGGGAAAAAAAGAGAAAGAAAGAGAAAAAAAGAGAGAGAAAAAAAAAACGTGGCTTGCCACTTTTCCGACATAACAGCGAAGCATGCCTGTTTCATAGACCTCTGGTCCAGGGTGCATATTACATGTTAATGACTTGGAATGTGGACAGTGGAACAGGGGCTCAAACTGCCAATTAAGCATATGCTGTAGTAGACAGCATTGGTGTACAGATACAACCATCTGATAGCGCTTGAGTTTGGCGGGCAGAGCTAGGCTCCCGGAGCAAGACATGGAGGGGCTCCAATTGGGACTCATTAACCGCCATCATCCCTTGAAGCCACTTAAGCGGAGAGAAGACCTACTGATCGGATGCCACTCAAACTGATGCTGATATCAGGCCCCCTATTCCTTCGTGGTTGCCTTTTACATTACTGCTTCTCCTTGTCTGACTCTCTGCCCCCCCCACACCCATCTCTCTCTCTCTCTCTCTCTCTTTCTCTCTCTCTCTCTCCCTCTCTCTCTCTCTCTCTCTCGCTCTTGGTCTCTGTCTCTTGCTCTCTCTCTCTTGCTCTTTCCTGTCCTTCTATGCAGTCTCTAGCTTAGTTTTTTCCCACGTCCATTTGGAGCATCGACAAATTAATGCTCTTACTGCAGCAACAAATGTATACAAGGGAAAGATCGAAATATGAGACAATGTTTAGCATTCTACTCTTTCCTCCTTTCTTTCTACTTAAAGACTTCCAGGCCTGTGCCTCCTACGAGCTTAACTTGGCAGTCGTTGTGAGGGAAAGTTGAGGAGAAGACTGTGGATGGATTTTTTTTTCCTTCTTTTTTTTTTACTGAACTAAAAGAGGGAAGCCGGTATAAAAGTACATTAGCAACAATCCTACCCACACAGAGAGCACTGGTCAAAAAACAAAGTGCACTGACACTCTCAAGAACTGGAGCACATGACCCATGAACCACATGAACAGATATTCTCAGTTGTAATAATAGTGTTTTTATAGACTTATCAATCACAGGCAGACATGGAATGGCCACAGAGAAGTTTAGGAATTTTTCCTTCTCGCAGAGGCTGGTCACTGCTTGCTGCTGCTGCTGTTGTCGTTTTTGTTATTGGTGATAATTTAATATATTATATTGCCCAGACTGCTACGGGCAATGGCTTTGTTATAGCTTACAGAGGTTTTCCAAAGGCAACCTCATCTGCAGCGACATGGCTGGTGCAAACTGCAGTAGTAGTGAGGGTTGGTCAGGTCACTGTAGGTCTTTATTGAAACAAGGAAGACAAAACCTGTGAACAGAGGTGCCAAAAGAACAGGGGAAAATGGAAAAAAACTTTGCAGGCTGTCACTCACTCACTGACTCACTCACACACAGTATGCAAGGAATAACTCAATTATTTACAAAGTAAGATGCAAGTGATGATGATGAGAAGGAGGAGGAGAAGGAGGACGATGATGTGGAGAGTGATGAAGAGTACAGAGAGCAGTGAGTCTGAGTCAAACTAGGTGTTGTGAACTAGTGAGGTGAAATTAACTTATTGGGTTATTATTAAGGCCTTTCTTGCTCTTAAGAGCATTTTGCCATAGTTGTGTGCATAGACTTAGTGATTCACCATATACTGTTACTCAGGGTAGCATATTGTTTTTGTTAACTTTTAAATCAGGTGTTTGAATGCAGTTTGTGAGGAAGTGCACAAACACTTAGAAAAGTTACTGCTGAACTTTTCTGAAATTTGTCAGGGTGCGCACCAACTTTATTTGACTTTACAGTAAATAGATAAAATAAACATGAACATTTGGGAAACTTTGGGAAGAATAACTTACCTTGTTTATAAAATAGTGGGAATGGGCTGTCAATTTCTTTACTGTCAAATAGGCCTTTTCACCAATTCTTTTTTTTTTAGTTATAGTCTATTGGGACAATATTTCATTGCCAGTCCAGCAGCAAGAAGAATGGCTGCTGGACAGACTACTGACTGTTCAGACTAAACAAATAGGTGAATACAGCACAAAAAAAAAACTGTGAGAGAGAAGGAAGCGAGCAGGAACCAGTGCAGTATATATATATATATATAACCTGGCCGAAATAATACCAACAACAGACTGTGTTTTTAATTAAATGATTTTTTAGTCTATAAACATGTGTCAGCTTGAATTTAGCGTATGAAATTGGAGCCACCTGACGGCAAATCCCAGTGCTACTTGTTGTTGCCAGTCCCACCCCTGGGCAGACCCCCCCCCCCCTTGATGATCTGCCATGATCTATACAGAACCTGTGAGAAACCCTGAACACTTGCATTGTTTAATACAGATGCGCACTCTCATTCTCCCTCTTGCTATCACTGTCCAACGATCCCCCTCCCCATCCCCCATCCCACCATCTCACGATATGCAAGTGCTAAAATCAATGCTGACAACTCAATTTTCTACATGCTGAAGTTATGTGCCCAAATCGCACACATTTTCAGATAGCCTGCCTTGCACGGCAGAGAGAGAGAGAGAGAGAGAGAGAGAGAAAAAACTTTGGTGCCAAAAGCTGTTTGCACAGCATCCTTTTGACCTTGGCATGATTGCCTGCGAGTGAGTTTAATTTAATCAGCTTCCCTCTTTCACAAGGAGCGGCTCATTGTTAAAGAGAACGGCTCCTTGAGCAGACTCGCTCCCGCTCCCGCTCCCGCTCAAACCGAGCTCCTCCACCACCCCCACCCCCATGTCCTCCCTTGTGAGGAAGAAGAAGGACGGAGAAGCCATCCTGGTTGGTTGGCTGGCTGGCTGGCTGAAGTCTGAAGACATATCCTCGTCGACATGTGGCTGAGGAATTAGACACACGTCAGGGCGCTGTCTCTCAGACAGAAAAGTTATTAATTATGCCATCAATCACCGCGGCGCTGCCAGCATCGCAGGGCCGACTCTAAATGAGCTGACACTGAGGAGATAGGCCTAACCCTGAGCCAACAGCCCTCCGAAGTGATTCCACATGTCTCCTAGTTTGTCACGTGCCCACAGATGTTTAGAGTTATTAATCCAATGACAGCCAAAAAGACCTTTGAAAGAACGCTAAGGTCAGCCGCTAACTTCATAGCCTGGAGCAATCTGTAAAAAAAAAAAACACTGTCTTTATTATTTTGTCTCAGTATAATATATTATTTTATCCATACAGTGAACCCTAGAATAACCGATCATTTCAAAAAGTATGGCATTATTAATATACTGATGCATCAAACTAGAGTACGTATTTGTTAATAATGTAACTAAGTAACCTATCAGGTCATGTACTTGTTTCATTACTTATTTATTTACTTCCTGTTCACTGACACCATGTGACACTGTGTGTGTTCTCTAATCACGAGTCAGCCATCCTCAACAATGCAAACCTAGCACTTGTTAGCCTTGGACTGGGCAGGCGTGAAATGAATGCTTGTGGCTTGTCAACACTCCCTTTTTCAGTTCAGTTTCAGTGTGCATCCCACGGCATATCAGGCGGCATATAGACAGACACACTTGATAAATTGGTAGGCAGAATGGCCCTCACACTGATTCATTAGATTAGTATTGAACATGTTTTCCCTCAGTAAATTAACAAGAGGGGGGTGGGGTGATGAAAGGGTGGAAACAGAGAGGTGAAGTGTGTGTGTGTGTGTGTGTGTGGGGGGTCCAATCATTGTCTGGTCCTCTATGCCGATCCCGTGTTGAATACATATGTAGGGGCTTCAAGGGAATTATTCACCCAACCCCTAACATTCCCACCAGCACTTCAACCACACCCCCCCCCCCCCCCCTCACACACACACACACACATACACACATATTGACCACATGACAAACTTGCAACACCTACCCCCCAACACACACACACACACACACACACACACACACACATGCACACTTAAACACACACCTAAAATGTGCGACACATGCCTGTGTTTGCTGCTAACATGTATGACCACCCTCATCTCTCCATGCCCTTTAGCGTCACCCCAATTTCAAATATTACGAGCAATTTAACTCCAGTGATCTTCAATTACCCACCATTAGCTGTGTGGTCCTGTGTAGACAAAGACAAAGAACAAACAACCACTGCGACAACAAAGCAGCAGCACAATATTGCACCACCACCTGATTATTACATTTTTCCAAGATTTACAAGCAGCGTTGTGGTGCCTCTCTCTCTTGCTGTGTGTCTTCACATAGGCTGCTGCCTCCCTACGGTTTGAGACATCAAGGCTAAATAAAAAGTCCAGCTGTTTTCAAGACAGAGAGAAGCTGGGATCCTTTTTTAGCACTGATCTGCTGCTGACAAAGTGTGTTGCTCATCAAGCCACTTCCATCCGTTTCCCCCCTCTTGAAACCACTGATACTGAACACTGGCATCTGGCCAAATTATATATTTATCTATTTATGTATTCAATTATTTATTTACTTCTTGAAAATACCCAATGACATTTTCTACAAACTGTTTGTATCCGTTCACAGCAGATGCTTAATTTTGCCCAACGACTAAGGCATTTGCTTACGTTTTAGAATATACACCATTCTTCCAGACAGTGATCTCATATATGACCACTCCACCCCACCCCACCCTACGCCCACACCATCCTCATTCGCTCACTATTTACCTCAGCAGAACTCAGTGAACTTGGCGAGTGAACCTCAGAGGCTTATCGCCTGAGTGGCAGGTATTGATCTGGGCCAGAGCCCCTTTGGAGAGATAGTGGGTGGGTGGGAGGCGGAACAGTGATGGTGGTGGTGGTGGTGGTGGCAACGATGATGAGATCATGGTGTGGTGGCAGACTCAAGACGCGGGGGCACGTGAGGAGGAGGCCAAGAGTGGCAGCAAGGCGCTAATCATCACCCGATTGGACGGCTGGGCACAAAGGCGGGTGCCGGGTGGGCGCCAGCCGTGCCAATGGCAGATGCCATTTGAAAAGGGCTGGCATGGCCTGGCTCTCACTGTGAGCCATACACATGGAATTCATCAGGTCAGCATGGGGTACTGTTGGAGGGAGAGAGAGAGGACGAAAGAGAGAGAGAGAGAGAGAGAGAGAGAGAGAGGGAAGAGAGGAGGGGGCGGGCAAGCAAGGAGGAAGCAAAGGAAAGGGAAACAGGAAAAGAGAGAGCATGAGTGAGAACATTTTACAGAGCAAAAAAAGGGAGAAAGAATAAGGAAGAAGAGGAGGAGGAGAAGGAGGAAGCAAGAGAGAGGAAGGAAGGAAGGGAGGACGAGTGCCAGGTAGATGCTTCAAGCCTAGCTCTGGCACGGAGCAAACAGGAGGCTGCTGATCCAGCACGTGTCAGGACTTCATTACCGTTGGTGTCCAGAGAATTGCGAGGCTTAATTCACCTGACCTAAGCTTAATGCACTCGGGTGTACATTCAAGAACATGGCAACCCCGACTGCCTGTGTTGGAGTCAGCTTGTCAAGTGGGCCGAAATTGTCCAATTAAATGTAGAAAACCCAGGGAGCTGTTGTTGTGTTGGTGGTGCTGCCGGTTAGATTCCCAAAATATGCTTTTGTCATGTTGAATAGATTACATGGCCCTTAAAACCTTTACAAGGCAGCACCGAAGTTGAGTTGATACTGCTGCTCAGTACAAGTGTACAAACAGATGTAAACTACTGTACTGATGTCTGTACATTGTAAAGAACAGAACTCAGTTGAAATTCATTTTAACATTTCAAAACATATAAAGACAAAAAGACATAAAGCTGAGAGAAACCAAACATAGGTTGTTCTAATCCATTTCAACTAACTGTCTGTCCACTAGTAATATACATTACACATACAGTACATGCTGTGCACATAGAACATTTTTTTTTCTGGCTTCCATGGTTGTATGGAACATTCTCCTGCATGTATCCATCAATATCAATCAATAAGATAATCTTTTTCTCAATTCTAAGCATGGTGTCCTATTATTAATTCTAGGTATTTCAGTGTGATGTCAACTTTCTCAGATTACAAAAAGGTTAATGTATTTCACATTTGAGGGCAGGAAATGCAAGTATTACAAGCCAGAAAACTGATTACTCTCTGATGGCCTATTAACTTGACCGAGCTGCCTGCAAATGCCATTTATATTTTCCATGTTTGCCTGAGTCATTCGTCTACTGGAGATTGTGCGAACTGATCGAGAAGGCTGGCTAGTTAGAATTTTCTTCCCACATTCAGACGGAGGGAGCATCCATTGTCAGACAACATGCATTCGCAAAAACTGCCTCAGCACCCTAAACACAGGAGCTCAGAGCTCAGAGCACATGTTCGCTCAAAAAGCAAATGAAACGATTGGATTCCATTTGCAGTTCATTATGTTCCATTGACAGTTAGCCGCTCACAGCACTGCCAGTGGCTGCAGCTAAATCCAATTTCGCATTTACTTGACTTGCTTTGCTTTGTTTTGTTTTTTTTTTGTTTGTTTTTTTTGTTTTTTTTTTAAGTATTTTTTTCAGATGCATTCACACAAGACCAGGCAAATGAGATGACAGTGATATTTTTATCCAGTTCATAAACTGAATCAGTCCGACACAGCTAAGTTCCTCTGCTAACGTTCTTCATCTGTTTTTATGTCTTTGTGATTTCCTTAGGCTCTCCAGGGAAGAGGCAAGCTCCCAAGAGCAATCAATCAGCAGAAGGATAGTATGTTATGATTTTACAGCTTGCCTTTTTTTTCCCTCTGCCACCGATATTGCAACATAGATCTGGCTGAGATGACACTTCGACAAGCCTTTTTCAAGGCACTGATATTGTGCCATAGATCCAGACAGCTTGACAGAAACACCAATAGCGGTGTTGAACAAAGAGGCATCGAAGTGAAGATAAACCTCCCTGATTTGCTCATAAATCCGCCCATGCAGTGCTTAAAAACGTTGCCCGGGGAGGGTCATGGTCATCTGTAATCGATAAGGTCTTGTTAAGCAAGGCTTACATTCCGCTGACATCAGGGTGTCCACTTCAGAGGTGTTGAGAGGTGGAGTGGGGTGTGAGGTGCGGGGAAGGGAGGGGAGGGAAGGGGATGTCACTTGAGAAAAAAAAAACACCACACATGAACAGCAAACATCAGTGTCAGTGTTCGGCTGACTGAATGTCTGACATTCTGCAAGCTGAAAACAAAAATGAATGAGACATGTCAACAAAAAATATATATCATAAGATGTATATAATCATTCTGTGGTATAATATACAGATATCATTGGGTGATGGAGGTGGCATGAAGTGCATTAGAAAGAGAGAGAGAGAGAGAGAGAATAGAAAGAGCAAGAAAGAGAGAAAAACATTATGTGTCTGATGTTCTGGCCTTTCTGAAAACTGCACACCTTCCCTGGACGTGATCTTCAATAGAAAGGCCTGTGTTGGCCCTTGAGGTGATTTCATTTATTTTGCAGGATGGGAGGCAAGACATTTCCAGCAGTGTATCTGAAGCTATTGTGCCCTTGACATTTGGCAAGACTGATAATCTCACACTCTCGTTGAAAGTGAGAAAGAAGTCAAAAGAGCAAGACAGGTTCTGAAAGAAGAAAGTGGGGAGGGGAGGAGGGAAGGGGAAAGAACCAAGATCCTACAGATATTGTCAAAGCATAGGCTAATTAGTTCAGGTAATTATAACCCATCAAAGCGACAACACCACTTGAACATTCCCTTAACAAACTGATTTTTTTTATCCAGCCCTACAAATAGTTGACAGAATCCCAGCAGAGCGGAGGTGACCTTTCGTCAGCCTTCAAAACAAGCCATCAGAGATGCCACATCCAAGGCGCATCAAAGGGAAGTGCGCTGACATTGCGCCGTCTCTGACAAACCTTCTTGTGTTGCGACAGGCCTGGCACGGATAAAAATATGTTTGTGTAATCTTTCCAATCGGATTAAGTTTCGCCTTCCTGTTGTTGGGTGCCGGGTGACAGCGGGATTGTGTGTCACGGCTGAAGGGCTTCATAATGAATATGGCACCCGCTTCTCTGATAAAAAATGTCATCCCCAATCTTCTTTCAGATTCCTCTTCCCCCAGTAATGCAATCCAGGCAGGTTTCGTTTAAATATTGTTGCAAAATACGTATTTCAATTCAGTGTCAGCCCGAAACAACATACAGCAACACCACAGTAAAGATGCTGGCTGGCCTGGAAGGGCTGGAGCAAGCTAACACACCTAACTGCAGCAACAAAAGGTAAGTATAATTCAACCAGTAAATTACGGCTCCTTTGGTTCTCTCCATGCTATCAGCCCAGCAGGGCGGATTCCCTGGTCGAAGTGCTGGACCAAGCAATTCTGGGTCTTACACACCGCCATATTGTCATTTGCCCTCTTAAATATCTTCCTGCTATACCCCCAAGGACCGGTGGGTATTAATGCACACTGACATTTCTTTCATCCTGCACTCTGCGACCTCCCCCCATCCCCCAGGGGGGATCTGAAGTGCTGCCGTTGTTGGTGGTGGTGCTCTTGCAGCCTATTCACTGGAGGTTGCTATTGCTCAGCAAATTTCAGTAACACCCCCCCCACACACACACACACACACACTCACATACACATACACACACACACCCTCCCACACACATGCATGCACGCACACACACAAACACACACAGACACACTCACGCTCACACACACAGATGCACACACATGCACATGCACACACACACGCACACACTCACCTCACTCAGAATAGGAGAAGAGGTAAAGGGAAGCTTTTTTCATCTTCTCTTCTTCTATTTTCCTGCTAGTTGTTGTGCTGAGGTATCAAACCTATTTTTCCTGGCCAATTTAGCCAAGGCTTCTTTATGAAGAAAAGGTTCATTCAGTGGTGGCCCTATTTCCATCTGAACAAGCTTTTTAACACCAGTGACTTGAGTGCAGTCACTGGTGCACTTTTTGAGAAATGAAAACTGGATTAGTACAAAAGGCTATTGTGTATATTTTCCCCCTCGAGTAGAAATCTCTAAATAGGGGGCATATTCGAAGATGGCTGGTTTGTTGTTTGACATCACTGTGGTCTGGATGTTATTTTTCCCAAAATGCAATATATATCTTAATGCTTTCCCCTCTGTCAGTTCTTTATTTGAGCATAGTAGAATATTGCCATGTCACAAGGATAATATGAAAAATGTTCCTGGTCTGTCTGCAGAACTCACACATAAACAAACACAGACGCAGACACACACACACACACACACACACACACACACACACACACACACACACACACACACACACACACACAAACACACACACACAAACATTCAAATTTTGTGTATTCAATTATACGGACATTCATGAAGGCCTTTGTTTCAGGGCACTCTCAGGCGAATCAGTATTCACTGGAGTTTCCAGTTCTCCTCTGGCACATGTGGTGATGATTGTCCAATTAATTACTATAATTATTCCTCTTGCTTTTTTGTCAATTTACGATTGACAATTCTACAATGCAGAGAAACAAACAGCAAAACAACCCTTTCACCTATCCACTAACCCGTATATTTACATTTCTCCCATGCATTGGATATTTTTTTCTATTTTAAATAAGCACAGTAAAAGCAAAGCTAAATACTTTAGTCTCCTTACACTGTTGTATGCGAGGGGCAATGCAAAAGACACATGGCACCTTAATGAAACCATACGCCCCAAATTCCTGTTGGCTCGACTGAGGAATAAGTAGTAGTGTTTATTAGCTCAGTAAAACTCCCTGTGGCACAATGGCAGTATGCTTAAATTTGATGGCGGATAATTAATGGCATGCAAATTCCACCAGTCGGTGTCTCCTTAATGCTGCCATCAATTAATAGTTGAAGGGTAACATTTTTCAGGCGGCCATAATTACTTTACTCCCCGCAGAAATATGGCTGCCATTCGTTCAGCAGTAGTCCAAATGCCAGCAAGTCCTGCGCTGTCCTGCGTTTTCCTTTACAGTGACATGAGCCTGCAATACACAACACAATTTCATAGTCTGACTAGACAAGCCCATAAATTGCGGTGAAGAAAACCTCTGAGAAAAAAAAGACTAGGCTTGTATGAGGGAGACATATGGTTGTAGTATACGTACCAGCGTTATCATTTAAAAGTTCTCTTTATTTGAAAGATGTTCCTGAGATGTTACTGAGTCATAGGCTGTGACATGTCTGAAAATACACAGAGGCAAAAATAGTCAAGGTCTCAGTTCAGTGTGACAGGTTTCAAAATGTGTTACAGTCATTTAGACAGTTTTGGGATTTTTCTGGGGCTTTTTTAGATATTCAAACCTTATACCATTGGTGGTATAAATGACAAATGTTCCAAGAACTATTGTTCAGTCATGACAGGGTAGGACTGGCCACCTAGCATAGTGGACATTTTCCGGTTGGTACCAACGTCCTATTTGGGCTGACAGTCCTGACACTTTTTTTTCATCTTTATATTGGTCTGCCTGGCCCATAAAACCAGTGCATCAGCAGCCATAGACAGTAAAAGACATGGACAGAGGGATCATGACAGGGGACATAGTGGAGAAAATATGTATTGTTATGATCTCTCTGGTGTACAACAATGCCAACATTAAGGTACAGAGTATAGAAGAGAGGGGATGTATGTGAATCCTGCCCTGGCCTGCCCACTGACCATATTGCGCCATATTCCTATGACTTTCAAAGCAGCCATGACCAATGCATTATATAGGTTAATACTTAATACAATTGTAATATTTATATTATGGTACCACTATTGAAAAGCTTTAAAATTATAGGTAGTTCATTTTGTTTACTCTATACAGAATTTCCCTTAGGCTTTAAAATCTGTATTTTTGCACCACCTGTGCAGTGTTCTGCAAAGTGGGAATGAGTTTATTTCTTGTTCACAAGATTTTTTCTTAAACTTTGGAAGCGTGGTTACAAGAAAATACCAATTTTGTGGAGTAGAGTGGATGCCCTATGACCAGGGGTTGAAGTGAACTGGAACCGCTCCAGCACTTCAACAATCATTCAACAATCGCACAACAGCCTACTGTTTAGGAAAAAAATCCAGTGTACAGTCCAATTTCAAGCCGGCTCTCTCTTCATTGTGTTGTTTATCAAATCAAAACGTAGCCTAATATTATCTCGGGTCCCCGCCTCAACAAATAGGCGGCTATCTGCCTGTCTTCAACCTGTCACTTCCAGACATTATGTTTTCAGTGCTGGTCCTCATCTCCTGTTTGAATTGATGTTGGTGCTTGGCGCATGCAGATACAGTCGTTGCCGTCACAGTTGCAGTTCTAGCCAAATCAAGTCGGTGTTGGAGTGGAGTAAAAAGTTGAAGGTGAAGGTAACCATTGCAACAAGCACAAGTTCAAAAAACAACAAGGCTAGACGGAGCTAACAAACGAAAAACAAATCTCTGAATGAATATTTGTTTCCTAATTGAAAAAAAACATTGGTAGGCTAATGGTTTTGTTTTCATATCTTCATACTTAAAGATGGAGGAAGGAGAAAAAAAGAGACGATGCAAACGAAGGACCACAGACTAGGCCTACTTCCAAGGGCAAGCTTTATCTGGAAATGCTGACTACAGAATAGGACGAAAATGACCCTGGAGGACTAGCTGATAGCCTGTTTAAATAAGGAAATAGCCTAATGGATGTGTTGCATGATGTTTTGATAATGAATTTGACAATAATTACTTTAGTGTTTAATAACCTTTAGTGTCTTTAGTGGCCATGTGAAGGAATAGTTCCAGCCAGTGCATGCAGTAATATAGGCCTACTGTACTCCAGTTTTACTATTTCAGCCATAAATGCTGATTTAAGATGAAGTGATTCGAAGTATCACTTTCCAAATTCCATATTTTCACCATGATTAAGAGAACAAAATCAGCCAAGAGCAGTGTAGATGGACCGTAATAAAACCATTAAATGTCAAGCAAATAAGTAATATGACGCTATCGCATCCAAAAAAAGAATACACAATACTCAACATGGTAAGTTATTTTTCTTTGTTTGCACTGACCCAAAATTTGAGAGTTCCCCGCCTGCCAAATCCCACTTTGCCTATGACCTATGACCTTTACTTATTAGCTATATTAGTAAATGTAACATTTATATTATGATAGCTCTTCAGAAGCTTTAAAATGATCTATAGTTTGTTCATTTTGACCACTCTATGGTGAATAGTAATTTCCCTTTAGGCCCTCCTAGACCACAAACCATTAATCTCAGTGTGTTAAAATTAATTCAGAATACTTTAGACAGCGATCTACAGCTTCTTGTACTGTTGTGGTTAGTTGTGTTGTATCTTTTCAACATTTAATTTTGCAATGTTGAAACAGTGGGCTTGGGTGCGCTGGCTGCAAAACGTTTAGTTTATGCAAAGTCTGTAGTCTGGCAGAGTCACAATGTAGAAAACAGTTAGGAATAAACTTTCTGCAGCACACTCACAGTGTTAGAAAAGCAAAAGGAAAAGAGAAAGTGGTGGACAGTTGTGCACTTGGATGAAAGACTGCGGGTAGGATGCGTGACTTTTTTTTGACAGTTTGATGAAGGTACCATTGGTTGGCTAACATTGCTTCTACATAAGGTTACACTTACTTGCTAAACTAGTTTGCATTGCGTTTAGGTTTGCTAAAGCTTTTACTTAAATGCCCTGATACTCAACCAGAGTGCAATTGAAATGGGCAGACGAAGAAGCAAAAAATAGACAGCCTTTAATGAAAGTGCACAATGGAGGCCAGCTTTACAGGATGACCCAGAATGCAATGAAGAGGAGGGCGACACTATGTGTCATAGGATGAATACACGCAGGCACACTTACACTGAAGGACAGGCTCTATTCACAAAGAGAAACACTGAAAGCGTTTGAAATCATCTTCCTTCTGTTTCATTTTTTATATATATACCCCCCCCCAAAGATAAATAAAACCATTAACAACACTGAAGTCCTCCACCAGAGGGGCTGGCAGGAGTGGATTCTCCCTCCCTCAGATGACTCCATTGGAGCAATGTCACCCATGAATAAATCAGATTTATCGCATTGTTTCAGCCAGGTGGCTGCGGCGGCAATGGGTGGCTCAGCCGAGAGAGCTGGCGTGTCCTGGAGCCAAATCCCCTGCCAGGATAGGGGGACCGCTGAGAGAGAGAAATAGAGAGGAGAGGGGAGAGGACGACGGAGATAAGGGACCTCTCATTGGCCACAGTGGACAGATTTTTTTTTTTCTCACGCTCTCCTTTCCAAGCGGTAGATAATGACGTCACACTTCACTGCCCAGGGTACTGCAGGTCCAGCACACTTTTAGTGATGTTGACGGCCATTTTTAGAGCATACTGTACAAGCCTGGTACATGGCGATGGGCACAAAAAAATGCATGACCCTACTTTCTATTTTAGAAAAGACACACAAAAAACTTTCTCTGAGATACAGCCGACTGAGAGAGGCAGGACAGTTCCTCTACAGTAAAAAAGGGAAGGGGGTAGGGGGAGTAGGAAAGCATGAGAGCTAAAAAAAGGATGATGATACATCTAAACGCAGAGAGATTCTGCATGTGTGCGTCTGATGGCTCCAGGGGCCTTGGCTCAGACAGCTCTCACTTAAACACATTTTAATTGCTCCTGGTTTCCCCTCTAACCTCAATTTCCCACCACATTTATCTGTCTTTTATATTCAGACCTTTAAATTACCCCCCAAGTCCCTAATCAATTTTGGCACAGTTGTCCATTTAGCATAGATGGCTACATGCCATCCTGACGTACCAAAAAAAAAAAAATGAAGGAGAAAAACCTTCTTATATATTTTAGGTTTGATTGGAACCAAGCATGCATGTTTAAGTCTCCTCTACCTACAAACATTCCACCAGCACCTCAGTGATTTTCCACACATGAAAAATGATTAACTGAAATGTATCACGCCACATCGTGCTCTCTCTCTCTCTCTCTCTCTCTGTCTCTCTCTGTCTCTCTCTCTCTCTCTCCTTCCATCTCCTCTTGACATGCTGGTGAATATTTAAAGCATTTTGAAATGGTGTAATTATGACCTGATGAATAAAATATTGAATAATTTGTGATAAAAGGGATACTATGAACATTATGATAGCCATCATTAAGAATGCAGGTGTATTGGGCCTATTATGTTAAATGATTGACTCAGGTAAACTGATTTCCACTTTGTACCAACTGCTGTTATGAATACCCTTGGCACCTTAGTACATCTAGCACCATCAAAGGCATCACATTGGTCAGAGAGTTTAGTATTTTTTCCTGCATATTTTAACATGTCTCTTACATCGACCAGAATGTCTGTAATGGATTTCTTTCAACAGAAATAACACCACTTTCCCTAAAACATAACATAACATGCATTACTCTGGCAGAGGAAAGACGAAAACAGTACTGTAGGCGCATCGCTGATGTGTTTGGTATATTTATTTACATCAGCAGACGGCCTTGTGACCTGCATACAAAATAGAAATATGATAGTGAGTAAATATTGAAATAAATGCACACTGCTACACAGCGTAAGGCCAAGAGTGGCATTTTAACACAAGAGTGGCAGTTTAACAAACAATAGTAATATTTATTAAAGGAATTGTAGTGAGGTGCGATATGTATATATGTTAGATGGGAAATAAAAGTGTGTGCGAATAAGTCTCACGCTAAAAAGTAACAAAAACGGCAACGGGTGCTGCAAGCGAGAGTCTGCCAACTGGTGCAGGAGGAGAGGAGAAACGGCGGGGTCCTTCCATGCAGGTCTGCAGGGGCTTTAAGGCCAAATAGTGTAGAGCAATCAGACAGGCACTGCGGAACACCTGTCCTCAGCTTACTCTGGGTTGCAATTAGGCAATGCATCACACCTGGGCTCAGCCTACCTGTAGGGAACACCACAAGGAAAACAAACCAAACACAACGGGTGCGTAACAACACCGATATAGACACAATCACACACACGCACACACACGTACACACACACACACACATACACACATGGCACACACACACATCACACAAACACAAACACACATCACACACACACACAAACACACACACACACACACACACACACATCACACACACACACACATACACACACACACACACACACACACACACACACACACACACAAACAAACATTACCAATATTGTGAGGCGAAGCTGGGCTGAGAGAGTTGGTAAACATCAATGGTTTTTATTCCCCCTGCGAGGCCTGGGAAACATGACAGAATGACAAGTGCAAAGCCACTGGGGAGAGGACTCCAGAGACCCTTCAGGAAATGAAATATGGATTGAGGGAATCTGGGAGCCCCTGATACTCAAGGCAGCAGCTAGTATGTTTGCTCTTAGCAAGAGTGAGTGTGTGTGGCATGTGAGGTGTATGGCACGTGTGTGTGTGTGTGTGTGTGTGTGTGTGTGTGTGTGTGTGTGTGTGTGTGTGTGTGTGTGTGTGTGTGTGAGAGAGAGAGAGAGAGAGAGAGAGAGAGAGAGAGAAAGAGAACATGTGCACATGTATGTGGTGGGAGGTGTAGGAGAGAGCTGAAGTATAAATCTATCTGTGAAGATTCTCATTCAGGTCATGGTAGTCAAAAGAGCTGAGCCCATTCACACCTTGAGTATGTCACTCATGTGGCCCTGAATTTCAAACTCAGGATGCCCATGCATGCATGCGGGAATGTAGTAAACAAAGAGTCGTTGTGAGTTTGTGTGTGTGTGTGCATGTGACTGTGCATAGGTCGTGTGGTGTGCAGGTGTGCGCATGCAGGATAATGAGATAAGTTGAAATTGCATCTGAAGATGTCCCCATGTGTACACTGGAGTGTGCCAAAACCGGAACTGGTCTCGTTATGCATGTGTGCGTATCGACATGCTTACAGCGTGCACGTGTACACGTGTATGTATGAGTGTTCGTGCAAGCATGTGTGCGATGCGTGTGTGCGCGTATGTGTGTGTGTGTGTGTGTCAGCATGTGTGTCTCTGCATGTTTGTGTGGCTGCACATATGAGCAGAAAAGGCTCCATGCCCGCTTCTGATGGCAGCATCTGGTTCCCCCCCGTCTAGCAAGGCACCTCTCCTCCCACAGTGAGGGGTGGCAGACGGTCACTACAGCTGGAGTGTCTGCCACGAGTAGCTGGGCAGCGGAGCTGTCAGTCGAGACCAGGGACCACTGAATCATTTAGCTGTCCGCAGCAGGAAGAGAGGGGGAGTGGTGCGAAGAAAAGAGAAAGAAGTAGAGAGAGAGAGGGAATTATAGATAAAAGAAGGATGGAAGAGAGGGATGGAAAGAGACAGCAAGAGAGACAGGATGACAGGATGAGGAAAAAAGTGAGACAGATGGATAAAAGCTGGAGAGAAATGGGTAAAGAGGTAAAAATATACCTGGAAGGAAAGAATTTGGCATGGATAGAAATAGGGTGGGGGTAGCCAGAGCAGAAGAGAGAGAGAGAGAGAGAGAGAGAGAGAGAGAGAAAGAGAGAGGGAGGGAGGGAGGATGGGAGGGAGGGAAAGGAAGAGTGGAAGTGGAGGCAGAAGCGAAGGAGTGTGGAAGCGCATCTCCTGCAGGCTGGCGCGCCAGGTTCTTCTAGGCTCATGATTAAAGAGAATATTCATCTCCACTAAATCACCTCAGCGCAGCTCTGCCACACACTCTCGCGGCTCTGCCACACACTCTCCTAGTGCTAGGGCTGGCTGGCACGGCTCAGAGAATCCTAATATCCCAATGAGCCCAAAGAACGAGGCCTGTGCAGGACAATCACAAACAATCCACGCACTCAAAATCAGCAACGCCACGCCACATGCACCCCTCGACACCTCACTCAGCACGAAGCACTGTAATTCAAGAACTGAGGGCCCCCCGCCCCATCTCCTGATACATCTCTCTCTCTCTCTCTCTCTCTCTCTCGCCCCCTTCTCTCTCTCTAGTCCTTGCTCTCTGTCTATATCTCTCTCTCTCTCTCTCCTAAAAAACAACTCCACAGGGCTGTTGATAAATAAGCGGATGAAGCGAGCCAGGGGGTGAGTGAAAATAAGGATGCACAGAGGCGAGAGGGCACAGGATCAGCTCGGGGCTGCAAGCATTAAATCGTCAGTGTCGAGGCACTGCTGGCTTGCAGCACGATGTAAACAAAGATGACTGCATTTCAATTTCGTCATGATCAATGAGCTGTGCTCTTGTCTCTGTCTCTCTCTCTCTCTGTCTCGCTCCCTCTTTTCCGTAGTGTGGCGTGGTGCGGTGCGGTGCGGTGCACAGGAGGACTGGAGCGGAGCGGAGAGGAGCTGAGCGGCAGAGTCCAATTACGGCACGTTGCATATTCTGCTCAGCGAGCGGCAGCATGTCCTGAGCAAATCTGGAGACTTAATTAGACGTTGGCGCTCAAACAGGCTTTCTGGTGCAAGCGCGCATCCCACAAGCCATCTCCCCAGAGCTCCACCCCCCCCCCCCCCCCCCCCCCCCCCCCCGATAGAAGGAGCAGTCTCGAGAAGTTTGATGGAGAGACAGCAGCAAATAGCAGCACTTCCACACTCCACAGACACACACACCGACACCGACACACACACAGACACACACACACACACACACACACACACACACACACACACCACTCATGTCGACCACAAAGGCTTGAGTGGAATTCCTCTGACACTGGCTGCTAATTGAAGTTTTGTATGGTGCGGGGGAGATGATTCCTCTAACCAAAATTAGCTTTTAAAAAGTTAGTGGCCTTTCTGCATGTGCCAGTGATGCTGAGGCGCACTATACCAGAGGGACTCTACAAGATGGTCCACTGCGAGGATAAGAAACAATCTACCCACTTTGTTGAATCTTTATAGATGTGTTTCAGTAGCAAGTGTAAGCCTTATTACACTTATCGTAACATCTCTAAGGACTTAAGTCCACCTCTTTTTCTCTCTGTACATCTACATCAGGCATGCAGCCTTACAGACCAGAGCCTGCGTATGCAGTTTTTGTCGCAAGCACTGTTGTCTGGGATGCAAAGCTGCACAAAATTGTGTGTCCCACTGCCAGCCAAACAAAGTGTTCCTCGGCTGTACAAGCACACCATAGGCTGTCCCTTTTTTTTCCATTCAAAATAATTTGCAATGCAATATTCAGGCCCATGAACGGGAAAGTGTTGCCTGGCAACACCAAGAAACAATAGGACTTATTTTTCTGCGATATGCAAAGGAAGAAATCCGGCCAATTATTCAGCTTTTATAGAGCGTGTTTTGCCAGGATGGAATCAGGGGCCTACAAAACAGGAAGGAGCCATAACAAAAAAAAAGGGACGTAATTAAAAAACAATCTGGCGTATAATTAATGAGATGCCATGCCTTGAATCCAATTTTCCCAATTAGAGCATGCTTGATGGTGTGCTGGTGTTACTTTGTGCTATTAAGGCGTGTTTAATTTTCAGGACACATTGTATCCACCTTCCCCAAACACACGACATGTCTGGCCACTAACAGTTAAACAAAGAAGCTACAGTGCACCAGAGGGTACAGATGATTTAGTGTCTTCATATTATGCCTTGTATGACTTGTCCTTGAAATGCTCCTATTAGTAACCCACCTTTTTGTAAAGCTAAGTGTATTTGAATACAATTTTATGACCGCGCAAGGTGCCAAGATTATAAAAGATAGCCATAGAACTATTGATTTTAGGAGTGCAAAGTCAAAAGATGTCCACATTGTGAAAAACAAAACAAAACATCACTATGAATATACACAATGAAACATTTGCTCATAAAAAAGTATGACATAAATGTTGTAGAGAATACTACATAAGGACATCAACCATTTATGGTCTGTTCTACAATAAACAGACATAGACAATTAACTGTTTTTTGCAGAGATGTCAGAGTTAGAGGTGTCTGACTTTCAGGGCCACTAGAAATGTGACTCTTTCCCTGTCCTCACCCCCACCCCACCCCAGCCCACCCCACTCTCAACTCCTGCAAGAAAAGTTGGGCGAAAAAAAAAAAACAAATGAAAGGGCAACCCTGTTGATAAGAATCTCCTGAAGGTTATGCAGGGGATCTCACTGATGGCTGGCGATGGAGTCCTCGATAGCACGCTCGCTTGTTCCTGGGACAGATTACCTCCGTCGCTCAGAGTGTGAAGTCCCTGCAGGATCATAACAGGGCTGATCGTATCATAGCACGCCAATGCCACTGACCCCAAAAGTCCATTAAGAATCCATTTGGCGTGAGGCTACAAGAGCAGGAGGAACGAAGTCAGGGCCAGTGTGTGTGTGTGTGTGTGTGTGTGTGTGTGTGTGTGTGTGCAGGGGGGGTTGGACAGGGGGGGGGGGGGGGGGGGGTGAAGGGGTGGTCTGCATATCCCTCTGCATATCCCCCCTGGGAGTTTTTTTTTCTGTAAGGAACATGGCCCATTGAAAGGTCTGTTTTAGGGGGATCGTTTTTATGGGCTTTGGCTGAAAAGGGAAAAATACTCAAAGGCCACTGTGGGTGCGGGAGTGCTACAGTAAAAAGTGAGCAATGAAACCAAAAGATCCATACTGCATAGCACACACACAGACTAATAATGCACTCCCTCCCAACTGCAACAAGCACAGTAATATAAGCCCATAATAGCTTACAGCTATAGCATCCCATCCCCTCCTCCACCACACACACCCACTCACACACAGGCAAACATACACACACACACATAATAAGAGAAATAGAGAGAGAGAGAGAGAAAGACTGGGAAAGAGAATTCTGCAGCAGTTTTGCATTTCCTTTGTACCATTTCCACTTGTTCACACATAAAGGTACAGTAATGGTTGCCGCTGTAGTGCAATAATTAAGGTAAGTTGATGAATGGCGTTGGTACAACACCTACCTCGAAGCAATAAGTTAAGACCTCTTTATGTGAGTGGATTAACAGGATTTAAATAGCACTTCTAAATGGCATTACTTATGGCTTTAGCTTGAAGAGTATCCACTGTTTGCAATGAAATGCATATTTTGCAGGAGTTTGTTAATCATTCCAGTTCTATAGTCAGTGGCAGTATGTTCTGTTACATACCATTACTGATTCTACAAGTTTGTTGAGGGCTTACAAATACATTATTAATGAATAATAAAGTCTTACAAATAATTAGGTACTAATGTGCAATAATGAATTGAGGCAGATGAAAACTACATGACATGATGTTCTAAAGTTTTTGGATTTGTAGTAGGAAGGTTTCTGAAGCTGACTCGTTTTATTGCATCATTTGAGCAGGATCAAGAAAAGATATGCTGTCAGATATGTTAAGAGCACAGTCATGGTTTAATAATCATACACCCATGAAAAATATTTTTGAAGTGTATTAGGCTACATTACATTACAGTATACATGATAAAAAGTCTCACATCTTTCTTCCTTTCTTACAAGGTGAGTATGTGCAACAGGAATCATGGAGCAGGGCGGCAGGGTATCTAGACAGACAGGTAGCCATTGTAATAATATCAGGAGCTCAGAGGGAAAAGATTGAAGAAGATTTTTACACTCCTATGGCTGTAGAAGATGAGGTATATGTATATGCGTGCACACACACACACACACATATGCACACACAGATATACTGTATGCATGTCGATACTCACACATGCATAACAATCCAGTTCTGGTCTTGGCACACTCCAGTGTACACATGGGGACATCTTCAGATGCAATTTCAACTTATCTTATTATCCTGCATGTGCACACCTGCACACCACGCAACTTATGCACAGTCACTGTCACAGTCAAACACACAAATGCGCACGCATACACACACACACACATGCACACGACACGCACACACACACACACACACTCAGAGCAGCAATCTGTTTGTCACATTTCAGCATATGTGTAGGCATCCTGAGTTTTAAATTCAAATTTACCCTTCAGTTCTATACTACCACACATGTAGGTAACCACACATAGACACAGACACACACACACACACACACACATATACACACACACACACACACACTCACTCGCTCACACACACACACACACAACATGCATACATACACACAAACTGACTCACAGCAGCACTGTCACATTCCAGCATATGTGTAGGCATCCTGAGTGTCAAATTCAAATTCATCCTTCAGTTCTCTCCCACATATGCACACACACACACACACACACACACACACACACACACACACACACACACACACACACACACACACACGTACATGCACAAACACACACACAGTGATTTGTTTGTGTTAATACATTCATAGCTAATTGGATATGAAGGCATTCGTAGGAATATAACAAAAATGTTTCCTATACACATATGGTACACCACTTTTCAGTAAACACGTAGCATTATATGATATGAACATATTTTAATATAATAAGGACATGTACTGTACAAAAGTTGTAGACATAGAAAACATCAGTTTTTTTTATATCTTCATCAGCATCAGCATGTATTGCTACCAAACATTTGTGTGCCTTTGAGAACAGAAAGCCCAAACAACACTGCAGATAGCAAAACTAAAGACCATCAGCACCAAAACTACATTGGTATAACTTTGGATTACCCAAAACTAAATCAACTGAAAAACTAGATCGTCTGCTAAAATGCATTGCAGGTATGGAGTTTCACAAGTACTTCCACCAAGAGACTGTACAAATCTGCCTATAGATAAATTCGTGCTGTTCTTGAAGACACTGTGATTTCAGCAAGACTGCTTCTCATAGATGCAGAAATAGATCAAATTGAGGTGGTTCATGTTGTTCCGTTCCTTTGAATAATATCTCAGTCACTCTAAATTCCCAGACATTTTGAATACACCATACCAGACACCACACTAATATTTAATGCAAACATGCTGATCCGCATTTCTGTTCGAGAGCTACCATCATTAAATCAGACATTCAGATGCTGTCTAGACAAATTAAAAAATATAAAGCTCAAATAAAAAATCAATTTACATTTATGACTGCTGAAGCAGGAGTACTGTTTCAAATTTAATTTTATTCCCACTATTCTGGGCAGTGCAGTTAAAGGGAGGATCATTATGAAGATTAATTCATTATGTCTTTATAAAATGCTACACTACACATCTAGGACTGTGGCAAAGAACCCGCTGCTCTCCGCTCTCTGGTTATGTAAAGTCTAATGACAGGAACATTGATAGGTAACTAATTCACTTTTATAAGTTAAAATGTGAAATTCATTCCCCTGAGTAAAAGTGTCTTAAGATTTTTTTTTCCATGTCAGCCAATATTAGCCTGGTAAACCAGCCTCTCGTGCTTCACTTCATTTTGTACAGTGGGTCTAGCGCTGGTATTATTCAGAGTGCCAGTTGTAGGCAGACTCAATCCTAGCCAATCAGCAGACAGAGAGAGTGTTTGTGAGCAATGATGTCATTGTGTGCACTACATTTCACTTGTAGTCTATCTGTGGATGTAGCTCGCCAATGCCAGCGAAGAACAAAGTGAGCAAGGCCATTCAGTTTGTTGTGGCAAGGCTTCGGAATATCAAAGAATTACAATCGGAATAAGAATGTTTGAGGAGTTTCATTTTTTGAAGAGACAGTGTGGCCCTACTCCCCACAGGGTTCCAGAAAAGTTTAATCTTCCAACTTGCTCTGTTAGTTGTTAGTCCATTAGTTTTATGATGAGAAGTTAATGATTGGGGTAAAGGCAGATCCAATTGTTTTAAATTTCAGCAGTCCACACCTCCAGAAAGAAAAACGTTTCTCAATACAGCACAGCCAGAACCTAAGTACAAAACGAAGTGAAGTACGAGGGGGTGGTTTACCAGGCTAAGCCAACCAATTAATAAATGCGAACTTGTATGTGGTGTGTTGTCATTACCATTCAATGTTAAGCTTATTTATCAAGGTTCATACTGAACTGAGCTATATTGAATACCCAAGTAGAACACACATGCCAAATGGGGCATTTGGATTTAACTGATTGGAAATTATTCAAAGCTTACACTGTTTCTAACTGACAACAAAGCTTTCATCTCATGTCATTCTTTCTTGATAACAGAATGTCTCGATCTCATGCTTCAGCAAAGTTTCAGATATCAGTGGGGAAAAAACTGAGTGTTCCTTCTGTGGAGGTCTGTAAATTTGCTGTTACTTTACTTACCTGTGTCCTTGTAAGCTATGGGTCATTAGCCTCTCAAACCATAGCCACTGAAATGCGCAAAGGAATATGATTAAAATTCAATTTCAGATATCAGTGACATTGTATTGGGGGGGGAAAACTGAGTGTCTGTAAATTTCCTAAGTTACTTTTCAGCAAGTCGTACCTGGAGGTAGCACTGGGAGCTGGTAAATTACATGGCCCTGTTTGGAAGCATGCTTTTCCGATACAACTGTGACAATGTAAGGCAATTACAAAAGAGACCAGTGACGGATGTCCTGATTCTCAGCAGGGCTATCACTTTAGGCCACCAAATATCTGTAACCATAACCTGAAACTGCACTTATTTTCCTGCCGATTAGCAGCTTTCTTAAAAGTGTGATGCCGAGGCAGAATTACTGCTCATTAAATAATTAGCTTTGCTAATTAGCTTAAGTAGTAGCATTGAACTCCTTCCATAGTGCTTGCGGCACAGGCTGAGCAGTCTGGCAGTCGTAGGGAAGGCTTAGTCTATGAATCCTCTGGGCAATGCTAAGAGGTCAAAAATGTAACAAAGAAAAATATATATAAAAAGAAATTACTTACAAAATATCTACAGTCTGCCATCCTCAAAGCTTCATACTGTGAGAATGACATGTGATTGTTTGAAATAATACGCTGTGATGTGCTGTAACAGGTTGATTGCTTTGGAAGAGGAAATGACAAGATGCCCAACAGGTCCACTTGAGCTTGTCTCTGCAGGTGTTCTCCATGCTCTGGTACTCACGGGGGATGGATGTGGAGGTGGCTAGCACTGCATGCTGCTCTTGTAGCAAGGGGGCCTTGAAAGCTGGAGCTGCTTAGGGGGCATGGGGGCTGTGGTGACACCTACTGGAAGAATACACAAAGATTAGCATAGGGCTAATGGCCCAGAAACTTACCTGAGTCCTTGTAAGCTATGGGTCATTAGCCTCTCAAACCTTAGCCGCCGAAATGCGCAAAGGAATATGAATTAAATTCTGTCCATTTTCTGTGTGTTCAGAAAAGCACCTGAAGCAAGACTTTTTTATAGAGTTTAGCTTATAATGTTTTTATTTTTTTGTGCATTAGACACACATAAGCTGACAGTTTCCTTATGAAGGTGATCATTCTCAAGCAGATACTCTGTGAGACTAAAAGCAGAGCTGAAAGGAACACAGCTAAGGAAAGAAAGTAGAGTATAAGTAGAATATAAAAAGTGACAAAGGAAAAAAAATGTGATCCATTAGAAACATTAGATCAGAGAGAGGCAAGACGCTTTCAAGTGCATAGGTAATAAAGACACTGAGCTGTATCAAAGGGAACTTAGGGTGTGACAAGCCGTGATTCAGCTCGATGTCTGCTGATCCAGAAATATGCACCTCGCATGCTGAATTATGAGGCTCCTTTGCCTCTGGCTCTTTGAAGAATAAGGTAAGCCTGTGGGTGAGAGGTCTGTCTCTCTCCCTCCCACTCTCTCTCTCTTTCTCTCTTTCACAGACAGACAGACAGGCATCCTTACACCATGGCTCCCGGCCTAATGTGACAATGATCATAACAAGCTCAGGGGTGCACTATAGGTGCCATGGCATGATGCAAGCTTTTTGTTCGATTGTGGTTCTGTTCTGACAAGAATTCTAAATGATCTGAGCAAGTCTCAGCTGGTTCACACCCCAAAGAAAATGTTTCTTCGGTACAAGATGTACCTTCTAGTATATAGACAATTCTTTCACCAAGACCAAGCTTTTTAACAAAACTATTGTCAAAGCTATTGTTTCATAAGGAAACGCATGTCTTACTGGATATCTCAGGCTGAGAGAAATGCAAAGTAGCAGGCCTAACTAAAGCTTATTTAACAACTAGGTTAAAAAAAAGCGAACACCTTGAGCAAGACTCCGAGTAAGTAAATTAATTGGTGATTGAGTTCGATTCTCCGGCACACCACAAAATAGCTTAAAGGTACTTTAGCTTAAAAGTTGGCCCCTGCTTGTAAGTCGATTTGAATAAAAGTGTCTTCTAAATGCAATGCAATTCACACCTTTGATATTTTGCTAATTGACTAACATTTTGACTAACATTTTGCTAATTGACCATTAAAGCCCAATGAAATTGGTGCTCAGGCAAGAACATTTCCCTGCCAAAGGGCAGCATCAGGTTTTTAAAAAAAAAAAAAACCCTGTAAAACTAAAAACTGCTCTTGTTGCATGGCCACATGAAGATTTCCTGTCAAACCCTAAGCCCTTGAGATCAGGTAAACAACCAGGGAGTGATAGCTGTGCTCGCTCCAAAAATGCCTGTGTCATTTGTCAAGAAATCTTTGTTGCTTCTCTGCCATTCTGCTCTTCTGAGTTCTCCGGGGAGGTGACACCAGTGGCCACGGCATCGTAATAGAATGTCACATGGGGAGGGCAGCAGCTGACAACAAAAGAGGAAACTTCAAGTGGAGTGGCACCTTCCTGGAGATATTTTGCTATCAATTCAAAAAGTGATAGATAAGACCAAGAGGTTGGGGCACAGTGCATTCAAAAGGCTCTCTATCTTCATCTGGCCACCCTGCACATATATATAGTACAATCACAGGGCTTTGTGAATGGCCTCAGAAATAATAATCAAAACCTGGAGGGTGGTTAGGCGGGGGAGTGGTAGGTGTTCCATCATTGGCTGCATTGCGGGGTCCACCTTTACGAATTGGATGATGTCCAGTAAAGGGCAAGGCTGTCATTACGAAATGTCACCCTTCACGTTCTGAAGGAGCTAATTGGTCGAAACACTTGGACCAGGCGTATGCACACTTAGTTGCAGGTACTTCGGTGTGTACTGTACAGTTTAATTAGCGGCCATTTTTCACGTCCACTTTGAAGCTCTGACCATATCAAACGAGACACAAGATTAATTAGACCTGAGAGTGTGGCCGCGTTCAGTTTAGCTGTTTTCATAGCGGTGGTGTAAATTGATGTATGTAAGGCTGCATGGATGACGACCCACCATTTATCATTTCAGTCATCCGTTTTCTTGTCTTATGGAAGTAGCTGCACTGCACTTAAGTTTTTCAACTAATACTCTAAGCCCAAACAATCACCGCACCTATACAATAACACTATCAGCAGTCTGAGTTGAAGACACTGACGACAAAAAATATCTTTTCAAAACAGTATAATAGAAGCAGTGTGATAATATATAAAAAGCAGGGGGGAAATACTGGAGGGAGGAGATGTATCATCATTACTGAGGGAAAATCATTTATAAATTTCTAATGTTTGCATTATACATCTCAAGTAAAACCGTATAATACAGCTATTGTCCTCATAGCTCATACTATACAACAGAAAACCTATAATTAGTCTATCTGTCAGCTGGCAGGGACCATAGCTAATGCATTTCTCCTCGGTTGCCAGGAGTAACAGAGGAGCATCTATATAAAGACAACGACAGTCAAAGCAGAGACAAAGGCCGTCAGAGGGATGAGTAAGAGCTTACTGCCTGGGCTTCAAAAGATTGGTGAAAGGGGGATAGAGAAAGAAAGGGAGAAATAACGAGCTCACTTGTTCTTTTCAGATGTTTCCTGAGCGGAGAGAGAGGGGAGGTGTGGTAAGCCACCTCTAAGTCATGTGTTTGTATGCATAGTGATGTGTGAGTGCGAGGTATAGGCCTACAACAAGGTATCGGTTTTACCGCTTCAAATGTGTTGAGGTGTTAAAGTTGTCATGCTGAACAAGTCAATAGTGCCTCCAGGACAGTTCACGTGCTGAGGTATTATTGTTGCTGCTTTCCCCCTCTCCTCTTCTCTCCTCTCCTCCCCACTCCTCCCCTCTCCACTCCTCTCCCCCTCAGTAAATGGTATCAGTAGCTCGGCACATCACACAATGCATTACGACAGGTAGGAGTATAAACAGCTAGCTGACAATCAGCTCACTCTGAGATTGTCTCCGGCAAGCAATTCATCTGTGGGCTTGATTTCAGACGGTATTTGTGGGCACGTCCTTCACCTGGAGCTTCGATCTGTCTCAATCAATGACGCTGATGGCTGGTGCTGTGTGTGTGTGTGTGTGTGTGTGTGTGTGTGTGTGTATGTGTGTGTGTTGAAATAGGTGAGAGAGAGTAAGTGTGTGCAAGTGTGCCTACTTGCATATTGGTTGAATTGTGTGCATTTATGTATGTGGAGCCATGTTTACATGCAAATGTGTATGCCCTACTGTGGCTGAGTGTGTGTGTGCCCATGCATGCATGTGTGTGTGGGTGTATGTGTGTGTGTGTAACAAGACAGCAACAAAGCTCTCAGCAGGCTGGTCGCCCCTTTACCAAAGTGCTCAAAAATGACAGGACCTCAGCCAGCGTGATCCGTGTTGTTAAGTCTGCATGAGGCTGCTTGCTGCGTAGTAACTAAAGCCCTGTTTTGTTTACCTTCTTTCACACTTGCCTGCATTGTACTGTGCCACACCATGAGGGCTACTGTGTCAGTGGCCCATGTCCACTCCTGAGCGGGTTCCTGCTTCTGTACTTGGCACAGCATGCTGCCTGCCTGACACCATTGCCCGACAACGTCGTACAGCCGGAAACACGAATATGGCACTTGTGATGGACGCTGTGCTTTCAGCTCAGTATTTATTAACATTTGAATGCTCCCCAGCGCAACTTTGGGGCTGGGCTGTGTTAGCTTATGTATGGCCAAAATCTGACATTTACTGGTGTATGTATGAAGTTGTAAGTGAGAGCTATTAAATAAGCCTGGCATTTTTAAATAATTTTCCCAGAGTGTGTCGTCTGTGGAGAATAAAAAAGAAAAGGAGCTCCTTGGGCGACCAAAGCTCATAGAGGCAGAATCAATTCAGCAGGACGCGCTCATTCTGCCTCATTTCAAAAGTCCTGCAGCTCCAATTAATTCTTTAATGAGACTTTTAAGGGAAAAAATCACTGAGATTGATTTAGGAGCTGGGGCTTCGCCGGTGAGGTGTAGCGATGTGGGTGTGGGCTGGGGCGTAGGGGTGTGCAGGCGGGGGGGGGGGGGGGGGGCAAGCTGCAGTCACTAATCTAGCATTAACCACATATCCTACCACCACCTTAAGCCCCCTTATATATCACCCCCCAACCCCTAGTATCAGCCACCTTGCCCATTGACCCTCCTCTGCTGAACAGTGTGCTGTAGATATGATGGTATGGTAGGCCTCTCTGTGGCCCCTTAGCTCCACTTTTCCGCAGCGTAGAGGTGACGGGAGTAGGTGCAGACTCTGTGACACATCAGAGTTGTGTTTGAATTGGCAGCGGAACCTAATAGGTGCACACTTTGAACTAGGCTGCCCCACATCCGTGTGATTGTCTGTGTTGTTTACATATGTGTCGGACACAGCAGGCCCAGATAACGTTATGCATGACTGTAAGGTGGTCAGAATGGAGCAGAAAACAGAGCATTCATTTTATTTTCTTTGAATGGGGTTGTTGTGATGCAAGAGGTTGAGAGAATAAAAAGTGTTTATCCAGCAATAGCGAGGCATCACAATGCACCTACAGTGCCACAATTTTTCCTGGATTCCACTTCTTCTGTGTGTGCTGAACAATGGTCTTTCTGATGCAAAACCTGGCCCTTCTGAGAGTCATTCTTTCTACTACAGAAAGCCATTTTCCTGATAAAAGGCAGGAGTAAAATTGCCGACTTAATGCCGTTTTTTTTTTCTCCTCATTCAACGCGACTGGCCTTCAAACTGAGGTGGTTAAGAGGATTGGGTAAAGGTCAAGCGAATTGACAGTGCCCGGGAGAGCTGTGTACCGCACTTTCCTTCTTTCCCATCCTTCCCAGTCCCATTTTCAATTTCAGCTTCATTTATTGATCGATCTTCTCTCGACTTGCTTTGGTTCTCTCAACTGCTACAGCCTGCATCTGCACATTCTCTCAACCTCGACCACCCACCCGACCCCCCCCCCCCCCCCCCCCCAAACACACACACACACACACACACACACACACGCACACACACACACACACACACAGACCACCACAAACCACCATGACACACAAAAACACATGAACGCACACATGTATACACACAAACACACACACAATCACATATATGCATACACACATGTACACACACACAGACCACCATGACACACAAAAACACCTGAACACACACATGCATGCACACACACACAAACACATACAGTACATGCAGACATTCATGTACACACACACACTGTCTGCATTCTGCGTCAACCCTTTTCTTTTGTGTAGCCAGGCAAGATTTACCACAGCGTGGGCAGTATCAATCAAGCCGTGCCAGAGGTTATTGGGGCCAGCGAGAATGACGTTGCAAACATCTGCTTTACCTCCGGCTAGATGGGGACCTTTCCACCCCAGTAGCATTTAACTTGCCCTTGAAAGCACTTCTGTATCACTCACTTGTAATAGCCACCGTCTCCCGGAAGGAAGAAAGAAAGAGAGAGAGAGCAAGAGAGCGAGAGAGAGAGAGAGAGAGAGAGAAACAGAGGGAAGGAGAGCGAGAGAGACAATTAAGCAACTGACACCTTGAGGTCCACCAACACCCCGCTCCAGGGCAAGTGGCCACTTTCAAGCATTGGAGAGGGGTGCTGGGAAGCCCGGCTAGTCATCAATCATCATTTACAATGCTATTAGTGGCAGTGGCCTAACCCGGGGGATTTGGAGGGGGCCGGGTGCCCGTGGTTCCCAAGCTAAGCATTTTCCAAGTGGGCTCTCAATGCATCAAGCAGTCAGCGAGGGCTTAGCAAGCTACAGCAACAGCTCTCTGGCTCTCTGATGCTGATCCAAATGCAGACTCTCTCTGTGCCGACACACAGGTCTATAACCAACTACTCATTGAGTCGTTCAGCCCTTCTGCATGAAATGGAATGTAATGTTTACGCCAGT
Source organism: Setipinna tenuifilis (assembly GCA_030347295.1). Classification (NCBI taxonomy): domain Eukaryota; kingdom Metazoa; phylum Chordata; class Actinopteri; order Clupeiformes; family Engraulidae; genus Setipinna; species Setipinna tenuifilis. Next base: position 23,054,318 of record CM059282.1, read on the forward strand.
AAAAAGTATAATGATTTGATGTTTGTGTGTTTTGGCATGCCCTTGTGCTTCAGCAGTGCAATAAATGGGCCTTTAAAATGGCAGTAACATGAGTGGGCCGCACTGGCCTTTAGTTTAGCGTTGTAATGGAAGGAGGGGTAAAAGCACTGACAATATTTTCACCATCCAAATTATCTTATAAATGTTTGACTGCAGCTTTTTACATCTTCAAAGTTCTCCTTTGCTTTTTATTGGTGAACCCTAAATAATCTTTCCCAGTGGTGATGGAGCGTTTACCGATGAGTGATCTAATTTGCTTCAACTATCGGTTTGGACTCAATGAAAGAAAGGTGCTTCAGGTAAAAGCCAGATAAATGTTATTTCCAACAATCTAAATGCTCCTCACAGACACTTTAGACAAGTTTAAAAAATGGAAATAATTTCCCACAGATATGCAATGCATTTAAACTTGCCTCATTTCCCTACAGAGACTAAGAGATTTAAGCTGCATTTCTGGAGTAATATTTCACTTAGTCTAATAGCATGTGCGCACACACAGAACAAAGCTGCCACATGCAAGAAGAGTTTCTGGAGTTCGTTTTTCTCTTTTTTTTATGACAGCAGTAGTTGGAATAAAACCGTTAAATCTCCATCAGAACCAAACCTTGTAAATCACATTACACATGGATGTCATCCACCAATAATGCAACACACTGCTTGATGTTTACAGTAGCAAAACAGCTCTCAGAATCCAATTTGGTTGAATGAGCACTCGGTCTATAGGGGGAGGAGGCAAGTGGGGCCACGAGTGGGAGTTCACAAGCTCTGGCAGCCATTTTGGGATCCAACGAGAAAAAAAAAAATGTTTATCGGCCCCAAGGGCCATTGAGTAGGGGGAGAGCGAACATGTGAACATGCTTGCTCATTTTCTCCAGTGTTAGCACACTTTGTTCTCCACCATCGTGAAGAAATTACATAGGCTAAAACCAGGCTTTCTCTTCTCTGACCTACTTTAGGGGGTGGAACTAAAACTTATTTTGGAGCCTTACAAACAGAACATTCCTCTCTCGCAATTTAGAGCCATTACCCTGTCAGGGATTGGTATCATTGGTGCCGTTTCTTTATTTCACCATTTGTTATCTTAAGAGCACTCCATAGACTAGGAGTTCATCTCAATCTTTTTTTTTTTGACACTTATTTTGCGATTTGCTATGATAATTTGTTTTTTTTCCCCTTCTTACTGATGATAGACTCTATTCTTATGTCATGCTCAGTGCACAGTGCAGATACTTCTTGCTGCTGCACGCACCCTTCAGAAAAATTCAGGGCAGAAAACAGAAGAGGCAATGTAGTCTGTGCCTGGCAACACAGCCATGAATTCACTGGCAAGATTAGTGGCAGCCTTCCGTGTTAGGTGATGGCTGATGCATTTCAGCTGATGGGTAATTACATAAAATCTGAAGACAAAGCCAAAGCCAGGCCATACAAATGTGACAATAACAGCAGAGGCTCTTGGGGGAAAAAATGGATTCGTTTCCATTGAGTTGTCTTGACGACTGCAAGGCAGTGATTCAGGCATAGACACACTTTTTTTTTTCTTGATCAAACTCAACACAGAGAAAGAAACCAATCCATCCTGTTTTATTGTATGCATCACCGTGCTCAGTCATGCATGTGGCCAATTTAGATGACTTAAAAGCTTTCACAAAGTCCTATATATGGGTATTAAAACTTGCGTGCTTTATTTATTTAAGTAAAGAGGGTTATGTTAGGTGCCAAAGACTCTCCTGAAACCAAATTGCGGTTACAATTATTTAATAGTGTTCAATCTTGCTGTACCACCTTCTTTAGTGTTATTGACTTTGCAAAGGCAGGAGACAAAATAAGCTTAAAGCACTCAATAGCTGGCCCATGTAAAATTTACAGAGAGACAGATGTTATCCATAAGGAGTTGGAGAGAAATCTGATCAATACTTGAGAAAAGAAGCATGGTAACCATATTCATTCACTAAATAGACAAACTCTAGACTGCGCAATGTTTTATACTTCTTGTATTGGTTATATATTATAGATTTCATATAAACAGAGTTATTCTTTTTTGATAAATTTGGCAGACACCAATATGAGTATTTGTCAGTAAAATCCTTCCACTGCCAGAGATAGTGCCTCCAAGGGTATTGCATGCCAGGCATGCATACATGCATTTTCCCAAAACCACCCTCCAGAGAAACAAGACCTTGGTACACTCTTAGTGGTTTTTCCTTTCCTGCCTATAAATGGAAAAGAGTTTCTTCCTCCCAAAGTGTGTGAGATGCATTTTACCACAGTTCAATTACATGGTAACCTCCAACAAACAGGAAAGCTGAAAGATGATTTTTTTTATGTCTTTCATGAACGTACGGAAACAATTCAATTGCCCCCGTCTCCCCTGCATGTTACATTAACAGAACACAAGTGTGTGACATAACATACACTCAGACATCACACCTACCATAAAGCAGCGAATAATAGCGGAGTCACGAATACATGCATGTTCTGAATAGACGCCTGACAATTTGGTCATTTGGGCAATATATGCCAGTCTCAAATATTTCTTTTGATTTAATTTCCCCTTTGTTGCTATATTTAGCTTGTTCCAACTGCCACACTCTGGACTGTAACCTAAAAGCCATATTCTGTGCTTCTTTTCATGTATGGAAAATGGAAAACCTCTGTGTGTAATGGTTGACTAGGCTTACCCTACACTGTTCCATTGATAAAACTACACATGATCAAATCATAAATGATAATGAAAGACTTACCAGTAAATTCTTTTAGGTTTTGACTGCCAGAATCATGGTAGTCATTATTGACTGCATCATTCAAATCACCACACTGATTCATTCTGATAGGAACATGAAAAAAATCTTGCAAGGACTGTAGGTTGTTTTATTATTCTACAAAACAGTAAGGTTCACAAACATTCTTTGTTAAGTGTGAACTTTTTCCTAGAACAAGTTTCAAGTCCATCATGGCATGAATGAGAAAAAAAGTAGGATTTAGCATGTAAGCCTTTCTTTGTGCAGAACAGCAATATGCCTTCAATAGGCCTATAGGCCTACCATATATATGTCTCCACAAGGTTGTGAATGATAAAGCTTAATTTGATAGCTTAACACGCTAAGTGCTTTTTGAATAACCAACTCTTAGGTTTTCAATGAAGATTAAATGGCTGTCTTATACAGATGCCTGTCCTGAATAAACGCCGGGTCTGAATAAACGCTCAGGCTATTATTCGCACCTTTACAGTACTTAAAAACAGCAAAGGGCCTTGTGTCACTCAAAACTGTACCGGGAAACATGAAAGAGTGGCATCGCCTTATTGTTTCTTTCACACACACAACTGTGAGTATCTCTCGACCATTGTTCCTTGTGATCATCACAGTGCCCATAATAGCACACAGTGAGATGGGCGGCCTATTGTTGCTCTCTGGGCTGCTTGGCCAGCAGGGAGAGAAATTACTTCATTATACCGCACGGCATTGTGGCAGCACGCCCTTCCTGATGATGACTGGAGAGGAAACAGAAATATCATAATAGAAATGGTGGCGGCCTGTGTGTGTGTGTGTATATGTGTGTGTGTGTGTGTGTGTGTGTGAGTGTGGAGCGGGGGGGTGGGGGGGCAATATGAAAAGGTTTCCATGTCTGCATATTGTCATGCTTTAAGGCACTCACGCATCTAGATCTGTCGCGTGCCTCGGCAGGGGGGCTGTTTTGCTCTCGCCTCCTGTCGGTCATCTGCCGGTATTGATTGACGGCTGACAACAGCCCAGAGCCTGCAGGGACGGACGGAGGCAGGATGCGGTGAGTAAACAACATCTTAAGTCTCTAACGCGAAGCGAGGGCTGACTCTCTGCTCTGATTACAGATCTACTTATAGGGATCTGTGTTCTTTGTTTAGCCAGTAGAACTGCACATCCAAAATACACACACACACAGAGCTACACACACACACACGTCCGTGCATGCTGTACAAATGCACATGCATGCACACGAGTGCAAAAAAGCATTGCAGTTTCCACTCACCCCCAATATCCAAAACACACAGAAACACAAACTAGCAAACAAATATTCTGTGATCATACTATGTAAATAAAAAGTTATATTTGCATTTTATCATTTTAAACATGCCTTTATTCTAATTGATAGGGCAGATTATGTAAATTGAAGTGAATTCACACAATTGACCTGGGTGTTATCAATGCCAGTTTTCACTAGTTTAACTGTAGGACCACAAGTTTGAGCATGTATACGTTTTCTATTGTTCTTTTTTTGGCCTCTTTTCATGCCCTTTGACCTCCTCTGTGAGCTGGCCCCTGGTTATCCCTGGCCAGCCCTGGATATCCTGCAGCTCTGGATCGCTCCAGGGGCCGCGAACCCCAAGCGCTGGCCAATCTGGGTTGCACACCTCCTCTTGGGCAGCGACGAGTGAAAAGAGGCGGGTATTGTGAAAAAGGAAAAAGAAAAAAGAAAACTCCGGCATGCCAACGCTGTTATTTTTCTCTCTGTGGCGGGCGGGCACCCGGCCCTCCCGACACAAATAACGGAGCACATTGGCTGCCGTTCAGCAAGGCAGGAGGAGAAAAGTGGGCCACTGCCAACCCAAGGCTATGCAAATCAGTCCGCTGCTGAGTTTAGAAATCTAATGATCTGACTGAAATGAAACGCTTTTTTGCTCTCTCTCTCTCTCTCTCCCTCTCTCTCTCTCGCTCCCTCCCCTCTCTCTCTCTTGCCCTCTCTCTCTTTCTCTCTCTCTCGCCCTCTCTCTCTTTCTCTCTCTCTTGCTCCCTCCCACCCTCTCTCTCTCTTTTCCTCCCTCCTTCTCCTCATCCCTCCTCCACCTCCCCCCTCATCTAAGCCCCCCCCCCCCCCCCCCCCCATCCTCCCCATGATTCTCTTTTTTCTCCTTTCCTCCTCTTTTTTTTCCTTTTTTCCTCTCCTTTTCTTCTTTTCTGCCTCTGACTGGCATGACCATCTGGTGCCCGTGCCCAGGAGATGGTCAGAGTTGTAGAGTGTGGCCTCAGGGCACTGAATCGCAGTCTGGCTCTCCTCCCCTCTCCCCTCTCCCCTCCAGAAACAGTATGCACGGGCCATAATGATTCATTCTTTTTTGTGCTTTCTGGAAGGGCCCCCTCCGCCTAGCTGAGCATGTGCCTTCAATTAAGCACTGCTTTAAGTCAAAAGCCTAATTTGCACAGCTAGCGTGATAGAGAGAGACAGAGAGAGAGAGGGAGAGAAAGAGGGAGAGAGAAAGCGTGAGAGAGAGAGAGAGAGAGAGATAGAGAGAGGAAGAGAGAGAGAGCAATCACTCCAACACAACAGGAGCAGAAGAGGGAAGGAGGCAACAGCTAGAACCAGTCAATCAGAACGCGAAAGAAGCAACAACCAGAATCTGTTGATCAGCTCAGATGATCAGATCAGTTTGGAGCAGGTCACTCAGGCTGTAGTGAAGCAATCGATATACAGTGAATGAATATACAAGCAAATGCAGAGAATGAAGTTCTGTGAATATTCTTTGCACAGGAACGTTAAGACTGCAGTAGTTCTAGTTCAAATGTACCGTATATTATTATAAGTCATATAAGACAAATATGTCAGCATTATGTCTTAAATGTGTAATGTGGAACGAAGAATATATATCATATAATGTAAAATGTATGTAATGACTTATGTGGAACTAATAACGTATATCCTATTTATTATTTATTCCACATTATAAGGACCCCCCCCCCTTTATATAAAAGTATATTCATATATGTAGCTCTTCCTCTCTTTCTCTGTTGCTCTCTCTCTCTCTCTGTCTCTCTCTCCCTCTCTCTCTCTCCCTCTCTCTCTCTCCCTCTCTCTCTCTCCCTCTCTCTCTTTCCCTCTCTCTATGTGTGTATGTCCATCAGCATAGCTGTGGTAGATGAAAAGACTGGCTTGGGGACGAACTTCTTCCATTTTGCTGAAAATGGGACGATCCTTATCGCTTAACCCTTTAGGCCCGATAAAAGGTCAACCAAGAGATAATTTCCTGTCGCCTCCAGTTCAAATGTAATTGGGTTTTTATTCATCAAGTTCTTATCTGCTAACATTAAATATGCACATCATCCCATCCCTATCCCACATATCTCAGCTTGAGAAATGAAAAAAAAAATACTGTCATTGTCTCCCCAGATCTCATCTGGGCATAGACAGAAGTAGTTCTCTCAAATATGCTCCTTGCTCGAAAAAAAAGGCCTCCAGCAAGGGTCACCAGTGACAGAAACCCATCAGACATTTATCTTAACCTGTGCTCGATCTCCATCGCTCTGACTAATAGCAGGCTTCCGTAAAAAGTAGATCTATACTTAGCAAAGCAACGGTGGGGGGTGTGGAGGATGGTGGGGGGGTGTGGGGGTTGTGTGGACTGCAGCCATACTAGCCCTGCACACTAATATCCAAACATGCCTCACTAAGCACATCCATGAAATTTGATTTGCGACACTTGACCCCAATATGAATGCAATTAAAGCCTTACCCAGGGCCCCACCATTCATGCGTCTGTCGTAGCTTGCTAGGGCCAAGGGGACCCCCGATCACAGATACCTTTGTGCTGTTTTGCGGGGACAAACCGTTGGGGGCCCCTTTTGTAACATGCGTTTGATCAGGCTCAAAGCAGAGCCGTCACGCCTACGAGGGGGGTCTGCTCTCATGCCAAACACTCATGCCATTAGAGCCCGTGTCGCTGGGAAGGGCCTGGGTCAGACTTAAGAGGGGTGGTTGTAAGGGACATTTGGTGTGTAGGGGGGCAATTCAAAGAGAGAGAGAGAGGGAGAGAAAGACAGAGCGAGACAGAGGAAGGAAGCAAGTTCAGAGGACATGGGCCTTGCGGGTGGGCCGGCTAATACTGAACGCCTCACGGTGTGGGATCACAGCACCATAAGGCGTCACCTGTGGCACTGGCAGCATTCAAATCCAACCTCCATCTGACTCCATTAGGGACGGTCTACATGACAGCTGTCGCTTCATGTCAATAATCTGCTCATGTGTGAAGCAATGCCTGTGATCCACACAACAGGTGATAAGCAGAGATAATACCACAGGTACAATACAACTAATCATAAATAATTAATTACTTATGTAAAAATGACTGTTAAATGCCAACACTGTATTTTTTATATAGTAGGGCAAAATGTTTTCACTAACTGAAACATCAATAATCCTATTAAACTATTCTGAGTAGCCAGCTGTGATGAAAAATGGTGTTTTTAAATATGTATGAACCAATACAAGTGTGACTAATTCGTGACTTTCCACACGTTTCCCAGAAATGTTATGGACTCATACCGGCATGCCAACGATCTTAAAAAAAATGTCATAAAAAAAAAACAAAAAAAAAAACAAAACTGTGTGCCCACCCCATCTGACAGCGCAATCAGTTTGGCACACCTGAGAGCGACGAGATGCTGGCAATTTTCACTCGTCGTCATCAGCATGCCCTTCCACAGCTAACTAAAGCGATTTGACACGTCGCTCTCACCGCCGCGTGCCGCCTTGATGAATGAAAAAAGGTTTGCGGCGACATGCGAACAAATAGGAAAACCTCACTTAACCATCCCGATTATTAGGGAACGCGCTGATCAGATTTATGGCCGTAATTTTGTCAGGACATGCTGGTGTTTGTCATTTACATATGCTTTATGGTGGCGGCAGGGGCATTTGCATAATGGTGGGCTCAGAGTGATATGATGATGAAGGCTGCAGGCCGCTAAACTTTTCTCTCTATGCTCTTGCGTTGCTTTCTTTTGCTAGTGGGCTAGTGGTAGAGCGAGCAGACGAAGGTTTGTAAACACTATAAAGACTCAGGAACAATCACAACCTTATGGCTTCCCCCTGCCTTACTGCACTCACTAAAAACAAGCCGATGGAGCACCAAGGAGTCAATATGCTCCGAATGCCAAAGAAAACAAACCGTAAAAATCAATGGGCTATACATGTCTGGGGAGGCACCAGAGACACAATGCAATACTAAGTCTGTCTGACATGTAAACAAGCAGCGGGCGATTTGTGGTCTTCAGAAATGGCAGCGATTGAGATGGATGCACAGGAGATCCATCAAAGAGTCCACTTATAGATCGCTTCTCTAGAGTGCAGGACATTATGCAAATATCCCTCAGTCCTGGGCACATACTACGTACGCTGTATTTACTTGACAGCTTTTCTCGAACATAAGCTAAATGCAAACATACGGGCAAACACAGCCTCAAAGGCTACAGTTTGCGTCTCCTTGTCTACTGCAGCAGCAGCACTTGCAGTTAGAGAAACCTTCTGTTAAAAGAAAATGTGACATATTTATTTGTCGAAAGCCAAAATTTTCTAGTCCATCTTCCGGTAAAAAGTAGATTTAATTTTCCCTCCCTCTGCTGTCCTCTGCCAAATTCTACTCAACGGTATTGGATTGCTGTGATCTTACAACACCACTAAGGCCAACATAAGCAATCTAACCATGCCAGATGGCCAATAACACCGTGTGTGCCACCTTGGCTCACCAAAGCAACAGCGTCCAAACAGGTTGAATTACCCTGACGAGGGAGAGGCTGAGCAGAGCAGAGCAGAGCAGAGAAAGGGGCCTGGCGAGAAAGGGGGGCGCCACAGTGGGCGAGCCGCCGTCACTCTCTGGGGAAAAATACGGCCGCGCAAAAAGCTGAATATGTCACCTGTCTATTTGTGGTCTTTTTGAAATACCACCCTCGCGGCCGTTTGGCAGGGGAAAATCAATAACGGGTCACCGATCCCTATCTCCCCCCCTCCTCGTTTCCTATTCTGAGCACAGGGGAGAAGAGGGGGCACTTAGGTGCTGTCACATCACGAGGGGCCTGATGCCAGTGTCTGATGGCAGCCTCCTATCAGTAGATTTCTGTGCCCCAGTGCACCGGTGTGAGTGTGTGTTTATCCATCAAGAGAGGGTGTGTGTCAAAGGAGTGTGTGTGTGTGTGTCTGTGCATCTGTCAGGGGCAAAGGGGGGATGGGGCACAAAAGATGGGCATCCATTCACCGATGCTGACTGCATGGCTCTGAATATTTACGAGTCAGCACCCGGATGGCAGGCAGACTCAGGCATCGACACACACCCTTGGCTCTGCACCACAGATAATTGCTGCTAGTCCACACACTCTCTCTCGCACGCACGCACACACACACACACACACACACACACACACATAGCCAATGTACCTCACACACACACACACACACACACACACATACACACACACACACACACACACACACACACACACACACGCACACACACACACGCACACACAGAGCCAATGTACCTCACACCCTCCCCATCCTTTCCTTCCCCGTCCACCCAGCACTGTCTGCTCACTACCCCCTCAAGGTCACCCTGGTATGGCGGCCCGTTCTCCCTGCCATGCACTGCCTATGTAATTAGCCACTGGGGGACTTCAAAGGGCATCAGGGAGAAAATGCCAAGGGCTTTCCTCTTTAAGAACAGTCACAGTAAGTCTCTCTCTCTCTCTCTCAGTCTCGGTCTTGGCCTATCTGTCTAGCTCTCTCTCTTGCTCTCTCTCACGATGGGCACAGCAGGGGGAGAGAGGAGAGCGCCTTGTTGTGCCTTGGAAAAAAACATATCTTCTGAGGGGTTTATCTGCAGGGGTGTTGTGAAAGGAAATGGCATGATGAGTGTTGTCTTTCTCTCTCACTGATTCTCTCTCTCTGTCTCATTCTGTGTCTCTTCTTTCTCTCTCTGTCTTATTCTCTTTGTCTTTCTCACACTTTCAGTGTCTATCTCTCTGTTTTTCTCTCCCTTTGTCTTTCTATTGGCAAATGAGAGTTAATGTCTAAGATTTTACATTTTACATACAGGATGGCACATGTGACTACTTTACAGAGCACTTATTTTCCTTTTCTTCCTCTCTTTCTTATTCTATTTGTCTTTCTCACACTTTCTCTGTCGATCCCTATCTCTTTTTCTCTCACTTTGTCTTTCTATCGGCAAATGAGGGTTAATGCCTAAAGATTTTACATTTTACAGGATGGCACATGTGACTACTTCACAGACCACTTTTCTTTTTTTTTTCTTTCAAAGACGAGGGACATACAAAAAGAACAGGAAGAACAGGAAAAAACACTACTCGGGCAGGCCTAATGGAAGACAGAGTGCCCAGTGCAAGACCTGCCATCAGTGCCCACCACAGTACTCTTTTATGGGACAACAGGACAACAGGAAAGTGTTTTTTTGTTTCGTGTCAGACTGACACTTGTTCGCTTTCTTCCACTTCACCCTCCCTGCCTGCCTGTGCTGAATGCCCCACTGGTCCATGCAATTTGATGGCATTTCTTTTCTTTTTCTATTCTTTTTCTTTTCATTTTTGTTCTTTTTTTATCCACCTCTTACTTTTTACAGGCAGGTGTGTTTTTTTTTTAATAAATGGCTGGCTTGTCCTGACATGGGTACAGTTCACCAGAGGCCTCGGCTCCAGTCCCCTTGGGGGGGCGGTGGTGTCAAAAGCTGGTGGTGACGGGTGACCGGTGCCAGCGACACAACGTTTGGGGTTGGCAGTACCGTGTCAGGGAGAGGGCCCAGTCGGCTTGACCCCTTCCTGAATGACTGACAGCCAGGACCCCACACACAATCTGCGATGTCACACTTTAAAGTGACGGTATAACAAAGTGCATGATAAATTTAAAAGGATCAAATACATAAAAGCTAGCCTCAAGACACAGTCAGCTTCGAGATGGTGTTTCTGCAACCAGAGTATTCAGATGTAACCCTTAGGTGTGGTGAGGTGTGTGCTACATCTAATCGCTGAAAATAGGCCATGAAATATAATACATAGAAAGTCAATGGGTGGTAAACAAAATCAAGTAAATGAAAAAGACTTTTATGTTCAGAGTAATATCAGGTTGAAGTGAAAATGTCTGCACCAAGAACATTTCCAAAGAAACTTTCTGAAGGAACTCTCTTGTGAAGAAGAGGGTAGAAGAGGGTCTCTCAGAAATACGCACATTTAAAAAAGGTCATATGAATTATGCATCTAGAGTGCAAAGCACCTTTCACTTCTATATAATCCCAGTGTGAGGTGCTCACCCATTCATCCTGTCATTTTAGGCATGCAGCCTCATATCTAAGGATGGAGGATATCATTAGTGCATGGGACCAGCGGTTGCAATTTGCAATAGGGATGCAACACAACAATCTTTTTTTTTTTTCTTTTTTTGCAGCAACTCTGTAGCGCACATTGAGCCAGCAGCCATGACAGCCTAAATCTTGACGACATCTCAGATGAAGGAGGGGAAAAAAATACCATCTGAGAGGGAGAGAAAGAAACAGACGTGACACGAATAAAGACACTTCAGGAACAGGTGCCTGGGCTGTGTTATGTGTCTATGCATATGTGTGTGTGCAAGTGTGTGTGTCTGTGTGCATATGTGTGTGTCTGCGTGTGCATGTGTCTGTGTCTGTGTCTATGCCTGCATATATGTGTGTGAACGTGTCTTGGTTCACTGTGTGTGTGTGTGTGTGTGTGCATGCGTGTGTGTCTATGTGTGTGCGTGTGTGTGTCTGTGTGTGCGTGTGTGTGTGTGTGTGCGTATGTGTGTGTGTGCGTGTGCGTGTATGTGTGTGTGATATGTGTGTGTGTGCGAGTGAGCTGGAAATGGTGATTTGCTTTGCGCGAGGAGCAGTTCAAAGCCCCAGCCTGTTTGCGGCTCTGGAACAGATGGCGGGAGCTGGTGCCAGAGGCAGGGCCGGGGCCAGAGTGGGTACAAGGTGGGCCTGCACGCCGCAGAGACGAGACGAGACGAGACGAGCAGAGCAGAGCAGAGCAACGCCGAGCCGAGCCGAGCCAATCTGGACCGCTATCAAACTAGGACGGATCTCTCAGAAGGTGATAATTACTGGAGCAGGTAGCGCTCGCTTTGAGAATAAAACAGAAGTGCAGCAGCACTCGTTTGCAATGATCATTACAAATCACATTCATATACATTTCAAACGGAGCTACAGTACAGTACGGCCAGCTTCAGTCTCTTTGGCGGAGCACACACACAACGCCGCTGAATATCCACAAACGGATATTAAAACTGAATTTTTTTCCCCCTAATTAGACCCTGGAATATATAGGTCTAATATTGTGAAAGGATTTGCTGTAAATGTTTTTCTTTTATCTTAAAATGGAAATTCTTTACCTCAGTTAGACCCTTGGAAAGCATAGTCCTGACATCATAAAAGGATTCAATGTATTTTTTATGTAATGTATAATGCGTGACAGATTTAGACTAAAAGCTCAGATAAACCGTTACAATGTCTGGGCAAGAGACTGAAAATAAGCAGGTTCCTTAAAAGGTGAAGCCTGCATACTGTGCTGTGGTACACTTTTTGTCAAAATCAGCAAATTGTCCCTTACTATCCTCTCTATGGCCTGATTATTGTGTAGGCTCAAACCATCAGGAATCAAACATTGTAGCACAGACTAGACCATACAGAATTGTACCTCTTAAATTTCAGGGTAGGAATGGATGATGGGTGTTGGTCATTGTGACAGCTGAAAACGGCCGTCATTTAAATATCGTTCAATTCAGAGGCTTCGCCCATAATATAAAGGTGCATAATGCAACCATGGGACATGAAGGTGCATAAAACATCCACAAACAGACTATTATCTAGCCATAAAGTAGCGCCAGGGACATTGCAGCTTCAGCTGATCTAATTAGTTTTGCCAGGCAGCGCTTCCACAGTCCTGCCTACATGATGGGAAATGTGCCAATAACATAGGCTACATTCAGCAAAAGCAGTAAACAGAAGAAGTTTTGTCCAATATAGACTATTATATTCAATGAATTTCTTTTTAAAACTCACATCTTTCTGATAGTACTACTACACTGTGCTGCAATCCCCTAACCTAAAAAAAAGTGCATACACCATGCCAGGACATGGCATGAGATTTGCACATAGACACCACTCAGATTTAGATCGATTAATACTAAGCTTTGCATGGGAAAGGGGTAGGCATTCAGTTTCGCAAATGAGGGCCAGTGTGGAAGCTCAAGAAAAATAGAAAACAAACAGAAGTAGCGCAGACCTTGGGACGCTGGGGAAAAACATGACTTAACTCCCAACCTGTTACCCTGGGCCACATGCTGGCTATGACGGCGCCAAATGTTTGGCCCCACAATCAATACGCCCAGCACTGCTAGACAAACCATGAGCTACACGGGGACCGGGGACAAGGGAACGGAGGAAGACACAGTGTTCTTCCCCCTCTGGTCCTCTCTCTTTCTCTCTCTATCTATCTCCCCCCTCTCTCTCTTTCTCTCTCTCTCTCTCTTTCTTTCTCTCGCTCTCTTTTTCTCTCTCTCTTGTTTCCAGGGAAACACAGCAGAAGTGTAGGTCCTCAGTGCTTTTAAGGGTCCCATTTTATTGTAGAAAAGTCCTTAAAATCAGCCCATGCACAGTAAAAGCATGTAAAAGCATGTAAAAGCACTCCTGTTTTACACACAGCCATCTTCTCTGCCAATTTCAAAGTAACAAAGCTCTATTTTTCTGGGAGGAGTGCTGAGAAACATCCTGTGGTGATGATGTATGTTGTCAGCATAGTAATGCTGTTGAAATTCCCTGCACAATACAATGTCTTTAGATAAAATGTTATTGTAAAACTACATGAAAAACAACCAATGGCATTGTATTGATAATAATATGTTCATAATCAGTGCACAGCATAGTAATTATAACCACTCTGTTGTCTGCAGCAGTACATTTATAAAGCATCCCTTGTTCAGTGAACTACTCCACCACATGCAGTATTAATTGTAACATTTAATAAAGTTCATCATTTATTTGGCGGGTGCAAGTGTTTAGTGCGGCTTACAGATGTGGATGCATATGCTAGATGGCAGTAGGGAAATAAGGGTGGTGTTCTAACATGGAAGTGTTGGGGGTGAGGGTGGTGGGTGGTGGTGGGGGAGGGGGGGTTGGGGTTGGGGTAAGTGTGGTGGTGAGGGGGTATAGTGACAAATGATCAGGAAACCAGGGCTTCTTGTATCCGTCTTCAGCGCGTCATTTAAACTCAGCTCAGCTCCTCCATCATGCCATGTCTTTTTTTTTTCAGCACAGCACTCATTTCTACCCCTGCCTCTCCCCCCTCCTTTCTCTCTCTTCTCTTCCTCCTCTCTCTTTTCAGTAGCGCTGGGCTATGTGGAGGTGTTTACTGCAAGATCTTCTACAAAATGTTTATTAAGGACCCTTGTCCGAGACCCTGACAAACATATAGAACCTTCTCAAGAAAACTATCAAATGGTGAAATCAGTAGACAGACGTTTCTAAGAATTGCCTCATTAGGGCAACTCTAACATTTAATTCAAATGACAGTGATTGGATTTAAATGGACCTTGAGCAAACAAGCTCTATGGAGTGGCAATATTTCTACGTAGCCAAATAATGCTCTTGATAATGATAATAGTGCTTTTACTTTGTGATAGGTCCAAAAGGTGAGTTTGTATGGAGGTGAGCCAATCAAGCAGCACTGTGTCATCCATTAACAAGCTTTACCAGAGAGATCACAATATAAAACAAATAATGGGCTGCACACCACACAGCATGTGGTATCAAAATCCTGTCACTGCCCATTATTTTCATTCTAATTTTGCACTGTCCACACAAATGTTTCTAGTGTCAATCATATATCTCCACTATTTCAGTAAGCCCATTAATGTTATGTGACTTGACGCTATTAAACACATGTAGTTGTATAAAGTAAAGTTAGTTCCATGTAGCATTAGGCCTACTCAGTGCATGAAAGCATTTTGATACAGTGTGCATAAATATGACCAAAACTCTTATTATAATCTGTTCACTAGTATTTGCGATGTTATTAAATAACAATGCACTTTAACTCTGTATAACTTAACATTTTACACTATACTTTATAGTAAACTTATAACATGATAGTCTATGATGTAGATCGGAAACCTCAAAACAAAGAAACGTTTAGCCTATATTTATTAATATCTCCTGTGCTTATGTCAACAATGTTTTAATGAAATCATGATTGCAATGGGCATGATTATTGTTTTGATAGCCAACCATTATATAAAGTGATGAATTGTAGAGGCCTAGGGGATGAGATGATGCATTTCATTTATCGAATTATATCATTCGCATCATTTCATTTCCCCCATACTGTGCTTTCACCTGACGAACACAAAGAGAGCTCTACCGGCGCGGCCCGTTCCGTGAGACCATCACATTAAAAGCCATTAAAATATTTTCCATGTGCGGACTCAGGGAAATCATGTGGAAATTCAACCATTAAAAACAGGCTGGTGCTGAACATTGCTTGGTCATATTAACATTACTGTTACATTGGTGCTTTGCTCCATCCATTGAATAAGGCTTGCTCTATATTCACTGCAGTTGACTTTGATGTTACACAAATAACAAGAAGATACTGTATGTGTGAGCTTACAAAAAAGAGTGGATAGTGATTCTACAAGCACCGGTTAATACACTGTAGCATGAGAAGAGAAGATTAGGTGCATTCCTATTGTCCAGTCTATCTTTAAAACATCAAACACTTTTTTCCTTCATTTTAAGTGTCTTTTAAGTGTCAGCCTTGGTTCTCACATCATTAAAACATTTCCACCCTGGGAAGAGACTAACCATACTTTGCAGTTGTAGGTGAGCATATCAATATTCCTTACTTGCTGAAGGACCTACAAGATCACCTGCCCAAACCCTCAAGTATTTGTGTAGAGTGTATTGTTATGGTTGCATGGTACCAGGGTCAGGGGTCACGCTGGTTCTAGCAGTAGGAAGTGTGCGTGTGCTGCAAGTTGACACAGCTCACCCACTGAGTAAAACGTGGTATCGTTTCTCTTATACAACTCCACTGTCTGGAGTTTTTACACGCATGTACAATTTTCAGTGGGCAAACCACAGGGCATTAATTATCTATCACTACTGAAATTTTAAGCTCTACATGCAACTACAAGTTACAGCCAATGTAGCTATAACAGAACTGTGTAATTACTAACACAGATTCAATGCAGAGGGCTTTCACTCAGTGAAGAACAGTACAAGGACAACCTCTCAGGTTGAAAATATTGCTTGAATCCTCCACATGATCTCCATACTAATCAGTAGAAATGGTTTGATATATGGCATTGATGTTCTGAAAGTTAAAATTGTATTTGTATTTAAACACTTTACTCTAGTCCCCATTCAGACATTTTTTGTTGAAAGTGCAGTGCAGAAGGGCATAGATAGAGCTGTGAATGTGTGGTGTCATGGCATAGTGTTGTATTTCAACGTTATAACTGTTTAACTGCAGATGCATCTAGAAAATCAATCATGAATATTTAGCAATACATGCCATTTATTTCCCTGAACATACAACCCTATGAAACACCACTGCACTGCCATTTATATTGTGTTTTACATTTTAATCATGTGTTTAACCTAGGTTGTTTCATTTAATCTCTTCAGCATCTTATTACATCCTGGGAGACATCTCTCTTCTGTGTCTTATACGAAAATGGAAAACTCTGTGCCAAAGTGACCTGTGGCAATTTTCTTGTTTGTCATGGCGCGAGCGGAGCGTGGAAAAGCAGTTTAAGAGAGAAAAAAAAAAAAAAAAACTAAAAAAACTAGGAAGGTGGCATGACTTTCCACAGCCATGAGGAAGATGAAGTCATCTCCGAAAATAACTGAACGCAGGCCGCCGGCCGAGGAGAAAAGCCCGTTCTGTTCCACTGCCTAACCTAACTCTCTATTGTCACCGGGCCGCTCACTCCAGCAATGTTTTCCTGTCAGATATAATAAAAAATTCTGGTGTTTAAGTGTTAGGCGGGTAATCTGTTTTGGGGGCAACGTGCAGAGGGGAAAACAGGGGCTTTTAAGCACAAACCTTTATTCATGCATACACTTATTCATGTTTATTCATTTATGAGGCCCATGAAGTAACATTTTCTCGGTTGTGGTTGCTTGCACTATTCATTACTTTCCATTTAGCCGGGGGAGCTAACATTTTACATTTTATAATGGCTACAGAGGCTGTGCTATTGACAGCCCTGAAAGTCATACTTCTCACTCGTTTTTTTTTTTTTTTTTTTTTTCTTGTGTGTGAGTGCGTGTGCGTGTATGTGCAAGGGAGAATCACACACAAAAAGAAAGGGGGAGGATGTGTGATAAAGAGCAAGGAAGAGATAGAAAGAGAGACTAAGACAGGGAGAGAGAGGGAGAAAAGGAGATATTGCTTCTGGTCTGACATCTTAATTCTATTTCTGTGCTGCTTGGGGAATTGTGTCAGACTGAAGCAGATTGCGTGTGTCCCCATCATTCAAGCACCCAAGGTCTCGCACAGACAAACCATAATGCGTTCAGGTATTGATGATCAATACCAATCATTTCCCAGGGGAGGAATGCGTTGGGATTGTCTGTGTATGTGTCTACCATTTTAGATGCTTTAGATGTTTCATTCGCTTAAAAACTGATGCAAACCCATCACACCACCTCCACTCCTACGATACCGTAGCTCTGTAACCTTGGGGGAAAAATCACACTAAATCATAATAATAGTGTTGCAATAAAATATACATTGTTTTGCCGTTGTTGATCGTATAACAACAGCTGCTGGAGCTCAAGGTTGGAATGCCATACAGATGGACTCTGTGACATCACACATGCTAGCTGCTTTAAATCATACAGTTAGACTCTGCTCTCGGGGTCAAACAACCAAACCAAACCACGCTGCAAATTCTTAAAACACACTTCACACTTAGATCAACACAAAGAAGTATTTTTGAAGGTGGTCTTTGGTCCCCCTACAGGTTGAAAGTGTTATTTTACCTGTACCCATGACGTCTCATAAATGTAAATGTCTCAAAAATAAATTCCGTCTACTGTCACGCACATAGCATTTGTTTGCAACCCGATAAATAACAAGCAAATTCAGAGGCATTTTAGCTTTGAAAACAACTATGTCCACAAACATGGTGGAGTATGTTGCAGGATTGTTTTTTTTTTTTTGCAAGATGACCTATCGACTATTGTGACGCATGCTGTAATACGATTTATAGTCTTTCTTTTCCCACATGAACTACCGGTTCCCTAACCAACTTGACAAACTAACATAACTGTGGGCTGCAAGAAGCGGGTATGACAGAAGTGCTGTTCACCCTGTTGACACGCACACACATATCAAAATGATTTAGGAAACATTACTTTAGGATTTAAAAAAAACTCCTCAGTGTTCCCTTAACTGAACTTGGCAAACTTAATGTTGACCACCCTAACAACCAAAGCACAGTGGGGCTGTAACAATAGCACTTACTATAATAATCAGAATAAAATGGGTACTAATACACAATAGGCTGAGTTTAACTGCTGTGGTTAAGCTTTCTGCATTAAGGCCTGCTCCCCAGCGCAAAGCCTTGAATTCAAGCTATTACTCCTCAGTACCAATTCCATTATCTGGGCTATTTCATGTTATCAAAGGTCTTTTCTTCAGGGATTTTTTTTCCAAGAGCCTGTAAATGTGACTTTCAATTTCATTGTTATTTCCTTCATTAAACCGAATTTCAGATGGTGCTAAAAAGAAAGGGAAAGAGAGAAAGAGAGAGAGAAAGAGAGAGAGACAGATTCACTGATTTGAATATGACAACCACCAACACTTAAATGGCAGAATAATACAGACACACAACTATCTGATGAAAATCGATGAAAGAATCATTGGAGCATACTTTGGGAAATGAGCTTCGGAACCACAAAATGAAGTTGCTGCACGTGGTAGAAAAAAACAGTAGTCTTCTCATCACCCTAAAACCCCTTACATGAAAAAAAATCCGTCTGTAATTTACATTTATGGATTTTGGATTGTGTAACCATATGTTCCTAAGGACAATCACTGTCTTTTCACAGCCGTCATTTAAGCTGAGTGTGTGTGTCTGTTTGTGTGTGTGTGTGTGTGTGTGTGTGTGTGTGTGTGTGTGTGTGTGTGTGTGTGTGTGTGTGAAAGTGGGGGGTAGTGAATGTGGGTGTAGTTTGTGTGCACGGCCATTTGTGTATTTGTGTACAGCTTCTTATTTCTCTCTGGTTCTCCACAGTTCCTGTAAAAGTCAGAGACAAGTCAATAAAATCATTAAAGCCAAGTTACCTAAAACAAGGGGAAGACCGAGGGGGGGGGGGGGTAATAATTGCTATTATTATTGTATTAGTAGTGTAATAGATTCAGACACAATATCCCCATGGACTGATTGCTCCTCCAATGATACACCAGGGAAAAGGTCACTGTGCATTTAACAGTCACAGATTTTTAAAATAACAAACCCTGCCTCATCATCAGCAGCAGCAGCATCACTCCCCAATTTCTCATACTACCCTTAGGTAGGCACTGCCATTGTTATCAACCCCCCAACGAGCAATCATTTCCCACATGACGTGTCTGACAGAACTGGAGGAAGGATATGCAAATGGCTGTTAGCTGTTCCGCATCCCCACAGCTCTAGCGGCGTAGCGGTAGTTATAAGGAGCGCAGTGGTGGTAATGATGTGCCATTTAACACCACAGGCTGGTCCAGTCACAGAATCCCCCTGAGTCAGTCAGTGACTCCTGAACACAAGACCAGATGAGCTACAAAATGGCTTTTGGCGCGGGTAGGGTTTGGACGGGGCTTGGTGGGGTTCAGGGATATTTTTATTGTGTGTGTGTGTGTGTGTGTGTGTGTGTGTGTGAGAGAGAGAGAGAGAGAGAGAGAGAGAGAGAGAGTGTGTGTGTGTGTGTGTGTGTGTATGTGTGTTTGTGTGTTTTGGTGTGAGTGTGTGTGTGATCTGCATGGCCGTGAGTTTTTAGCTTTGAGCCATTGCCAAGATCCTGCACACACACACACACACACACACCAAACGGCAGCCCCTGGTGCTAGCGCGTAGTAGCCCTACCCTACAAAAGTGCTGAGTGACTCCCAGATGCTATCCACTGCGCCGCCGCGCCCAACATTTGTGTCTGTCTGCAGCCCGAGGACCATATGTCACCACCGGGCCACATCCGCCAGCGCCACTGTCAGCACGGTCTCCCTCCCTCTCTCTCTCTCTCTATTACACACACACACACACACACACACACACACACACACAGGAACACAAACACACACACATACACACACAAACAAACACAAAAACTCTCACTCTCTCTTTCTCTCTCTCTCACACACACAAACGCACACACACACACACACACAAACATACACATACATACACTCTCACTCTTACTCGCTCTCTCTCAAACACACACTCACACGTACACACACACACAGTCGCTCTCTCTCTTACACACACACATACAAACACACACACAAACATGCTCTCTCTCTCTCTCTCTTTCTCTCTCTCTCTCTCTCTCCATCGCCGCCTGTTGGCCTGCTCTGCTGCTGGTCGATAGGGATTTTAGCCACATCTTAAGGCCCGGTAATAGCAGCAGCTCTCCGTGTGTCATTGTCACTTACCCGCCGTACGTGCCTCCTAACTATACCCATCCATCAAAGCTGCCACCTACCTTTCTGGCCACCAGGATCTTCCTGCCAACCCCAATTTCTGTTGGGTTCCTGTTGTCACTTTTGTTTATGACTGGGCTCCAGAGGCAGAATATTAATTTAGGGGTTTCATGGCTATGCTCCAAGATAAGCATGTAAAACCTGACAAGCATTATGACATACTGAGGCATAAAATATATATGTATGTTAGCTAAACAGAATAAAAATGTATAGAAGCTGGACATATGTCATGGTGGTAAAGCTCTGACAGGGATTGAATGCTTTCCATCTCCCAAGCAGTTTCCATTTCCACAGGCTAGGATCTCTCCCTTCTCTCTTCCCTGTTGGATACCATCAGCTTTGCCAAACTGGAATAGAAAGCATGCTGTGACTTGCCCTGCTGCACTTCTCCCTTCCAGTAAAAAGCCTAGTTTGAAAGATGTCCCATCTCTCCCATCTCGTACTCAAAAAGCTTCACGGTTTTTAGACTCCGTTTTCTCTTTCCAACACAGACGCATGCTATAGCGCATCAGCGTCAAAGGCATTTTCCCATGCCAATACCTGCCTGTGTTGGTGCTGTTCCCATCCCTATTCATAGAACATCAGAGCGGACCTTCATTCACTTGTTTCAGATGGCTGATCAGGAGCTGCATTAAAATCTATTCAGAAATCCAGTGCTGAGACAAAATCAAACAAGACCTCAGCAGGCAGAGCTGCACAGAGGTACGTGGACAAGAGAAAGACTTAGCCAAGTCACACAGACATAAATCCGAACGAAGAGGCACACATTATATTATAAACATCTGCATTAAGTAAAAATGCTTGCGATTCTTCACAGAACATGTTGATATGCCAGTAGATTAAAAAGAACATCATGGTTTGTTTTTTAAATGTGCACTGTACAATCCCATAGCACATATTGCATGCGAGTTCAGGTAAATCAGGACCACATTGCAAGCATCATCACATACATCACTTTGGCTCAGCTGCTTGAATCCATTTCATGGATTTATCTTCTGGGTCGCATACATAGTGAGATTTGTACTTCCCATGAAGAGTAAGTTTGCTTTACATTTAAGTAGGTTAACAAGTATGTATGGCTTTCTACATACAACATTCTATACCATGCAGTGGTGGTGAAATATGTCGGTGTGGTTTAAAAACAGACCAAAAAAAAAACCTTCACAGTTATAAATTTCTGTGCAAATATGTATATGGAAAGTTTAAGCTGCCATAGGTCTTTTGGCTAGACATGCAGGAAGCTGACAAGCATAACTGAGTAGGTGTAACACTACTTGCTTTTTTTCCCATCTAGGAAACCAAGAATTTCATTAAAAATAATAGCGAGTGCAGCATACTCTTCATTAAATGGCAGCATAATGGCAGTAGAAGGTATTCATTTTTATGTACCTTTTCATGCTGGCTGGCGATCCCTCCCCTCATTTTCAATTTTGTGGTTGACTGACAAAGATTTCTTGTTGCCCTGAGCAACCACAGTCCGCCACGGAGACTAACTGGCACGCAAACAGCTGAACCTAAACCCTCATTAGTTCAAGCGCCATTGTCATGGTTAATTAAATTCAAACGCTGTACTTTTATAATTTTTTTTGGGATGAGCGGAATTTCTTGACCCTCTCTCTCCCTGTGAGACCTCGGAGAAGTGAAAGCTCAATGGCCTTCTCGCATGGACTGCGCTAATTTACCCAAACATAGAGAGGTAATGAAATGAAAAAAGAAGGAGCAACAGTAACAGTAAAAGGCAGCCTGTCTGGGTAGAGGAGGACTGAGGAGCGAGGTGAAAGGCTGTCAGATAAAGCCCGGGTCTTCCTTCATGGACTCCTGGGGAGGTTGACAACTCTGGAGCTACGATGGAGCAGAGCTTTCATACGGTTTTAATAAGCCGGGCTCCTAGACAAAGAGGCCTAGACTTGCCGTCCGTCTTTCGCAAGCCAAGCTGATATTTCAAGACATTATGAAATCTTGGCACACGCCAGGAGGCCCTTGGAGAAAGGCATCCAAAAAGGGGAGTGCTTGTGTCTTGGTGTGTGTGTGTGTGTGTGTGTGTGTGTGTGTGTGTGTGTGTGTGTGTGTGTGTGTGTGCGTGTGTGTGTGTGCTGGGTAGGTAAAGGAGAAAAACAACAGCGGTCTGGCTCCAGTGGTGTAAGAGACTGCAGTAACCTTGCATTCAGCCATGCAGGGACACTTCACTGCATATTTGTTTTCATCTAGTCTAACGGTGCTGTGAAATTGTGGTGCGTTACGGCCACCCTGATTTGCATATAGAGCAAGCTTCTCGCTATCGGTAAGTGGACTTCAAGCGCTGGATAGGTATCTCGTTTATTGCTTTTCATGCTGCAGTAACTGCAAAGGAGAGGCATAGCTTTTCAAACCTGACAACAAAATCTATAGATAAATGACCACCCAACTGTCTTCTGTTTTTTTCTGTTCACTCCAGTCACCTTGGTTTGACAGGGGCTATCGAAAAGAAATACCTGGTTATCAGACTAACTTTTGTCCATCCAAGAGATGGATTCGTTTTTTTAAATCACTATAGCCTCACAATCCAACCATAAAAATGGAAAAAAAGAAAACAAAATTCCCTGAAACAAAAGAAATACATGTAGCCCATGTTCCCTCTGTGTGTCATTTTACCTGTGCCAGTTGGTTTAAAATTCATAGTCATTGAAGTTATTGACCTGTTTCTCAAAAACAGCATTTTCTCTCTCCTGTCAAAAGTATTACTTAACATTTCTTGAGAAATGAGTCCATCAGTCAATGTCAGACATTGTGGGGTGAAAAAAAGACACACACACACACATTCACACACATTTACACACACACACACACACACACACACACACACACACACACACACACACACATACACACACACACACACACACATACACATGCACACACATGCACACACACACACACTTACACACAGACACACACACACACACATACACACACACACACACATTGCATTACAGCACCACAAAACACTTTTCTGTTGCCTGGTCCAGTCAGCAAGCATGATTTATGGCATCTGTATTATGCTAAACATAATCTTAGACCTGCTGCAGGAGCTGCATATGATTTATAGACACTTCATCTGGGTTTTTCAACCCACACGAAAGGGAACCCAATGCTGATATGAAAACATGGCCGACACTGTAGACACATTTTGATACTGCCAGTCACATGAACAGATAAAGTCTGGGGCAACATACAACACACACACAAACACAAACACAAAAGATTCACTTCCTGCCACCCCACCTCAGCGGTGAAAGTGCAACAAGCAGCCCGAGTTAAGTGGATGACTGACGCATTCAGGTTTCCAGGTTATATAGCATAGCATGTCTAAAGAGATATGAGGGTTTGGGTGATGTTGCCAGGTTTGTGTTCAAACCCGCGAAAAAAAAAAAGTGTCTCTCTGAAAGGCAAAGCAGCCTGTCACTGGATAACAGATTCAGGTTTTCAGGTTATATAGCACAGTGTCCAAAGTGCTACAAGGGCTTGGGTGATGTTGCCATGTTTTTTTTATTACAATCTGCAAAAACAACAAAAAGTGTCTGAAAGGCAAAGCAACCTGCCACCAGATGACAGTAAAGGAGATACCAGTGGTAAAAACAGTGGAGTGGATGTTCCCCTTGCTGTTCCACAGAGAGCTCATGAGATCTTACCCCCCCACCACCCCCTCCCAATCCCTCCTCCTATTTTTTCAGCTTCTACTACCCCCCCAGTTATTAACCTACTGAAGCACCCTGGGGTGGGAGGGGTGGTAGTGGTAGTGGCTGGAGCATAAGGCCCGCAGTGTTAGCACAGATTAGCCTTTAGCCTTGACTGTATGCACTGTGACTTTGACTACTTATTGCTTCCTGGCGAGAGGATCATGCATCTCGGGGCTATTGATTGCTGAGTGCTTCAGAGCTCTAATTGCGGTGCAGCCTCACATTTCTCAGACAGTAATAGGTTACACAGAAGAATAAAGATGCAGTCGCGAATTATTGATCACCCAGGAATCCACACCTCCAGCAAAATTAACGACACAATGCTGCAAGGGTCGATATGATATTCCGTTGCCCAGCGCTGTTTTGCTCTCAACCCCCCCCAAACACCCCCACCAAACACCCCCTGCCCCAACTCCCCAGCCCTTTATTTTTACTCCGATTGTCTGATAAAACTGCAGTGTTGCACTATTTTTTTTTTTCAAACCAACATGGCTATAATAACATCACACTTCCGCCCCACTTCATATTTAGTGTCTTTATTACATATTGCTTTTGAAAACACTTATACTATGTTATTCTCATGTCAGTAGATATGGTTACATGTGAACCCCCAGTGATAAACCCTTTGTGGGCTGCTCTCTCTTCGATTGAAAATCTACTCCTGAGTACAACTTGTTACAACACATGATATGGGAAGTACGTGGAACTTATCAATGGAGTGCGTTGTAAAACTGTGTGCACAGTGTATGTAGGTTATTAAATATGAATCATAGAGAATTATATGGTAAAGTGAGTAGAATTTCAATATGAATATTGTAAATGCTGTCTAACCGCTCTGGGGTAATTGTGTTGGGGCTTTGTTTTAGCACTCACCAATTAGCTGCACTATGTAAAACAATACCTCACTTTGTGGATTTCTCGCCCAGCTGCAAACAAAAAAAAAAAAAAGAAAATGGAAAATGGATAAGAGGGCAAAGTCAATGTGGAAAATTTATGCAGACTAACTCTGATTTGTAAGGCTTTTCCTGCTGATATTCCCACTAGGGTTGAATTATGAATAATGCAAATGTTAAATTTGAGTGACAAGCTCAAGTTTGTGTTGGGGTTGTGGAAGTGCTATATGATGGGTAATCATTAAATCGCTAAGGGAACTTTGATGACAATAGCGCAATTAGCATGAAGTGTAGCTAAAATGATCATTTACAGTGAAAAGCCTGGAGTCACTTTTCATGGCTTGATACATAACTGCAGATGCTGTGATAAAGAAAGAATGATCATCTGTATGTGCTGTGGCTGTGTAGGTTTCAATGAATGTAACCTCTTCTCTCTGCAGTTCTTCATACTCTGTGGCTTGGCATCCATGACCTTCTTCAGACAATCCCCATCATTCATTTAGGCAGGCTGTTTCTGACTGAAGGTGACTGAACATCTGAAGAAATCCATGTTTCATGACATTTTGATAAAAATTTGTTTGTCTTCAGCATTCAAGGCCACGGCGACACGGCCACGACATGACACAGGGAGTGAAATGAATACAGCTGCTAGTCGTGTCACAAACCTGTCAGAGCTTTTCTGCGCCGTATTTGATAGGCGACGTTGGCGACATAATAGGATTCTGTAAAGGGAGTTTAAGGTGAAGACAGGAGACAGATGTAGCTGGCGAGCGCTCGGGGAGAGCCGGGGCATATGTCGTCAATCACCCGAGCCGAGCCAATAAAGTGAACCTGGGCGGCCCTCCGCATTAAAATCCCAGCTATTTTACACAGTCAGCACAGGTCGGATCGTTCTCCATAAACGCCAGCGAGGCCTCTGGATTGATCATGGAGAGGAGTGATTATCAGTGGCACGTCTTATGATGACATCAGTCACTCTGGCACCCCCGCCGTGTGCCGTTTACGGTTCGGGGCATCTGTGCCGCAACCATTCATTTTTTTTTCCCCCTCCTCCTCACTCTCTCTCTTCCTCTTCCTCTTATTTTTAGTGCCGTGTAGTGGGTGTCTCTAACTTTTCCGTTATTTACCCACAGTTGTTTTATGGTGCTTGATACGCGTCATGTAGTTGGAGGAATCGTCCTTTAATTAAAGGCACACGCCATTAGAACGAGCCCTGTGGGACGCGAAAACCTCACAGGCCGTAACTTGAAACAACCCCATCGTTACAGAGTCCTCTGGCTCTGGTGTGAGTGATTAATGACCTGACGCTATCAGTGCTACCCTCTTATCGGTGGAGGGATGCTCATTTTAGATAGAGCCAGGGTTAGATGCTGCCATTTAAACTGCTGAAGTGGGACCGATGGCAGGGGACCCGAGATTGGCTTTGCATCCTAATGGCATTAGTGTCGATGTGCCTTGCCAGCGATGCCACGGGTCCAGCCCCCCCCCCCGTCCCCCAATCACTTCATTCCTCTTCGTGAATAGAGGGCCTGATCTGGTCTCAGTTTCAGTCGAGAAGTTTTTCGAAGGTATAATTTTGCAGAGCAGTGGTATTATGTGATTAGTGTGGGTGATTTGCATGTAAGCATGTCACTACATTATCCATGAAATGCTGCTTAGTGCGTGAATCACAAGCTTCTGTCTGTACCCCACCCTGGAACTGGAGTGCTTGGGACCTGTTAAAAGCAAGATTGTTTTGTGCAACTTCATTGGATGACACTTTCCTCTCTGACTCTCACTACAGCTTCATTTTAATTCATCAGTACTTAAATAGTCAGCTCATGTCTAAAATTAGATTCCGTTATCTCCCCTAACTGTACTCCACTTGGCGGAGTGAAACCGATATCTGATTATTTGTCACCATGGAGACATTATCGCTTAGCACTGCGAGATCGATATCGTTGCTGCACTCTCTGGCACAGAATAGATTACAAGATATCTCTGAAACTGCTTGTTAAATTGAGAGCATATGGAATCTTACGAATGGGAGATATCACTCTGCTTTACTGCGGCTTATTTTGAAAGCATGAAGTGCTATCCACTTTGGGTGTTTCTCCTCATCGTATAGCCTACAATCATGAAGGGAAAATTAGATCATTAGAGGATAACTGCAGTAACGTAGACCGAGAAACACAGGTTTAAGTTGTTTAAGGGCATTTAGGGTCAAAGTTCTTGGTAATCTGCTAAAAGCAAATAAAACACCATGGTTCAACCATCGTTATGTTTCTTATTCAATTTCAAAACCCAAAAAAAACAAAACAAAACATTGTCTGAAGGTTTCCGAAACAAACTAAGGATCAAACAGGAGAAACAAAAAGGTTGCGTGTTCTTGGGCACAGGTAACCCTGAAATCAAACAAAAAGCTTTCAAAGCGTATTCTTCCTACAATATGTAGCCTACAGGTAGATGAGCCACACAGGCTGTTCTCTCTGAAGTACCTGAGGGGTTATCTAGAATGGTCCATGAAAGCATCCCACTTCCTGGCAGTCCTGAGATTTGGGTTTATTTATTATCTATTACCTTCTGTGCTCGCCGCAAATATAATCAGGAAAACACAATTAATAGTTAATGAGTGTGTGTGTGTGTGTGTGTGTGTGTGTGTGTGTGTGTGTGTGTGTGTGTGTGTTTGTGTGTGTGTGTGTGTGTGTGTGCGTGTGTGTGTGTGTGCGTGTGTGTTTGGTGCGGGGGTGTGGTGGTGGATGGAAATCTACAGATCACAGAGCAACTTGATCTAGGTTCCTCCGCATATGGCTGGGGTCCTTCCAGGGTGCCTGAGTAGGATATAAAAAAAGCATAATGAGGGCCAACCAGTCAACCTTTCCCCTGTTTCAGAACAGAGATATACACTTGAGCTCAAGCGTATGTGTGTGTGTGTGTGTGTGTGTGTGTGCATGTGTGTTTGTGTGTGTGCGTGTGTGCACGGACACACATATGTATACAACCGTGTGGCTATGGGAGTGTGTATGTCAGAATGTTAATGAAATGTTCATGTGCGTGTGTTTATACATGCAGATTTGTGCGTGTGAGGATGTAGTTATTTTCATGTGTGTGTGTGTGAACACGTTTACGCTCTCCTGTATGTTTATATGTGTTGCATCCCAGTCTGTCCTAAAGGCCTGTGAATGTAAATGTAAAATTTTAAAGTGTGTTTGCCTCCCGACCAAAGCTTCGACTCCTCACGGCCAGGCTTGTCAGCCGCACCCTCACGCCAGAGGGGTCCTTGGGACTCATTACTGATGCACCACTCCCAAACACACACACATACACACAGACACACACACACACAGACATACACACACAGACATACACACACATACAGACACACACACACACAAACACACACACACACACACACACACACGCACACACACACACACACACACACAGACACACACACATACACAAACACATACACACATACATACATAGACAAATACATACACATTCATACACAAACAACACCCACGCTCCCCCAGAGGCAACGCCAACAGCACTCTGATTTCCACACCCTGCCTGGTCGGACTAATGGCTCCCCAACCAAAAACCACGCTCCTTTTTCTTCATTAGGTTTTTTTTTCATTCCCCTACGCTCCCCTCTTCAACATCAATGTATTTTTCATCCCCCCCTTTCTTCTGCCCCCTCTCCTTCAACGCCTCTCCAGTAGGTCTCTCAAGACCAAACTCTGCTGAGTTAATTATTAACAGGCACTTGCTTTTGCCTTCTTCCAAGAGTGATAAGTATTTCCGCACACGTCCGCAGGGAATGTGGGAGATGCACTCTTGGCGGGTGGGGTGAGGTGGGATCACACCATGCCCAGCACCCCACCCCCCCAACACACACAGCTTATTTTTTAATTTATGCAGGGCATGCTTTTGCGTGTGAAGAGCGATACAGTTGGACTGAAGATGGACACTGTGTGTGTGTGTGTGTGTGTGTGTGAATGCCCATTTTGTGATCAGTTGGTTGGTTGCGCATTTTGCAGGTGGCGAGGCGAGGCAGCAGCAACCACCCACCCCCTTTCTTGATTTTTTAGCTGTTGGATCTTTAAAAGCCCACAAAACACACATCAATCAAAGATTATCAAGGGATGTTAACACCTAGTCCTAGCAGGCATAAAAAAAGTCTTGATTGTTTGACAAAAAAGACGGCTTGAGAGCCAATCAAATTACACCTCTAACATGCTCTGCCACCCCTGAAAACATTGTTGAGTATTTGCTTGGATTTGTTTATAAATTGGCCCGACCCACTACACTTGTTTCCAAGTCAGGACTGTGTACCCACACCTGAGGGTTTTTTTATTATTATTATTTTCTAATGCCGACACTGGGTGGAGTGTAAGAGGACTTAATAGGGGCAGTTCATTAAATTTGACAAAAAGGTGTTGTGGATGGCACCCACAAGTATACACTGTAATGGACCGATTAGCACGCAGTTTTTAATAATAATAATAATAACCTTTACTTGTATAGCACAATTCATACATGCAAGATGCAGCTCAAAGTGCTTTACAGTTTGGCAAGGCCACAACAAGACAACATTTCTTGCAGTCCAATGGCATCGGAGCAGTTGAACACAGTAACGAAATGGCACATTGACATAATGACACAATGACTCGTTAATGCGGGCTCTTGCGTGACACAACGATGCAATGTCACAACAACGCAATGCATGCATTTTAAGACCATGTTCTCATGTATTCTGTATTCAGGGCTAGGTCATGGTCATTAAAGCTTCCTGTTCAGTATATCATTGCTGAAGCAAATAGTTTCTAAAGAGGATAGTCAATATGACAACGGTACTGACATTTCCAAAGCAAATATGCCACATGTGGCTATCGAGTATTTGGGATTCTGATGTGAGCACCCCACAGAGAGAACACAAGCATAGACACACACACACACACACACACACATGCACACACGCACACACACACACACACACACACACATGCACACACGCACACACACACACACACACACACACACACACACACAGTTGTGCAGCCCTAAAGCCTCGGCACAGACAGTGAGAAGGGCATTCTATCATCCACAGATGGATAGAAATCAGAGAGGCTGGAGCATGTTGAGAGATGGAATGAAAAAGAATGAGGTGACCCCAATTTATCACTGCCAGTGCCTGGTGTTTTGTAATTGGTGTGTGTGTGAGTGAGAGAGTGAATGTTTGTGTCTGTAAAAGAGAGAGAGTGGATAGAAAGAGAGAGAAAGAGAGAAAGAGCAAGAGTCAGTGAGACTGTGTGAGTCTGTGTGTGTGTGCCTCTGTATGTACAAATACGTGTGCTTCTGTGCCTCTGGAAAGATGTAGGTATCTGTGTGTATGTTCTTGTGTCAATGTGTATGTTGGCTCACCCACCCACCCTTTAATTCAGCCTTAATGCCTATCTCGTTTAAATGAGATTGAATGGCAAGGCCAAATCCAGGAATCTCAAAACCTGCTCTCAAGACTAATGTACGTAAGAGATCATGCCTGCTCCACGTTCACCGTTCACTTGTAACACTTGCTTCCATTTAAATGTAAATGATCGATGAGTCAGTGCCTGTTTAGAAAGACGGTGTCTAGAGAATATGTGAACGCATTTCATAACCAGTCCCGAGCACTCGTCACTGTTGTGTGTGCTTTGAATCGAAAGCACGAGAGAGAGAACATAAGAGACTAAAGGCGGATGTTACATGAGTCAGTAGGGGGTCTGAAAAGACAGAAAATGAGGAGGCCTCAATACTTCCTCGCCCCATGTCAGCTCGTGCTGAAGCGGCGTTCGTTCACGCCGTTCTCGAAATCGTGCGGTGTCGTAACATCGGCAGAGTTTTTTTAAGCGAGGCTGCCTAACTCGCAATTCAGAGGCACACCAGTCAATGCCATTTTGATACATGCTTCCTGGCAATCTCATGAAAATCAGTGTGGGTTTCACAACAACAAAAGGAGCAGCGAGACATCCATGCTCTGCAGAGTGCTCTTTGTCTGGTCTTCTTTTTTTTCCAACACGGGCTCTCATATGCTGTAACAACAACAAAACACCTCTTCCTCAGTCGCACAGTGGTGCTTTGTCTAACTGTTACAATAACACACTGCATATTGTTCCAAATGTACCTAATTTCATAACCCTGCAAAACATGTTTTCATTTTTATTTGAAGAAACCGGTTTTGTGCAACATTCATATTCAACAGAGATCCTAATACTACTCTGCCAACATAACAATAGCTGCGAGCCTTCAAGGAGGGTTATCACATTATCATGGGTATGCTGTCGGGAGACAGGACTTTTTTTGGGTGTGTGTGTGGGGGGGGGGGGGGGGTGATGAGAATTGGTGGGGTAAGCTCCAGTGATTGCACTCATGTGTGTGCCACACAGCGCAGCGACAGCGGGTTGAGCTTTTGGCCCCAGTGGTCGCTGAGGGGAGATCAGGTGCAATTGGTTTATGATTATGCTGCGCCACAGGGACCACCCTCATGATGAGTCTGTTTCTGAAGGGGAAGGTGACGTGGGAGTGGGTGTGGGAGTGGGGGTGGGGGTGGGGGTGGGGGTGGTGGAGGGGAGTCGGGAGGGAAGGGAAGGGAAGGGGGGCGGCACAAGCGGAAAAAGGAGTCGGGTCACATGTCGTGTGTATCTCAATTCCGTCGTCCAAAGCCAGTCGGTGGAGATTTCATTAGCCCCAGACTCATTAAAATGAAAGGCGACGCCATTATTAATTATTCAAGGGGTAATCGTGTTATTTAACTACAAATCGAGCCGCTCAGAACTTCACATGCCGGGAGGTGTGTGCTGGCGCTGGCGCAGCCTCAGAGTCTCAGTCATTGTGGAGGAACGCTGATAATCCTCAGTGCCGTGAAAAATAGCTGTGGAAAAAAATGAACTGTGACTGTGCGTCATTAAAAAGACAGGCCCTGGGATCCATGGAGAGTGATTGACGGATGTGCTTTGATTATATCACAGCAACTTCGTGTGCATATTAATAAAACTCTCCATGATGTGCCAATGAGTGAAGTGCTGTCAAGTAGCGAGCTTTGGTACTTGCTGTGGCGTCGTCATGCTTCATATTCTGGTCTCAGTTGAGGCTATAACGTGTCACAAATTAGTGACCGTGAAAAGACAGTTGTAGTACTGGGTGCAAAGTGACAGCAAGAGTGAATCACTGACAAGCCGATGTGTAGCTACACTACTACCCACAAGAAAGGCACACTGAAAAAGCTGTGTTCATTCTCATGTTGATCTCAGTGATCTTGAGCATTGACTTAGCCAATGTAATGCTATAGAAACACAAGGTGTTAGCCTACAGTTATGAATCGCTAATTAAGGTGTTACACGTGTGCATGACTGCATAATTACAGTGCTTCAGTCACACAGTGATGTTGAGTGAGATGATATTTTTCTTTGTTTCATTCTAGGGCCTTCTAATGGCCTGACACTCAAACAGAAGGCGATATGTGATAATAGCCTCTACTGGCCTGAGTTCTTTCCTCTAATTAATAGCCATGTATGTTTTGACAGGTAAAGTCATTTCTTACACACTCAGCTGGCATATAGCACTTGGTAAGTGCACTGTAGCTAGCCAATGAAGGCTTTCAAACAGCTCGTGGGAGCCCTGAAGGTATGTTTACATCCATTGTGAATTGTTCCTATGACTTGTAATAAGTTTTAAAGGGTCTTTATTTTGAATGGAAAAAGGATACCCAGTAGTGGTATTTGAGCTTGCAGCCAACCCTTTTATGATGTGTTGTCTGTCTCAGCCAAAGGCTTCCAGGATACTGGAGTGGAACAGGCATTCGATATTGGCCTATTGCTATGCGAGTAAATGTGTCAGCTCTTTGTCATAGTCCCAGGTGGCCAGCAAGCCTTTAAATTACAATCCAAATAAGTTTTCACAGTGGCACTCTTTTGACTGAAAAGTTCTAGAACGTGATAATTCTCTTTAAGCACTCTTTCTTTACTTCCCGTGTGCTATGTTGATCGCTTTCAGCAACGGTTGTCAAACTGGGGTAGAAATACCCCTGGGGATCAATTCAAAATGCAAAAACTGAGAAAATGTAATTCATACATTTGATTTTCTACTGGATTTTATAAGCAAATACTATTTTAAAATGTTCCTAGCTCAAGACTATGCTTGTTTTTTTTCACAGGATTACTTTGGAAAAAGCTGGGCTTTCAATAATGTCAATAATTATGCAAAAATATGAATTGTTATAGCAAGCGGCCTGTGGTGCAGGGGCTACATGGTAGAACATAGACTGTCTTAGGGGTACGTGGAAGTTAAGCGTTTGGAAAGCACTGGTTTAAAGGATTATGAGTAGATGGTGATCATTATAAGAGCAGCATCTGCATTATCAACATCAGGTCTGAGAGTTACTTGTTATTTATTATGTATATGCCTTGTGTGGAACTCAATGCCTATCCCTTGCTAATTTATAGCAAACCTCTGAGATATACAAGGCTGCTCATTTAGTGTTTCTCCTGGTGACAGATAATTATGGCATCCCAGTCGACTGTTAGCGTGTGTGACATGAACTTGGCTAAGCAAGACTACAAGGATACACCAGCTGGGGCTTCTGGGAAAAAAAGTCTGTCAGACTGAAACTCTACAGGGAACCAACATATGCCTTCAGCAAAGAGGAACATGGAGTGAACACGGAGATACTCCGACACTTCCAGCCTCAATAACAAACTAAGCCATGAATCACCACTCCGTTCTACAGGCAGTGGGTGCCCAGAGGAGAAAAAAAAGGCTGTCCATTATCGCTTCCTGGGAGCATGGTATCTTACAGTGTAGCGCATGGCATGCTAAAGGCTCCATGTACTCAGCAGGGCACTTGGATTTAGCTTTCAGTATTGCCATTTGTGAACTGGATATGCTGATAGGAGAATAAGTATATGTATTTATTTAACATGGATCACACCAGCTACCAGGGCTCTTGTAAAAATTCTTCTGTAAGCATTTCTGCAAAATAATTATGCAAATTTCACAACACTTCAGACACTTTAGACAAGGAGGAAATGGCCTTTATAAAAGTGCAGTGCTGTCAAATACCGGTTTAACAAGGTGAATTTTAAGTCATTGTTTTTATATTGGTGCTGATTTTTTAATGCCATTTTAGAATAAGAAGATCTCTATTGCATGTTTGGTGTTGGTTATTAATTGTAATTGCTTATTACTCGTGATAATCACTTGCCACTTTTCTTGTAAATCAAGATATGGATGGGGTAGAAGATACATTTAAGAGCTTTTTTGTCATATATTTTTAAATGCACCTCACACTCAGATAGCTATGATTGCATTAGGCCATCTAACAAAAACAGTGAGTATTTCATCTGTGAATGCCACAAGGCCATGTAAACCTTTTCAAGTTACATGGCCTACCTCACTGTCTTCATGCTATATTCCCATTGCCCATTCTTTTTTCTGATGGCATCTCATCATATTCTTGTTACCTTTTCCAACATTGTGTAGCCTGCTATAATTAATACTATTAGCATTATTAAGCAACAATTTAAAAGTATTGTTACTTTTATATTATTGTTTACTTGTAATACTTTTATAATATTCTTAATGTATACGTAACAATTCTGCTGCACTCTATTTGTGTGAGAGAGAAAAAATACAAATGCACACTGGCAGTGAAAAAAAAGCTATCTTGCTATGCCTTTTTTCTCTGGATACCTCGGTGTGTCAGACTAACAGTGGCAGAGCTGCCTCCACAAAGCCCCATGCAACCTGCCCACATTCTCACCCTCTCAAATCCCCCCTTAAAGTTTAGCCCACTGAAAGCCACAAGCTTCCCAATCAACTACAGTTAGTGTTTAATGGTTGATAACATAATTATGCTATTGGTTTGTGTGTGTGTGTGTATGTGTGTATGTCTTTTGCTTTGACTTGCAAATTGAAACACTGACAGTTAATTGTTAACAGTGAATTTGTGTATTAGCCCTAAACTTCTCTTTGTTTCTTAATTTTACATTGGCTCTAATCCTTTTTTGTTTTTTTCTACCACCGCTTTGTCTTCTATGCATATTTCTCTATCTGTGTGTTGTGTTGTGTTGTGTTGTGTTGTGTTGTGTTGTGTTGTGTTGTGTTGTGTTGTGTGTGTGTGTGGGGGGGTGTGTGTGTGTGTGTGTGTGTGTGTGTGTGTGTGTGAGTTTGTCTGTGACGAGTGACAGTGTAACAGCTGGTGGCCTTTGATATACAAACAAATTCACTAATTGGTGCTTTGCTATCTTTTGACTACAGTTGCATTTTATAATGCTATCACAGAAAGACTCTGTAGTTCCTTGTAAGCCCCCTGTTAGACTCAGTTAGTGTCTGGCAGTGGGACGCAGAACTTCTGGCCGCCGCCCGCGAAGCGAAGCACCGGCTGATTCTATCGACAGCGGATTGAAGTCTGAGTCTGCTCTGACAGAAACACCTTTTTCCTGCTCTCAATAAGTCTTTTTAAAGGGTCAAAAAGGAAATTGAGCTTTGTCATGTAAATTATCTTCCATGAACATCCACATACAGACAGGGAGAAAAAATGACAATGGGGGAGAAAAGCCAATTTATTGGGCTTGAGAAAAAGTCTGAGATGACCTTTCAGGCGAGGGTGTGAGGAGAATTTTTAAATCGGAGTGATGGCTCTCAAAGCAAAAAAAAAAAAGGCACTTGTTGCGGAACTAGAAATTTCCACCAGACCTGGTTCTGAATAGTGTAATACAGTTTGTTGGTTTACTTTAGAGAGGCAGCTACCATGACCTTTTAACTTTCATTCACACAATAATAAATGCCCTTCATCTGATATTATTCAGACAAATGTTTGGTTTTCTTTTTTTCAGACAAATCTAGTGTTATTTTCCGTTCACTAAAAGACATTTATTTTGACACTTTTTAAGAAAAAAAAAACATATTATGACGTCCAGCATTTTTTTTGTGTCCTTTGCTCTGATGAGAAAACCATCATCAGCCTCATGAAAGTGACTGAGTGAAATAGCTGTTGAAACTGAGTGAAAGTGCTGTGGTACTCCATCAGACACAGGTGTGCAAGGTCACACAAACCTTTTTGCCATTTGTTTTGGATTTGGCACTTTCTCCGGAGATTTGATTTGTTTGCCATCAGGCTCCTGTCCAAGTCACTCTGTAACACTTGGAGACACTTGCCTCTGAGTCCACCAAATGAAAGAAAGAAAGCCCTTCAAACCAAACGACGGAGACCTTGCTAGATATATGTCCATTTTTTCTATATATTTTCCCACATGTCTGTTTTCTTTTTGTCACTATGAGTTTTTCACCCTTGTGTTTGTCTACACATAACCGAACACAATAAACTGCATCGTATGAATCGACTGTAAAAAAAAGTCAATGACAGAAATTCACATAGCGTGTCAGAAGTCACACGCCATGAGGTTTTTCCATCAAGGACTGGGAGCAGCAACGCTTGATTCACACTTCTCTCCTGTGAACAAGATCCGACACTGGCCCACATGATTAGGCCACGCGCACCGACTGACTGATGAACACATCGGTATGCTCTTTTTTTTTTGCCCAGCAAGCAGAAAGCTTTTGAATCATCAATAAGGCACTAGGGCCCACTAATGGGAATGTGCTCTGGTAATGCAAATGACCGACCATGGGCTTCATCACAGAGCCCCGGCTCTGGTGTATGGAAATGAAGCTGCTGATCAAATTTTGTCGACGACGAAATACAATAAGCCTTGTTCGTGGAGAAGACCCGACTCCTCCTCGGTCCAACCTTGACCTTCTGCTGTGTAAGCGACACACACTGTGTGTTCCTTTGTACTGTACATGCATGAAAATACATGAAAATTCGCATGGCCGGACGAATCAGCTGGTGCTGCTGCTGGGTAGCTTTGCTGACCTCCACTAAAAGTTGTAGACACAAGACTGAAGACTGTAAAACAGCAAAAGGCAAAGCCTTCTGAAAGCACACCCCTCCCCTGCTCCCCCATCTTTTGATTTCATCTCTCCAACAGAGCTGCTGCTGCATTCCCAAAGACTTCAGACACCAACCTCCCTTTAGATGTTACATCAAATGTCATACCATTGGCATAGACCACGCAGGGTATTCACACAGCATCGAATCTAGTCCATTCTCTCGGCCCGGCCGGCCTCTTTCAGCTTGGGTAAATTGGACAAACATGGCAGCCATATTGATTGCACGGTACCCGTATCAAAGAATTGGCCTGTGGTGTATGTGTGTGCGAGGGAAGATATGAATCGTTTTTTTCTTTTTGGTCCTTCTTTTGGTCCTTTCTTTGCTATCTACAAAATCCTTGTTCAGGCATTTCTATCGATTACTGGGGAGAAATTTGGTCTTGCAGAAATGCCGTTGGTGGTGGACACCCCGCTCGTGGGGATTTGTCTTTTTACCCCGTTTTTTTTTTCTTTTCACAGAACAAAGTGTCCTTTTCGGCATGCTGTGAGGGTGGAGAGTGCTATCTCTTCTTCCACGCAGCAAGACACTGCAGAGATGTGTGCTTCTCAGCCTCAGCCTCATGGTCAAGCTACGGGGTGCTGTGAGGCACAAATGCCTGACAAGGGCACATCACTAGCGTCCAGCGTCCCTCCCTGGTATTCTCCTCTGCCATGGCCTTCCTTACCCAGCCAAATGGACCGGCTGCGAGGAATGGTAATATATCAGTGTTAAAAGTGCCATAGATCCATATTAGATGGTATTGTCATATGCGGGATAGGATTTCTTCGAGTTTTGTAAACAGCGCTCTCCCTGTGGAAAGAAAATAAATGGCTTTTCGGGGGCAAAACATCACAAATGCATACAGAAACACTATATTTCAGGAATATCAATTAACATATTTGTAGGACAATCAGGCATCTTTTGACAAAGACCTGGGGAAAAATGTATTTCACTTTCTGACAAAGCTACAGACACTCATACATACACACACAGACACACACGTACACACACACACAGGCACACTCACACACACACACACACACACACACACACACACACACACACACAGGCAGACAGACAGACACACACACTCTCTCACACACGGATGCACACATACACACTGCTAAACACACAAATCTTATTTCAGGATTATCAATTAGCATATTTGCAGGAATAACACACATTCCCGTCAAAGACCTGAGGTGAAAAATGAATTTTACACTCCGGAAAACCCATTGTTCTTTTTTAAGCACTGAGCTTTCTCTGCCAACCGGTTCCTGCCCGCAATTCAATTACTGCTCCTCAAAAGACCTTCTTACCACAGAAACAAAGGTGAAGGTGCACCAACTGCACAATCACGCCCAACTCCTGAGTGTTGCTAATTTAGACTGAGAAAAGAACACAGTGACATTTTAAATGGAAAAAAGTTCATTGTGTTGAACTGAAAAACGCAGAGGCCTCATTACGGTGTTTTTTTCCCCTCCTTCCTCTTTTTATGTTGTGCCATTTTTTCTTTCCTTTCTGCAAACACTCTAGCATTCATTCCACATCTCGCATAATGTCTTTGTGCTCACTTTGTGCTGAACTACTATCTGATTCACATATGGCCTCTTGCTAAATTTGTAGTCAGAGCATCTTGCCCCTGTTTTGAACTAAATCTAACTTATGACTTAATGTCCAATTAATTTTACATTTTTAATAGCTCTTGACCACTGATGTGACAACTTTCCACAAGGCCCTCTGATGTCACCCCTCTAGTCCCCATCCCCTTTTGAATGGGGCAGTAAAATCCGTGTTCTTTGTAATTAATTGAACTGCAAGGCCATCAGCTATGGGGTTTCCAGTCTATTACTTTTGAGCAGTTTTAATTACAGAATTCCGCAGATTAATTGAGAGTAAATTTGTCTTAGCCTTCCTTTTTGGAATCAATCATTTTTAAGAGGGGGGGAATAAAATCACTACATCTCATTTCCATCTATGGTGCACAGGAGGTTGGCACAGGAATAGAACTTTGAGTCATCACGATGAGTCAAGCTTGACGGAAGACTTTTTTCTTTTTTTTTGCGCATTCTAGAATCTCATGGGATCATTTCAGTGGCAGAGGTGCACAGCCTGGAGTCTGTATTACATCGGATGTACAGCTGTTTTTTTTTACCCATCCATCACAGGACAGCACAGCCTGCTTAAAAGAACGTACAAAAGCAAGTCAATTTGCCTCCATTTATAAAAAAAAAAGCATAGGCCAGAGAGTTCAATTACTGAATGAAACAAGTGTGTGTTAAAAACGGCACTTTGAAAACTGTTCACCCTTCAAGAGATGAAAGTGTACCTTTGCACTTAATGCATGACCAGACTCCTTTGGCTCTGAAAGGGAGACGGCGCGTGAGGGAAGAGAAGGTGATCCTCCGTGACTCTTACCGCAGAAAAACACACATTCTTTCCCTCCCGTTTTAAGAGGTGAGCTTCTTTTTTTGCTTTGTCCTCTGTCATTTAGCTAAGTGCCCCCAAAAAATCATCTTTTGTTCACCGCCCCTGACCTTTTTTGTGTTTCACGTCTCTTTAATAGATTGACCCACCACAATCACCGTCATCACCTCTACCACCATTCATAAGGTCCTCTTGTTAAAAGCAGCACTGGCCTGTGCCTTGCATCAGCCACAGAAGGGCTGGGGCTCTGACAGGACTGTCACTGCTTTCCTCTCTCCCTCCCTCTGGTGGCTTGAAACATGACATGATATTAAAGGCTGGTGATTTGGCAAGATTAGTCCCCTCCCCTCCGTGCAGACACACACACACACACACACACACACATACGCACACACGCACACACACACACACACACATTCCACTATTGACATCCACCAGCCCCCTCCGCCTCTCCCCCCCGCTGAGGTGCCGGCAGTGAGTACCTGTCAGGAGCAGGAGCTATCAAAGCCACCACCGTACACCAACCTCGCTGTCAGATCAGGGCTAATATTCAAGGCAGGGCAACGATTTGGGTTAGTGTGTGTGTGTGTGTGTGTGTGGGGGGGGGGGGGGGGGCTGTATGTGTGTGCGCATGCACATGCTTATGCAGTATATCCATGTGTGTATGTCTATGGGTTTGTGTGTGAGGCAGAGGGTTTGCTTATGTGCTTTTTTATGTGTGTGTGTGTGCCTGTGTGTATGTGTGTGTGTGGGAAACAGAACTTCTACAGATACACACAATGATGAGAAAAAGAGATGGAGAGAGTGACTTTAAGTCAGTGTGTTACTGCAGCATTTTGGCATGGGCGTATATAGCCTTCCATCATGTTTCTAGTCTCAATGCAAAGCCTGTCCAAATCCAGCAATTTTCCAGGTAGTGCACAGACACTGTGCTTCACTAAAAAACTTACAGCGTGGGCCCTTTCTTCTCAATATATACACGGGGCACCAGCAATGCTTCATTCTTCTATTCACTCCTTTAGACTTTTCATCGCATTGCAAAGCTGACTGATCACTCAAAAATTACCACCAAATTGGATCACTCAAAATGAAAGAATTCTTTCATTTCAGAGTCATAAAGAAATGTGATAAACGGGGCTATTCTGTGGCGAGGCTCGGCAGTGGAGAGGTGAGGGAGAGATGGGGGAGGGACGGAGGGACGGATGGCGGGGTGGGAGTGGGTGAGTGGGTGGTTGGAGAGGGGGGTGGCGGTGGGTTTAAGTGAGGGGAAAAATGCAGGGGTTTTACCCAGCGAGGGCTGTGCATCCACAGGCTTTCATAAATGATTTGTGTCAGTAAAGTCTGCATCAGCATGGGGGCAACATGAATTTTCTGCAAGACCAGATGGTTCTGGGAAAACACATTTTAAGTGTGTGTGTGTGTGTGTGTGTGTGTGTGTGTGTCTGAGAGAAGGACTTTGTGAGTGTGTGTCTAGGAGAGAGAAAAAAATCGTGGGTGCAT
Organism: Setipinna tenuifilis; assembly: GCA_030347295.1. NCBI lineage: Eukaryota > Metazoa > Chordata > Actinopteri > Clupeiformes > Engraulidae > Setipinna > Setipinna tenuifilis. The sequence continues at coordinate 23,095,353 of CM059282.1, forward strand.
GCACTGTGTGTGTGTGTGTGTGTGTGTGTGTGTGTGTGTGTGTGGGTGTGCGTGTGTGTGTTTATGTGTGTGTGTGTGTGTGTGTGTGTGTGTGTGATTGTGTGTGTGATTGTGTGTGTGTATGTGTGTGTGTGTGTGTGTGTGTGTGTGTGTGCATGTGTGTGTGTTTCTGTGTGTGCATGTATGTGTCTGGTTGTGTGTGAGAAAGGTAAAACACACTTGGCCCATGTACTTTGTGGGTTGTATCCCCATTCCCTGGCGGAAAATGTCTGTGTGTGTGTGTGTGTGTGTGTGTGTGTGTGTGTGTGTGTGTGTGTGTACGTGCGTGAGCGTGTGCGTGTGTGTGTGTGTGTGTGTGTGTACATGTGTGAGCATGTGCGTGTGTGTGTGTGTGTGTGTGGTGGTAATGGTGGTTGGGGGGGTGGTTTGGGGCAGGGGGGGTATGTAAAAGATCAAAGTTTCCCTTAACAGTTCAGGCAGCTTGAAAAATATGAATAGTTAGTAGTTAGTTACTGGGGGTAAGGATTTGTGTCCATCATCTTAAGCTCAGGCCCCTTTTGTTCTGAGAAGTCTGTGCAAAACAAGCCACCGCTGAAATCTAATCTCCCCCTCAGTGGTGCTCCGCCGTGCTGAAGCAAGAACGCATATTTATGATCCCCTCTTTAAGACCTGCCCATCTCCTCCTGACTCGGGGTAAACAAACACAGGCAAATGCCACAGCCATACTCACGTGTCTGTCAGGCTGTCTGCCTCACCTCTCTGCTTTAGCTCAGCCTGAAATCGTAGCCTCTTATGGGTGTTTTTTTTTTTACCTGCAAGTGACTTCCCTTCAGGTTGAAGGGCCAGGGCAATTATACTGCAGTGCATTGGTATGTGTTTGACTGTCTGTAAAGTCAAAAGGGACAGCAACACAATACAGCTTTAAAGTCATTTTAGCCAGCCAGTTGTGGCATTACAACATCTGAAGTACATCTGAGTTTTTGGTAACACTTTATTTTCTTGTTACATCAATTAGGTACAGTGTAACAAAGTGTGTAACAATATGTAACATCATGTACTCCCATTGTACCATAGGGTTAGTGTTAGGTAAGCAGAGTGTAAGTATATAATATTATGCTACATGTAGATACTGAAAAAGGAATTGTTAAATAGAGTGTTAATGAGTTTTTTTTAATAAGTAAAGAAATAAAAATAATACAGATGAGACTTTGCATGTTTGCATATGTACAGTAGTGTGCTATAAACTATGCTACATGTACATACACTAAAAAAGAACTGTAAAATGAAGTGTTGACGATTTTTTTAATAAGTTTAAAAATAATAAAAATAATATACATGAGGCTTTGCATGTTTGCATATGTACAGGAGTGTGCCCTGCCAGTAGCTGTGCTATAAACTAATCATAAATCACGCGAATGGCGGCACACAATGTATGCTAGTGCAAACATTATTTTTTTTCCTCCCTCAGCCTTTCTAACTGCAGGGTTGTTTAGCACTTAAAGAGGTGTTGTTCATCACCGTCAAGGAGTGGAGAGGAGCTAAGTCTGTGTGTGCCACCCCCTACACACACACACACCGACAAACATACACACACAAACGCACACCCACACCCACACACAAATGCACACACACACACAAATGCACAGACACACACAAACGCACACAGACACACACACAAACGCACATTCACACCCACACACAAACGCACACCCACACCCACAAACACACACAAGCACACACACACAAACACACACACACTCCCTTTTTTTACTTGAGCAGGACAGAAATAAGCACAGCTGCATCCGGGCTGAACCTGCCACCGGTGAGACAGAAAAGCTGCCGGAGAGAGAGAGATGCCCCATCGAACAGCTCATTTTGTCTAGTGGTGCTCCGAGGGGCCGTTGACTGGATGCCGCCGCGAGGCACCGGGGGCCAATGGCGGCCTACTTTTAGTCAAGCGCCAAACTGGGAATAAACAAGAGGAGGAGGAGGAGCAGGAGGAGGAGGAGGAGGAGGAGAGCTGAGAGCACTGTGATGAGCCCTCCTGTGAGTCCTAAGCCCTCTGGATCTTAAAGTTTGCCTCCACCTCAAAATGCCACCCTCCTAGCAACTTTATATGTGACACATTATACACAGACAAACACACATACTGTACATACAGACACACACACACATACACGCGCACACATACATACATGCGTGCACACACAGTCACAGATACAGTACACAGATACAGGCACCACACACACACACATATGCTCTCTCACACACACACAGAAACCTAACAAAGTTTCCTACACATGTAAAACACTTACCACAAGACATACACTCAACATGAATTCTTCCCAGCTCAGCGTATATATAGTGTCACGTGCTTGGTGTGCAAAGGGGAAAGATTCCAACTAAATAAATAAATACGCTAGGAGATGTCTGCCCGACTAAATGATGGTGTTTGGGTTATTGGCGGCCACCAGTTCAGTGAAGCAGAAAATGGGAAATATGCTTCTGAGGGGCCTCGCGCCCCGGTGACTTCGAGCGGGAGCGGCAGGCGAGGCGAGGCGAGGCCCCACGAGAGGAGCGGCGCGGAGCGGGCCGCCACCTCAGCATAAACAGGCTAACTGTGCCGCAGAGGCAGCCTGCATGGCTAATTGTAACTAATTGGAATTCAACAGAACAATGAATATATTATACGAGTGTATCAAATTCCCGAAGTTCGCGCCGTCAAATCTGCTCAGAAAACCTGCAAGGCACCGCCGCGGCGGCTGCATCTGAGGGGTGGAGTTGGTGTTTTGGTGAGGTAAAAGAAAAAAAAAAAAACACAACCTTCGAAATTTACTGGATTAACTGCAGAGGGTATATTAAGAGAGAGGAAGCAGAGAGAGAAATCAATTCCTCATTATTATCTCATTTGAACTCTTGAAATGAAGGTTTTTATGAAAAACTGATACATTTTTTGCTGATTTGCTATGCACATTTAAACGATGACTGCGATGGGCAATGTCTACATTCCCTCATTACTTTCATGCCTATAATAAGATTTGTCTCTTTATGAGTCCATCATATTAGTAAACTTTTTCATAACCCATATCTCATCACCAGTCATCTTTAACGCCTCATTAAATATTTTGCAGCCCTAATTGTAATAAAAAAATGTGATAGTTAATTGCATATAGTTTTACAGTACAGTGGTGGGGGAGTATAACAGTAATGGTAAAAGAAAGCAGACTTCTATAGTATATATGTGTGTGTGTGTGTGTGTGTGTGTGTGTGTGTGTGTGTGGGCTGGGGGGGTGTTGTGTGTAACGTGATTAGTGCACAAGGAATGCACAGATTGGGTAATCCAGGAGGGGCCTTTTTTCACAATGACGGATTACTACGTTTCCATACCCGTGACACTTTTGACCTGTTTTATTACGCCTGCATTATTATATTCCTCTGATCTGGGGGGGATTTGGATTTCCTCTTTTTTTTTTTTACTCGACGCAGCTATCGGACGCTAACGCAAAAAAAGCCCATACTTTGTTGAATAAAAAAAACTCATCTGGTCAGGGGCGGTGAGAAAACGGGCGGTAAAACAAATACAACTAGCGTATGAAACGTAACGAGATCTCAGCTACAGATTCCAGGAGAGAGTGAGTCATCCCGCAAAATAATATACTGGACGTCTTTACTCATTTCTCTTGGAATAAATTTTTGCAACTATTGGTATTTCACTCCAGTGGATCATGTGGGGGAAGTCAACGAACACCATGCCATTTTCTCTCTCCGAGGAAATATGCATGGCATATCCATTTTAGATTTGAGTATTTTATGGGAGAGGTTTTTTATTCTGTCCCTTGACAGGAGAATATAATATTCGGGGCACAAGCAGACACAGGACTTCAGTTTCAGCATCTTGCTTTTAAATCTCCAGTCCCAACAGTGCTTTTTACAAGCCCTTCATCAACTGTAAATCAGCACAGTAGCTGTGCTAAACATCTCTGCAACAGCCTTTCAACACATTTCAAAAACTAAAAAAAAAATCGCTGCTTCTTGATGTGCTCCCTCACTGCCGAATGGCTGTGTCATTCATAAGTGTGTTTCTGGTGGTGGGATTAGAGGCAGAGCTGAGGCAGAGGCAAGGCTGGATCTAAGTGCTCCCTCCCTCCCCCGTTATCTGGGCCTGCTGCCTCCACTGATACCGGGAGCGGCTTTGGGCTCCACGTGTAGGACTGTGTGTGTAGGCTCCATATGGCAGAGAGCAGCAGCGGTGCGGTGACGGTGGGAAATGCCCCAAGCACTCACCTAATTAAAGTTTTTTTTTCGCCTTCTCGGCCTCTTTCTTCCCTCTCTCTCTCCTTCTTTCTTTCATTCTTTCTTTCATTTTTTTAAAGCGATGCCTGGCAGACACGAGGTGTTCTCCGTCAGCGAAGCCGTTTCCCGAAAGGGCAACGCGCAACACCTGCATGCGGATGGATCAGCCTCCGACCGACTCGCTAATGCAAACGTGCGGCAGCAGCTCGCCAAACGATACCGGATCAGCGCTATGCCGATGATCGCCTAATGGTTTGGAATGGCTCCGGAGACTCAGGAGCACTGCACAGGAGGCGATCTGGGAACATATATATATATATATATATATATATATATCGCCGACGGCAGGGGTAAAGATGCGTCTCGCGGCTGCCATAATGAGACACGCTGGGAGCCTGGTTGTGCACACATCTTCCTCCGCACCGCACTACCACCACCACCGCAACCACACCCACCCCACCCCACCCCCTTTCCCCCGCAGCCTTCCCCATCCCTCCATCCCATCCCTCCTACCTCTCCTCTTGGTCCCCACATCCCCACGGCGCACCTCCCCATCTCTTTGAATGATTCCGCCGAGGAAGGGCCAGGCTGGATGGGAGGTAATGAAGGGGAGAACCCGCAGGCAGAGTCACGCTTGCTCAACCACTCAATCTCCTCACATTATCTTCCAATAACACTTCTCCCCCTCCTCTCCTCCCCTCCCCTCCTCCCCTCACCAGCAGCAGGGGAGCCCGTACCACTTGGCGCACTATACACACAGTCATCAGGAGGTAAGATACCTCGCTCCCTCCGGCGGCCGACTCCATTCTAATATACTCAAAGGCTGGTCAATGAGAGTGTGTGTGTGGGTGTGTGTGTGTGTGTGTGTTTGGAGGGGGTTGTTTGAGAGCTCTCCTGTTGCAGAAGCTGGTAAAGGATGCAGCTCACTCTCTGAACCTTTTACACCTTTTTCCAAATTCAGCAAAAACACATATCATATCATGCTACCAGTGTGTTCTGCGTGGGGTGTGTGTGTGTGTGTTTGGGGGGGGGGGGTGTTGTGTGTGTGAGTGGGTGATTGTGTGTGTGAGAGTGTGTGTGGGTGGGTGGATGGGTAGGAGTGTTGGTATGTTTGTGTGTGTCTATGTACGTGTGGGTGGTTGTTTGCGTGTGTGTGTGTGTGTGTGTGTGTGTGTGTGTGTGTGTGTGCATGTGTGCATGCTTTGTACTTAGTCTTGGCTCTAAAAAACCCTAGGGAAGAAATGCATATGCAGCAGAGCTGAAATACTCACAGTTTATGCGAGAAGATATTTATTATTTTTTTTATTTTCAGTTGATACACTGTAGAATGTTTCTGAACAAAAATCAGCGATGAACGGAGGGTAATCTGTCTGTGAGGGAAAGAGATTCATATCTTTCTTGAGATTCAGCCAAACCGCTCTCCCATTTTCATTGTTATCCATTTACTTGTTTATATTTGTGAAATAAATTTAAAAATGTAAGTAGACACTATAGCACAGTATTAGATAATCCATCAAAAAGTGCAGACAGTGAAAGTCCCAGCGAACTTGCATGTCTGGGGATTAGGGGTCCAGTTTCTTTTCCAAAGTTCTGGAAGACCCTTAACTGCCCCTGTTCATCACAGACATTTGGGATCAATGCCTGGGTCCAAAGTCCATCAAACAAAATATTCATTACACCCTCAAAACTACCAACTGACGCAATTATAGTCATTAAGCTACAATGTCTTGGCAAAGCACACAAGATCATTTGGTACATTCCCTGATGCACAGCTAAGTTGTTGTGTTATACTATAAAAAAATGATAACTTGTGTCCCTGCTTTGATGCATGTAGTAAATATGCTGATAATGTGTGTTACAGTAAATAAAATCCGTTCACCTGCTACATGTCATGGGTCCACTGGCAACATAAACATATTGATTGGTTACAGTAACCAATATAGAAAGCACAGACAAAAAAAGGAGGCATGCTTGGCAGCTGTTCTTCATCTTAGGCTGCCTACCTCCTGGTTTCCCTGGTTACCGTTGAATAACATATCTCACCCACTGCACTGCAAGTAATATAAATAATAAAAAGCCCCCATGACTCCAGCAGTAGCCAGTGGAAAATGGTTCTGGTCAAAGGACACAGGAAAGAGTTCAACTCCCCAGGCGGCTAACCCCTCTGTCCAGTATCTTCACCGCTGAAGGCACAGACATTCTTCATATTCTCAGCGGAGCGGCAAGATGGAGTGATATTGGCTCGGGGGCAACTGTCTCAGGTCATGTAATTCCTGAGGAACTTTGACCCCCCCATACTCGGGAATAGAGCTTGCTTGCTTGCTTCGCACACCCAGGCATAAGCTTGACAAAGTCTGATTTTTTTTTTTCAGAGGAGAAGAAGAAGTTCGACATGTACTTTGGATGGGATCGCCCTGATGAAGACCTGGTGGTTGACACCTGACGGTGGTTTTAAAAAAAATTGACTTCAGAAGGGCTTTTTTTTTTAAAGGTGTGAACTGCCTTGCTTCAGTGAAAAAGTAGTGGGACATGTCTTCTGAATGGGATCATATTTTCAGTGATCCCAGGGCTTACGAGGCCTTTAATGGCAAGCCAAAGCAGTTCACACAGTGTACTTATGGGTATAAATACATGCAATTACAAATCGCAGGTTCCGGACTGCATTTCATTCGTTATCAGTAGGAATGTCACGAAAATTGAAAAGTTGACATGACATGACAACTCCCTCTCTCTCTCTCTCTCTCTCTCTCTCTCTCTCTATCTCTATTGCTTTTGGTCTTTCCACCCACTTTCTCTCTCTCTCTTTCTGTCTCTCTCTCTTTCTCTGTCTCTCTCTCTCTCTCTCTCAGACACACACACATACACACACCCACACACACACAAATACAACTTGTTAAAATGTCAGAGGTAGACTTTATCGTTACCTTCTGCAGCTGGCAAATGAGAAGTGCTCAGGCAGGCGGGCAGGCAGGCAGGCAGGCCCAGGTGAATTTAGAGATTGGCAGTCGCCTGAGCCTCTTCCATCTGCTGGTGAAGGGGGAGAAAATATGAAAGAGTTGCCGGCACTCACTCAACACAGACAGAGGGAAAGGGAAACTTATTAAAGTCTGCTGACTGGCGGGGGGAGGGACTGGAAGGGGTTTGGAGGGGTGGGGTGGGCAGAAAGGGACTGGACGGGAAAGGGGTGGTGGGGAGTGGGGGGTGTGGGGGGTGTAGGATTTGGTGGAGGTGGAGGGAGAGCGTGAGAGTCGCATTGGTTTCGCAGGAGATCGCAGGGAAGAAAAACAGTGAGCCGCGAGGGTGGCGGCCAGGCCTCCCCCTTCAATCACATTTAAATGAAGCGGGGCTGCCTCGAGTGACAGGAATATAACGGCAGAGTTGTTTTTCAATGCAGGTGCCCCTCACTTAAAGCATCAGCGACGGGGTGGGGGGAGGAGGGAGGGAAGCTGGCTCTGCTGAGCAGACACTTTTCAAAATTGAAGCCGGCTAAAGCCCCCTTGGTTTTTTTTTATTTTATTTTTTTTTGTTAATATAAAAAATGCATCAGTTATGTTAGAACTGTATATCATCCCAAGAGAGAAAAATAACACCTTCAGAACTATCCCTCCAGGAGGGGCGTAGCCACACAGCTAACTCATCAGAGTCGTGTGAACACATGCAATGCTCTGTAAGGTAAGACGCTGTGTGTGTGTGTGTGTGTGTGTGTGTGTGTGTGTGTGTGTGTGTGTGTGTGTGTGTGTGTGTGTGTGTGTGTGTGTGTGTGTGTGTGCGCGTGTGGATGATGTCCTGTTGTGATTACATGTTGAAACACTGATTTTTCTGTTTTGTCTACATGTTGGAATCTTTCTTTCTGAAGCCAAGAAAGTCTCATGTGTGGATTACAGCTACCTAACAACAGTGATATTAAAGATGCTTCATTTCCGTTTTCTTCGATTGGATTTTTAAAAATGCAAGGGCGCCATCTTAATTCAACTAATGACACTGTTTGAAACTCCAAAAGAGATTTATTTATGTGAAATCATGTTAGAGGGGGCACATTGCCTGAGGGGTCTGAATACATTTTAATACGAAATTGCAAATCTCTGGCTTCATGTCTCTGTCAGGGGTTGTGAACCATCCCCCATGGAATGCAGAACATATTAAAGTGAGCTCAGACATGATGACTCCGACATGGGAAAAAAGAAAAAAAGAAATAAGCAAAAAGCTGATCAAGAAGCATTCCATAAATAATTTATGGGGGTTGTGTGCTCATACACTCTAAAAGCATGTTCGACCACGGATATCTACTCACACAATGCTCATGACCACGGCGCAAACCCACTAAAATAAGCAAAAAGCTGATCAGAAGCATTCCATAAATAAATTATGGTGTTGTGTGCTCTCTTACATTCTAAAAGCATGTTCAACCATGGATATCTACCCACAATGTTCATGACCATGATGCAAAACCTCACAAAATAACCATCTTACACGTAATAGTTCGGCTTTTGCATCAGGCGAGGGCCACTGAGATGATTTGCTGGAGTAATGGCGTCTATTGGGCCTAGGTAGCAGCACATCAAAGGGTACCATGTTCATGCCATGTAAGTCATGCATGAGGTAATAATGGCGTTCTCAGCTGTTATTTGATGTGCACTTTTGGCAGTCATCAGAGTGAGAGGCACATGACTACTATGGCCAGCATTGTCCACCTGCCGGGCCTCCTCCATCTCTGTACACATCTACTCACATCATTGTGATTTTTCCAGTCTTGCTTTTTTTTGTTAAAAAAAAAACAGCTGCCCTAGACAGCCGGCCGGCCCATGCGGCGGAGAGTTTGATTTGTGGCCAGTGTCCACAGCTCCACGGATGAATTCAGACTTTCGCACCCCCACCCCCACCCCCACCCCCACTCCCCCCTTTCTTCCTGTTAGTGCAGCTCAGTAATCCGGAATGTCGACTTGCCTCCCATTCCATTAAGGCAAGAAAGTGACACCGCTCAGATTCGTACCCCAGGATCCAAACATCACAAAACCCGAGGATACTTAGGTGGGGATTTCAGATATCATACATGCAAGAAACAAACGCCCGGCACCACCCACGGCAAGCTGACATATCGGCCAGGTTTTGTGAACCCTGGCACTGATAGCTTTTGGCTGTTTTGACAGGGGGCGAGATTGTTTTCGTGTGTCAGCGTGAGGGCTACCCATCTGAGCCGCACTGAGTTATCCCGGCCAGCTGTGTATATTGATTTTCACCCCAGCGCAGTCTTTTAACTCCCATCCCAGAGCCAATCCCTCCTGTCAATGTTTCTTCAACGGGGTTTGATCCACGCCATATTCTCATTCCACACAAGGCCCGTTTTTGGCCTGTTATTTTTCTGCCTTTTTTTTTTCTCTCTGATCCCTCTCATTTTTCCTTCTCTCTCTATGGTGGTAGGCAATAGGAGGTTTCATGCCTCAGTGGTCAAATTCAACTTATTTGCCCTCTCCATGCAACATATATTCAATGGTATATGTGGGTGCGCACACACAGACACAGACACACACACACACACACACACACACACACAGACATACACACCCACATACATACACACACACACACACACACACAGTGTTCAGAACCTTTCACATTGCTAAAAAGTTTCTTTTGCTCTTTTTTTTCCTGGTGGCGGTATGTGGCCCTTGCACTGCAGCACACTATACAGTGGTGTGAGTTTAATAATGGATAGTAAAAGGGTGCTGATCCCTCTAAATGGGGCCATCGCTACCACCACCACCACCACCACTGCCACAAACCTCCAGTTCTATTTTTAGCCCCTCTCGTTACATTAAAATATTTGAATTATCGTTTATCAGACAGTAGCTGGCCGCCCTTTTTCCCCCCTCTCTGATCCCTCTCATTTTTATTTCTCTCTATATGGTGGTAGGCAATGGGAGGTTTCATGCCTCAGTGGTCAAATTCAAACTTATTTGCTCCATGCAACATATATTCAATGGAACGTAAATAACAATCGGGTGTTCAGAACCTTTCACGTTCAGTTTTTTCTTTGTGCCGGTGTGCAGCCTTAGTACTGCACCATACACTGTACGAATAATGGATAGATAGATAGAATGGATAAAAGGGTGTTGATCCCTCTAAATGGGGCTATCGACACCACCCCCACTACCACCACCGCCGCCCCCGCCCCCGCCGCCACTGCTGCAAACCTCTCGTTTCATTAAAATACTTGTATTATCTGTCATCAGACAGGAGCGGGTCCTCCATCAATGCTACAATTGCCCTTGATCTCTTAACCCTGCTGCCATGGTGACAGCTCACAGTCGGCCGCTACAGCCATGAAAAAGCCCGCTGCCAAAGCTCCTAGCTCCATGAATAGATGATCAGGCTTTGATTAAGGTCCACTGACAGAATAGGAATGCCTCTTTTATTTTATTTTCTTAAAGGTGAAAGGTCTGTTACTTAAAAATATCACTGTAGGTGAAAAATAAATAAACCTTTGACTGTGAAGGTTTTATGCAATCAGTGAGATTAGTTTTAAGCGTATTATAAGTTGAAGTTAATATTATTGTGAAGAATATTGTGTTACTTGCTTTTCTGTTTTGGGAAGGGGGACAAGTGATGTGACAGGCTGAGGAAGTTAGGGCTGACTGCTCTTCTTGCATGAGGCTTTTTTCTGGTGCTTCCTTTTAACTGACAGGGAGTCGTTATGTCCCACTGGGAAATGGAGGAGAGAGGGGCGGGAGGTGTGTGTGTGTGTGTGTGTGTGTGGGTGGTGGGGGTGAAGTGTGTGTGTGTGTGTGTGTGTGTGTGTGTGTGGGGGGGGGTGGGTGGTATTGGCGGTGGTGGAGGAGTGAAAAAAATAAAATAAAAATAAAGAAACAAGAGGCATGACGACTGCAGCCAGCCAACACTCCAGCCTCTCTCACCTCGTCTCCCTTCATGGTTCCACCTGCCACGGCCCAGAGGCTCGATGAGTCACCTGTCAGATGAAATTACCCCTCGTCAGCGGCTGGTGTAGAGGGCAACGGTGAGGCTTCAGCCACTTCAGCAGAGCCACCCGTGTGTGCACTGTATAATGGACCTAACCTCCTCATGCTCCACCCTGGAGAAAAAAAAAGAAAAGAAATGAAGAAAAGCAACGGAATGGGAAATGATCCTGAATCATTCCCATTTAAAACAGCTTCCTGTTAACAGGAAGAAGGATCATAATGCAATCCCCCTGTACCACTCCTTCCCAGTCAAGGCTGACCTTGAGATAATAAGGCGGACATTATCATCGGTTCGCAGTGGATGTTGCCGTTTGTCACTGGACGATAAGGTTTTAACAAACCCTCAGCACATAATGGTTTTCTAAGCATAATGCATCCAGGCCAACAGGATTACTGTCAGATGGGTCTCCACACTGAGAGGATCATTGTGTTATTTAGTTCATGTGGTGAAATTCTGACCACAGCACAATGATTAACGATGTTGAAAATGATGGGGAAATGGCAATTTTATAAATGTCTGTGATGACAAATACAACTGTTTGGGGCTATGTTAGCTGTTAAGTATGTGCTGGAAATGGTTTATTTAATCAGAAACAGCATTGTTAAGCCTCTAAATTGGCTGTCAGAACCTAACATTGAATTACATCTCAAATAGATAAGCGCACTTGTATGCCACTTTAAAAAAGACAGTTTAAATAGATCAAGATGAGAAAACTGTGAAGATGTAAAAAGCTTGGGCAGATTAAGCGAACGAGGTGAGTTGACTGAGCAGCACATCCAAAAAATGTGAACTTCACACAGAATCATTCACGACCGCACTTTGATACCACTGAACCTTGGAAACTGGTAGATTGGCAAGGCAAACGTGATTGGCTTTAGATCTTTTAGTCACACTTACTGTACGGGAAAAAAGAGTCTTTGAAAAAGTATGTTGGTCACTCATAACGAGCCTCATAACTACATCCAAGATCATTACCGCTGCTGCGTTCGTCAGCAACTTCTAGAAAAGCGGCAATTTAAAATCTTGGCACGGACTGGATCGCGCACCGCTGCCGTCTGTCCCCGATCCAAGACGTCCTCCCCTTGCCGTGTCCAAAAACCCCCTTCATTCCACAAAACTGCCTGGGCCCTGTTTGAAGTGAGCAGCTGAGAGCCAGAACTACATTTAGAAATCAGCTCCATCCCTCCACATCTAGGATGGAGATGGCGGGGTGGGGGGGGGGAGACGAGTAAAAAAAGAAGCGAAAGACATTTCCTTATTGGCTTCACCGCCTGGTGAACCCGTAGCGGTGGGGTTTGGTTGGTTGAACAGGGGTGTGTCTGGCAAAGGGGAGTGATTAGAGGACAGATCAAGGCGGAGGGAGGGATGGAGGGAGGAAGGGAGGAAGGGAAGGACGGAGGGCAGGGGAGCAGGGAAGTGGCAGGAGATGGGACGGTGAGGCAAAAAGGGGTTCGCTGATGCTGCCAGGCCTGGGTCAATACACGCTGGGGCTCAGCGTGACACCGGTGGTAACAGATTGATCTGGCACCGGTGCCCTTTGCTTACCCAGCACAGCTGGTGGAGAGCCAACCCGAGTGGCTGCCAGCGTCGGGAAGAGAGCGTGTCATTCTGGGTGTGAAGATTTTTATCAACTCCGCTCTTTGTTTGTCTGCGAGAAATTCTCCCCAAGAAAGACTTCGAGGTGTGTATGAGTGGATCGTTTGTGAAACTCAAGCACCTCAGCCTGCAGAAAACAGTCAATACAATAACCTTGATGACATGCTGGGGACAGAGACAGAGGAAAATGTCTGTACAAAGGAGATACTATAGCAATATTTGACACAAAGGGCCATACTATGGGTTAACAGGAACAAATAGACCTGTGGAGTGTCGCTTCAATACAAAAGATAATTTCCAATGCACATTATCTGGCTCTTAGCATGGACACGGTCCATGGCCAAAAAGCCATAACAATAATACACACATGTGAGATTCATTCCAGTGACCTGGGCCTCATTTCAAGACGTGTACCAAAATATCGATACAGTGAGAAAATAGTGGCATACTTCTGTTGATACATTTTAATGCAGTTGCTGCCGAATCGATATAGCATTAAAAAGCTAAAAGCACAGGAGACAAAATAAAATTATTTAAGATCTTTGGGGGCCTTAACTGGAGTATTGTCATTACTGGGATTGAGGATATGCTCTGACTGCCATTTCAATGAGTCTGGCTACCCCGGAGACCTGGGTTTGAAGCTAGGTGACTTCTCTTCTCTTTCGCTACAGTTAAGTTTTGCAATCTTTTGTTCTTTGACATTGCTGTCATATAGAATTAAAACAGGTATTAGAGACAAATCAACAAATCATCAAATATCATATTGTGGCCTCTGTAACGTGATACATATCCTATTATGAGGTTGCAGGAAGTACCCAGCTCTAGTTTTCAGATACATTATGTACTGTACATGGTTTGGTACCAAACCTGATTGAGTTAAATTGAGGTATGGGGTAAACCTCCTAAACAAAAGAGTCCTACAGCTTTGTTTTTGCTATGGGAATAAAAACCATATGGCTCTTTAATCAGGAAGTTTTCTACTTAAACAAATCTACTCTAAATTAACTTTTGTCAGTAAACCATATATACCTGAAACACTGTCATGGAGAGTGAGGGAGAGGAACTGCTGTATACAGATCCCTACAGTGTACTGTATGCGGCATTCTCATTTTGAGTTATCAAACTCTAACACTGCCAGCAGGAACTTCTTCCCACGCAGGGACCGTGGGATCTCCTAATGGAGTGCAACCGCAATTAGGCCGCCTTCCGTCTGACTGGCAGATACTACCGGCCTCTGCTGCCTGTACGGCTGTTTCATCTGATGAGAGCTGCAGTTTTTTTTTTTTGGTGTGTGTGTGTGTGTGTGTGTCTGCGTGCACCTGGAGCCGAGAGGTCTCGGTGGAGGAGTGCCAACATAATGAGGCCAAACTCTCAACACTGAAACTTAATGTAGCCTTCAAAGTGGTCTACTCTACGGCACAAATATTCACAGTTAAGCAGTTCAGCCAAATATTCAATCGAGCCGAGCAACGCTTCCTCTATCAACTTGAAAGGGACTCACTCTCTATCGCTCGTTAGGTGTAACAAAAAAAAAGTCAACATTCTGAAGCAATCACAGTTATGTTACGTCTGAGTTATTTCCTCATGAAAGTCCACAAAGAATCATAAGCTGAGGGGGGAAAAAGGGTCTGTCAGTGCTTGTGTGCAATCAAAGAGTAGACTAAACCACTCTGAACGAGCCCAAAACAAATTCCAATAAACTTGTAAATATTTATTTCTTTGCCCAGAAACCAGTGTAGCAGAGATTCCTCTGCCTAACTCATCTTTCCTTGCCTAAAGGGATTTCTCTTCTTTTTTAATTTGAAATCTTTTAGTGCATTTTCCTTTTATAGATTATTTTAACTGTTTTAATGCACTTTTTAAGGTACCTGTGTTCTTTACTCATCTATACAGGGCATTGAATTACCTGAGTCTATGAATGGTGCTATTTGGACTTGTCCTGCTTTGCAGTGGTTGGGCTTTGGTTGTTTGAGCCAGCCAGGCACAAATACCCATAGCACCACCCCCCCTGTGTGGTGACTGCGAGTTTTCCAGAAGGTATCAGGGGGGCTCAGCATAATCTCTCACACACACCATAAACGACAATGTCGCGCTTCGCTCCATCCGGCAACATTTTTTTTTTTTTTTTTTTTTCTATTTTCAAAGTCAAACAATCCGCAACCCTGTCCCAACAAGTTAATCCCCAGCAGTTAACTCTTATTCCTCTGGAAATCAAGCTCCGGGAGATAGAGTCGCTTTTGTTCCCCCACCGGGTAACCTTTTCCTCTCCTCCTCTCAGCCGCTATCATGCGAGGGGCTCCATAAATCCAGACAGGAGGGGTAGGCCGCCCCCTCTGGCACCAAGCAACAACAGTCACACATCACTGGGCGGCTGGCTAGAGTGAACAGCACCATTCCGCCACCGCCTTATCTAGCCCTGTGGAATATGGTCTGTCAGAGGCTGTGAGAAACTGTGAAAACAGCGGGTGCAAGAAGGAGAGGATAAAAAAAAAAGACAGAGAGAGAGAGAGAGAGAAGGAGAAAAGTGAAAATCTGCTCATCTGAAAATTACAGCTGCCATTGAAGACAGAATCTGAATTGAATGTGGTTAGGAAAGAGTAAAACAACAGTGCCCACACGATTTAGGCATTACTCTGTTGTTTCTATATTACAGTGTGTAAGGTAAAAATGAAAAAAAAAGCGCAGTCTACTGTTTTGCCTACAGTCATACTTCTATTACAATGCAATCGGTTACTGCGGTTGAGCAAAACGTGCGTTGTCTGTGGTTATTGTGAACATGTGCTGTTCCCGCCATCTCTTCACAAAAGTTCTTTGTACTTTGTACTCCACCAACACGAATGAATCAATAGTGGGGTATTTTTTTGTTTGTCATTCTTCCCCAGTGTTTTTCACTTGAATCGTGTTGCATGCTTATACGAGTCCTCGTTTCTGTCTCTACTTTGTGTTTATATGCTTATGCCTGCTGAGAGAAAAAGAGGAGCGAGGAGCGAGGAAAGAGGAGTGCGCGAGCGTGAGCGCGAAAAAAAAAGAAGCAGGCGGGCGGAACGGGGCCTGACATGCTTTTCGTTTTTTTTTTTTTTTTTTTTTCGCTCTCGCTCTCCCTTTTGCAGGGTAGAGAGTGTCATCCTAAGGCTCGGAGATGATTCTGTTTGGAAGCCATGAGTGAAAAAAAAAAAAGATTGGTGGGAAGGAAGGAAGAGCCCGGGGGTAAAAACTGGAGAAGAAGCTGGTGCAGATCCTTGGCTCCTGTCTGCTACGGCTTGACAGCTCTGTGCAGAGGAGTGTATGGGTGGATGGATGAGAGGTGAAGAAGAAGAAGAAGAAGAAGAAGAAGAAGAAGAAGAGGAAAAGAAGAAGAAGAAGAAAAAAAATCAAATAAAAAAAAGAGGAAGATGAAGACCGTGCCAGGCATCTGCACGAGGGGAAAGAGGAGCGACATCAGACGCCTTGCTGCTGCTCATTAATGGGGCTATGCAGATGGAGACCCTGACGTGGTGTGCATCAATGGACCGGGGCTCTGGAGTACCTGTTCACAGGGCTGCCAGCCATCTTCCCTTTTACACTTCATGAACTGTGTGGGTGGAACTTGGTGAAAGAGGCAGCCCCTGTGTGTGTGTGTGTGTGTGTGTGAGTGTGTGTGTGTGCGTGCGTGTGTGCGTGTGTGTGTGTGCGTGCGCACGTGCGTGCGTCCGTGTGTGTGTGTGTGTGTGTGTGCGCGCGTGCACATGTGTGTGTGTATGTGTGTGTGCATGTGTGTGTATGTGTGTGTATGGTATATATGTGTGTAGGTGCATATATGTTTTTGTTTTCTGTGTGTGTTTGCACATGTATGTGGTAGATATATATATGTGCATGTCTGTGTGTGTGTGTGTGTGTGTGTGTGTGTGTGTGTGTGTGTGTGTGTGTGTGTGTGTGTGTGTGTATTCACCCACAAACAATAACACTGTGCTGTGTGGGCCGATGTGTCCATTCTCCACATCTCCTTCAGGACAGGAAAGGAGACCTCTGGTCAGACAGCACCTACCTCCACACACTGCTGCCAGCACTTGGAGGAAAATTAAAATAATAAAAAAAAAACATTAACCGAAGAAAGAAAGAGTGAGAAACAGAGAGAGAGAGAAACAGAGAAAGAGATACAGAGAAAGAAAAGGAAAAAATTGTAAGAGACGAGAGGTAGAGAGAGAGAAGAGATGGGAGGACAAGTGGGAATCAGAGGGGGAATGAGGGGGGGGTGGGGGTGGGGGGGAGAAAAAAAAAGAAGGGAGCTGAGGGATGAGAGGAGGAGCCTGCTGATTTGTCAATAAAAGAATGGCGAGAGGCGCTTCCTCCGCGACCTTGAACGAGAGAAACTCATTTCGCTCCAGTTTCATTCGCCAGCACCTGCCGCCTAAATAAATCATTAAGGCAAACTTCTCTGGAGGACTGCCCACTCAGCCCTCCCTTCCTCCCTTTCCTCCCTCCCTCCCCTCCCTCCTTTCTTTCGCCCAGTGCGGGATGCTAGTCATATTAACATTAAAGAAAAGGGAGGCTTATCGAAGCTCCCTCCGCAGCTCCCTCCTTGTGCCGGCTATTAAGGAATATAATTAAGAGGGAAGCGGTTGGTTCAGATGGCCCCTGATGAGCAGGGAGTAAATAAAATGAACATCATCTCTTTCTGTGTTTAAAAAAAAAAAAGAACATGAAAAAAAAAGATAATTTGTAGTGCAAATGTAATGAGGTGCCAGTGGGATAACTTAATGAAGACAGAGAGGAGTGTGTGTGTGTGTGTGTGTGTTTGTGTGTGTGTGTGTGTGTGTGTGTGTGTGTGTGTGTGTGTGCCTGTGTTCTTAAATAAAAGATTTGAAATAGCAAAATGGGCGAGCCAACTCTAAATCAAGCGCATATCATGTAATGGCAAACACTGTCAGTTGTTTCGTTCAGTGTTAGTCTTGGGTTCTGAAGATTAACAAAAAAAATCCTTCATTCATGTTTCAAACAAAGCAAAATCAAAAAGGGGTAAAAAGAAAGATGAAAGCGAGGGTATTTCATCCTTGGTCAAACTAAAGCATGAAAGATGGCTTCCAACCAAAGCAACAGGCTGTGTTGCCAATGTGTGTGTGTGTGTGTGTGTGTGTGTGTGTATGTGTGTGTGTGTTTTCCTTCAATTACATTCTTCTTTTAAATCGTCCAACATGAAAAGTTTCGCCAAAATCCTTGTATGGCCTTATGGGTTAACAGCAGTGGATACAAGATAAGGCTTCCATTTCAGACCCACACAATTTCATCAGCAAAGACAGCATTGCTTTGCTATTCCCTGTGCATTTTTCATAGGGGCCATGTTGACCTTGTCTAACCTCAATCATAACACCCTCACTCTACAGAACAACCACCACCTTCTAGCCAGGGTGCAAAGACATGCTATGTTCACTGTGTACAGTTGCAAAGACATGGTTGTGTTTAAGGGCACGCTCAGTGCAAATGACACAACGTTTGCCACCACCATGATAGCCCAATGTGGATGTTTTGTGCTTATGGAGATCTTTGCACATTATAAGCTAATTTTTACAAGGGCATTATGTCATGTATCCATTTAGTGGACAATTTCACCTAATAGCACAGATGCATGTTTTCATTAGTGTATTTTTTGGTTATTGTAAATGAAACTATTACAGACCCATTAGCCAAATGAGGGTGTTCTTTCCAGCTATAGTATTTTAGGATGGGAAACTATTGCTACTTACAAGAGTAGTACAGTTATGAAATGCCACAGAAATGTATTGAATCACAAAAATAAGAGGCACTGCTCTACATTCACGAGACATAGAGATTATTTTTTAACCAAACCTAGTCACAGCTTTTAAACCATTGCGTTTAAAATGACTGAGCTTGAGGGGTAAGAGACAGCTCTTAACAAAGTAAGTATATGTTTGGAAACAAAAGTGTGCACCTATCTGGCCATATTGCACAAACACAAGACATTTGAACTTAACCCCTAAAACCACCTGACTTATTCCATGCCCAGGCAATCAGATCAATATACATTCTGTGGTGGTGAATTTGCAAACCAGCATGAGAGAGAATAGAGGAAAGACAACCAGCCAAACTGTAAGCAAACACACTTGAAACTTGAAGAGACAGAAATGTAAAGAAATGAAGACTACAGTTGATGTGTAGCAGAGAGCAGCAGTATTAATATGCCATGTCCCTGGAGGGGGGGGGTCGGTGTTTCGCCACAAGCCCCCACTGTCCATTCATTCATTATGAAAGGGAAAAAACCTATTAAAAGACATCAATACATGTCATTAAAAACCAAGTGGAAGAAAATGACCTCATTCAGCGCAGTAACTCGGGCTGCACCCTGGGAAATGCACACGGCTGTGCGAATGATTAATATACGTTTCATGGCCGGCCAAAGGAAAATTACAGGGGATTCAAAGTGCACAGTGGAAGCTGCGGAAGCCCTGCGATGTTGCAGAGCATCAAATAAAATTAGATCTAATTGCAATCAAGTTATGATTTTTTTTTTTTTCAAAAACTCCCCTATGCCACAAGCCTACCCTAGGGTCCATGAATAATGCTCAGTCCATCAACAGTGTGTTGAATGAAAAATGCACAACCTTTGTGTGTGTGTGTGTGTGTGTGTGTGTGTGTAAGAAAGAGAGAGAAGACTCCTTATGTACTCCAGGACATCGCTCATCGCTCAGTCCATCAACACTGTGTTGAAGGAAAGATGCACAAACCGTGTTTGTGTGTGTGTGTGTGTGTGTGTGTGTGTGTGTGTGTGTTCATGTGTGTGTGTGCAAGAAAGAGAGAAGAGAGAACTGCTTATGTACTCCAGGACGTCGCTCGGTGACCCGTGCCGGACCTGTTTACCGTTCCCGTGGCGTCGAGAGGTCCGTGGCCATTTTAGCGAGGAGCGGATGGCAACTTGGCGCAGCACTGCGGCCTCCGGAGTGCATTCTGCTCGTGGCCGACATACTTGCCCCTGACCTCCGCAGAGCTCTCACTGGGAGTTAAAGAGCAGGGAATGGCCTGGCACATAATCCCTCTTTCCCTCTCTCCCTCTCTCGTTTCCCTCTGCCACTCTCTCTCTCTGTCTCTCTCGTCCTCTCCCTCTCGTTCCCTCTGCCGCTCTCTCTCTCTCTCTCTCTGTCTCTCTCTCTCTCTCGTCCTCTCCCTCTCGTTCCCTCTGCTGTTCTCTCTGTCTCTGTCTCTCTCTCTCTCTCTCTCCCCCTCTCTCTCTCCCTCTCTCTCTCTCTCTCTGTCTCTCTCTCTCTCGTCATCTCCCCCTCATTCCCTCTGCTGTTCTCTCTCTGTCTCCCTCTCTCTCTCCCTCTCTCTCTCTCTCTCTCTCTCTCTCTCTCTCTCTCTCTCTCTCTCCCTCTCGTCCTCTCCCAGGCCCCCAGTCTGCCATCTGTGCAGGCTGAGCGGGGGCAAAAAAAGTGTCGGGTTGCCACATGTCCTGCCGGCGACATGCAGATCAATGCTCGGGGTGTGGATAAGTACGTAAAATGAGCATCGATCGCCAGGAGGCGGCGAGATGTCGTTGGGCAGAAGCCTCTCTTTTGCATCCTCTCCTCTCGCTATCTCTCTGTTCTAAATTCCTCTCTCTCTTTCTCTGTTCTAAATTCCTCTCTCCCCTCCTTCTCTTTTTGTTCTTGCTTTTTGTCTTCCTCTCTTTCTTTCTTGCGTCCTTTCCTTTCTCCTCCTCACCCTCTTCTCTCTGTTGCCATGTCTCTTTTCTCCCCTCTCTCTCTCTATTTCTCTCTCTCTTTCTCTCTTTCCCTTCTCGTCTTTTTAGGTGGCTTGGAGGTGATGCCAGAGGCGCCTCTGAACTAAAGACAACAGCTGTCAATCATCCCCCCTCTGAGCTCTCCTATCACACTAAGCACTGAGGCCTGCATGCAGAAGGGGCTAATCCTCCTTACTTTTTTAAAAGCAAGCTGCACAGAAAAGGCACGATGAAGAGGCTCCTGGCAGCCATACCATATGGTATGTGCGCACATTATGTTAATAAGATCACCGTGTGTGTCAACTTTCATGGGGGATGAAGAATAAATATTGTGCAGTAAGCTGTGAAAGACTGCGCGGTATCTCCGTATAATCCCTGTAAACCTGACTGCCTCTGAGCAGAACAGTGCGCCAACTAAGGAGAAAAGGAGGAAGTAAAAAAAATAAAAAAATGGAGGGTGAGAGTATGAATCAGGAAAAAAAAAGGAGAGGAGGCAATTTTTGCCCATCCCATTGTTGACTTTTGTCACTGACATTTTATAGCTATTTTCAACACTATGTCTCCCTTTCCGTTGAGCCATTTCTCATTGTCCTTCACAAGAAGGAAGTCAGCCCTCTCCCTCATTCAGAGCCATGACATTTACTACACCAGCGTCCATCTGTGGAGGAAAAGGTCCTTTAATGATGACAAAGCGCAGATGTTTGAGTGTACGGGGACCCCTGGAGGCACCCGGTGACAAAACACAAACAGAACACAAACTCGCGCAACACAATGAACAAACATTAGCCTCCCAAGCCCCTGCAATCATGCATCTTCTCTGTCTGTGATTACATTGAGCGCATTAATGCAATTCGATGATTTGAGGGAGACTGCAAAAAGAACAACAAAAGCATGGGGCTTGTGGTTGTGGTTGTGGTTTAATCCAGATTTATGTCAGAAAACTTTGTTTGTCTGTTTTGTGAGTGGCTGTGAGGTGTTGGCGGGGAGTCGGTCGATGTTGCGGAGAGAAGAGGAGGTGTTGCGATCATCTCATCACTCTGCCACGCCTTCTTACTCAATATGTGTGTGTGTGTGTGTGTGTGTGTGTGTGTGTGTGTGTGTGTGTGTGTTTGTGTGTGTGCGCGCACATACACACAAAAAACAAAACCTCAACATACACATATCAGCACACTCACATCCTCCCTGTCAGACAGGTATACAAACCTTCACTCTTCTCTCTCTCTCTCTCTCTCTCTCTCTCTCAAGCACACACACACACATGTGAGGACGCACACACACACACATACACACGCACAGGAAGCTAAAGAAAAAAAAAGGAGGTTTGATATGTTCACTGTTGCCGAGTTGCCAGGGACAGAGTGAGTGACCCAGGTAACCCCGCCGCAGACACACTGAGCTTGCCCTGTGTCATTTCACTCAGCGCCTGCCACTCCTCTCCTCCTCCTCTCCTCCTCTCCTCCTCTCCACCTCTCCTCCTCTCCTCCTCTCCAGTGGCGACTCTAGGGGGTGGCCAAGGGTGGCCAGTGCCACCACTGAAATGTCATTGGCCACCCCGATGGCCACCCTAGATCCGATAGGTAATTTATCAAGTTCGTCAACACAACAAACAAGAGAAACACTGTCAAGTCAATGATGCTGCAGAGAGCTGATTTCTGATCAGCGGAAGTTTTTCGAGTGACAGTAGACACGAGATGAGCACTGCGCGTGTCGCCTCCAGCCCCATGCAGGTCACTTATTTATCGTTCAAAATTTGGCAACTCTGCGAGATGAACACTGCCTGTCACATGCAGCTCTCGCAAAAGAGAGACCGCATCCATTAACTGGATACATCGGGATTCAGTCAATAAGGTATGGTAATTTAATGATTTAATGAATAATTATCATGTCGTAATTTGCTCTGAATATGTAGAAAAACTTTATTTAACGAACTTTATGTTAGTAGCAGGAACAGCTAAAAGACGAGATAGCCTACACGAGACAAGACGAAAGCACAAGTTAACTAGTGTAGCGGCTACAGCGGCTCTACTGTACACTGTACTACACTGTAGCCGCAGCCTGCAAGCCAAGTTAGTAACGTTAACGTCAGTTTCTTTTTTGTTGTTGTTAACAGGATAAATTGAATATGAAACCGTTCAGGACAGGAGTAGCATACATTTCTCGAAAGGGTAGTAGCCCATTAGCACTTTCACAAGTACGATACAGACTGCAGTAGGCTAGTAGAGCCTGTATCTCGAAACCTAGCACATGAAGTGAACTTCTGCTTGAAGTAAGCTGGACTCTGAAGTTGTGGTGACTTTGACAGTGAGGAGATTCTTGTCCGTTTCTTCAAACCATTTGAAGAAGTAGAGATTAAGTAAAGTTGGAGTAAATCATTTAAGTCCAGATCCTCAGCTCCCTGTAGTAACCCACAGCGCTAGTCTACTTCAGAGTGTGACTCCACCCATAGCTAAACTTGCTGTACATATCTGACCACAAATGTATCAATATGTCTTAATCCTGTTGTTCAAACGTAACGAAAATAAATCGTCATGCACACAAACTCATGATACAGCAGTGAGTGCGTTCATAATACAAATTCACGTCATGTCATATTTGTTAAAACCATAATGCCACGGCTAGAATCTGACACGCCACAGCAGTAATATTGTTTTGCAGACCGACGGCGACTCATTTGGAATTATAACATTGTTGGTGATTCATTGAAGTCAAAGTTGTTATCTAAGAGGTCCCAGAACCACAAGAACACCTTAATTTTTTTACACTGATTTTAAAATCAATTCGACAATGATCCCTGTTGATATTAGGCCTATAATTACAGCTAAGAAGTGAGTTGATTGAATGATTGATTGGTTGCATGATTGAGTGATTGAATTACATTTTATGCAGGGATATTAAGAGAATATGAAGAGAACAAAAGACATTCAGAGCTTCTTTCTAAAAAAAAAAAAAAAAAAAGACTCAGAGTCAGCTACAGCTTCTACCAGCAGCAGTGCAGAGGCCCACACAATGCAGCATAGTGATGATGAGCAGTCCACTCTCCCAATACAAGATGGTAGGTTATGTATGGAAAGTTTGAATTACAGTTACATACAGGCAGGATAGGCTCTGCTTGTCCCAGGATGAATCTCATTAAAATATAACACCTGTTTTTAAAAATTGTTTTTAGTCTTTCGTAAAAGTTTTTTTAAGCAGATAGTGGCTCTCCATATTTGATTAAAATGCAGGAAATTGTGTCTACGAAATACAAAATGTTGTATGTGTATATAATTCCATGGCCACCTCAGACTATATTTGTGTGTCATCTTGGCCACCCCAGTAAAAATGTTCTGGATACGCCCCTGCTCCTCTCCTCCTCTCCTCCTCTCCCTCGAGACTCAAGCCGCTCACCTTTTGCTCCGTGCCTGCCACTGTTGCCACCTCCTCTCCTCTCCTCCGCCCACCACCACACAGAAGTGTGAAATGTCCAGTAACACTTTATTTGAAGGTGTCTACATAAGGGTGACATTAGCTCTTTATAAACATGGCATGACATATATCATGAACATTAATGACAGTTCATTCATGTTTTTGACTGTTGTCAATAAGTGTCATTCGATTTGTGTAATGTCCGCATCCAAAAAAAACCAACTTAACATTATAAAAACCCTATGACACTTGAATAGTCATTAATGTCATTCATGATATGTGTCACGTCATGTTTATGAAAAGCTTATGTCAGTCACTCCTATGTAGAGTAGAATAAAGTGCAACCAAATGTTCATCTCCAGGCACAGATGGGGAGGTGAGAGCAACACAAGGATGGTGACAACCATAAATAAATAATGAAATACATACATGGAAATTGGCCTCAAGTCTGAATTAAAATCAAGCACACATCTCTCCCTATTTAATGATATTCGTGTTGTGTAAGAAGGTGATGACTGTGATGACTGAGTCCTACAGTAATTGAAAACAAATGACAATATTTTGTGGGGAAGCACACCAAAAACACCCTAAAATTATCGGAAACTATTTGCCTTTGATCTATGTGGGTTTGGAGTTGAAGAATTACAACAAGGCAAGAATGGAATGGCCTCAAGCTTTGTACAATCGCAGTCTAGCCATGCTAAAATATTGAACTGTCTCTTTCCGGCCATTCGGCTCCTCAAAATGATTTCCCCATTTGGCCTTTTTCTAGGCTTTATTACACAGATCACTCATTCAGCCCATCGCCACGGTAACCCTGAAACATTCTGAAGCCATCAAGCGTGGCAACATGAATACTTTATAAATGCAATAAAACACACATTTACAGCACCCACAATTAGAGCAAATTATGCTCCATGCAATCCTAAAACTCCATCTCTCATAATTACCGCAATGTGTGAACTGATTTGCACTTTATTATGGATGAGCAGAGAGTGATGATCGTCGTGGGGCTGTGTGTGTGTGTGTGTGTTTTTTCAGAGATTTTTCAGCGCTTTGGATCTGTACAGCTGGAATCAGTTAAGAGATGAATAGTGGAAGACACTTCTAGAATGGCAGACAAGGCTGCACAGCTGTTAAGACTGGGGGTTATGGCTGGCCCCAAGATAGTCAGTCCACCCCCACACACACACACACACAAACACACACACACACACACACACACACACACACACAAAGACACAGACACAGAAATAACCAGAGACCAGTTGCTGAAACACTTTTCAAACCATTTTAAAGCAAAAATAGCGGGGGGAGGGACTCATACCGTTAGGATGTTATCGTTCATAAGAGCCGCCTCAGATAACACTGCTGTGAGAGAAATAGAAAAATGCATAATTGACACAATAAAGACGGCAGGGACTAGACTGCAGGATAACACAAACAGAGCGAGAGGGGTAGAAAAAGATTTTTATACACCAGTTTCTTTTTTATGCATCACAGATTGCTTGTTTTATCAGGGTAGCTGCCAGAAAGTCAGATATGAAGGACAGAACTGAAGAGCCATACAGCAGAGAAGACAAGCACCAAGAGAGCCTGACTGACAAGCAAATGAAGTGTTCAGATAATTGACCTGTTGGAGTGATCCCAATTGGCTTTGTAACCTCGTTCCTCAACGCCACACATCACAGGCGAACCAACCAAACGCAAGCAGGAAATTAATTGAAATTACCATTTTGATTAAATTCACTGGGCATCTCAGTGGCATGCACTGTGTAGGAGAGAGGTTTAAATACAAATTCTTGAGATCGCCGGCAAATTCTTGGAATCGTCTTTTTTTGGAGCACTTAAACTTTAAACCTTAAACTAAGCACTTTAAAAGCACTTAACTCTTCAGTGTGTGTATGTGAGCATGTTGCACAATGTTAATTTATCTCTCTAAAAATAATCACATTTTTTGTGAAATCCTAAATACAATGCCATTAGCATTGCTTTAATGAGTGTGCCGTGCTTCAATAAATGGCAGGCGCTTCATTTGTCAACCTGTGAGCATTACTGTGACAATGTGACAATAATTGGTAGGAGAAAGGAATTAATGCCCATGCTAAACTAATAAATCTTCAGGATTTAATGATACCATTAGCCAGTCAGTTAAGCATAAAGATGAGCTGTAATAGTGTGAAAATAATTGTACCAATGGTTAGTACTTTGGATGGTCCACATCATAGTTATTGTATTCAGCATAACTGCTGTCAAAAGTAGCCTCTATAGAAGCCAGTCACACACAACTTCTTATGTAGAAAGTAAGCCTCGCAAAACTGCGGCAGAACATACAACTTTGACGTCTTTGTTCAGCACAATGTTTACGTACTTAGACAGTGCTCATTTGTAGTGCTCATTTGTACTCCCCATGTATAGAGGAAACACCTATTTAGAGGAGCAATAGCCAGAATATGTCAGTTCTATAGCTTCATCATTTTGTGTTTTAATATCAGAGAAAAGGAGTAGATGTACTATTCCAATTCTGCCAAGCCATCGGCACGTTCAGAGACTATATTAATAAAAAGGAAAATGGTGTGCGAGAATCAGATTATTGTGTGCAAATTGTGTTACACACTTAAACAGTGGGCAGTCTTTTGACCACATTTCACAGAGACAAAAAAAACCCATTTCGGTACCCTGGCTTTCCATCTCCTCTGATATCGCTGTTGTTGAGAAATAACGCTTTTCCATTTTTCCCTCCTGGTTTCCCTCTCTAGAAGCCATTAATACTACGGTTAACGGCTTTATGTTTCTCCCAGACACATTCCTTTGAGCCAGGCGCTTTCATTATCATAGGCTGTAGATGCAAGAGAGGGGGGGGGGGGGAGAAGGAGAAAAAGAAGAATTGAGGGCCCCACAGAAAATTGCAATTGAGAACAAAGTGCTTTGCAAAAAAAAAAGTGAATTACAAGTTTGGAGAGGCTGCGAAAGTTCACTTGCCCAATTCCAAGCCTCAGCGGTCGCGCTTAGGCTCCAGCTTAATGATCAATGGTTTGGAGTCATGTCTTAAAGAACCACATATCGTGATTCAGGTGAGCATTACCCGGCCACGACACAAACAAAACATTAATCACTGTAGAAGAGGCTTTCAACACCCCCCTTACCTCCCCCACAGCCCCAGTCGAACACAGTACTGCCAGGGATGTAATGACATTGATGCCATTTCGAGGCAGACAGAAAGGGGGGATTATGGGATGGGGGTACAGCTCATTGCTTTCTAATAACACTCTGTAATCTCTTGCCAGTTCCCCCCCTTGAGGCTGTCTGCGCTGAAAACATTGCACCGGTTTCACCTCAGCTGTGGCACCATCTCTCCCCATTGCCCTCCCTTCACCCTCCAATAAGAGGAGGTTGCTCACCCTCTTCCATCAAAGAGAGTTGACCGAGTTGGTGCTTTTGTTTCTCTCGCTCTCTCTCTTTCTCTTTCGCTCTCTCTCGCTCTTTTTTCCTCTTGGCTGAGGAGAGGGCTCTCCTCGTTTCTGCCCGGCCTGTCAGGTTGAGTTAGTGACACAGCCCAAGTCATTCGGACCAGCCTCTCCGCAGTAAGTTAGCCGAAGACACCACCATCAAGCAGTAAATACCCCATGACCTCTGTGCTCTTTGTGTCCGAGCTCAATGCTGTAAGGGACTGTCTCAAGATGGCCGAGCAAATGTGCACGTGACAGTTGAATTGAACTGGAAGGAGGGGAAAGGCCTTCAGAAAATAGTGTGCCCCCCTCTCTTCTCTGAGGCCCGTTAACCACTGTTCATTTCACCATGACCCATAACTCCCGTTTTTACACGAGCGAGAGCGTTCGCTTGTGCGGTCCATCTCGCCTGACGGCGCACGCTGCGATTCAACCCTCTCTGATTATTGCAGAGAGTAATTTCTCTCATGCTTAAAACACCCCTGCCGTGAACTTAACGATGCCTCGTATCCGTGATTTAGTTTGCGCTGAGGTAAGGCAGGTCTGAATGACAAGTCATGGAGGACGGTCCCTGAGGCATTAACATGCTACGTTAATACCTTCTCCCTCGCTCTTTTGGCTCTTCCTCTGCCTCTCTCTATCTCTTATTTTGCTGATATATTCATATTTCATGAAGTGTGATATAAAAGAATTTCCACCCATGGAAAACCTACATATCAATGAATAACACATCAGTAGGGTGGGTGGCAGAGTACATACATTAGCCAAAAATAATGCAAAAGCAAAACAAAACACGAGCTTAACGCAGGAGGGCCAACATACATATACCCACAGCTTAGCTTAGGAAAACAAAAGAAGCACATAGTCTTTCAACAAAGACTATTCCAGCAGGTACGGAGCTGTGGGCCATTGTCGTAACGACGCCTGCCAGTAAAAATGAGCCAATCGACCCGAGCTGATCTGCCAAACCTCCCAGGGGCATGAGTGTGCAGCGAAGGCATTATGTGCTCTAAAGCATTCAATCAGATAGCAGCCGCCAATGCCAGAGTCCCTGTAAGATCAGATGTCACTTTGTTTGTAGTGCGGGGGATTAACACCCCACCAGCCCGCACACTGTATGCATTACAAAAGCGACCGTGAAAGTGTGCAGTTTAAACGAGGGGGAGAGGGAGGACTTTTTTTTTGGTGTGCGTTCTTCTCGGTCTGGATATTTGTAATCGTTATTCCGGAGTTTGTGACAACACGGAGGTGCCAGCACAGTTTTGTGCAGAGAAATGTTCACAAAAGGAAGGATTGTGGTTTTCGACAGAAGGTGTTTGGCTTAGCATCGTCTGTTAGGTTTAAACGAATATTGTGTGTGTGAGTGCGCGTGTCTGGAGAGATGAACACGAAGGAAAAGGTCTGTGGTCTTCTGCAGAAGGTCTTTCACTTAGAGCTGTCTGGTTATGTTTGAGTGTGTGTTTTTGTGTGTGGCAGTGTGCACATGTGTAGCGTGTTCGTATTCAGATTGATATTTAATGACCCCGAGTATCAAGCTAAACCATAAAACCCTCAGGGCCAGAATGGGAAAACACTCAAAATGCAAATTGCGATCTTGTTTTACCACCACCTCTCAGACCTCACAATTAGCCCTTAAATGTTCAAATGTTGAAAACATGATTGCTCTTCAATGTCAAACTCATCAAACATTGCTCAAAATATTGTATTAAATTGTTAACAGGTGCTTAAGACTATAATGTTGGCCTAATCTATGCACAGGGCAAAATGGTTGGTCTTCAAATGGAGTGGCATCAGAGAAGATGGGTGGTAAATGATGCCAAGTGTTAATGGCAGTTAAACATCGGCCTGTAGTGGTGACACTAAAGTTCTAAAGTTTCTGTTATGCCTTGCCCACATAATTCCCATACATACCAATTCATCATCATGGGTTTGACAGACAGGCAGACCATGGTCAGATGAGTTGAAAGTTTTTGTTTATGTAAGAAAACCCACATGTACTCTTCTGTGAACTCTAACAATAGTTCCGAGCTCTAGCCCTTTATTTTGGTTCTTTTGAAGCTACAATGTGTTGAGACACAATGTCTCTCTTCACTCATTTACAGCTTCGCTGAATACCTCTCTACTATTTGGATTATATGTGAGGTTTTAGCTATCACTTGTCTATTTCTGCAATCGTCACATTTTGATCATATTCTATCTTCACCTCAGCACTCTACCTCATCAAACAGACCGTGTGGTGAGCTGTAACAGATAGACAGGGTGAGGTTTTATTAAGACATCGATCATCGATACATGAACTGTGGAGGCCATTGCATGGGTGAGGTCAAAGCTGCTGATGGACAATCAGGCCGGCGCCTCAGGCACGATGTCAAACCTTCAATTAGTGGACTCTCTCTCTCTCTGACCTTCTGGTATGTTAGCGTGCACAAAGTATAGGCTCTGAAAACAGCTTGAAGTGGTTCTCTCATCTTGTGCATGCATGAACAAGTTAAAGATTTCCTGCTCCGGCTGATCACTTTGAAAAAGACAGCTGATCATCTGTGAGGTGGTGTTCTCCGTCAAGGACCCGAACAAGGCACTTTATCTAGCCCACACACAGACACACATACACACACACACACACACACACATACACACTGAGGTGCAGTAACCTTGAAGGGGAAAAATTGTGCACTCACTTTCAACAGAGAACGAAGGAGAGGGATTTCTTCTTCCTCTCGCCTCTTATTTTCTCTATTACTCCTCTCTTTCTGTCTTCCTCTCTCTCTCTCTCTCTCTCTCTCTTTCGACCCTGTGGGTTCTCTGATTTCCTACCCTGGCTTTGAAAGCCCAAACAATGTCACAGCGTTTAATGAGCCGAACATTAAAACTTCCAAAATGAGTGCTCATTTGAAAGGCACAGCGTCAGCCCCATAATGAGTCTGGAGTGTCTCGGGTAGAGGCAGTGTTCTGTGCTCTCTATACAGCGCGCGCATGCACCGGCAGGCCCTCAAAACTAAAGGCTTGTCACCGGCGCTGCGGCACATCCCAATTTGGTGGCGGCAGGAGTGAGGAGCAAGGAGCGAGGAGCGAACAGCGTGAACCGCAAGCAAATATTGTAAAGAGTCCCACCTGCTTCTGTGTATATTTCTGCTTTCAGGTGAAAAGAGAGAGAACAAACGTGGACAAAAAAATAAAAACGACAAAAGCCTGTATGCGATGCATGAGGAGCTCAGAGACCGTCGTCAGGCGTAAGGCTTGAGGTTATAGCAGACATAGCAAAACATATGGCGTGAGTACTGCCCCCCTCGGGACGTCATACGCCAGCGAGCCGGCAGAGCACCCCTGGATCTCACGCATCCCTCCATGGCTCCTCCCCCACCCCCCCCTTCCTCTGGCTATGGCGGCTGCTGGAACTTTAGGTATGCTTCAGACAGACAGACAGAATTACATTGTGCGTGTGTGCTGATTGCTTTTTCATGGGCCTCGATTGCAAAACTGTGTGTGGCTTTGAATGTAAGTAGTGGTGAACTGCACACTTTCAGAATGGCAAACACAGGTCACATGCAAATGCTCGCTTCTTTGTCTTGAAGAGAAAAAAGCAAGGAGGATGCTGTAGGATAGGGGTGTAGGTGTATGTGTGTGTGCGTGTGTGTGTGTGTGTGTGTCAAGGGGTGGGGTGGGTGGGAGGGGGGTATTGTGGGGTATGCAGAGTGGGTTTTTTTTTTTTTTCGGGGACTCGCAACACACACGGCAGGTGGAAGTGCCACATTCAGTACCGAGTCCCACATTTGTCAAATTATTCCAAAGTTCTGTACAGCAAATATGGACTCCTCTAACATTTTGTTGCAGTTAGACTATTGTGCAGCGATATCTTTTGTTCCATCTGTTGAGCATAGGTATTATGTAGAGTATACTAGGAAGACATTCCCTCAAAGCTTTTGCCTTTACCTTCAGCTGAAACATATTTTGCAAATGTCAATTATACTACTCCCACCCTATATTTGAATTTAATATCAGGTCCATAAACTTATCATGAGTGAACTACTCAAAGAAAGAGTCCTGTAGGAAATAACCAAGATGCCAATATCCATTTGTCAACCGTATATCACGGCATCAACGTGGAGGCCATGAGTGGGAATGAGAATTGGGAAGAGTGGCAGCATGTCCCTCTGGATGACACAATATGGCAACGGCTAAATTAAAAACCCTTATTTCCTGGCACGTCCTGTCAACAAATAAATAAATAAATAAATGAGGTGGTGGTGGGGGTGGTGGGGTGGGGTGGGTGTGGGGGTGTCAGTGTAGCTACACCCTTTCTCTGTGAAACCCCTAGGCAAATATCAAAGCTGACAGCATCTGGTGAAATTAGGCAGATCTGCCCAGTTTTTGTCCGGTTCCCCGTTGGCCATGCATGAGGTGCTACCTTTGGCCGGGGACACAGCTGGCTACCACCCACCCACCACAGTGGCTGAGGCACACAAGGTCCTGATGATGGGGCCTGGCAGGGCTTCCGTCACTACCGGGGCCTGTGTGTGTCTGTGCCATAGTGAGGGGGGGGGGGCAGTCGGCAGCACGGGGGGGGGGGGGGGGGGGGGGTGGGGCTTGCAGATGGTTGATTAGGAAACGTGGCGATGCCACTCTGAGTTTGCGAGGAGTCCTCGGGGAGCGGGATGTCTTATCTGTGATCTTAATAAGAGGGGCCTCTTTCTTTTTCTGTCCCTCGTTTATTATCCCTTTTATGCTTGCCCACCTCCACACACGCACACACACACACGCACACACACACACACATGCATATACAAACACACACACACACACACACACACACACACATGCGCACACACGCACACACACACACAGACACGCACACACACACACACACACACACACCACTACTCTCCAACTCCCCTTGTCCTCTTTCCGTGTTTTGGAGGATATTCAAACATTCCAGGACCCTGTTCCATCTACCCCACAATGCCCCCCCTCCAACCCACCCCACCCCCTGACACACACACACACACACACAAACACACACACACACACACACACACACACACACACACATACACCTACACCCCTATCCTACAGCATCCTCCTTGCTTTTTTCTCTTCAAGGGAAAGAAGCGAGCATTGATCTCTGGCTATGTTCCACACACCACACAAGTATTATCCAACTTTTATTATTTAGGTCTGCTCTGAAGTACAAATTTTCTTACTCCATTCCGTGGGCTCTTGAACACAGCATCTGTTTTCCCTTAAGTGATTAACATGGGGGGTTGATAGATGTTCCCCAACTTCACTGTTTTTCTTTTTTCTTTGTCTCCAGACTTTTTGCACCACCGTATTCGCTCAGATCAGTTAACGGTTACAGCATAATACCACACAGAAGGGCTTAGAGTTTAACAATTATTACACTGCGCAACGTCTCCCCTCGTAGAAACCCCAGACAGTTTTACCGACAGACACTAGGAACTCTGGCCCATATTACTAATGATCGTATTGTTTTTTAGATCATTACCCAAAGTGATTTGAAAAAAAAAAATGGTGATAAGTTGCCTTCACAATGGCCTAATGTCCTACACATGATTTATTCCAAATTAAGCAAAACAGGGCTCGCCTAGCCTAATATCTGCTTCTGTCTGTGCCATTTCTTTTCACACTGGCGAGGCGATGCACATCAAAACCACTGGGGCATTCATTGTAATTCGGTAAATTTACTGTGGGGGCTGATTAGCGGGTGCTGTCAAAGGGGGGGCAAAAACGTGGCTCTTCTAATGGCAGCGATTTCTGGCGTGGCGCAGGAGTGAATCAATGGTGGCGGTTAGCACATGTCATAGATTTCCTCACGTTCGTCAGCGAGGTGCC
Source organism: Setipinna tenuifilis (assembly GCA_030347295.1). Taxonomy (NCBI): domain Eukaryota; kingdom Metazoa; phylum Chordata; class Actinopteri; order Clupeiformes; family Engraulidae; genus Setipinna; species Setipinna tenuifilis. Next base: position 23,128,629 of record CM059282.1, read on the forward strand.
TTGTCGTGTCATGGCCGGTTTACATCAATCCATATTAGATCCTGCTGTTAACTGCTCATGCGACACGACATACCCGCACACACGCACGTGTCACGCACTCACACTCACACACACACAGACACACATACGCACACACACACACACACACACACACACACACACACACACACACACACACACACACACACACACACACTGACAGCTGGCCTGTTATTCATCATCCTACTGACACTGACATCCCTGTGCTGTTTTGTCCCTGAAGCCCTGAAGATACCAACCTACAGACAAACACTCTCTCACACACATACCCACACACACACACACACACACACACACACAGGTGTTTCTCCATCAATACTACTGCTTCTTCTTCTCATTTTATGTTCCAGCTGTTGAGCGAGACACTGTGAACATAAGCGCACAAATGTGTTTTAATACACCTAACAGACATTTTCTGCCACAAAAAATTGCTTGCTGCTGCTTGTGATTTTATATTACTGTAAAAATTGACATTTTACTTTCTAGGCTGAACTGCAGCACTTCGCTCTCTGATGGAGGTGAGCATGGACAACTGTCAGCACTGTGCGTCGCGACTTGAGTGCCTGACGTATTTACTGCCCCGCTCCTCCGCATTTCAATTGCTAGATTAAACCTCTGTCTCTACAATATGGTGAGTGGAGAATGGAGGACATTACCATTTACTGCGAGCCTGCAATCAATATGCCCACTGACCCTGCCTGTTCTGTGTGCTCCTTCAAGCAGAGGCGCCTGCTTTCAGGCTTGACAGGTATTTAGATGTTCTCTCTGGGCACAATGCAAGCAGACAGACGGGCACAATGCACAAACTATGTAAGAATTCTAAGGAGCTGTATTTGTAACATACATAGATTTGTTGCAAACGTTGATAGGTAAATACTTACAAACTGAAAGCTATTCAACTACTCTTTCTTTGGCATTATTATTATTATTATTATTATTATTATTATTATTATTATTATTATTATAGTGGTAGTAGCCTATTAGTAGCAGTAGTTGTTGTTGTTGTAGTAGTACTAGTTGTAGTGGTAGTAGTTCTAGTAGAAAATTAGGAGACAGAAGTAATGATAATCCACAGCACAACATTTACTAAAAATCCAGAATGAAACAAAGTAGTCATTTATTAAAGTAGAATTTCATAATAATTAATTAAGCAATACTAAAATATTATGTTTGGGTTTAACGAAGATAAGCAGATATTAATTACAGTAGCAAATACCCAGCGTTTCGTATTGTATTAATGTTGCTTGATGGAATAACTACATATTAAAAACTGTAATGTACATTTACGTTATAGCCCTACTCTCCCATTCTAGTCTGTGAGGCTGAGGACAATAGTCAAGCTGGTCCTTTTAAGCCTATTTACATCCATGCTGCCTACTCCAGTCCTGTGTTTATGGTTGTATGAATCAGTGTCAGTCAAGTATGGATTTGCTGCTGCCCACGGCATCCATGGCAACCTCTGGTTAATTTAACGCAATCAGCCTCTTGTGTCCTCTCCAAAGGCACTCGATGTAAAAAAAAAAGGTTTTATTAATGCTCTTCACTGCACTCTCATTCACCCTCCATTATGTAAGGACACACTGAAGCATTTGAACTATTTAGCCCACTTTCTAATGGAGCCTCGTAATATGCTTTGGGGGTTTTAAACCTGGCCCTTTGTTTCACACATGGAAATTGCTGATGAACAGGGAATATATGTAACTCTTTACTCTCCCTTCAGACCCCTTTCGTGCTTCTCCTCACACAATGATGGTTCGGCCTGTCCCTTTGTCACCACTGGGACACCACCGTGTGTCTTTTTTTTTATGATACGGCAATTCAAGCTCAATCGGATTGACAGTGGAAATGAACATTTAAAAGTCTCCCATCAGCACTTTCTTCCATCCCAGTCCTATTCCCGTGACACAATGAGGTGCCACCTTCTGCTCTCTTCCTCCTCCCAAACTCCAGAAGGAGGATTGTGTTCATGGGGGCCAAGGAGATGATCAATTACCAGGAACGTGTCCGCACCATCAGGCGCATTCAATATCCGATTAATGGACAGTACTAATGCAAAAGGGTTGAAAATAATAGAAAAGGGAAAATTAGTGGGAGCCCGGAGCCGAGCCCGGAGCCCCCCCACCCCACCCTCCTGTCTAACCTTCATTTTCCACTGGGTAGTCTGTTTAGCTCATCATTTTCTTTTTTTTCCCTGATAGCTTCCCTCACTATTCTTGTTTGAATATTTACCACTCTGGGTTGGAAATTAATGTACTTCAGCTCTCTTCGTTGTCTCAGGAAGTTCTGCACTTCAGGTCATTAAAAAATACGACTCTGCAAACCTCCCTCTCCCTCCACAGAGTTATACCACTGGTAGGTGCTGCAAAAACCATCCGTGGAAAATATGTGAATATAGATGCGTCTAAATACATTGAGTTTGACCTCCCAGGTAATGGCTGACATCCATCAAGGATCACATGCTTCGTGCCAGAGGAAGATTAAGGTGGTTAAAAGAGGGCAAAGACTATGAGCTCTCCTCATTATGCCTCTGATGGCAAACGGGTCTGACATGTCTCACCATGGGAGAACTGCAAAGGGGAAGGAAAAAAAGTCTTGTAAGTAATCTCCCTCAGAGTAACTGTAATGAAATCTTGTGATCTGCTTCCCCATCATACTAGAAGGATAGAATGATGTTGGAGCCTCTTAACGTTACCATCCAGTGGGGGGAAGAAAAAAAACACACATCACACAGAGATGAAATATTTTGATGAAGTTATGCACGGAATTTCAGGATATCTTCCCAGCGCCATCACAGTGGATGTATGTGCCTCTCTTCTCAAACGATTAAGGCTGCCCGTGCTGTCAGGACCGTAATCATTCAGCACCATATAAAACAGCTTCACCTTGAGGAGGGTTTTGGTATGCAAGACCATATTTTTTAAAGTGTGACACTCGAATTTAAACGTAAATCGGCTCTGTCACAAAGTCGTTCAACTCTGTATTGATGTGGCGCTGGTGGTGGTTGGTGAAAAAAGAAAAAAAAAAAACAGAACAAGTAACTCAGTGGGATATTGTTCGTTGTGCACAGGCGACAAGCAAATAAATAAAACTGGCAAGCACACTAAAGTTGTTTTCCAAGAACTTTTTTCCAAAATCTTACATCCTTCATGTTTTCCCCTCCAGATGAATAGTGATAATGGTTCCATGTCATGTGTTGTCTGGAACATAAATTTTACATGAGTTACACAACCTTAAACATATCATAAAAACTATTGTTCTTGTAACTATTTCATCTGTCAGTTTTTTAGGCTGATGAATAAAACAAGACTCTGGAAGATCAAGGACAAGGCAGCCCTAATTATATTGTAATGAAAATGAATATTCAATCAAGCAGTGGTTGCATCAACACCAAACTCTCTTAACCGTATTTTTGAGGGTAATTATTTGTAATTATAAGTATTCCCTGAGGTATAAACAAAAAGTATGTGGAAAATCAGCAAATAAGTCTCACGCATTGTCCTATTACTAGCTCTGTACTTTCTCAATAGGCCAACTACAAATAAATAATTTATCTCAAATAATAAAGACAACAGTTTTAGAGCTGAATTTTTCAACTACTCAGAGATGCCTAAAAGTGGACCAGAATCCAATGGCTTTCAGTTAGGCAAATCCACTGGCTGTATTAAATTAAGTTTTAGTCTGGCAGCTGTGCACCCTGCATAACCTGATACTCTTCACCTTTCTACCAATTCTTATTGTGCTTGTCTTATATAAATAGTAGGTATTATTTAGCATTTGCTATTACATTTCCTATTGTACTGTAACATAAGTGTTGTTTCTCCCTTGTGACTGATTAGGTGTGTGTGTGTGTCTACGAGACAAAGACATGAGGTAGACTGAGCATGACTGAGCACAGTATGTTTTACCTCACTGAAACAACATTGGTACATGTCATCATGTTAGCAGTACAGAGGAAGCATTTTGAGATGGGCCTCAGAGGTTTTCTGCCCACTTTGATCTCTTGTTAGCTCACTTCCTGTTGTGAGTTGTACTGGCTCCACGGGGCAGGCACACATCCACACATCCATACATTCACTGCTGTATCCAATTCCTTTTGAGTGAAAGGCCTACAACAACTAAAGGGAGCTCCTTGAAGCAACATTATTACATTAAAAAATCTTTTAATCCACTGTAGGGCTAGAGGGAGCTATTTTTTTGGGAAACAACCCCAAGGACTGTGGAGCTTGTAGAGTGGTATTTGCATGCTCACAAGACTAACTTACAAAGTGTGTGTGTGTGTGTGTGTGTGTGTGCGCGCGTGCGTGTGTGTGTGTGTGTGTGTGTGTGTGTGTGTGTGTGTGTGTGTGTGTGTGTGTGTGCGTAATGGGGTACGGGTTGTCATGCACAAAAAGAATAAGAAAGCTTTAGCACAGTTGATCTGGGATTCATTCATTCATTCATTCACTCTTCATAGCCAGTAGCTAGATCACCTGTAACCTAAGAAATAAATAGACTCTAAACTAGCACTCTTTGTTTGCTTCCTTCAGTGAGTTGTCACATTTGATATCCCCTTCCTCTCCTCTCTACAACCAGTTTGGACTGAGTCCAGATGACTGCTCTCCTGCCCAAAACAATTCAACAGGGTCTTTGAGAGGGACCATGTTCCTCGCCCTAGACTGATAATAGTGACTACACCAAATATTAATTACTGTTTTGCTGCACCAACTTTCTGTTACATGGTCTGATAAAATAGTAAATTATGACTAAGAGTATAAATTATTCTTTAATGCTCTAACAGGTCTTTTCCAAATTTACTGTAAAGAAAACATGGTGTTGATATTGTATGAATATGGCTTATATGTTTGGTACTGAATATATAAAGGGTATTTCAAGATATATTTACACTTTAGCTGACTGTGATGTGATCTGTGCTACGGAAACTACTTAAGATGGAGACTGCTACATTCATACATCTCAAGAAGAGTACATAGCTCAAAACATCATGTTTGTTTGGGTGGGAGGAAACTCATTAATGATGCACTGAGGGGAACTACAGTGTGCAGATATTCATTTTGCCTAAAACTGGACTGCAACAGTGAGCGTGCCAAATACTAATTACTGTTCCGTGCCAAATTTCTTTCATATAATATGCCCTGATGAAACGGTATCATCGCTTGATTACATTTCTGATCTCATTTCCTGATCCTGGGTTACCTTATTGGTAACACTGGAGGGAAGGGAAAGTGAATGAAGATAGGCAACGGGTGCGAATGATGGATATGGCAAATTCACTTGAAATGTCTTTTTTTCCAGATCCTCCAATTCAGATAGTCTTCTTAGAGCTGATACTGCACCATGAGCCAGAGAGTTAACTCACCAATTTCTGGCAGACATGATGACTCGCTTCAGCTCTGCTATTGGACCTCAGCCATCTGGGCAAATGGCGGTACGATCGCCGAAAAAAAAAAAACATGCTTGTACTAGTTTGACCTCCCCCTACTCAAACGCTCGTGAACATTTGGCCTCTGTGGTCAGCCCCTGCCAAGTTCTGCACTTCTGGGCTCACTGCTAGCTTGTCTGTCTGGTTGTGAAAATGGCCCTTTCCCTGAGTCAGCCAGCGCAGATTGGGCTGATTACCGGCAGGGTTGCAAACTTCATGACTAACAGCCGATGTGTTTCCATCCAGTGTTAAAGCACTGGCCAGTGAACACAAAGACACGCAAAAGGCCATTTGCGGTAGACAGTTTGACTGAATTTCTGTTGACTAGGCCCTGTTGGTGAACACTCTGGTTTCAATTTCAAACTTGGTGGGGCTGCATTTCAGGTTAGCCAACGGTTATGGTTAATGGCAGAAAAGAAGGCTGGTGGTGGTGGTGACTCAAGTTAGCTGTGGATGGGTATAGCTGGGTGCTGAACATGGCCCACTTTCACCACGCTGTGGCCAAAAAACCTGGGATGCACTCTCTCCCCAGCTAACCTTCTCTCTGGATGAGCGATTGCATCTGTGTAAAGAAAGACTCGCAGTGGGCCGAGTGCCGCCTTTGGCTTGCGCACGCTCCAATCCATTTGGACGGGGGCGAGCGAGCGGCATTCTGACTGACACCACTGCAGTTTGCTCCACTTCTGTAATTGTTTGGGGAGATCAAGGCGGGGCTGCGTCTGCTAAGATTAGATGCTCTAACAGTGCAAAACAAAATCTGCCTGATTTTCTTATTGTTTCTTCCCGTTCCCCTTCCTCTTTTTCTTCTTCTTCTTCCACTTGTTCCCTTTCTCTCCCTTGTCCTCTTTTTTTGCTTCACTCTCCAGTGCATCCAGATGCTGCTGTAGCCCTCCAGTTGGAACAAAGTGCCTTTCAGCAACCTCTGCTTCGCTGCCAACCTCATTACTCACTGGTTAGGGTTAATCTCAAATGCAGACCTTTTGATTTCATTTTCTCCATAATGACTGCTTGCTGACTTCCCTCGCCTGCTTTCAGACTCATTGCGGGGCCTCTCAGCACGTGAAAATACGCTGTTTTAAAAACAATATTGGACTGAATGCTCTCCTCCTTTATTTTGGTATGGGAAATGCCCTGCTTTCACTCTTGCTTCCCTGGAGCCAATACAAAGCTTCAAAGACCAAGACCTTATGTTTTAAATAACTTCAACATTCAGACCACAGCCTGTTTGAAACCGAGGTGTTCTTATCCATGACTGTTTGGTGTTTTTTAGGGGAGGGTTGCATCATTTTATCATTTTTTATTTTATTTATTTTACTTTACAATGAATCTTAGATCCCCGTCAACCTCACCGGCAGCATCAGGGTTGATGGATGCAATTACAGAAACAGTATTAATGCATAAATAATGACTCTGGAATGGAGGCCACATGCTCAGTCAAAGAGCTGTCACGTTGGTCTTTGAATCATCTGATTTTCATATTTAAGCACCCCCACCCCCATACACACAGACACACACACACACACACTCACTCACTCTCCTCACATCACATCTCCCCTCCAAAAAAAAAAAGCTGTGGAAGTCATCCATTTTTATTTGAAATCGAGACAGATCACTCCTGTCTGTCAGAACACATGCTTTTCACGGACCTAGACTGCAACACCTACACATTTCTCTTAATGAGAGGCATAATGAGTGTGAACAGACACCTATTACACCAGTGTGTACCAATGCTAGTGTGTGTGTGTGCATGTATGTATGTGTGTTTAGATTGTGTAAGAGTGAAGCAGTAAGAAAGACAATGAAGAGGAGGAAGAAAAGTAGGATACAGAGAGACGATAGAGAAGGAGAGAAAGAAAGACTGAGTGTTTGAGATGGGAGGGGTTGAGTGAGTGGGTAGAGGTTTAAAGGAGTGGACAGTGTAGGCTGGGGTTGGTGGACACGGGTAGGTGGGGCTGTGGAGGAGGATGGAGGGAGGGGGGTCGAGGGGTGGTAACAGTATTTGTGGCCCGAGGCAGACAGTGGACAGGTGGGAAAGCAGTCAGGCTTATTGTGCATTCTGCAGCCATCCATACCGAATCGCCACGCGCCTCCGCCTCACCACGCCCACCTCCTCCACCACCACCCCCTGCTTTATTCCTCCACTTCCTCCTCCTACTCCTTTAGCTATCTCTCTGCTACACACACACACACACACACACAATGTGCACACACGCACATTCAAAAACATACACACACATATATGCATGCACACTCACGTTGGCACACACATAAACACGTACACACGCACACACACACATGCACACGCGTGCTCACACATACACACACACATACACATGCACACACACGCACACACATCACACAGCACACAGCATTCCCCAACTGACACCCCAGTCCTCCCCGGTCCAGCTCCAGTCCATTCGCATGCTGCGCACTTGCTCCACAAAAGCCGTCTGCCAGCTGGGGTTCAAAGACTGAGCACGGCCGAGATTATCGTATCTTTCTCCTGTCTTCCCATCTTTTTTAAAAGGTCCGCGACACAGCAGGACTGAAAAGTGGATGAAAAGCTAGTGGAGGAAAGAAAGAGGGAGAGAGATATGGAAAGAGACAAGGAGAGGGAGAAAAAAAGAAGAGACTACTAAAGAATGGAGGGTGAGCTGAGCCTGGTATTCTCTTCTCGGAGATGAAGAATGGGCCTGGATTTGATAAACAGTTGAAGCAGAGTTTGTTGTTTGTTCTCTTCCCTCCATTGAGTTCATTTGAGAAAGGATGGTTTGCCTGAGGCTACAACAACAACGTATCCGCCTAAAGTTTGCACAACAATTGACATCTGGAAGATACAGCTTATGCATGAAAATGCAGAACTAATGTAAATATGGCCACCAGTCACATAATCAATATTCAGAGGCCAGAACACTGGGTTCTCCAAAAAAAAAGAAAAAAAAAGTTTGCTGGAGGAAACTTGTGGGAGACTTACTTACTAAGGAAATACTGCACAGGAGGAATTCTTAAAACAAAATGCATGGATTTGTCTTAAAAAAAACATTCCACATAAATGGATGCATATGAATAATATAGCCTGGGAACAACATAAGGTCAAGGTCAAGATAGGTATACTAATTACAAGGGCCAATTTTGTTTTGCAGCCAGCAGAAAACCACCTCACCAACAGTGGACTTTAATAGCAAATAAAACATTTTTACCATGACAGGACAAATACACAACTTGTATGCATTCAAACATTAAAAGGACCACCCAAAAAAAGGGCTTCTTTCAAAACAAACACCATAGCTTGGAAAGGGGCTATTTTTACCCCACGGTTGATTAGACTCTGTGGCTATCGATCAAGACTGACACTTCAGTCACACCAGCGTATGCTACATGACTTGGCTGCTCCTGGGCCATTACTTTCCGCATGACTGCAGGGCAGACGCTGAGAGGACATGACCATAACGGAGACACACAGACATGGCTAGCCTGGCCTCTCCACAGGAAAGTGTTTTTTGTGTGTGTGTGTGTGTGTGTGTGTGATGCCCACTTCAGTGACCCGGGCGAAGGGTTTTTGTGCTAGAACAAAGGCATCCACCTACAGTCTCCCTCTGCCTGTTTTCCATACACAGCAACAGTGAAAAACATTATATAATCGTTCATATTTCCACACTGACATTTCAGTGTGCACAAACAAAAATTGACTCTGGTCATATTTTGGTCAGGTGGAAAAAAATAAAAAGTTCTCCAGTAAAGGTTACAGTGTATTGAGCATTTCGTTTTCACATGGTCTCTGCTTTGATTTTGTAAACACTGTTCTACACTTGAGAGATACTTCTGACTTGTTCAATACATTTAAATGGATTTCAACTTTATAATATATTGGCAGCTTTTTCACACTTATATCTCTGCATATTTCAAATGGAACAAAAAAAAATGTCTGATAGACTTACTTATAATAATTATGGTGGCTTCTGGTGTGAAAGGGTGAGCTTCCCTGTCTCCCCCTCTCACCGTTTTTAGCCGCTTAAAAACTGAACACGCACTTTGTACACCTGCGCACCCACACACACACACACATCCGCGATCATCAAACCAGTCACAATACAAAATGAACTGTTAAAACCCATTTATTTAAGAACATCTCCGTCATGAGTGAGGTACCCACTCATGTCGTATTCACAACATTTACCGTTAAATACATGGTTCAGACATCCCGACATACATCCTCATCTCCTGGACACTGCTGCTATGCGGGAGGCGCGCCCCGCTTCGGTAGTGGGCTATTTTTAGAACATTGGTTGGGAGTGGGGATTCATAATGTGGTGGAGGGGTGTTTGTGTTAAATTGGTTTGATGTTGTGTGTGAAGTCTGAATGGTAACTATGATTTTGTATTGTGTGTGGTGTGTATATACTTTATATAGGATGGTTTTATTGTTGGGTGTGCAAATTATGTCTAGCTGTGTGTGTATGCGTGTTTAGGATCACTTGGTGGTGGTGTGGCCCAATCATCCAATGATTGGGCCAATTTCCGTTAAGGGTGTTCTCTATTTAAAAGAGTCTCAGTTTTACGAGAGGAAGACCCAGAAGGAAACCAAGCGACAGGAAGAGACGAACGAAACCAACACGAGACATTAAGACAGAGACTGAACAGCCGCTGAGTAGTAGGGCTGCTGTGAATACTGGAAAAAAACAGTGAGCTTAAAGGCGGTATTGTTTGAGTTCTTTTTATTTTGTGGAATTTGGTTTCGGTATAAGTGTCGTCAAGTTAGTTATTTATGTTTTGTTGTGCACGGTTTTTTTTTGTGTAAAATAAAAGATGATATATTTTTTCTATACGTTGGTGGATATTTTGGAGGTCTTTTATTGCACCGCTTCACCCCAACTTCCAGAAGCTCGCATCCTACAAGTGAGGAGCTGACCGGCTTTTTCACATCTGGGCAGCAGGTCGACTTTAAATTGAAACCTGCCCACATATCCATTATTTCTATAGTATAGATAGAGTACAAAAAAAGAAAAAGAACATTCATTTTGATCTTGTGCCAATCTGTTTGATGAAAAAGTGATGATGAGGGAAACTGCTAGTTAATCTGCTCAAATAACCTTATACTGTTTTCAATTGAGCTTGTGCTGCTTCACAAATTCCTTCAACTTTTGGTAGTTGACATTTTATTCTTTACTGAGCAGAACACTATCCTCTTCTGAATGGCTGCCAGATATGTATCCGATACAACCCCCGCTGTTCTTTCCTTCAGTGAATTATCTCTCTGCCTCTCCTGTTAAACTCAAAACTGTTTAGATTATTGTCAAAACTGGTCAAATTTATTCAACAATGGGACGCCTTTAGCGTCCAGTAAATATACAAACAACAAACATATCATAGCATTGTATTAGTTCCAATCACCTAGAAAAAGTATTGAAAAAAAAATACTAACTATAGCACAGCTGTTCCTTCACAACAATGCTTTCAGTCAATTTCAATAGTTTTCTTGTTCTTATTTAAGCATACAAAGACAACACATACACATTTCATGGCTAGTTAGTTCTTTTTTATATACTGACCTGATGACTCTAAACTGCTATCACCAGCTGTAGCAGGCGTTAATATGTTACACCGCTAACTCTCACTCCCATCTCTGCACAATAGGAAGAACACATGACACACCGCTAAGTCTCACTCCCATCTCTGCTCAATAGGAAGAGCACATGACAAAAAGCCCCATAAACACAACACAACCTCCCGGTTTCTCGCTTGTCAGTGAATTAATGGGTGCTTGTGGCCAGGCTCACAGCGTGAGGAGTGCACTCACACACTGCACCACTAAGCTGCTGTTCTACTAAGCGATCTGAGAGAGGACAGACAGCTGTTTTTTACACACTAGAGATGCATAAAGGGCAAGTTGTGCAGAAGCAGATGGGATTTCTTTTTTGTTTTTGCAAGATTGTGCTGGCTAACACTACTGGTCAATACTGACGGATAAACATGTTGCCCTCTTCCAAGGCGCACTGTGTAGTTCAGGCTGTTCTCAATTATAAGAAGTTGAATGGCGGGGAAGCTATTATGAGAAGCCTCTGTAAATTGCATTCAATCCAATTGCATTCAGGTACAGACAGGCATTATAAAAACTCATCTTCAAGGCTGATCATCACTGGTGTTTACAAGACAGTCTGTACATCTTGTGCTCTGCCTGACCTTGTTTACAAAGCACTGCAGGGCACAGTGATGACATGGACATAGAGTAGATTCGCAAGTGAGATCCACAAGAAAGAGGAAATAATCATTTTGGAGAATAACCAATGATGACATTTAAGTTTGTTATTAAATCTCAGAACATATCTTCTGAAGAAAACTACGCTGGAATAGGATAATGTTAGTGTCACTTCAACCACCAACCACAGTCCAACCATCAACCCCCCCTGGAAAGGGCCCAGTAGCCTTTAGCCTCCCAATTGACCTGTGTCCTATGTCCTGTGTCATGTTACTGCCTTGTACATAACTGGGGTGATGCTGAAAGTAACGACACAAATTGTGACTGCTAGTGACTTTCTGTCGCACAGGAGGAAATTTACCGTACTATTTGGATAACAGGAGACATGGGTCAATCACAGAAGATGGGCATCTACACAAACATGTGTGCTGGTCACAGGTCCTCTAGTCAGTTCAGCCTGGCCATACATGTGAAACGTGTCAAGGCCTATAAGACACCATTCAGGTCACCCAGTCACAACACTGCATGGACTGATACGTCAGACCAATATCAAACAACAGAATTAAGGTAAAGTGTTCAAACATGTACATTTGGAAGGGGGCGTTGTCCTTTACATGCAGTGCTTTTTGGCCTTGATTTCTTTTTTTAATGTAGAATTATTGAGAGCAATTGATCTTTTATACCACACCAGACCTGTGTATTACAAGTGTTACATTTTTGCTTCACTGCGAGAAGAGTTAGGCAATAGAGTCAGGGGAAAAATAACTGAAAAAAGGTATAAAGCAGGATTTTGTTCGGTGAGGATTTGGTCTAGCAAGCTTACTACCCAAGAAGCACACAAGACCCTGCCAATGTAACCAACAACCTTGGCTGACATTTACTGACATGCTAACTGATGTCCCTGGACATCATTGGTAGCCATGTCACACTGAAGGCTATTCTTACATTTCTGCAGGGTGCTCCATCCCAGACCATAGAACAGCATAGCTAACACCCTTGAGGAGTAGTGTGAAAAACATGGCAGCATACCACCAAAAGGAATCTGAAAATAATAACAATATATTATATATACAATCGATGGTACACTTTACTGTCCATGAGTGAAATCTGTCCTGGACTCATTTGCTGTGCACGTAATGCCCCGCTCATTAGAAACAGATAGTGGATAGACCGTGTCAGTGAAAAACAACCATACTAACTATGAAAAGAAAAGCATAAAAATGTACCCCAAAAAGGTAGTAAATTACTGCATAGTGTTATTTTAATGACAGGAGCTAAGCAAAGAGGAACATAGAGAAGAGAAGAGAAGAGAAGAGAAGAGAAGAGAAGAGAAGAGAAGAGAAGAGAAGAGAAGAGAAGAGAAGAGAAGGGAAGAGAAGAGAAGGGAAATGAATAATCAGTTCATAGCATATTATTAGCCCACATCATCATTGCATTTCACTGTGAAAAACAAAGACAAGAAAATTAATTTTGATCCTGCTCCTAAATCTGTGCTATCACAAAGTGATTTGGTGAAATGAGGACAACTGTTAGTCAATCTGTCTGTCACATGGTTTTCAGTTCAGCTTGTGTTGCTTCACAGATTCTTACAAATGTTAGGAGTTGGCACTTTATCCAATTTCAAGTTTTATTTTTTCAATAGAGGCACAGGCTGCATGCAAATACACAAATGACTAAAAGTTTTAATAGACAACAAGAAGCAACAGATGTACAAGCTCAAGGGCATTTGACAGTTATTAGTTTTGTAGAAAGCAATCATGGACTAGTGTAATACACACAACATTAAAAAATACCTTGGATTCTTTCATTGAATCTACAGAACATCCATCAGATATTCACTTTGGACAAAATGACCGGCAGGGATCTTTTTTTTTTTACAGTCTATAAAGTGCGAAAGAAATCAAAATCAACACAAAATACTAATAAACTATCAAAGCTGACCTTGTCTTTTTAATGGCGAGACCTTATATTGTAAAATATGCAATGCAATCAGGGCACCGAAACAGAACAGTGGGGAATTTACATCAAGTGACACAGAAGAGCACTTGTTATTATTAATGCTGGTGTAGAAGAATCTACCCAGATGTATCAAAACCACAGATCTCATTTAAAACTAATCAGCTAATGATTATTTTTCCACTTTCTACCCCGGCCACAGTAAAAAAAAAGCAAGGCAGGCTCTTAAACTTTCAGCTTGAAATAATGGTGTCTCATTAGTCTCCTATACTGGTGTATCATTCTGTGTGTCATTCATTAACTAAAATGCACCGTGCACAAAACAGAAGATGGAAACAACATTTCAATACTCATTGCCTCTCTTCCCCCCCCAACCTCACTGCGACAGCAACCACAGTACTGTCCACTAAACAAGAGGTTTGAGGGTTTGCCTCTCCCTGGTCTGCCTTGTCATGTGTACATTTTTTTTGGCTTTTTTTTGTGCCAGAGTGGCACGGAAGAAAAATGGTGCAGTGGCCTTCACGCCAGACCATTTGCACTTCATCACAAAACTGGAGACAGCATTGGCTCACAGCCACATCAGATAAGGGACTTTTCTTGTTTGTTTGTCTGTTTGTCTGTTTGTTTGTTTGTTTGTTTGTCTGTTTGTTTGTTCATTCGTTTGTTTTCAAAAGACCGCTTAACTGTCGTCTGGGTAAGATGAAATGCTAAAATATGAATTCTTCCTTCAAAGGTAAAAGATTGCTTTTCACCCTGTAGCTGCACCAGCGCGGCTGCTATAATGATTCGCCAAGGTATATGTCCATGTAAACACAGGTGACAAGAAATATTTCTTTCGTGTTTTCTTTGATGCCTGTGGGTGGAAGTGTGTGTGTGTGGGGGGGGGGTGGCAATAAAAACAGATAAGAATGAAATGCCATAGGAGGAAGGCTCCAGATCATGAATACGTAATCTCAAATGTATCAAAGAAAAGTATGCCTGACTTCTTCAGTCAGACACTACTCCGAGGATATGGAAGATTGGGGCTCAATCTTTTTCTTGCTCTACTTGGTGTGGAGGGAGCCTTCTACATAACCACAGGGTGTATTTTGCACTTAAATATACACTTCAGTTGACCTTTGTGAGTTTCTCAAAGCCTCTGAATTCAGAAAAAAACTCTTAATCCCAGGGATGAGAAAAGCAAAAGTACGAGTGTTTGTAAAACTGAGTGAGTGAGTCAGGAAGGAAACATATATACATGGACTGACAGTAAGAGATTCACATTTTGAAAACATACATGGATGGGGGGGGGCGAGGGTGAATCCACAAAGCAAAGTGACTGATGAGCATATACTCTCGTATATGTGATACACAAAGAATACACACCCACCCTTCAACCTTCTCTTCTGCACAATTCAACCAAAAGGGGGAAAAAATGGTCGATTGATCCAGCATATGCAGGCTTGCATAAACACCCCATGAAATGGACCATAGAATCCTACTTATTCCCCTGGTCTTTCTCAAACCTGGCCAATTCACTGTATCCCTCCAGGACATTAGTTGCAAGAACCTAGTAGAATATCTCAGCCAGCCAAACTCACCTTGCCTAGTCTTCCGGCAGTCTTCTGATACGTTCTCTCTCCATGCGGAGGGTTTTAAGAACCTTCTTTAATTTACATGTGATTCCTATTTCTGGCAGCCAGAGAGAGAGAAAATGCCTTAAATCGAAATCTTAAAACTTGGGAATGGGCAGAGGATCACAGCAGCTTGCAGGAAAAGGGGCTGGTTGCATAAATCAGGCCGACTCTTTTTCCTGCACGTGGGGAGGTCTGAGCCTTCATCATATTCATGAGAAAGAGGGAAAGAGAGAGAGAGAAAAAAAATCTGATGAGTGCCCTTGTGAGTCACAGTTTTCAAGAGTCACTTTCTAACTGACACAAGTACCTCACCATACAATCCTTTACAACCCCTGCATTTTGCATCCTCTCATTTCTAAAAAAACAAAGCCTCTCTATACATTGCTTGTAGGCATACATGGCTCCATACCCTGATACAAAGGGCTTTTTTTTTTTCTCAAAACAAGAAGGTTGAGAAGTGGAGTGGGAGGTTTAAGGAGATGCTCCACATAGTGATTTTCATGGCATTTGGAGGCATATCATGGCAACTCAGGAGCTCTTTATTCCGCTCAATCAAATGGAATTAAAGTCAGCCGAGTGAGGAGAGGTTTAGCGCTCGGGGGGAACTTAGCGCCACTGTCCCCCACTTCCAATATTCTGTCCCTACTGGCGATACCGACGTTATTTAACATGCATCCAGGCTACTTATTTTTGGGGGGGACAAACGACACGGAGCCATCCATCTCCCCCTTGTATCCCATCCAGTCTTCCCAAGTCCCTCGTGACAAGGAAAGCAATTAGCACTAGCTCATCAAGCTAAAATTAACTTTCCCCTTTTCCCCCCCGCTCCCCTTCCCTCCCCTCCCCTCCCTCTCTTGTTTGTTTACTGAGCAGTAACTGGGGTGTAGTGCTTACATTCCAGTTGTACATGTCACAACTGTTTCAAGCACAGAGCTTATCCACAATCTCAAGTCTTTTTTTTTATTTTAGTGATGTTACACTGACCTCTGCTGGATGCTGGAAGCCTTCTGTTTTTTAGATGATGAAAGAGGGAGAGAGAGACAGACAGAGAGAAATAGACAGAGAGAGCGAGAGAGAGAAAGAGACAGAGACATAGACAGAGACAGAGACAGAGACAGAGAGACAGAAGGGGCGAGACAAACAGGGGGTGGGGTGGGGCGGTGGAGGGGTTGAGGTAGAGAGAAAGATTTATCACTCTCTGGGCTAGTTGCCACGACAGGATGCACTTGCCTTTTTTCCTCCTCTCTCTCTCTCTGCTGGATCAAGCTGTCCTGTCATCTCCTTCACTGTCTTTTTTCGGCATTTCTGTAAAGGGGAGATATAACAGGATGTTCACAAGGCATCTCGGTAGGTGGGAGATGGCTTGACGTGTCATCGCTCATCATCCAGCAACTTCCTGCCTGACAATCAAAACTGTCTGTAGCATTGTTCCAAAACAGGACGCCACCTCAGACGACCTGGCTGACAGATTTTTACACATATCAAGATTTTGTGTGCCTGAGGGTGGGGGAGAGAGAGAAAGAGACAGATGCTGCACAGAAACTGAAATATACAGACTGATTTAACCTCTGCTGCAATGCTGAAATATTATTTGCATACCAAACAGAAAAACTAAACAAAAATCACTGAGCAGGCCTGAATCTGACCAAATCTGACACTATCGAGTTTGAAAATCCCTCAAAGCACTGTTCCCTCATGATCTGTCATTTTGTTCTTTCATCCCATGACTAATTGAACAGACCCTATTTACAAAGCATGCTTGTATTTCTGATCAGTTTGGATAACAGAATGGTTCACTTCCTTACTGCAAGGTCATTACATTACTTCGTCTCCTCAAAACTTCAGCATAACTCAAAACTTTTGCAATATGAACAAGAAGAACAACAGAAAGACTCTTTCCAGAGGTTCTTGTCTTTGTGTTATTAATAAACAGTGCGAGGACATGACAAACAAGCTGACAGTGATCATGATAAATTAGATGTCCCATATTCATTAGTCATTGAGCTCATTTACTTCTGCAGTCACACGGCCTTGCTGCTGCATCTGTGATACTCTGTCGATCCGGCAATTTGTGTCATACTTGTCCTACCCTTCTAAAAAAAAACTTCTCAAAATCCAGGACAAGTACCAGATATGAAACTTTATGTTCAGTCTCATAATGTGAAAAACTGAGACATGTCCCGCAAAACGAGCACCCTTACTTTCTGCACCAAATGACCCAAATACAATCCTTAAAAAAACTAGTGCTACCAACTGAAAAATGAGAGTGTGTTTAAGATGCAGTGAACGTAACCCAGCATCACTTTTAGCAGGCAGAAAACCTGTCATGTCATTAAACTAATTTTACTCCACGTCTTTGAAGCCTCCAAACTGTGATTGGGTCAAACCTTCTTGGTTATTCTCTCATAGTGCCAGCTCATATAGTGAGGCAAAATATTCTTTTTTGCATTCCTTTGCATCTTCTTTGGAAGCTGTTCTCTTTACTGCCCTTGTTATGCCAGATTGGCATATTTATAATATTTTTTAGTGAGTGCAGAATAGGCCTACAGTCACTGTTTGTCTATATCAGCCAGATTTGTAGCCTATTTTGATTATGGTTAGATGATGATTTTATAGTGAAACATACCATTCAAGCTATACAAGTTTGCAATTGCTATAATGTTGTAATAAACACATATATTACCAAAGTATAGGCCATCAGGCTAAGTTGGGGGTCTGGTAGCATAGTTGTGGGCGCAGCTAATGGTGGTAAAGGTGAGGTGTTCTTGCATGTTATAGTTACATTGTTCAACACAAAAGTGCCACAAACCATCTCTTAAACCCTCCTCAAACAGGCTACACATACTTCAGGTGTAAATTGGAACCTGAGTTGTAGTGGAGAGTAAATGCAGGTAAACAGAGTTTGTCCACCTCTGAGGAGAGTTATCTACCTATTAATATAGTGCATTTACTTTGTAATACAGTTTATGTACCAAATACCACTTTTAACATTCCAAAATCACACTACATTAATGTATCTTCAATCTGTGCACCGGGGATCATGTACAATGCCTCATGTATTGTCAACAAATATGTTGAATACCTTTCCAACCTCACTGTAACCATCAAATTCATAGTTTATCCACCTCTTATTATTTTACCACTACACCCCTGGGCAGAACCTACGCTCAAAAAACGACTGGTTCATCAAAGATTATTAAAGTGTAGGCGTAGGCTACATCTAAATTGAATAAGCTAATGAATAAAGTGCATACTTTTTTTATTTAAGTTAAATTGAAACATCATACTGAACAGACACTGCTAAACAAGTTTCAGGAATTTCACTAGAAATGTTTTTGAGGCGCAGGGTCTGTTTGAAATACAGACCCGTATTTTGATATCTGTATCTAGCATCCTTGACAAGGACTTTTGTTTTCAAAGACGACGCTTCCAAGGAAGTCAGATGCTGGATGTTCGTTTACTACTGTGGTACACAAAGGGAATCACCATGGCTGACATATCGCTCTATCTTTCAAATGTTAATGTTGCCGTTGGACCGAACATGGATAAGGTAGAAACGGTACGTTTTGGATTTTTATTTGAGTGTGAACCAGCATTTTAGGTGTGTTTAGTCTTTTCGACCTAGTGGGCCGATACGCTGTCTTGTACCATCGACTTCTAGTTCCCGAGGTGTAAATTAAAATGTGCAAAACACGAACAGGCAATTAACCTTCCATTTATTATGGTCATCTATTTTCAACTGTATTGTAACATTTTTATAATGGATACAAATCTGTCAGATCTGTAAGGGATTCATTCGCTCAATAATTAATAGGCTGTATTGCTTTCGAGACCAACCTGCACAGATGAGGACTGTTTGACAGCTGTCATCCAATTATCTACTGTTCCATTAGTCACGCCCGTGTGTCAAGCCTATGCGCTATCCCAAATTTCAAAAAAGAGAAAAAATAAAAGAAATGCGTTATGGATTTGGTATTGTTGGTAGGTTGGCAGACCTGTTTGTGCGGCTGATCTGGTTATGTGTGTTTTAGAGCCCAGCCTCAGGGAAGGATTTTGAGTGTGTAGAACTGGGAGACCTGGGAAAGAATGACGACAGGAAGGAGAAGGCTCCTCGAAGGATCATCCATTTCTCCAATGGAGAGACTATGGAGGAGTACAGCACAGATGAGGAAGAGGAGGACGAGAAGGAACCAGAAAAGAAAGATCTCCTGGCTCCAGTTGACACGGTATGTTTGTGTGTGCAGCAGAGAGCGTGTCATGTGGGCGGTAGCATATTCATAGCATACTTACACAGTCTGACATTTGCAGAGAACAGAGGTGTGGTGTTCATGATGGTGGTGTTTTCTTTTCAGTCTAAGCTGACATGGGGACCTTATGTTTGGTTTCAGATGTGGAGGGCTGCCACATCAACCATCTCAGGTGAGCTATTGGTGCTTATTAGTGACATTGAAAGAATTGTCTTTCAATTCCAGTTGACACCAGTTGATGAAATAGTGATGGTCTGTGTGTGTGTTTGTTTGTGTGTGTGTTTTGTTTTGTTCTGCAGCATGTGATTACTTGGGTGAGAGGATGGCGTCACTCTTTGGCATCACCACTGCCAAATACCAGTATGCCATTGATGAGTACTACAGGATTAAAAAAGAGGTTTGGAACCCTTCTGCATTTAGTATCTCTCTCACACTGACATCTGGTTTTGAATTCTAGTCATTTAAGCATGTCTCAGTCTGGCATGAGTGAGACACATATTTCATCACCTGAGTTAAAATATGCACTGATCTGTGTGTCTGTCTGTTTTTTTCCATCTGTTCACTCGTTTTAATACTGATGACATACTGACGGTCTTCTGTCTTTCTCACTACGTATAATGTGCAGAGAGAGGAGGAAGAGGAGGATAACCGCCTGTCCGAGGAGGCTGAGCGGTACTTTGAGGAGCAGCAGTGCAACACCAATGGCGGCGGCGGCAGCAGTAGGAGGGTCCAGGACCCGGAGACGAACCAACCCCACCAGGTCAACCACGACACCCTCGACCAAGACCCTCTGGCCCCCGCTGCCACCACGATAAATGTCCCCGTCATTGTCACCAGCACCTAACCCAAAGTCACCACGGCAAGACAAGGCCAAAAAAACGTTACCTCGGAACCGTTCAGGTTTCGAATGTGGCAACTAGAATTTTCTTTTAATGCACTAGTCAGGGGTTGATTCTGAGGGCTTTTGCAGAGGACATGCAGTTGTAGCTATGATTTGAGCTCCTGCGGTAACTCTGTCCTTGCGTCAGTGGCCTTACCAGACCGATTCTTAAAACTGCTGCTGCTGTTGCTGCCAAGTCTTTATGAAGGACCAACAGAGTTGTGGGGAGGTGGGATTGGGGGGGGGGGGGGGGGGATCTAACTTATTGCCATAGACCTAAATGCACTCTTCACATAGGAAGCCTAAGATGTTCTTTAAAGGGAGTTCATGTAACACTGGACCTGAGATAACATCTTTACTTAACAGTTGTGAGTTTTTACAATTTGTGGTGACACTTTAATTCTTGTCTTTTTCTTGTTCTTGTTGATTGTTGGCCTTTGGTGATAATGTGGTGAGGTATTCTACTCGATAATCAGCCATCTCCTATACTTGTCTTAAAAGACACAATGCCAGGAATAAGGCCTTAAACGTCACGACTCACAAATGAGTTTATCACTTGCAATTAAACTGTTTTATTTATATATTTTCTTATTTTTACTTGAGTTTCTTTCTTACTTTACAGAGAAGCCGTTTTTACTTTTTTATATTTAACACACGGCAATAAAACTGTTAGTAATGCAGTTGGATGCTCTTCACTTGAGTCCTTTGTGTGTGTGTGTGTGTGTTTTTTTATTCTCTCCCCTCGTGTAGTCTCTCCCCTCGCTGTTCTTGTCTGTCTGCCTGGTTGTGGTTGTTACGTGTGGTTGTAGTGAGGGCTGACGTCTTCCCAGTCAGCTCGGCTACAAAGGGCCTCTGTGTCCACTGTCAGGTCCTGGGTGCAGCTGAGGTCATGCTGTCAGACTGTCAAACATGCACAGAGTGCAGCGCTGGGGTGAGGGGAAGGCAGATGAAATTCAGAGCATGTGAGTCGAATCCATAACTACACACAAGGAGCAGGTCCTGCCTTGTTTCAAAACGAGGTGGACTACTATTAAAAGGTTTTCTTATACAGGAAGGCACTCAAAATAAGAAGACTTTTATTCCGCTACGCCGAATAGCGTAAATACTTAATATCAGATTGAGATCTAATCTAAATGTTCAGATCACAAAGGCAGACAGGGACTCGATAAATGTCATTTGCTCAAAAAGTCAAGGTCAGCTTTATTGTCAAAACTATATGTACAGGTTGTACACAGGATTTGAAATTGCAGTGCTCCCAAGGCCCACAGTGTATATTAAACATCCTATAAAATGACAATATAAGCATAACAATAATGAAACATAACAATATAAACACAGCAAAATAAAGTGGACATAGCAAAGAAATACAAAAACTTCACACAAATAAGTAAAACACAAGATGTGTAGAATAGCTTTGATTATTTATGATAGAACTTACACCATACAACAAGGAGAGCATAGCAGAACAAAACTAAATTTCTTCAGGCTCAATGTTCAGTACCTTCATTAACATTTTAAAAGGCCCAGAAGACATTTGACAAGAAGTGGGCAGTGCTTATCAAATTCAGGAGTCGTAGGGGGATGAATAATGCTTTGACTTCCTAGTTAGAAAGAAGCTATTTTTAATACCTTACCAGACTGTCTTATTTTTTATATATAGAGACACATGTGCCAAAAAGGGCTTTTTTCAGCTGCTTATTTTACATGGCCACACAAAAATAGAGATCACATAAGGAACTACTGGTATGTACTTGTTTCCACAACGTGAAGATACAGTAGGTGGGTGAATCATACTGTAGCTGCTTTAGCATGTGAGTGCATGCATCACTGTCTTTGGGTTAGTCACTGGCAGGGAAGTTTGATGTGGGAATTCCAGTAGTTCAGTCTAGTGCCATGATGGGACAACTCCTCCTCTTTCTCTTTCTCCTTCTCCTTCTCCTTCTCGTTCTCGTTCTCGTTCTCCTTTTCTCTGCCAGTCCTGATTTAAGTCCTGACCCACCACAAAACCACACAAGAAAGGTTTTTTTTTTTTTTTTTTTTTTTCAGTGGACAGTACAATAACATACACTGTCACAGAGGACTATGGTGGGGGTTAGAAACTGTGGTATCCGCACACACACACACACATTTACACACAAACAGCAGACCCATCTGCTGGGTACTCGCACACAGACACAGTCACACACACACACACACACACACACACACACACACACACACACACACACACACACACACACACACACACATAAAGTTACCATTTCTGCCCCCCTTCAGTCAACTGCTGACTGTAGTCTTCGTCACCATTCAGCAGCTTTTCATTGTCTGAAACATTCCCCAGGATATTAAAGCATCTGGCATTCATAATGACATGCCTCATAAATGCAGCCTTCAGTAATGTGAGGGACAGGACGGTATTTTAAGTGTGTAATATCTCAGAATAGATTGTAACTTCACCGACAGTCGTATGACCAGCGGTTGGGAAAGGAACGCGGTGAGTGGTGTTCTGTGTTCAGTCGTGACCATTTGGTCGTGACTAGTCATGCAGACCATCTTGACTCACCGTCAGAATTCCCACATCATTGTGTCACAGACCACAATGGGATAAGCAGTTCCTCAAATGTAGAGCACTTTGTAACCACCAGATGGTGCTATAGCGCTGTTTCAATACACGTAATGAGCGCCAGGTCAGAGGCCTTTTTTAATTACATGAACAAGTGGAAAGACAGGTGATTATGAGATTGGCGTGTTGATATTAGAAGGTATGTCATCGCTGTGTACTCGTTCTTGTTTTTTCTAAGGGGGCATACAAGAGAGATGCGTTTCTCATTCCTGCCTGTGCTGAGCACAGTACTGACAACCCCCTGTGCATTTTTCAAATATCTTGGGGCAACACAGCTCTATCTTTTTGTGTACTTTGCGGCTGGTTGGGTGAGCAGTCTACTGGCTGAGTCGCATGTTCTGTGGCTTTTCAGTCTGTCCAAACTCAAACTCTGCAGACATTTTTTTACAGCTGATACTTCTGGCCTTTATTCTTTTTTTTTTTTTTTTTTTTTTTTCAAAGAATGTCCTAACCACAGTCCAACATGTTCTTCAAATTTCCTCAGCGTTGTAAATTTTAAGACTGCAGCCTTTTTGGCTCTGGTGAGCTTTCATGACTGTAACTTTATGACAAGTGAGGAGCTTTCATGACATTGTACACATTCCTGCGCAGACTTTTGGCAACCAGAACATTTTTTTTCTGTAGTTGTTTTTGTTGTTGCTTCCTCTCTGGCAAAACTCCGAGCTCCCCACTATTTAAAACCAGCTGATGGAGTGGGCGCCCTCGCTCCTTTTTTTAGTCCGGCATAACAACAGGCACCTGCATCTGGACGGCCAAATGCTACTATACTGATGAAAATAGCAGGCACCGGTCGTCTGCAAAACCCCACCACTGCCCTCCATTTAGCCAAGGCGAGGGGGATTTCCAACATCCTTCCCTCTGCCCACCACCCAAACCTCCACACCCCACCCCACCGCTGTCTCGTGTGCACTTCCTACTGCTGCAGTCAAAACACAGCTCGCTACCATTTCTCAGAGCTAAAGGTGAAGCTCCAAGTTCCTCTACAGCAGCAATGCAAAGGGAGCAAAGCAGAAGTGGGGGGAAAAAAGGTGGAAAAAACACCAAAAAAACAAAAAAACAAAAACAGCAAGCAACCTTGTGCATCTCAAGACCATGCCTAAGGGGAGACAGGGGAGAAGGGGAAGGGTAGGGAGAGCATGAGCAGACACGCAATACTGGTGCGCGGTTATAAGCTGGGAAACTGACACCTTGATATTTTGCACACCCTTTTTCGGTTACATTTGCATGTTAGACGTGTAACATTTGGTTTTTTTGTCTTTTTTTCTCCTTTTTTGCAAATATCTGTAACAGATTGGGAGGTTGGATTTCCATTGCCAAGAATGTAAGCAGTGGCCCAGACTGTTAGAGCTGAAAAACCAAACCCCAACTTGTGTCTTTTTTTCCTTTTTTTTTACTTCAGACCCTGTAATCACATGGAGTCTCTAACCTGCATGTGGTATGGCCCTTATGACCCATCCTGAAGTCTGTCACTGACATGAACATCTTAAGCGGAGTGCAATTTAGGGGGTTTCCTTCGCCTTTCATCTTCCCTAACGAGCATCCAACTGGCCCCATGATCACAGATATTAGTGAGGGCTTGGGGGTATGGTTCAGGTCTTTATTTATTTATTTATTTATTTATTTATTTTGTGTAGATGTCTGTTCGCACAGCAGGTTCGTTTTGGCGTCTGCACTTGAAAAGAGAGTCTCTCTCTCTCTCTTTCACTCTCTTTCACTCTCTCTCTCTCTCTGTCTCTCTCTCTCTCTCTCACTGGTTCACTCACAGAGCCATGGAAAGTCCCTGGCAGGACACCGCCTCTCTGTTTTGCAAATGCAACCAGGCTGTCTGTGTCTTTGCTACCACTCCACATACAGTGAGCTGCACAAAGACGCACATGCGCACACACACACACACACACACACACACACACACACACACACACTAAAGCTGATAACCCTAAAGAGAATGGCGCAACGAGAGGCCTACACAGCACACATGCAGTAATCACATCACATTTGTCTATGGATTAAAAATATAGGTAAAACTTTATTTAATTGTCCACCCACAGAGACATTACATATGGTTTGTTAAAATTCAGCCTCGTTTTGTTTATTGTTTATTATCATCCTAATCAAACCCAACCCCTGACCTTGCACTTAACAACACATAGAGTTCCCAACAGATGAATAAGTAGTCTTTACATCTGTAGATACTCATTTGGGCCTCCTCTATAGGACTATCCAAATAAATTGTGACCAAAATATATACCGTATGCATCATTGGCCAACTTTTATCTGACTGTTTTTTTTACTGTAGGCCTGTCAGATCTCAAAGGTGCATCTGCCACGTTTACTCATAAAATGAGGTAATGTTCATCTATAAGGAGATAAAGCCTTCAACCTTGATTCTGTGTAATCAAGGTGTTTGTGGCCCTTTACGTGGAAACTCATCATTCCTTGCAAGGGGAAGTGAAGTTTCCCGGATTAGTTCTATAGTTCTTTTTAGCTCTAGCTCTAGGTGATAAGGATATTGTTTAAACCCTTTTGTGGCCCAGTGGCCATCAACACTGTTTAAAATCTCCTCCAAGAATCCTTAGGGTGCGCATTTTCTCCTCCTTAGGTGCGCATTTTAATACATCAGTTTCCTCTCACTTGCTACAATTGGTTTGTGTCCTGTCGACATGGCCGCTCTTTGTTAAAAATCCAAATCGGTCTAATTTCGGGAGTTTTGCCACAATTTTTTCGTGCTCCTGCTGCTTTTGCAGCCCTGTTGTGTTTGAAGGGCATGGATCACTTGCTTTGTTCGGGTAGTCGCGTAACAGTATAATCAGGCATAATCAGGCATCATGCATTTGTTAACTCTTACTTAACACTTTGTTTATCATTTGGCAACCATACACTATTTCTCATTAGTAAATTGTTTATAAACATCTTTACAAATGTTAAAGCAGACAGACAAGGTTATATACAGACAGACAGAAAGGCAGTAGGCTAAGAAATAGATAGCAGACAGCATAAAGACAAACAGTTAGACATACAGACAGATAGCCAACTGACAAGTAGACAGATGTGTGTTAGTAGGTTTATACATAATTTACTGATGAAAAATAGCATAAAAGCAATGATTACAAGTTATTAACAAATGTTAAGTAAGAGTTAATATGCAAAATAAATGCTTTTTAGTAAGTAGTTATTATTAAGTTCTACCATTCAGTGCAGTACATGCAGTACTCTGTGAAACTGAGCCCGATTGAAAACATCCTCTTTCTAAAACTGGGTGTGGTTTGAAATTATTCCCACACAGAACAGGACCTGGGTGCAACAAAAAAAGGGTTACTACGGGTTACACAAAAGGCGGTAACTATAGAAACTTATCTGGAGACAGTGAGAACACAGTGTTCCCGACTACACACCCTCCCTTAGCTCACCAACACTGCCACCCCTGTCCTAAAAAGTCCCGAACACTAACGATCACCAAGGTAAACAAAGCCGCTACTGGGTTGGTCCTAATACCTCATTTTTTTCCCGCCCATCCACCCTCATAAGAGACAGTTCACACACTGACCGTGGCCGTGTGCAGAGGCGGTTTGAAACTCTGTTTGGGGCCCCAAGGAAAACCCCACCACTGTCTTAGAAAACTGCTTTGCCACTGCTGTAGTTTAAAGGTTGTCAGCTCTCCGAGGCCCTGTAGTGGCCTAGGTGGCCCTGAGAAGTTGGCTGTGTTGGCTAGGCTGTTGGCTAGCTATGTCTCTGGCCCTGTATGGGGTTTCTGTCATCAGACTTTCGGTGGCCTCTTGCATTGTCTGCATATTCGGGAACATCAGAAGGTTTCTCACCTGCATGACAATGCGTTATCGTCCACTGGATCATTAAAGTGTTATTTTTGTTTCCAAAGAGGAAATGCTACAGATAAAAGAGAACCAACATCCAGGAAGGACAAAAAGGAAAATCCCTGCATTTGCAGAGGCCATGAACTAACCCCACGCACCGCTTTAGCAGCCCACTGTAGATATTTATAGCCAAAGTCATTCAAATGAAGTACAGTACATCCAGTCTACGTCTTCTTGCAAAGTGTCTGATGCACAGCATTTCAACTTCTGCGTTGAAGACAGACGTGTTACTGTGGCCTAACACCATACATTATTAAAGACACGCACTTCCTTCTTCGGAAATAGTGACTTGTTTGGAAAGTGATAAAAAGGGCTTTATGCCCTTTGCATATCGTCATGTCCTTAACATTTTATACTTTCACATTTCATACTTTACATAGTGTCATGCCCCTTAACATTTCATACTTTCACATTTTTAAGGTCACGTAAGTTCTGATTTGAATGAAAATAATAACCTTTAATAACAATAAGCTTTACTTGTATAGCACAGGTTATACAAACAGGATGCAGCTCAAAGTGCTTTACAGTTTGGCAAGGTCACAACAAAGACAACATTCCTTGCAGTCTAATGGCATCGGAGCAGTTGAACACAAATGTTCAACTCCGTGCTTATACTGAACCTAGATGTCGTGTAGAGGCTTAACAACTATAGCGGAGAGCTTACTATGTCTGTTTGGTAAGTACATTGTATGTCTGAGGAGTATACTCCCAGAACTGTGCTCTCTCCCCCGCCAGGTTATGCAGTTTAATTCAATAGTGTAGGCCATGTGCAGCTGCGTGTCTGACTGGGAGCGAAATGAATGCAGGCCCATGAATCAGGAGCCATATTCTCCGACTCCCAACTGTACTTTGACCTTGTAAAGGCGCACAGAAGCAGCGCGAGGAATTCCCCTGAAAGTTCAAGTGATTGCAGATGTGCCTCTCTCTCTATTTCTTTCTCTATTTCTCTCTCTCTCTCTCTCTCTCTCTTTCCCTCTCTCTCTCCACCCCTCCACTGAGCAGGCCCCCTCCACTCTGCTCACTCAGCTCCGGGTTCTGGACAGTAGCGCTCGTGTCCAGGGGTGGGTCTGGGAAGGCCGAAGGCGCTCAAGTGCAAACAGACCTTGTGTGTGTATGTTTGTGTATGAGTGTGCTTGTCGCGCTCCACCAAACGCCTGGCTGGCTGGCTGGCTGGCTGGCCCACTCGATGGCTGAGAATGCCTGGCCTGGCTTGGCTTGGCTTGGCCTGGTCCGCTGGCAGCCTGGGATATGCATTAAGGAACAGGGGCACCGACAGCCAGGGGAAAGTTCAGGGGATTTCAGAAAAGGGGAACCGTGAAAGTCTTGTTTCAGGAAGTTGCGGAGACACTGAGAGCGGATTGTTGTATAGTATGTGCCTCGAGCCTCTTTGACATGCTGCTGTCAGTCACTCGCACGTCAAAACGTCTTTTGTTTAGTAAAAGTAAATTAATTAATAAAATGGAAATCCCTGGTCCATCTAACCATGTGTGCGTCCATTCACTGAAACTCAGTCGACAAAGCCTGACCTTAGACTGAACTCCAGGATATGCTCCTAATTAAATAGAACATTTAACATCAGGCTAGAGGAAAGACAATGAAACGTCATACTGCAAGACAAATAGTCTGTTGTCTCTACATCTGCTACTAGGAGTCGTGTGACTATCTAGGGCCCCTGTAGTTGTGTATTTTTTATCTTCTTTTTTTCAATTTCAACAGAGGTCTTCCAGGCCTGGCATTGTATACTTGCAAGAACAAACAAACAAAAACTTTTCCATCAGGTGCTCATTCTGGATAAAGTGGCTTTGCTGACGGAGGTTGTGTCTAGAGACGCACAGAGGCGCATCTGCGTAGTGAGTAGGGAAATTCCAAAAGCACAGCGCTAAGCCAAGATCCCCTTGTGAACTCATTCTGGTGTATTTAGAGCGGCACTTTTTTTTAGGAATTGGATGGGTCAAGAATATTCCAAATACAATGTGTCCATTGTGTAACCATCCATGCTGACATTCAGATATCCGTTCCTTTTTTAACAGTACTGCTTCTTGCTATGTGTTTAAAATGTAAATAACTAAACTGACACGGAAACATTAAGCCCCTTTATTTAAGGCTACTTCAAGACAGATCTCAAAGGTCTAAATCTTAGAAATATGGACATCATTTGGTTTGATAAAAGAGCATTAAAAGCTATAAGGTTTTCCTTTAAGGAACTCACTTGGTGACTGACCTTGTCAAGAGTTTTTGGATCCTAAACATTGTGCATCATTAGCCAAACAGGAGAGACATCCATGTGAATGAAAACTCAGTTCACCACAGTTCACCACAGTTCACATGAACCACAGTTCAACACCCATTTGATTCACAGCATTTGGACTGCTGTGCTGAAGAGCAACTTGCACTGTGGCCTTACCCTATTAATGTTTAAAGACAGATGCTTCCTTCTGCTCTGTTGGAGAAGGGCTAAACTGCTTTTGTGTGCTTCCTATGTGGCACCATATTGTTACATTATCACACTATTACACTTTTAGAGTTAATCCAAATACTCATTAGTGTTACAGTTTGTAATTTTGCAGAACCTTGATGTCATAGATATGATAATATGACCTACACCAAAGAGCAGAGCAGTGAGACTGCCATGTGTTTATGGTAAGTACATCATATATGCCAGAAGAATTGACTACTCCCTAAACTGTGTGCTCTCTCTCTCTCTGTCTCTCTCTCTCTTTCTCTCTCGCTCTGTCTCTGTCTCTGTCTCTGTCTCTCTGTCTCTCTCTCTCTTTCTCTCTCTCTCTCTCTCTCTCTCTCTCTCTGTCTCTGTCTCTCTGTCTCTCTCTCTCTCTTTCTCTCTCTCTCTCTCTGTCTCCCTCTCTCTCCTACCACTCCTTAAAAATTAAATCCTACTTTGCCTAAGGCAACCTGATCTCTGGTATTAGCCCAGCCCAGCCAGTAATGGCAGTTGGTTCTCCTCCACTCACTCACTAACTGATGTTTCCTTCAGCTGTGTGTGTGTGCAGTGTGCAGTGTGCACTTTAGTGGCGTACAGCTGAGCGATCTCTGTGTTGACCTCGCCAGCAGGAGGTAATTACTCCTGTCTAAATTCCCCGTTCTTTCCTGGTCAACAAGCCTCCTCCACAAGCGCAACACTCACCAAATTTTTGTCCAAATTTTATTTTGGGCTTCATGGCTCAGTCTTACCAAAACGTGACTGATGACGAGAGGGGGATAAAAAAGGCTTCCCCCTTTTTCTGGGAGAGTTTTGTGAGCTCATACTCACATGAGATGCGGTGTCAGCACAGACAGGCAGGCCACTTGTGCTGAGTTAAAATAAGAGAGGTAGGTGCGCTCTAAAAATGCAGCGCAATGCAGATTATATGTTGTTACAAAACATAGTTTCCTTTAAAAAACCCTGCTGGTGGGATTAACTGTAACTGTGTGTTTTTGTGTTTTGTGTGTGTGTGTGTATGTGTGTCTGTGTCTCTGTCTGTGTGTGTTTTGTTTCCACTGAAATGGCCAAATGCTGACTGCACATATGGGGAGACTCCTTGGGATTCCAGAAGTAGTCACGTTGTTGTTTCAGCTTTTGACTGTGCTTTTGGGTGCTGTTGAGGAGGGGAAAAAAACCCACCTGTAATTGTACCTGTAACAATAACATTAGACAAGTGTGTGTGTGGAGCACCAAGTCATTCAGGGGCTGCTTTTATGCGTCATTGTGTGGGGCTAGTCGTCATGGCCTCGCTATAGAACTTTGTCTGGAAAATTCTGGAAGATTATAGGCTCGGTCACGCAGAGGATCACAAAAAAACTCCCATCATCCCCGAGCGACAAAGATGTTGTTGTCTCCCCGGGAACCCCCAGTATGCAGCTGTGGACTTGTTATGAACACAAACATGGAGTCCCAGCCTGTGTGGAGGACATTGTCTGCAATATCTTCAAAATCTGGGAACTAGCACAACAAATACTTAAGATGGATTCACACACACGTCAGCAGCACAGAGTGATCTGCTCCAATCCAAATATGTATACTCAGTGATGAAAACCGTGTTGGACATTGATTTATGATGTGCAATATAATAAAGGTACATAACCATCCTTGCATTTTGTTATTCACTCTGACTTCCTATTGGGCAAGAGGTGGGGTTATGGTTTAATGCTTTCAGGTATGTGTATTTCTTTTCTTTCTATTTCTTTTCAATTGTGTTTTCTGTTTTCTGTTCTGTATTCTACTAAATAAAAATGATAGTGGTCATAAAGTCATGTTAACAGGCCTAAAACAACAACTGTAAGGGTGGCTGGTGGCTGAAGACTTTTGCAAAGTACTATACAGTAGTTCACCATTAAGTGAACAGGTCATTCCGAAAAAAAAGGGCATAACCTCTTCTCATTTTCTATTGAATTTTGACAGTCCTTACAACATCTGACACATTCTGTAAATATACCTCAACTAAGTAATAAGAGAGGGTGAGAACACAGCACATGATGATGAGCGCACATTACCAAAACTAATTGCTTAGAGTATGTGTAATGTTGACTGAAGGAGCAGAAGATTTGCTAACCCTGGTTAGTTTACTCACACTGGAGTTCACGCCCTTCCAGAGAAAAGCGGAAGAAGAGAAGTGGGTTTTCCCATATTTTTTTCTCTGTGGCGTAACACAAGTGCCACACATTCTTTTGATCACTTACATTCTGATGCTCACATGCCAAGCACGCATATCTGTATAAGAACACTGTGTCCATGCAAGCACAGCACATATAAACAAATACTGAGCTGGACTGACTACACTGGGACATGTGTGAGCTGAAGACAATGTCATTTGCTACATTTACTAATATCAGAGGCATTAAAACATGCTTTCAAGCTGCATGGGTCTAAGTTCTTGAGGAAACAACTGGACAAGGAGTAAACTGACAGCATAATCAACTGCTGTCAAAAAAAAATCTTAAATGACATCTCAAATTCCCATATTACGGTTAACACCTCTCTGATTATGGTTGACAACATTGCTAAATATGTGAACAAAGAGTGAAGAGAGTGAATGATTAACACTAAGGGTGGAGAGAGTGTCAAAATTAAGAATGAAGCGTCTGTTCTTTTTGCAGAATAAGAACGAAGTTTAAGGTTTAGTCATTACAGGCCTTATTGGGTTATAGGTGAATGAGGGTATTACACACACACACACACACACACACCAACCTGTTCCACCTCACTGGTTGGGACCATTGACTCGAGATCTTTTTCCCACTCAGTCTGTTTGACCGCAGCGTGTGTTGCTCTGCAGGTGGTGTTTCACCGAGCTGAACTAGTTTGCTCTGGCCGCCAGCTCAAGTGGAGGCAGGAAAAAGACACACTGACAAAAACGCCTACACATCTACACCATTAGGCAATCAGGGGAACTCAGTACCACAATGTGGCCAGAGCAAAAAAAAAAACAGTCTTTCACACATCTTTCTTTTATACACATATATGGTGCTGTCTAAACGTTCATCAATTTAACCTTTAAACAACTGCAAATGGTATAACACACAAAGTAGATATATTTAAGTTGGCTTCACTTGACATGGGGTAAATGTCTTTATTAAGCCACTCACTGTCTTTGCGCAGTTAGATCAAAGCAAACTAAACCCTAAGTGATATAAGTCTCTTGTTTTAAAATGTTCAAAGACGTTGCATGTTTTTCAAGTGCTCAGTACATCAGCTACTACAGATACTGACATTCTTAGAATTGTAAAGATAATGCATTGCTGATATGGACTTAAACGTCTTGTTTTTTTTTTCTAAACTTCAACCGCTGATCTTAATCACACAGTTGACTGAAGTGATATGTTTCATGGTATGTGGCACGAATCATGAGTACTGCTAACATGCTTTCAGACAGCATTAAGAGATACATGCAAAGCTAAGCAGCTCACTTGCTCACAAGACAGATTGACATATCCTGATGTTCTGCTTCTGACAGATATATAGGCCTATCTGGGAGGCCTATCTCTATGTCTCCTTGCTGCGTGACTGGCTGCTGTGACCTACCTGACCTGTGGCTGCGAAAAATTCCCGTAATTTGTAAGTCAAAGAAAGAAAGGCTCATAGAAATGAAAAACCTGAAAGCTTTAGGACTACTAGGCATTACAGTACTTTAAGACAGCTTATAGGAAAATGCAGCTCAGCGGGGGTCATGTGTTGCGACACAATATAGATTCCCCAGACACAGCTGGTGGAAATAACTGTAACTGTGTGCGTGTGCGTGCGTATGTGTGTATGTGTGTGCGTGTATGTGTGTGTGCGTGTATGCATGTATGCGTGCATGTGTGCGTGCATGTATGCATGTGTGTGTGTGTGTGTGTGTGTGTGTGTGACTGGACTGAAACTGGAAGTCCCTTTGTTGTTCCACCACCTTAGACAACACCTTTAGACTGCAGTCTGTTACTGGACCTGACCTAGCTACAAAAATCCCCTTCATTGGTCAGTCAATGGAGGGTTGCTTATGGATATGTAAAGCCTGGAAGCTAAGGAACCAAAAAACATTACTGCCCCTTTTTAAGACAGCTTTGATAAACTATAAATGGAGTTTGTGATTCATTTAAAGGGGCTATCTAAGCATATTGACCCTGATAAACCATGACATGTATATCAGAAAATTACTACTTCACCTGGACTTTGTTTGATCCAAGAGTACATTGCCCTGAAAAACTTTTCTCAGTCTTTCATTTTTTTTAATATTTCTTATTTGTAATTATTTTTTTTGTAAGGAGAGCACTGGTTAAAGAACATTTCTATATATGTGATCATGTTAGCTGGCAGACTAATTTTAAATTGTGGCCCTTTTGATAACCACAGATTGACCAGTTGTTGTTAAAAGTAAAAGTATAATTTGAGTTATTTTACAAAAAAAAGAAGGTGGGGGGGGGGGGGGGGGGGGGGGGACACAAACACACCCACACCCACACACACACACACACACACAAAATAGAGCAACATAAAAGGATAGCAACACTCAACACCAACCATATTGCCTAACAGAATGATGAAACACTATTTTCATTTTAAGTGCTCTTTATTATTCTTTCACTGTTTTCTGTTATTTTCTTGCCATGTATGTGCAGTTTTACAGCCACAATTATATAAATAAATCTGATGTCTCATTTTTTGAGCGAAGCATCAAACATCTGTGTTCATGCATCTACTGTACTTGTGGAAAATGTTGGTAAGTCTTGGTAATTTTCTGTGCTGACATGGTTTCCCCTCCTCTGCAAGTCAGAAGGTGGAAGGGGGTCCCTTTGAGACAGTGAGGGGGCTGGTCACACACATAAAGAGAAAAAAGACACATATCTGTACTTAGTGAGGGGGAGGGAGACCGGATCTGAACCCTTGTGGGTAGGATTGTGGTGACTTGGAAAAAAAAAAACAAGCACAAACATACACACTCACACACACACACACACACACACACACACACACACACACACACACAAACACACACACATACACACACACACACACACACGCACATGGAGGTTAGTGTCTGAGAAGAGAGCACATTTGTGTGTGTAAATAAATACATGATTACAGATCAATCTATGAATCGTTTTTGTAAGAGGTCATGGTCTGGGACTATTATTCAGAGTTATTAGAATGTATGTAAAATAACTATGTAAAAACAACAATAGGCAATAAAAATAACATGTATGTTATAATGCCAAAACCATATTTATAACATGTATGATTTAAACAAAGTGTTTCTCAGGCTTACTATGAGTCACTGCAGTTTTACTGAACGGAAGTTTAAGAATATTGTTCCTGCAAGTATGTCACAGTGTACTTTACTTTTCTTTGAAGTCACAATTAAGAAAAAAAAATCTGTTTAAAACAGCCCCTCCCCTTTTTTGCATGTTATTTTTGTATTTTTTGTCTATTGCTGCTGGTGGTGTTGCTGTTACAGTAATACACTAGTTAGATAAATACTGTTTTGAAATGAGTTTTTAAATGCCAGTTAGTAATGTCAATAAAGGTACTTTTTCAATAATTGACCTTGACAAAAAGGACAAAGGCCTTTTAGTCACAGCAATGTAACGGGAAGCTCTTGCTTAACAGTTGCATGACATAAATGACGGTAAGTATTATAACTCATGTACAGTAAGGTCACCTCAGAGACCTCAGAGATGAAGATCAAGATTTCCCTGTATTTTCCTTGGGAACCGGGAACATTCCTATTTCTACAGTCAATATCCTTGAAATAAGTAATGTTTCAGCTTGAAAAATCAGGTACAAAGTGGGTTTTCATGTAGAAGAAGAAGACTTCCGTGCTGCACCAAATCTCTCCCTTTTATGGGTTTTCATGTATTTTACCAGGAACTGACCATCAAAGTCAGAAACTGTCCCCAGAAACTGTACCCTGTATGGACAGATTGGAATCTTAATCTGACATCATCATCATCATCATCATCATCATTATCATCATCAGTGTTTCTAAGTAAAACTTGCAAAGACTATTAAGCTAAACAACTTCTTAAAGTTGTTTTTTTAATTTTCTTAGAGTCTGTGTGACTCATGTTTCAATCTTCAGAACTCATGATATTGGACTTTTGCTAGATTTGGTAGGGCACATCCTGTGTGGTAATCAGTTGAGCAACTATCTAAATGTGTTGTAACAGTCTGCAGTTGCTCAAGTCAAGAAGCAATTATATTTGCATATAAGCACTCACAGGATGCAAAATTGGCAGAGGGCCTTGTGGGAAAGTTGGAATAGCATTATTAGTTTGCGGGTGTGCCACTGAATTTGCGTCTTTTCAGCTGATAATATCAACAGTAATTCAAATTTGTACACTGCTTTGTTGGTTCATTTGTTTCAAGCTAAAGCCCAAAAGGTATCAGATCATTCAGGTAGGCATACCACCCCTCACCCCACCCCAGACAGACGTGTGTTAGGGTGAAAAGCAAACAATAGGGAAAGTAATAAATTATAGATCTCAGCTCATCTCTCTGTAACAAAGAAAAATGTATACTGTGTAGGCTATCTGCTGTCTTTATTTTAGGCCTTCTTCGTGAGGCCTATCTTAAGTATTAGTCTACTTGAGGCAACCTGTGTGATTAAGATGAGTACATGTTACCTTCAAAATGTTTTTTTGCATCCGAATATGTAAACTGCCTAAAAAAAATTTTGTTTTTGTCAGGCCACACCATCTAGCAGCCACACATTAACTCTGTCATTTCAAATGGCGCTATCAGGTGGCCTACCCGTCTGTCGGCACACTGCTGCTTTTGCTCATATTGTTCCCACTTGGAGAACTAAACCTAAAACTAAGTCTTATTTGTGTTCACTTTTCCGTCATCATGTACCCTGCCTTTAAAATTGTGGTTATAGCACACCTTCCTCATTGCTGTGAAACACAAGAATGTTAAAAATGCTTGACTATTGTGTCTTCCACCAACACGTCAAACTGATATTTATCCAGTTGAGATAATGCAAAAGAGGTCAACAAAGACTTACTGGGTCAAGGAATGTGACACCACTTACAATGGGTTACATCCAGGCAACGTCATGTCTGTCGAACGTATAGTTAGCAGGAAATCCCCCAGTTAAATATCTATTACAAAGATGTCACGGATTATGCTGCATTTTAATTTTTTCCCTTTAGGCCTACATGGCAGTAAATGGAATGGAATATAGTCTTCTACGTAATAGTATTTAGGTCTAACACGTAGATTAAGTAAGTGAAACAAATAAGCTAATGTAAGCTAGGCTAGCACACATGATTGAACATTTCCTACTTCAGTTATGTGGAAACACAACACTTGGGGTAGGCTATTATATTCCTGTACACCTAAACATCGACACTCAGCATTATATTAATCCGAGATATCAGGGCTTTGGATTTGCAGCTGGAGTCTGCCTGCAATGATAATAATAATCAATATAAATGCTATGGTCAGGTTGGCCTATACAGAGTCGTTTACAGTAAAAAAAAAAAAAAACAAAAAAAAAAGAAAAGAAAAGAAAAAGAAAAAAGACAGAGACATTAACACCTGCATTTTACATGACTTAAAGGAACCTCAAAAAAAAAAAAACACACGTTCAACGTTTACACAAATCTACTTGCAAATAGGCTACTTCACAGTGAGAACTACACAAAGCTTTTGCCCCGACAGCTTGCAGTTGTATCCATGGCAACAACAAGCTACAGTGCTTGATCCGGTAGTGTATACCCTAATTGGTAAAGTACTTCCGGAGTATACATCTGCATGTTGCAGCCTCGGTTTTATTCCTAAGTGTTTTCATTGTTGTGCTCTTGTTTTTTTTTCAAAGAAAATGTCTCGGGGGTCAAGTGCGGGCTTTGATCGGCATATCACTATCTTTTCACCGGAGGGAAGACTCTACCAAGTTGGTAAGTAAGCCATTGCTTTATTTATGAAATGTTGCTTTCTCTTACCTACCGGCTATCTGCCTTGTCATGGCAGCACAGCTAGTCGCATCAGTACTTATGACTATTTCAGTTTTTGCTTCTAAGAGACAGTTCAACTCGTCAACTCGTATCTAGGTGCTCGACACTTCACGATCACGTTAAAGCATTGCATTTATACATGCATTTAGCCTAGAAAATACCTATATTAGTTATAACAGACATCATAACTGTCAATGAGCTAAGTGGCTAATAGCTAACTAATTGCTAGTAGGTGCTAATAGCTTAGTTGCTGAACAGAAAAAGAGTTTTAGCATCTAAGTTTGTTTACCTTACTTCCGCTCTTTTGTCAGCACATGACAACAAAAAATATAATTAGTCACGCATCACTTGGCTTAAGCAGGTATTGGTAGCTGTGCTCACAAAAAGTTAAATGGTGCTAGCGACGATGCTAAACGTCATTTACCTCTTCATCACTCAGCAAGCAAGTTTCTGGTACCATGACAAGTGTTTTTGTAAAGTAAGTGATGATGCTAATAATGACATCAGCCGTTTTACTTTCCTGCTGATGTTATTTACTTATTGTGTAAAGCATCTTACAATTACAGTTATTTTACCGACTAGGCTATTCAGTAGTTAAAGCAGGGGAACATTAGCCCAAGCCAAGCCATTTAAAGAATTGCCTGTAGTTTAAGTGATATGACAGATGTGTTTATTTCTCCATGTCCTCAGAATATGCTTTCAAAGCCATTAACCAGGGGGGACTCACATCGGTGGCAGTCCGGGGAAAAGATTGTGCAGTGGTGGTCACACAGAAAAAAGTACCAGTAAGTCAAAGTTAAAAGTTAAAACTGAATCTGGCACCTGTGTCTGAACATCTGTACAGTTGTTACCCACTCCATAAAGCAGCCTGTTGTGTTGAGTTGTCCCTTTTGTGTGTCTAACAGGACAAGCTGCTGGATTCTGCAACTGTTACTCACCTCTACAGAATCACAGAGAACATTGGCTGTGTTATGTCAGGGATGACAGGTAAACGGGTTTGTTTGTGCTGTCCACCAGCGCTCATACATAGGCTGTCAGACTTATAAATAATAATATGTTAGACCAGGAGTGGCCAAACCACAATTGCGGCCCTTTGCTGTCTTTTACGCGGCCCGCCATGAAGTCTAAAAATAAACTGTAATGTGGCCCTTTATTACATTAATCTACTACATATGCATCACTCATCATAGTTTCAGCATTGACATAGGGATTTTGAACAACATTGGTATGGTTACAAGTCTGTTTTCTATTGAAAAGATAATTTGCTTATAAAAGATCCCTGTCCAAGTTACTGTTGTGTGTAACATTAGGCACTATAGCATCATGTAGAATGTTTTAGGAGGCATGTTTGTTTTCTAATCTACAATAAAGTCCATCTTTCACTTCTGACTGGTTGAAAACGAATGTTCTTAATGTTGCATTGGCCTCTGGCAGCTTAGGTTTTTCAGGGTGTGGCACAAACACAAAAGTTCATCCCTGTGTTAGAGAGAGGCCTCAGAATCACCTCTGTTGAAATTTTCTTTTTAGGTCCACTTGTTTTAATACATTTAACATATCATTTTGTCCTTGTGATTTAAAAACACAGGTTTTGGTATGATATGTAGAGGTGTCCCCTGTGCACTTCTATTCTATGGCCTTTGTTTTTTGGTTCCACTCTTAACTCAACACAGGGTCAGGCTTTTTTTTTTCTTTTCAATCTGTGTCTCAAGTGGAAATTGAGGCCGAAACACATTAGAGATAAGCCCTAGGTGGAATGACAGTAGAACAGCTTACTTATAACACCAATCTGTGCCCCACATGGTAACATGATATTGCAATACAGGACTGATTTTGTTCCTTGCATTAAAAAAAACACTCAAAGGTAGTGGCCAGATGGAAAGACTACTACAGTTGTGTGTTGGAAATGTATTCATTATAAAATACCAATATTCTTTTTTTTGCTTTTCCTCCTGTAGCTGACAGCAGATCGCAAGTCCAGAGGGCCAGATACGAGGCCGCCAACTGGATGTACAAGTACGGTTATGAGATTCCAGTGGACATGCTCTGCAAGAGGATTGCAGACATCTCTCAGGTCTACACACAGAATGCTGAAATGAGGCCACTGGGCTGCTGTAAGTACATGACACATGACTATCTTTGGTTTTGCACTCATGTTACAACCATATCTTGTGTTTCTTTCCTCTCCCACGCATAGAAGTGATTGTGTGATTAGACTTGCACACATACCCTGCCGCTGGTTCAAGCAAGCTACATTTTGAAAGTACACAATTCAAAAGTCCAAACCACTTTCTTCAGACTCTCCCCTGCCAAAATGATCGGATATTGTGTATTCAGTCCAGGACTGATAGTGTATTTTCAGTCCTGTGCATCTTACAGTTGACTAATGTTCATTTTTGTATTAGAGCATTTAATTAATTGGTTGCCATTGGGGTGTGAAGGGGGTTTTAAGCAATATATTAGAAAGTGCTCCAGGAAAACATATCTTACCCTACCTTAAAACTCTAGTTTTAAGGTCAGTTTTTGTGGAACAGGAAAGTGTACAGGTAAATAGTCCATAATGTGTATGTGTATGAAGTTTGAATCTCAAACAAATCCAGGGCCATCACTTGCAGTGTCTGAGTTTCATAGGAGGATGTGGCTATTTTATGTTCGTTATGTTGTGCTCATCATCAGGCATGATCGTGATCGGCGTAGACGAAGAACTGGGTCCACAGGTGTACAAGTGTGACCCAGCAGGCTACTATTGTGGCTTCAAGGCCACAGCAGCAGGAGTCAAGCAAACAGAAGCCACCAGCTTCCTGGAGAAGAAAGTGAAGAAGAAACTAGACTGGACCTTTGAACAGACTGTGGAGGTGTGTGCTAAAGCACTAATAGGTCTTCAGTCTTCAGTATCAGTATTCAGTATGCAGTAGACTACTACAGTTGTGTGTTGGAAATGTATTCATATCAAATACCAATATTCTACTACTACTGAATGTAGTAGTAATTATTACTGTTGTATTGAATTCTCCATCATGTGGTGAATTTACAGAGTTTGGAATGATAAGTCTGAAAGATTGACGGATTGACATTACCCTAATACTCTTTTTATTTCTCTCCCCCACAAAACAGACGGCAGTCACCTGTCTGTCAACAGTTCTTTCTATTGACTTCAAGCCCTCTGAGTTGGAAGTAGGAGTTATAACC
The DNA here is from genome assembly GCA_030347295.1 of Setipinna tenuifilis. Classification (NCBI taxonomy): domain Eukaryota; kingdom Metazoa; phylum Chordata; class Actinopteri; order Clupeiformes; family Engraulidae; genus Setipinna; species Setipinna tenuifilis. Next base: position 23,169,084 of record CM059282.1, read on the forward strand.
ACTGACAACCCAAAGTTCAGGTAAACAGACGCACAAAGATGTTTACCAGGCAATAGATAATTTAGCGGTCCTTTCAGTGTGTTAGTACTTCTAGAATTAGGCTGGCAAATATTTCACTTTTTTAAATTAATATAATTGATATAAACTCTACACTTTTATTCTGAATTTGCAGAGTCAAAACACTAATTTTTAGTGAAATTGTGTTAATCATTGTGGCCTTGGATGGGTAAAAAGTGATCAAGGAGTATTGATAATTGTAACTTTAACAAGGCAGTTACAGAATGTCTTATAATATTCTTTCGTTCTGGTTTTGACCACTTGTAGTTAATCCTTAGATTTTTGCTTCTGTTACACAGTTTTCAATCGTACACAAGAGCTGTTGGATTTTAGTACATTATGTTTTGTTTACCTTATACTTTTTTACAGTTATTTTATCTTGTATGCTTTCACATATTGTTTTTTGCCTTTCTGTTGCTTGTTCTTTGAACTGCCTTTTTGTATGAAATGCGCTATACAAATAAACTTGCCTTGCCTTGCCATGTAATTTTCTTCTCTAGGATTCTGACTGAGTCGGAGGTAGATACCCACTTGGTTTCCCTGGCGGAGAGGGACTGAAGAGAGGGAGCAGCCGTCTAGAGAGAGCCCTGATGGACCCAGTTACAGTGGTGCAAGCCTTGTTTAATGTATATTTACCCTGTTCCATTAAAGACATTTTTGAGAAAAAAAAAAAAACATTTTCTTATTTTTTTTTCCCTCAATTTGTTATTGTCTTATCTGTCTTGTGGTGCCCTTTAGTTATTGTTTTCCTAAGAAAGCTTAAGCTGTATTTTGATATACAGCGATATATACACACCTTATCTACCACAGGGTTGTTATTAGTTGCATAGGCCCAATTTCCCTACAGTAAATAAGGTGTAAGCATACCACAGAATAGCAGCCATTGAGTAACACTGCTGCCGACTTCTTTGGAAATGGTGAAGCTTGTTATGTAAGCTGTTTCTAAGTTCCTGTTTTGCGTTATACAACTTTTTAAAGGTTGGAAAGCAATCAGTGTTATAAAACTTTGTGGCACAGAAGTCTGATGCACACATTTTGGTAACCCTGCCTTATGTGGTTTCTATATCTGAAACACTTTCTTGAATCTTTGAAACAGACTGATTAATTGGGTACTAAAACATCTGGTGTGTGTGTGTGTATTGTCAGTTTTATAGCATCATGCCCTTGCACTGTGCGGTCATGAAATCTCCAAACTGTCTGTGTGACTGCATAATACCAAAGCACACCAGCCCTGAATGACTGAACCAGACTGACTGATGACATTTGTCTAGGTTGACGCGGTTCTCTTTTACTGTGAGCTTTGCTCTGCCATGCAGGCTTTGTGAAACCGTCAACCGCCATGTGCACCGGAGAACTAAACATGGCCGTGGAGTTTCCCCTCTTAAGGAAATCTAAAATTCCAGTCTGATATAAACACTACTTGACCCATATCTATACCCTCAGGAGTTTCCCTTGGAATTTGCGTAAGATAAGTGCATAGCCGAGACTGTGGGACTGAGGGAAGACGTAGGCTAGATGTTTGTACTGACACAGGGGTCAGGTACAACCCCGCCACCCCCCAGGGAAAAATGTCCCTGCTGTCTGCTGTGATTCAAACCCACACTTCACTTAACACTACCTCTGATCGTTGGCGTTGTTCATTTCTATCCTCTCACATTTTGTGTGTGTTGTCTGTTCCTTCCGTAGGCACAGCACGTCATGTGCGTCCTTGTGTAGTTTGGGAAATTCTTGAGAGGATATTTTAGCCATACGGGGAACTTCGGATGAGTCAGCTGATGAGCCTATCTCCACACTCCGAGGGAGCTTTGCTCTCAGCGGAACAAAATAGTGATTAGTCATGTCTGCCGGCAAGAACATTAAACTGCTTTCTTCTTGTACGTCATTACTCAGACACAGCAAGGGGGTCTTGCATTATGAGACTACACAAGGGTATTTTTATATGTAATATATTCCTGTGTTTATGTATGTATGTATAACTACCAAAGGCAGGTTACCACAAAAGATGAAAAAAAATCGAAATGAAATGGTGGTACTCAAATCTGAAATCTGAGTGTGCCTTTTTGTGGTAAATTGTCTGGCTCCTCTTGGCATGTTAAATTCACTTTTTAACAAAACACAGCCCTCAGAGAAATTCCTTGTAAGTTGAAATGTACTTGGCAGTAAACTCATATCTGATTTAAGGGTGGTTTGTAGTCAGATTGGGATTTTCCAGTCACTGCTGTTTGTGTACTTTTCTTTAAACAAAATCAACAAATGATCAAAATGATATGGTATATGTATTTTTCTTTAATTTATCAGCATATACATATAGTACAATGATAGTTTACAATAGTGTTACATCAACTGATATGTACATGTAAAAAAAATAGTGCTCTCTGTATTCACAATATTTAACATTTCTTCATATTTACACTTTGATACTCATGTGGAGTGTGGGCAACGGGTTCTTGGAGGTTTTTGTATTTATTGAGTCCATTGTGCACTTTATTTCTCCCTCAGACTTGGTCAGTCAGAAAGCTTGGTGCTGGTCTGTGTTTGTGCGTTCGGTGGTCCTATGGAAGGCTGCGAAGATTACTTCAGTGAACTGGCGATACGTGCCCTCCGAAAAGGATGTCATCGTACATCATCTGTGGAGACACATAAGTTGCCAGATTAGGAGTGAGCATTAAGTACACGGATATTATCCTTTTCAGTAAATGATACATTTTCCCCGTCCAGATCCTCATGCTGGATAGCTGACACTTAGCAAAGTAGTACCAAATCGGCATATTTTGGTCATATAGCTTGATTCAACATTAACAATCAGGTGTGAGGAACCAATTTCTCATTCAGGTTACTGAACCCTATGTGTGTGTGTTTTTTTTTTAATAAAAGGCACAGGAACTTACTTCATCCTCAGACAAAGGCTCCTCATCGCTGTCCTCAGTCTCGCTCTCGGGCAGCTCTCGGAGGTCCTGTGCCGTCTTGTCGTATAGCTGCTGCCGAATCTCGCCGTTCTGCCGGCCAAAGGTCAGGTGGTATGGCGCGTACCCTCCGTAGGTCAGGCTGTTGACGTCCGCTCCCAGCGCGATCAGCTGATGCACAAGTGCAAGGTTCTGGAGGTCCACAGCCAGATGGAGAGCAGTCCGGCCACTGCACTGTTCCTGGAGAAAAACAGTAGTTTGTTAGTCAGTGGTCTACAAAACCAGTGTTAATCAATGTAAGATCCATTTGGAAGTCACAACAAAGTGTACCATGCTTTTACTTACTTTGGAATTAATATCTGCTCCTAACTGAACGAGGACTTCAACCATTGAGAGAAAGCTGTGGATTGAAGCCAGGTGAAGGCAGTTGTGTCCTGTAAAAAGAATCAAGGATTTTTAGTATCAGGTCATGTCTTTCTTATTACACACTGAAGTACAACAGCGAAGAGTCAAGGCAACTTGTGTTGCAATGTTACAAATGTACAAGTAGATCAGGTGGTGAAATGGTGCAGAAAGCAGCTTACCATTGTAATTTGGGAAGTTGAGGATGGTCCGCAAGTGACTTGTAGGTGGCAGTTGTGTGAGAAGGCCAAAGGAGGTCATGGAGCCCTTCTTGCAGGCGATGTGCAGAGCTGTGTTACCACTGTGGTCCACTAACCGTGAATCACAGCCAGCTTTTAGGAGACACTCCACCAGCCTATGCTGTTCTGTTATCACAGCCAAATGAAGGGGAGTCTAGGAGAAAAACAGGACCCAGTTAGATTTTATATAGTGGATTTGATCGTGTATAAGGGCTTTTTAAAAAAAACATATATATATATTTTTTATTTTGACTTTAAATATCGCATGTTATTTATGATACATAATATATTATTAAGTTAATACAATAGTAAAAAGCTTCATTAAACAGTGCTTCGGCAAGTACCTGTCTTTGGTTGTTCTGCGTGTTCAGGAATGGGTCTTTGTGGCATTGTTTAATCATCTGAATGGCTTGATCTTGTGCTTCATGAATAATTGCGAGGTGGAGAAACCTGTTGAAAAGCAGAGGCGTCAGTTAAAATCCCGCGCTTCAAAAATAGTTTTACAAAGGAAGTGGTGCAACAAAGGCTACACATGAGCAGCAAAGCGTTTCGCAAGAATGGACTTTTTCGGGTTATTTCCACCAGTTGTGGCTTGACACGTCTGATGCTTTATCAGTTCCTGGCTGAGCGCCAGGGACTTTCCTGTCTGAGTAGATTGTCTCTCTAGCGCCGCCTGAGATTGTCACAGTGCCAAGTTCTGTGTGGTCTTACTATCATTTGTTTACCACCACTATTGCATGCTAATATAAACATTAGAATTGATATTAATTAATAGCTAATGCATGCGTATGCAGTGATATATCGGTATTATATAGACGATGCATGCTGCCATACAGTTTGCCTTGCAAAGCTTTGTGCTCAGAACAGTGAACTAGGCCTAATACATAGATCGATTTATTGTAGCCTAATTTACTTTTTGAACATTTGAGCATAGACAACTTACGTGTCTCCGTCTTCTGTTACTTGTTGTTTCCAGGGTTCACAGCTGAATGTTCTTGGTTCAACTATATTTAAATTTTGTAGGTCCTCTTCAATAAGAGAGTATTCGCCCGACTTAAATGAGTCTAATCCACTGTCGATGCGCTCATCTTGACATGGGAACATTTTCCTGTGTTTCGAGTCCATTTCATCAAGGTCATAATCCATTTCGTTGCCGTTTCCAAGTCGATGGATATCCATTGTGACTTCTGTCTACTGTCAACTCTCAAGAGCTCAAGGCAGAGTGTGAGTTGACGGGGAGGCGCCCCAGCAGTTATGTTAGGCTTACGGTGGGTGGAGACTGGTGGGGATTTCCGCATAGGGAAACTCAGAACGGGCTTTTGTGGGAAAATTCCCCATAAATGACTCCCCATAGTAAGAATGAAAAACCCGTAGTGTCATATTAGGCCTACCTCTACAATATAGACCTGTGCGCCCCTGTACTTCGGAATCAAACACTTGGTGATGAATGAAAACCAGATTGCCATGAATGAAAATGGGCTAAGACTCACACCGACAATTTTCAGGTGAAATTGAATTGGCCCATTGACGTGAGGTGTGTCTGATCATTGCGATTACCACTTGGCCTATTAGTCAGGTTGAAATATCTGTCCTGATGTTTCACAGGAAAGTTATGAAACTGTCGATTTCAACATGAACCTTTTTTATATGCAAAATACAGGTATGTCGTCTCACCATTGGATTGGAAACAAACTATATCTAAGATTGCAAAATGTAGGCTACATAACTAAACTTATCAGAATGCAAAATGTACATAGACCACATTACACGGCAACTAATGTGCATTAAGATTATAAATACATTGTCAAGGATTATATTAATTTGTTGTGGACTAGAAGCAGCTCTATTTGTGTAGACACTAAAAGCAAAAGCCAATTAGCCAATTTAGTACATTTTAAATTTTACTGTTTTTCTTTTTCTTTTCTTTTTTTTTTTAAATTTTAATCGCAATACTTGCTACCAGTCCAAGATGGAAGACTCAAACGGCAGGTTAAACTGATTTTGATTAATGCAAAAGTATTCAGATTATGTTACATTTTCAATGAAATCCAACAAATTACATTACTGTTTACAAAAAGGACCATGCAATTTATATTCAGCAATTGATTATAATTCAAAATAATCATACGCAATTCTGACCATTAATAAGGGGGATTTTAGAACAACTCCATGTTCTGCTTTTAGTCTGTACTTTATTGTGTTTTAATCTACATGTTATCCAGCTGCCTGCAGTATAATCACTTCACATCTAAACAAATAGGGGCATAAAGTACATGCCACACATCCTAGTGGAGTGTCCCAAGAACAGGGAACTTCCTTGGCTAAAAAAAACACCAACAGCATCTGATGTCAAAGACAAAAAAGAACACATAGTCCTAATGGAGGCAAAGGTCCTATAGTGTTAGTTTCATGTTCCTGAATGTGGTCATAAAAGTTCAGGGAAATTCAATAGAAAGTAACATATACTGTAGCTGTGCTGTGTATCTTAGCAACTGTTTGCTGTAGGGCAACAGTTTGAGAGCTTTACATTTTACGTCACAGACTCTGCCTAGTTCGTCCCTACATTGCGCTGTTAAAACCACAGAGAGCGCTGTGTTTATTTGTACTGCTGGGGAGGAGGCTGTAGCAAAGCAAAATAGCAACTCTACTGAGGCATCTATGACATAACAACTCTCGTCATCATGGCTTAGCACTGAGTGTCCAGATAGCATCATGTTTGTTGCAATACTGGAGTCTTTTTTTTTAACTATCAGGCCTTTAAAGGAGAGACATTGAAAACATGTAGGAGGTCCCAGCATGATCTCTGCTTTCAGAGCAAGAGCCACCTGTTGTCAAAAATCTTGCGTTGTAGGTGCTGCTTTTGTTAGAGAATGTAAAATTGTCATGCTTTCATACATGTATGTTCGTTGTTTTGTTTCCCTAAATATGAGATGACAGCAGAACTTGTTCATCCATGCACCAATATGACATGCATCATATTCATCTGCTGGTCCCTGCAGTGAATGTGTGAATAAATCCTGTATCAAAGTCAAGGTCAGGGTAAACCTTATTATCCCACCAGGCGAAAATCAGGTGGCCCAACATTGCACGTGTAGCATTGCACTTCTAACATTGCAGTGTTAAAACAGATGACAGGATAGACAGTAGACACATCACAATCCAGATGTATCTTAGAAGAGCGAAATAGAATAAATAGAGAATAAATACCTAAGATTAAAAAAACTCCTAAGATTAAAGAAAGAGAATTTGCATAAATGTGCAGTAGGGTGAATTAAAGTGCAAGTGTATATGCATAGTGCGACCTTCTTTTCCTGTCCTGCAACGAATGTATCACCACTGATGTTCACCTGAAGCTCTTTGTTTGTACCCATGAGGACTTTATTTTAAATGAGGCTATTGAGAATGAAAGTGTGCTTATTTTTCTGAGTTAACACGTAAGGCCTGTTTGCTCTTCACACAGCCTATTTCCTGCAATTCGGCATCTTGGTAATCTGGTTTGGGGTGACCTCCTTTTGTCTTTCAGTTTTTTCCCTTCTTTCATTTTGTCTTTCTTTCATTTGTGATTTTGTAGAAGGAAATGCATGCTATGAATTCTCTTGTTTAAAAAAAACACAAGACCTGTACAACAATGAAAGTATTTTAGAATAGATGTGTTTTTGTATCAATTCATCAGATCATTGTATCAATTCATCAGATTTTTTTGTTGGCAGTCTATACCTCTAGGTCTAAACACTCTGTCACTTCAGTGAAGTGATGTGTTTGTATCAGGTCATAACATATCTGATGCAAAGTGTGTGTGTGTGTGTGTGTGTGTGTGTGTGTGTGTGTGCGTGTGTGTGTATGCGCGCGCTTCTGTGTGTTTGCATGCGTGTGTTTGTGTGTGTGCGTGCGTGTGTGCATGCATGCATGTGTGTGTGAGAGAGAAAGAGAGAGAGAGAGAGAGAGAGAGAGAGAAATGTGTTAGTATGTGAGTCAGAGGGTACGAGAAGTGTGAGTGAGATGGCTCTAGTCGTGATGTGGGCAATGGGGCAATGTGACATAGCAGTAACATGACAAGCTTTCCAAGTGCCTGTTGTAAACCAAACTCTGATGGAGTGAGTCATGCTTTAGCGACAGTGATGATTTGATTTTGATTCAAATGAAAGAAGGATTGCAACAAAAAGTAATATTACTGAATGAATAATATTGAAAACTCATTGAAGACTCATTTTATAATAGGAACTTTTGTGAGAAAATCACCATGTAATTTCACAGCTTTTTTTGTTCTCAATGGTCCGGTTTCTTTTCCATTTTCCTGCAGTGTTCGGAAAGGGGGAAAAAGCAATCATGGAAATGTGTTTCTGCTTACCCACTCATCTTTAGCTTATACATTTTCTGCTGATCTTATCTTATGTGTTTCTCTGAAGTGTAGGCGTGATTCTGTGTACGGAAACCCCAAGTCGTCTAAAAGACTCTTGGCGTCAAAGCTGAATAATGGTGCACATTCATCTCACAGTGGCCTCTGACACTGTCTGCAAACTGACCTCCTTTCTATTGCACAGTTGTGTTATGCAATGAATAACATTTGCATAATTTTCTTTTTGTGTACTACTCACCCACTCACACGCCACGCACCCTCGAATGCAAGCACTGTATTAGGTAGAGAAGAGACACACTGGTCCCCCTGGTGGCATTTTGGCATAACATCATCTTTTCACGACCAAGGAGGGCAGGCCAGGGCCCTGTCTTCTTCTACTCTTCTACTACACATTTTCAACTTCAGCTCCCAGGTATCTCAGCGTCAACTGAACGTCAGACCAAAGGTGTTTTGTGATTGGACCTCAGGATGTCGTTCTCCTAAAGACACAAATGATTGGTCAACAACGTAGCCATGCTTTGAACGTGTTGCCTGGAGCTTCCCTGTCGTTGTTTATCTTTTTTTAAACACCGGGTGCCTGTCAGCCTTAATTTAGTTCTGTTAGATGGTATTATAGGTTAAACTCTATAACATGCCAGTCCACTCTCGAGAGAAGAAAGACACCAACCACGAAGATATGGAGGTGGATTACCCTGAGCAAGACGCTAGCAGCTCGGACGAGGAAGATACTGTAAGCTCATCTGTTTCTGAAGATGGAGACAGTTCAGGTAATCATTTAGGCTATAGTTAGCTAGTAAGCTAACACGGGTCGTAAATGTTTTCCTGGTACATAAATCTCGTCCAGTAAACCGGGCTATATCGCACACAAGTAGCAATGGTTCATTCGTTACATTTTCCCAAAACTGAACAGCTGTTAATCATAGGCAGTAACTTAACAGGCTAGTCTGTCTAGGCAGTCATATTTCTCTGCACATTGACTGAAGATTCTTGGTATGTGCAGAAATGGACGATGAAGATTGTGAGAGGAGGAGGCTGGAGTGTCTTGACGAAATGACAAACCTTGAGAAGCAATTCACAGACCTCAAGGATCAGTAAGCACTTCTGCCTTCCTTTCCATAGCATCGACATTTCTCAGTTCAGTGGGCGTTAGGTGGTCCTGTATGGCATCAGTCTTAGACCCATATTTGTGAAATTGTGTATTGTCAGATTGTACAAGGAGAGACTGAGTCAAGTTGACCTCAAGCTGCAAGAAGTAATAGCTGGCAATGCTCCGGAATACTTAGAACCCCTTGCTACACTTCAAGAGAACATGCAGATCAGGACCAAAGTAGCAGGTAGGTTTGACACAACAGTGCCTGCTACAGTGATGGTTGATTGTTTAATGTTTGCTTGTTAGTTATGAAGCTTAACCTTGCATTGAACTATCCATGTGTGAGTTTCCCACTTATTGTTGTTGTTTTGTTGTCATTGTTTATACTAGGTATTTATCGTGAGTTGTGCCTAGAGTCTGTGAGGAATAAGTATGACTGTGAGATGCAGGCTGCCAGTCAACACTGGGAGGTAAGGAGCATGAGGCCAGAGTCAGTGGGCTGCCCCCATTCCACAGAACAAAAGAATATTCCCAATCACAACATACATTTCTAAAAGCCACTCTTTTTTAACAGAGGGGTAATAGGCTAGCAGTGTGCAGATGCAGGTGGGTGTGTTTCCTCTGTTCTAACATACACTTAGTGTGTATCTTGCACATTTTACAGAGTGAGAAGCTGCTGCTATTTGATACAGTTCAAAGTGAGCTGGAGGAGAAGATACGACGTCTGGAGGAAGATCGTCATAGTATAGATATTACCTCAGGTGAGGTAAACTCTGTGTTTGTGTTTGTTTTTGTGTGTGTGTGTGTGTTTGTGTGTGTGTGTTTGCGTGTGCGTGTATGTGCGTGTGTTTTTGAGAAGAAGGTTTTAAGAATAGTTTTGTTTTTTATGTGTTTAATTTGTCATGCCATGTGGCTTTATGTTTATTAGAGTTATGGAATGATGGTTTGCAATCCAGGAAGAGTAAGAAGAAGGATCCTCTCACCCCTGGCAAGAAGAAGAAACCTGTTGTTGTATCAGATATCCTTATCCACCCCTTCTTTGTTGGTGAAATTAGTCCTAGTCTCATAAGAGATACAATGAAATGCATAGTGTTTGTATCTGAACAGGTAACTCAAGTGTGTCCTTTCTTATTGATTTGTTTGTTTATTTTACCATTAGTTCTATTATATTTCTCCTTAGCCTTCTTACGGCCATATATTGTTTACATGTTGCAAGACTTGGATATACTTGAAGACTGGACAGCAATAAGAAAGGTTTTGTTCATTCCTCATCATACTACTTCCTGTTAAATTTACCTTTTTTGTGTGTATGTACATACAATTGGTGTTTTCTTCATTTTCTTTTTAATAGTTGTACGATTGTGTTTCAGGCAATGGCTTCTATGGGACCACACAGAGTTAAAGTTGATGGTAAGAGCTTTTTTTCACCTGCAACAGCTGTGCTGTTCTTTCTTTAAGAAGAATGATTTTTTATGTTTAAATATGATCTTAACTTTGTAACTGGTCTCTGCTATCTGTTATGATTACTGTCTAGAGCTGTTCTTTTCTCGTGAGCTGTATATCGTGTGTCGTACTGTAGTTTGTAGTTTATGTGTCTATGATTAATTGTAAAGGTAAAATGACTTGTGTTTTCTAATAAAAGAAATGTTAATCACAAAAAAGTGTGCTGTGCTGTTCATTTATCCTTTAGCAGTAATACATTGAAGTTCAACTTCTTACATGAGCTAACTGTGTGTTGTAGTTCCCACAAAGCCAGAGAAGCATCACCATGTGGCTCGATCAGAGGATGGCCGTCTGTTCTATGATAACAAATGGTACTCCAGGGGTCAGGCCATCTGCATCAACAGGAAGGATGAGTATCCTACCAGGTAAGTGTGTTTTTCGTTTAGTGACCCACACCTGGTGGAGGGGGGGCGGGGGGTATACCTCAAGCATGGTTAAGTGACAAACCCAGAGGTAACCCAGTCATAAAACTGATAGAGGAGACAGATGAGATTTGTTTAGTTAAAAGAATAAAGCCATGAGCTCTTCTACTCACAGGTTTACAACTGTCTCTGGGTTAACTTAACTAGGTTCATCACTTAACTACCACTTGTAGTATACCCCTCTGCTTAACACAACAATTGTTTTAATGTTATTATATATATACTATATGTTAGCATAGGATTGCTGCAATAGCTCCTGTGGTGACCACCCTCTGACCACTTCCGTTTTTTTTGTTCTGCGTTTTTTTATGTCTCTGCCAGTGCCATCATTACCACTATCAACCACGATGAGGTCTGGTTCAAGCGTCTGGACGGCAGCAAGTCAAAGCTGTACATCTCCCAGCTGCAGAAAGGCAAATACACCATCAAGCACTCCTAGTCGGCCGCCACACTCCAACCGGCCCCTTCCTCCGATAGCGACCAGCGCCGGCTCTCCCCCCCCCCCGTGTTGTCTGTTGCCATGGCAACCCAGCCTTTGGCCTCCTCCTCCTCCTCCTCCATGTGTCCCCCCCCCCCCCTTTCGTTCTTAAGTTCACCATTTATGTCCAAGACAAGAGAGGGGAAATCAGGCTTTGGTAGCCACCACTTGGGGGGACACGTGTATATGAATTGTCACGACGACGAGGCCATATTTGTACACTGGAAATGGTATCGAGAAGAAAGATGTGCTGCTGTATGAAAAATGTGGTTTTTAAAGGGGATAGGGATTGCCAAACAAAAATGTGCGTGTGTGTGTGTTTGGTGGGGGATGGGGCAGGGTTATCTGTAAAGTGTACCTTGGATAAGTTATGGCCAGGATAAGGTTTGTAGTCATGAGGCATCCCCAGCTGAAGTACACAGCGCAGGGGAGGCTTGTAGTAAAAGTTGTGTATGAAATAGGACACGTCGACAGTAGTCGATTTGCACAGAGGCTTGTGGTTGCCGTCTATCAATGGGGGTTGTTCTCCACTGTCATTAAGTTGATTGTATGCGTAGATGGATCATTCTACAAGGCCGACTCGGCCTGTTGCCAGACTTAGGAAATATGTGAATGTCGGCTGCTCTACTGAAGTATTTGGTGCCATTATAGTTTACTAAGAAAGGTCTGGTAATGTCAGTATTTAAGGGGGGGGCAACCTCCACAAATAAATGGATAGAGTCTGTATTAATTTTATTATTATTATTATTATTATTATTATTATTATTATTATTATTATTATTATTATTACAGCTGACACAACTGTTACAGTCTCTCCCTTGAATTCTCTAAGCAGTAATGCTAAATGCTGGATTAGATCAATTGAATGTCATTCAGACTGTGAGCATCCTGGAAGGCAGCTGCATGTCTGTGTGTAGTGCACGTGAAGGACGGTGTTCTGTCTATAAAAAGACTAGTAGTCCTTAAAGATGGCCGTGTCTTTTGTTTTCCTGTCCTTATGTTTGTAGTTTCCTGTCGGGTCATCGGGGAGGTTCTCTACAGGAGATGGTTAGGTGACAAACCTGGTTTATTTAACTTGGAGGTAGTAGTGAATCTGATAGAGGAGTAGCCCGTTGGTATTTCTTTAGTTAAAAGAGTGAAGCCCTGGCCTGTTTCACCTTCATGTGTAGTACAAAACCAAGGCGTTGTTGAACTGCATGCTCACAGATGTGCTCTGACTGATAATGTGCCTGCAGCATCACAGCTCTACAGTCTTGCAGTAAACGTAACATTTTAGGCCATTAACAACTTTTGTTGCTTGTGTTTCAGTTTGCCTTATTTTGTTTTTTTTATGCTTTTTCCAGACCATCTGAACTTTTACCTCATGTAAAAAGTATGTAGCACTGAACTACTTCTTGAACGATTCCTTGCCAACCCTCTTCTTTTTCTTTCTTTTAACTGTACCTTTATATCCAATCTATTTAAAGTGAAAATGAACTGAAGGGAAAAAGTCAGGCCTGATAACCTGCTGGGAAAAAACTGACAAGTACTACTGTTTGTTGAGGATGACAGTGTGTTCATTGTGTAGGTCAGCATTTCTTCTGTCACTTTTATTTTTCACCAGAGTCTTTATTGACTTAATAAAGAATGTGAATGAAATAACTTGTGACCATAGTCCGAATGAATGAATGAATGCTTACAGAGGCACTTTGCCTCTCTCTCTCTATCTCTCTCTCTCTTTCTCATTCTTTGTTTAAACATGTCTTTGCAATTAGTTGGATTGATTATTGTCTTTTTTTTTTTTTTTTTTTTCAAAATTATGCTGAGGAATTTACTCTTTTACCGGAAAGCCACCGGAACATTTGCTGTGCTACGCTGTTTAGCACCTTTTTACCCAAAGGGCCTCCACTGCCAGTGGGCCACTCAGTGGATTAACTCGGACTGCGATCGATTACGTGGCGTCAGTCTCACAAGAAGCCGAGTAGCTGCCGCCGTAAAGAGAGGTTCGTTGTGACTAAAAATAGAGTGCGACGTGTTCACTATGGCTGCAGTGTTCTCCTTTAGCCACTGGGTGGCAGTAAAGCCACATGGTACTGCTCAATTCAGGTCGACAGATTTCATCAACCTGTTTTTGGGACACCCAGTGATGCTACTGAAAGTCCAGGCTCAACAGTGTGGGGAACCATTTGCAAAATTTGCAAAATGTTACCGAACTGTTCCTGATGAAGGGAGATGTCATAAATCAGCAACTCATCTTCTTACAGGGTCTTAATGGTGATGTTACAGGGTGAAATGATCTTCAAAGCCATGAAACTTTGTATTGCGAGAGCCTGTTTTGTGTTCACAAACTATCTGCTGACACTGGTGACAGCGAAGAATACAAATGGCTTTTGAACGAGGCTGGCAGTAATGTGATCGGGTTAACTGTAAGTGGGGTGCTGAGGAAGAGGGATAGTTCACAGTTGAGGATCAGTCACCTTCTTGTTGGCAGTTTGTAGACAGTTAGGTTAACAGATAGGCAAATACCTGTTTGACTAATGAAACTTCTGTTTAAACAAATATATCAGGAAAAAAGTTACTTAAGGAATTAAAAGAGTGCTCCTACAGGGCCTCCGAATGGGCGCCCCCGAACATGAATAGATGCTCTCCTGGTTGTCAGGGGTCATACCTGAATTTTAAGCCTGGGTGCGTGGCTGCTGCAGACAGTGGTGTGTAAAACAACACCGGCTTGCACCAACATCCAATAGACTTCACCCTCACAGCCCTTGCGCTCAGATTAAGGGTTCAGCAGGCTAAAAGGTCCTGCCCCGTAAATGTTACATTGTTGTGAGATGGTGATATGGAAATATATTGAAATTTGCAACTGACAGAAACCTAAGAAGACAGTGTAGGCAGTCAGGCAGGCAGGTAGGCAAGCTGTCAGGCCAGGCACACACACACACACACACACACACACACACACACACACACACACACACTGAAGGTCTGATGTTAATGAGGTTTTTCATCTAACAAGATGGTGAGTGGGCCTGCAGAGCTGCTGCTTTGTTCAGAAAGGTGCAGGTCGAGAGAGAGGCAGAGAGGGAGCCTGTCTTTGGATGGCATCCCAACATGCCTTGAAGCACTGCGCTGACTGCACAGTTTTTTTAGTGGTAGGAGTACATTTTACATTTTTCTTCATCTCACAATTTACTGTTTTTTGTTGTTACTCCCTTACACACAGATTGTGCCCTTTTTTTTTACAGGGGATTCCCCTTGCAGAAAACCATTGTTTTTGGAAGCAAACAATCATTCGAGCCAACTAGATTTACATCGAAACAAGTCCTAAATGAGACCCTGAACAAAAAAGTATGTCAAGTGCTCCTGCAGCCCGTTAAGCTTGAGCATTACCGGGGTCGTTATGGTGGGCGCGTGTCGCGGAGCGCTATTCTACTCTACTCTACTCTACTCTACCTCGACCGAGTGTGTGTTGTGTGCAGGTGCTTCACACCTCTTGAGCTGTGGTGTCTTCACCGTGCAGATGGGTAATTATCCTTCCGCCCACGGTTGTTGGATTCCGCTTAATCGTTCGGCCTCACCTTGCCTGACCGCGCTGCTGCCAGTCGGGGGGATGGGTTGGGTGGGGGGGCTGAGATGGAGCATGACCACGCACTCGCTCGTCTGGGCCTTTGTCAAGAAGAAGGTTTGTTTTTTTCTTTTCTTTCCTTCACATCCTACCACCCAAACAGCAGGCACCTTCTGAGGATGCATGTACATCTCGGAGGTACATCTCGGATGTACATTTGCCCAGGGGCCAATGTCATCTTATCATCATCATATATGTATGATATCATATAATCTTCCTCTAACCCCCCTCCACCCCCCTCATCAACTCAACACCCCCACCACCGCTACCTTCCATCACCCCATCCTTCTGTTCGCCGGAGGGTTCTGGCAGGGAGGTGTTAAATGTTTCACGCCTCCGTGCTGATGAAACATCCGCACTTTCTCAGGTGACATGCGGCCTGACTGAATCATTCATGAGGAGACGAGGGGACTTTAAGGTGGTCCGAGGAAAAGACAAGGCCTTTCAAGGAGAGCCTCAGGTCTGTCTCTCTCTGACTGTGGGGTGAAAGGGACAGAAGGCAGCGAGACAGACAGAGACAGAGAGAGAGTGTGTGTGTGTGTGTGTGAGTGAGTGAGTGTGTGTGTGTGTGTGTGTGTGTGTGTGTGTGTGTGTGTGTGTGTGTGTGTGTATGAGAGAGAGAGAGAGTGTGTGTGTGTTTGTGTGTGTGTGTGTGTGTGTGTGTGTGTGTGTTGAGAGAGAGAGAGAGAGAGAGAGAGAGAGAAAGAGAGAGAGAGAGTGGGAGCTGCAAACCTCCAGAGTTGCAACCACCCCTCCCCATTCTTCCACTCCTCCCCCCTGTTCTCCTCCTCTTCTTCTTCCGTGGAGCTTAGTTGAGTGGAATCCGACAGAAGCGGAAGAAAAAAAGTGAAAATTGGAAATGTAATTCACAGTAAGATGTCTGCAGAGTAATGCTTTAATTTCAGCTGGAGTTTGTGTGCGCGTGTGTGTGCGCGTGTGTGTGTGTGTTTGAGTGAGTGTGCGTGCACATGTGCGTGCGTGTGTGTGGTAATTGAATGGTCAGTGGGGCAAGTCCTAAGGTACATGGGGACCGGGGGGTGTGGGGGCTGCAGGGCGGGAGCAGTGCTGCAGTGAGCCAGTAGTGCCTCAGGACTCTCCTCCTGTCTTCCTCTATTGCTGTTTCTTGGTCTGTCTGTCTGTCTCTGTCTGTCTGTCTGTCTCTCACTCTCTGTCTTTCTGTCTCTCTATCTCTCTATCTGTATCTGTCTATCTCTCATAGGGTCTATTCTTTCCTTTTTACTCTGTTTTTCCATCTGTCTCTTTTGTAACCTCTGTCTCTCGGTTTTAATACCTTTGTAAGATATTTCTTCTGGTCTCCCTACACGTTATCTCAATCCCTTCTTTTCTCTTTCCCATCTGTCCACTCTGTCTCACTCTTGCCAAGCTCTCTCTCTCTCTCTCTTTCTTTTTTTCTCCCCCCCAAAGCTGGGTAGCTGCAAAGCTGTGTAGACCACACGTTTCCTACTGATGAATCCATCTTTCAGTTCCACTCTCACTGCTTTATTTAGGTTACATATTCATTCATCCACAATTCTACATGGTTTATTATAATATTCATTTTTGTACTGATGTTGGCCAATGATTGTGGCAAGTGCTTTGGTTTGTAATGCTGCTGTACAACTGCTGCTGGGTTTTTTCCCTTAATGCCCTGTTGCTACCGTTCTGCACAATTCCCTCAAGATCTGAGTAAGCAAATAAGCTCTTCATCGCTAAATCAATATTGTAGAAATAAACAATGTAGGCACAGTCTTTCCCCTCCGCTTTTTTTTCTCTTCTTCTTCTTCTACCTTCCGTCTGCACCTTAAAATAGACCTCCACAGTGAGAGCTGCCGGCGCCATCGGTGCTAGCTGGAAGCCGGGGGGGTCTGCTGGGTTGAAATCACATGAAACCTCCCTGGGTAGGCTACTGGGGAGCCATGGAATGTACCAGCATAGCCTATAGGTAAGCAAGCTGCTTTTGACTTCACAGACCCCCCACCCCACCACCACCACCACCCCACACCCCCCCCCTAGGCTTCAAATAACTGGACACAATTGTCTGAAGGGTTAATCTTCTTATGTCATCATGTGTATGGGGCATTTCGTGATGCATGCAATCTTCTGTCCGTGTTTTGGATTAAGTACATGGGATATAGCATGTGTAATTTATCTTAGCTGCTTAGCATTACTGTGTCGGGTGGTGGTGGTGTTTGTGACATAGCTACTGAGACAGGACCACGACCCTTTGCTGAGGCTTGCCTGGGTGACCTTAAACAAAGTGAATTTGTGGCTTTCGCCGAGGAGAAAGGAGAGAAAGAGAGGAGGGGAAAGGGAGAGAGGAGGAGAGCTTTCCCTGTGCTGTCTCTTGACAGAATCCTGCATCATTTTGCCACCACCAGTGTTTGGTCATGAATATTCATCCCTTCTCTGGTCTCCACTAAAAGCCTTGTCCTGTCCTGTCACGGCTCTACTGTGGGGGATCCTGTGATCCCGTGAGGCCGAGAGGGGTTTCTCCATTCTCTTTCTATCTTTCTCTTTTTCTCACCTTCTCCCTCTCTTTCTCTCTCTTACCCACACACTCTCTTTCTCTCTCACTCGCAGTCTCTGTCTTTTTCTCACTCTCTATTTTTCTTTGCCTCTCTTTCTCTCTCATCTGCACTCTATCTCTTTTTTTCTTTTCTTTTGTCTTTCTCTCTCTCGCTCCTTTGCCTATACTCTCTCTTTTTGTCTCTCTCTCTCTTCCACTCCCTCGGTCTTCCTCCCTTTCTCTCTCTCACCGGCACTGTCCATCTCTCTCTCTCTCCCTCTCTCTCACTGTGTGTGTGTGTGTGTATGTGTGTGTGTGTGCGCGCGCTTGTGTGGTGAATCAATGTTTCATCAGCAGTCTTTTAAGGCACATTCTGACACATTGCCGTGACTGGGTTAGATGTCATAGGATGTGTGCTGTGCTATGGTGAACAGGGACCATCCATCCCTCAGGTCACCAAGTCTGCACAGACAGACACTCAAGGCCTCCAGTCTGTAAGTGAACTTGGCTGAGTTCAGATATCAGAGTGAGGGAAAGTCAGTCTGCATAGGAGACAGTGTTTCTCTGTGGTCCTGATGCTGTATCAGGCCATTTTCAGTGCTGTATCAGTAGAGTACCATTGCTCTCAAAAATACTGTTGCTTCCAACCGCATGCACTTGTTATTTATCATTTTAATTTCCTGTTGAATTTCATTATTCATTTGTTCAGCTGTTTATAACTGTCTAGTATCTTTACCCATTCTTTTGTGTTATGTTGATGTGTTATGCCGCCCAACGCACACACACAGACACACGCACACAGACACACACACACAGACACACGCACACAGACACACAGACACACACACACACAGACACACACACACACACACACACACACCCTGCCCTTACTAAATGTTCAGTGCCTCTGACAATTTGTATGCAAGCATGTCCTGTAGCTGTGAAGGCCAGTAGCCTTCATCATTGTTGACATCCAACACAAACACACAGACAGACACACACACCCACACAGATCCCCCCCTCCCCCACACACACACACATACACACACAAACACCCAGTTATGCATACAAACACAAACCCATTTATTTGTAAATGTCGACACACACACACACATACACACACACACACACACACACACACACACACACACACACACACACACACACACTCGTAGGCACACACTTAAAACCCCTCTAACTTTCAAAGCCCACTCTCTCCCTCCAGCAGCATTCGTACTTGCCTTCATGTGCCTCGATCAGACTCTTACATAACACACACACACACACTCTCACACATACACTCACAGAGAGAGAGAGAAAGAGAGAGAGAGAGAGGTAAGGGGGGAGGGGGGTGAGAGAAAGTTTCCTTCTCAATCAGTTTTCCCTTTACCAGGCTGTTTGAGCATTAGGCCTTCCCTGGGGAAGTCAAAGAGCTCCATAGGATGGGCATACGGCTTCCAGGCCAGGGAGAGAGGGAGGGAGGGATGGAGAGGGAGAGAGAGGGAGGGAGAGAGAGAGAGAGAGAGAGAGAGAGGTAAAGAGAAAGAGAAAGAGAAAGAGAGAGAGAACGAGTGCACTCTTAAAGACCACTATATACCCCCCCATTATATAGATGCATGGAATGCTTGGAACAGACAAGAGATGGTGGAAAGGCCATCATGAGACACCAGACACAAGACAAAGAGAAAGTGAGAGAGAGTGGGGGAAAGAGAAAGAGGGGGAAAAGAGAGAGAGGAGACGTTCCCGCTTTGTGAGTGTGCTGTGAGGCGAGAAAGGGCTCCAGAGATGGCTGGTATTGTCGGCTGGCTGTCGAGCTGATGGAGCTGCTGGGTGAATGGGAGAGAGAGGGAGGGAGGGAGCGGTAAGCAGCTGCAAATGGAGCCCATACCCCCCCCCCCACACACACACACACCCACCCCCCCCCATGAAACAGCACAGAGAGTCTCTTGGCCGTGGCCATGGAGCAAGAGTGGGTGTTCCAGTATGCAAGAAGCCCACACGTGTCCTAAAGGTCGATGGTAAAACAGTGTAGTAGCCAGTGGTGAATAGCCATGGTTGTTATAAACAACACACAAAGAGTGCCAGCTGAATGTGGCCTGGTCTGGAATGTGGCACATGACTTTGCTGGGGGGTTGGGTTGGGAAAGGTGTTTTGCATGGAGGTGGCCAGAGGGTGGGGTGTTATTTCCTTTAAAATGTTTAATTTGAGACAGAATGTGTCAAACTTACGATGTGTTTGGCCTGGTCCACACATGACACCACAGGGGTATACGAGGGTGTGTGTGGGTGTGTGTGTGTGTGTGGGTGTGGGTGTGTGTGGAAGAGGTGGTTTGGGGGGGGGGGGGGGGTGATGGGGAGTGAGGCCTGCCATTATTTCCTTCAAATATTAAAATGGAAAGTCTGCAACCGGAGAGGAAACCTTTCTCTCTCTCTCTCGCTTCTGTTCCATCCCGTCCATCGCCGTCCATTCTGTTCCATTTCGTTCTGCTCCACTCTCCTCCAATGCACGTCCTGTTCTGGTCTGGTCTACTCCAGTGACCCGCCCGGCCCAGCCCGGCGCCGTGTTCTGACCCCCTTAATTGTGTGCGGCACAGCAAGCCGACTGGCTCCCCGTCCTGGGCACGCACTCCATTATTGACGAGGCTGAGTCACGTTGCAGTCCACCAACCCCACCCCACCCCACCCCATCCTACTCCACCCCATCCTACTCCACCCCACCCCATCCCACCCCATTCCATCCCATCACACCACCCCCCCCCCATTCTAGTAAAAAAAAAAACTGCTGGCACGGTTATCGTTTGAGAGGGGCGGGATCCAGTGTCTCATTAGCAAACAGGCTTCTTCGATTATTAAAACCCTCCCACCCAATCCTAACGCACCCAAGATATCAGTCAGTCAGCCAGTCATTTGTTAATGGTAAACTCTGCAGGCCATTATGTTGGCAGGAGCTTGGTAAAGGGGGGAAGGGGGGGGGGGAGAGGAAGAAAAAGAGGAAGAGGAGGGAGAGACAGCAGGACCTGACGGGCGCGCTGGAGTGGAGAAACAGTAGACGGTCTGGCGGTGGCAAGTTACAGTCTGGCCTCTCAGGTGTTCCAGGCCTCTATTAGTCTCTCTGATGAGGCCACCTCCATCCGTACCCCACACTCCCAGAGAGAGAGAGAGAGGGAGAGAGAGGGAGAGAGGGAGGGAGAGGGAGGAAAGGGAGGAGAGAGAGAGAGAGAGAGAGAGAGAGGGGGGGGAGAGGGAGGGAGAGAGAGAGAGAGGGAGGAAAGGGAGGAGAGGCAGGAGAGGGAGGAGAGAGAGGAGAGAGGGAGATAGAGAGACATACACACACACACACACACACACACACCACACACACACATACACATACAGTACATACATACATACATACATACATACATACATACATACATACATACATACATACATACATACATACATACATACATATTTCTATGTGTATGTGTACATTTGCAGGTGTTTTTATGTATACAACTGACATTTGGAAATAATGTTATTGGAACGTTCATGCCAATTGAGCTTTCCTGAACTGAACTGAACTGAGTTTAACTGAACTGAACTGAACTGAGAAAGACAAAAAAAAGTGAGAGACCGAAAAATTCACTCTTTTATTCATGTGTCCTTGTGTAGTGTGTCTTTTTCTGGAGAGGGTGTTATGCAGAGTGGTCCCGAGAGAGAAACTGGAGGAGGATATTAGAAAAAGTAGGAAAAGTAGGAAAGGAGAAAAGGAGAGAAAGGATGAGAACAGTGGCCCCTCTGGGTTGTCTCGGTATGAGTTTTTGAAAATTATTACGGCTTCAGAAATGAACCTCCCATATATTTATATCTTCATCTGTCTAATAGGTTGACCATAAAAGGCTTGAGTCAATACGTGAAAAACTATAAAGATGCATGACGTTCAATTCTAAACACTCAAGGTCAATTTTTACATGGTTATTTCTGTGTTTCTGTTGCACATGGTGTTTCACTACACCTATCATCAAGTAAAGGCAAATCATAAGATAAGATTAAAAGTTCAGTGAATCATCCCAATATATGATATACAAAGTCCTTGGTGATGGTGCATACTTGGTACATACAGGAGATGTGTGCCAAGCAACAGCACTGGTTATAAATTATTTATCTCTCAACATACTGTATATCTGGGCCCTACTTCCATATCCTGCCGGCTCGTTATACTGCCTAGCAAAGGCTTTGAGTAGATCCTGTTCTCCAGACTGCAGATGGCATCTGTGTGTGTGTGTGTGGGGGGGGTGTGTGTGTGTGTGTGTGTGTGTGTGTGTGTGTGTGTGTGTGTGTGTGTGTCGTGTGCGTGTGCGTATGCGTGTGCGGTGTGCGTGCGTGCGTGTGTGTGTGTGTGTGTGTGTGTATGTATGTATGTGCTCGCTGTACCCCACTCTAACACACGAACAGGTAGGGTCCTGTTCATTAATACGCTTCCCTCCAGCTCTCATTAGGCTGATGATTAGCCATCGTTAGACGGAGAGGTAATTAGTGGGAGGAGGACTAAATCTGTCGCCCAGCCTCTGACTCACTTGAGACGCTCGCTTGCTACGGCACTGCAGTTGAGCAATTGATCTTTTTTTCTCCCTTCTCTTATGTCTCTCGTTCTCTGTCTCATCTCTGCCATCTTCACAGACTCCTTTTTCTGACTGTGTTTTCTGACTTGCTTTTTTGACCAAATGTTGTTGTTTTTTTTTAGTGGTACATGGTTTTCCTTAGTTTAGAAATTTCTTCACAAACTTTTGCTTTCTGAAGCGGTAGCCTGTGCATGTCTACGTCAGTCAGGCTTGTGCTGGTGGGTTTATCAGTGTGGAGAGTATGAGTCGGGTAAGAAATGTCCTGAACCTGTTAAAGATGGGTCAGGAGATGTTGACACACACACACACACACACACACACACACACACACACACACACACACACACTGCAACAAGCAACAGAGAGGTGGGAAGTGTTGATCTGTAGAATAAAAATAGGTGCTTCTGTATGTGCGTAATACCGGTATGTATGTTTGGGGGCGGACATGACTGTTGACCTGCTTTAGAAATTGGTGCATCATCTTCTGTCTTGCCTGGTGTGTGTGTGTGTGTGTGTGTGTGTGTGTATATGTATATATGTGTGTGTGTGTGCGTGCATGTGTGCTTGTGTATGTGTAACTGTACAGCCTGGTTGCTTACACATTTCCTGAGCTGAGTCACTAGTGGGAGAGCAGTTACACTCAGAGATGCCACTCAGAGCCTGGGCGGGGCCATTCTCCTCCTCTCCTTTCCTCCTCCTCTCCTGCTCTCCTCTTGCTCTCTCTCGTACTCAGCCACTCAGTTAAACTCACATAAAGCTCTGCTCCACTTTAAGAACCAGTGTCTCGCAATGTTCACACAAAAAGCCCTTCTCTACCATAAGAGCCAATGTATCATAATGTTCTATTGGCCTCAATGTGATTTTATTATTCTTTGTGGCACTACACTGCTTCCTTAGTTTAATAGTCTGCTGCACCACTAGCCAAGTTTCTCTTGGGTCCATCTTTATCTCAATGTACCAAAACACACATGCATTGCAAAGTATTGTAGTGCATTACAGTGCAGCATTGAAAACCCACAGTTACCACTTAACTAGAGAGTACGGCTGTATTCCTTTATG
>CM059282.1:23194906-23197406 GCA_030347295.1 Setipinna tenuifilis
TGTGTGTGTGTGTGTGAGTGTGCATATGTGTTTGTGTGTAGGCGTATGTCAGTGTATGTGTGTTTGTGCGCCTGTTTGTGCCTGTGTGTGTGTGCACGTGTATGTTTTTGTGATTTTGTGTGTGTGTGTGTGTGTGTGTGTTGTGTGTGTGTGTGTGTGTGTGTGAGGTTTTCTCATGGTATGGCAGATTAAGGCATCAAAGCAGCAGGCAGTGCATGGGAGAGACGTAGGCCCCCAGAGCTCAGTCCCATGGGGCTCCATTCTCCATCCCTCCATCCCTCATCCCTCCATCGAGCCTGAAACACAATAGCAGTGTGAGTGACTTCAAAAACATCCCATCACCTCTATGATACATGCCATTTGTGGGATGAAAAGACTGTGTTGTCATGGGGGATTCTGCAGTAGAGTGTAGGCATTTGAAACACTGACAAAACAGAGGGACGTATACAGGCATCATATGGCCAGGGTCATGGAAGTGATGGGGGGTGGGGGGGGTGGTACTGACTACCCAGGGTCCCAATGGTAGTAGGGGCCCTAGCGAGCCAGATGCATGAAAAATATAGAAAAGAAGGGGGGCCTTCTGTGTAGTCTTGTGCAACTTTAAGTGCTCCAGGCTTGCACATAGACACAACTGTTCTTGTGTGCTGTGAAGTTCAACCAGTGAACTACACAGCGTTCAAAATGGCAATGTCTAGTAACAATACGTATTGATGAAAAATGTCTACATTTCTTCTCCCAAAGGTACACTTCCTAGATGCACAAGTATCGTGTGTTTTCTCAAAACCTTGAAGTTCTGTCATTTGTTCTGTCACTTAGTATACTACAAACATAAGGTAGCAAATGAATATGCAAAACATCTTTGCAGAGCATGTGCCTGCAACCAACACTGCAAAAAAAGTCTCCCTGGCATCTGCAGTCATCTCCACATGAAGGTGGTAAAAAAAGAGTGTGGTGACGGAAGAGAGGTGGCAAAGAGAGCTCCTCTCTAAGTGGGCACCATGCCTGCAGGAGTCCTCATCGCTGCCAAAGCGGGCGCTGTGCCCAGGAGATGTCAGGGGTTCCTGAGGTCGCGGACACCCGCTGTACTGCAGATTGATGGTCGGACTGAATACTTGAAAACTACAACTCACCGTTTCCAGTAACGCTGTGGGTGATCGTGATGTGCCACAACCACCAACCTTCTGAAGGAACCACACACACAGACACAGACACACACACATACACACACACACACACACACACACACACACACACACACACACATATGGTTCACCTCCAGAGAGGATTGTCTAAGTCCCTTGTCACCATTCAGGGGGAAATATTACTGTCTCTCGTGAAGACAATCAGAATACACTTAGGGTAGAGCTTAGCAAACTCGACAACAAGACTATTTTACAAATGTTTTCATTTTTACACTGTCTTATCCACATATTTACAGTGTATTTCCATTAACAGTAACAATTGAGATGTTCTTCTAAATGATGCTGTGTGCATGAGAGCCAAAAAGAGCCTCACAGAAACGTGTTGAAAAAGCTAACTTCCTTTAAAAAAAAAACCATCAACTTGCTCATTCTTAGTGTCGGTTTCAATGACATCTGTTATTCTACAGATCAGGAGTGTCCCAGCACCCCTTGAGTAGATGCCAAATCTGGTTGGCAATGGCTAATGAAAAGCCTACAAAGCTTATGGAAGGAGAGAGCCTGAGCTTAGGTCACCTGCCAGCAGACTACTCCCCTTTGCCAGTGGAGCTCCCCAACCTCACACACACACACACACACACACACACACACACACACACTGGATTAGGAGGCCCTGCAAGGGTGGAGAGGATTCCCCATGGGGTCCATTCTCTTCTGCTTCCATCATTTTTTCGAGAGCTGACGGGTCTGTTTGAAGTGCAGCCTCAACATAAAAGACAGCAGCCATTAGTCACATGGTGGTCAGGGCTTAATCTGTATCATGATAGCTGTCGTTACCGGTAGCATTAGCATCATTTAGCCACAGGGGCAGCCTAAAAAAAAGGTGTCGATTGTAATGTCAGTCGAGCTTTGGGCACCATCAACACAGCTCAAGAAAAATTGTAACACATTACCCCCCACTTCCCCCCTTTCTCCAGAGCTAACTAAAAGTGAGATATCACACTTCACAAAAGCCTGCTTTCCGAAGTTAATGTGAGAGCCTAGTGCTGGATTTACGAGTGTAATCTACTTAGCTCATCTAGCCCAAAACCCATCCCTATCCCCCCTATTCCTAAGGTCATCTGTAACTCATCAGGGTAATTGCCATGTAGTGAGATGTTGCCTCCTTTAGAGAGTGGCTATTGCCCATTTTTGGTCATGCACACGAGCAAATGAAAATCGGTTGTGCACTGGTTGGACTCCTTTGCTAGGGGAGAAAAGTTATAACTGCTAAATTTAGCTGCAGTGTATCCAAGAGACAAGGAAACATGCTGAGGACTACATGCCTTAGACAGGCAGGGGTAGAAATAAAAAGAGGGAGA
>CM059282.1:23202406-23217406 GCA_030347295.1 Setipinna tenuifilis
CTGGCCAGGCAGCCCTAGCGGTGTGAGTTATGGTTCGATGGCCACTTGAGCCGAGATTTATGGGTGATTTCCAAGGCCTCCCCACGACACAGGCCCTGATGAGAATGAGCAATCAATAAGATAATGGCGGCCAAAACAGTGGACAGGCCTAATTTATTTCATCGGCTGAGCACCGTAAGTCGTGCCAGGGATTTCTGAAACGTGGCATTGATGTCGCTGACCTTCACTGCTACTGAGGTGCTACCGCTATACTGTATAACAAAATCCTTCCCCTTGGAAGGGGAAAAAAATAGTCTCATCATTGCATGTCCTTCAGGTGTAAGCACATTCAGTAAAGACAATAAGGGCTAGATTATTAAGATGCAGCAACAGTTAAGGTTGCCGTGACGATGCCTTCTAATTTGACTGACAAGTGTGTGGAATGTTGTGGAATGTGAATGTTGCCCAGTACAGGAGCTCATGCATAATATAGCATGAGTAATGTCAGAGGTGATAAGGCACTCCACAGTAGAGCACCGTGGCAGGTAGGTGGCCCATGGCAGGCCACAGTAAGGATGACAGTGTTGGGCCGACGGTGTTTCCAAGCATGGTGGGTCCAATTTATGTAATGCGGGTAGCAAGGGTCAAGGTCTACTGCAGTTTTACTGATAACATTTACATCAGTACAACAAATGAGTAAAAAAACAGTTCACAAATTTGTGTAGGGTATTTCAACAATACTATAATACATTAAACAAACAACCCTAAAAAATGTACTAAAAATGTATTTGTGTATGTAAGTGTTTGTGGGGGGTGGAGGGTGTTTAAAGGTGTGTTTTCATTACAGTTTTATTCAATTGCTTACACACAAAATCTTTATATAGCATACAATTTCTAATGCCTCTCACTCAAACATCACAACTCCACATCAAATCAGCAAAACCTTACACAAATTCTCCTTGACAGTTTTCAGTTTACTATTCACGTTTTGTAAATCAATACATACAATTCTCTACCTAACACACAGAAATCTAGGAGCTAACTTGATTTCCTATTTCAACAACCAATGAAAATGCCACACTTATTCATCAGTGCTTCAGACTCGTATGTGCAAACAATAACTACTTTACTGAACACCCATTTATCTGTCTCCATATTTAACCCAATCAAAGAATTCTTGTCAACATGGCACTGGAAAGTATATGATCATCGCTCCTATGCCCACTTTCCACTTCTTCAGGCAATAGAGAAAGCATGTGGTGACATTGTTGCTGCCTGTATCCAAGGTTGGATATGCCACACAAACAACTAAGAAAACAGCTTCTTACATGTATGCTTTCCTAGAAAGAAACAACATAGAGCTCGTCCAGTAGAGCACAATCGGCAAAAAAAATAGCATTAGTGTCAAACAACTATGACCACAAAACCACCTTAATGACTTAGGAGCTAGTCAGTAATCTGGATTTAGAGGCTTTACCCTGGCAGAGGTTGTCTGCATGTCTGACCGGCAGTGAGGGGTGTGTGTGTGTGTGTGTGTGTGTGTGTGTGTGTGTGTGTGTGTGTGTGTCTGTGTAAGTGTGTATGTGTCTCTGTCTGTGTGTGTCTGTGTGTGTGCCATCCATGAGTGTGTATATGTGTGCGTGTGTGTGTGTAAGTGTGTTAGTGTGTATGTGTGCGTGTGTGTGAGATAAAGGTCCTCGGACTGCACCTGTTGTCTTGTAGGATCACTGGAATATAAACGGATATACAGTACAAACCGAAAGCCCCATTTACCATGGCATAGCATCCAGTGGTCTTTCTTTCTCCTTTTTTTCTCTCATTCTCTATCTGTCTTTCTTTCTTTCTTTCCCTCATTTTCTGTCTCATGTTCTGTCTTGCGTTCTTCTCTGTTTTTATTTATTGATTTATTTGTTTGTTTACATGCACAGTACAAACCGAAAGCCCCATTTACGATGCCATAGCATCATCCAGTGGTCTTTCTTTCTTCATTTTCCTCTCTTTCTTTCTTTTTTCCTTCTTTCTTTCCCTCATTTTCTGTGTCATGTCCTGTCTTGCGTCCTTTCTCTCTTTTTATTTATTGATTTATTTGTTTGTTTGCTGTTTGTGTGTACTTTTCTCAAGCCATGTCTTCCTTCCCTTCTTCCCTGATGTGATGTCTTTCCTCTCTACATTGTCCCCATTGTTTTCCAGAAAAGAGTGCCAACAGAAGTATTTTTTCTCTGTGAATCCAACCATCCAGCCCCTTTCCACAAGCTCTTGGCTCTGCCATCTCCATCCATGCTGTACCGGTCGATATTCGCCCATGAATGGAGGCCTCGTCTCCCCTTCCCTCCGCCTGATGCTGCACTTAACGGGGATGGAGCAGGTCCAGTCTCCCCACAGGCTTCCTGTGGAGTGTTGGATCAGCTGAAGGAGATAAAAAGATAAAAGCGGAGGGGGAGGGGGAGGTGAGGAGACATGGGGTTTCGTTCATAAATGATGAGGAGAGGTGGGGTGTGTGTGTGTGTTTGTGTGTGTGTGGTGTGTGTGTGTGTGTGTGTGTGTGTGTGTGTGTGTGTGGGTATGTGCATTCCTAAATTAATGGAAAGAGTGAACAGTGTGTGTGTCTGTGTGTGGTTTTGGCA
Source organism: Setipinna tenuifilis (assembly GCA_030347295.1). Classification (NCBI taxonomy): domain Eukaryota; kingdom Metazoa; phylum Chordata; class Actinopteri; order Clupeiformes; family Engraulidae; genus Setipinna; species Setipinna tenuifilis. Next base: position 23,205,010 of record CM059282.1, read on the forward strand.
CACACAACACACACACACACACACACACACACACACACACGCGCACACAAATATATCAAAACCATCACAACCAATCAGTCCACACCTCTAAGGGCTCCAACTGTTGTCTTTAGTCTGTCATTGCTGTTCTGTGTACTCCTCTCCTCCTCCTCTCCTCCCCTCCTCCCACTCCACTCCTCCCTCCCCTTCTCTCCTCTCCTCTCTTCTCTTCTCCTCTCTCTCGTCCGCTCCCTGGGGCGAGATCAGACTGAGAGCCGGGCGACTCATCTTACCTGAGTCCTGCAGTCATCCTCTTAGTGGGTTTCAGGCAGAGCCAAGGTGTCTGGACTGAGTTGTGGCAGCGTGCAGGATCCCCTGCGAGGTCCAAAACACAGCCAGGACATCAGGATAATGGCAACAGGATTAATAGTATTGAGCTGTCAGGATCTTGGTTTCATGGAAATGCTAATCACATATACGTAGCTAAAGCTGGATCGAAACAGTGCTCATACTCTTGTGTGTGGTAGATACTGCAGTTCACTAAGTATCAAACAAAACCCTAAACTGAAAAATACCTGGTAACAAGGTGTTCAAAGGTAGCCTTATCCCAAAAAGTGAATGTCCACCTCATCAGCCAATCGAAAAAGAGAGTTCTATTGCTAAGGGAGGTAAGATTTTGATGATCCAAACTGTCCTTCACTATTTTTTGTGACCATGTGAAAAGCACAGGTACTCTAAACACTCTAAGCTTTCATCTTTACCACACAGCAAAAACAACTATCCTGAGGCAGGTCACACAGCCTGCAACAGCACACACACACTTTGATGCTCAGATACTATTTGCCCTCCAAAATATTTACACTCAAGCCATGTCTGTATAAAAAACCAGAAGTTCATGACCTCCTGGTACAGCGTCCACTAACAGCACAAGCATGACTGACCATGCTGAAGTAGCTGCATCTTTCTTCTCTGACGTGACACGGACGGTCCGGACGCATTGCAATACGTGACGCAGGCTCCGTCATCCGTTGTCGAAAAACAAACAGGCCGTGGCCATGTAACCATGTGACACATCCCCTGCACACACACACACACACACCCCACCCCCCCTCCAAGACCCCAACCTGCTGATGCAGGACTCCCGGGGGCAACGGTGTGACGGGACATCCTGTCACCGCGACAAATATCCGTTCCGACATCCTATAGTTCAATGTGCTGACACCTGAGAGTTGCCCGACGCTGTTACCCATGATGCACCGGGACGCAAGGGGCGGTGAAGGTCTGTCAAGCCGGAGCTGGACACAGGCGGGCTGACAGTGAGGGCGAAAGAGAGAGAGAGAGAGGGGCCAAAAAACATGATGATGTGTGCAGAGTGTGTACATCCCTGTTGCCCCCGGAGAATATGGTTGACTGATTAATCTGTTTACGTGTCAACAACTGAGTGATAGATCAGCTTTGATTATGCATTAGAGACACCTTAGCTTAAATGTGACAAGGATTCTCTGGCTTGATACTGAACACCGCACATCTGTCCAAGAGGAGACTTGATTCAGTATTGAAGCAACACTAAGTAGTTTTTTCAACCTTAAAATAATGTTTCCAAAATCGTTTCAGTGGATCATCAAATTGTACTGTAACAGGGTGAAAGACACTTCTGAATTCACTTTGCCACCCTCTGTGGGCTATAACCACACTAAGTAGGTTTGGAGGAGCAAGCTGTTCTTCTACTACCAACCTGTAGGGCGAACGAAGATGAAATATCAAGAACACCTGTAACACTCTTCTTTCCTACTACATTCATAACATGCTACACATACTATGTATTTCTTGATAAAAGTTTCTTTGCAGTCAGCCTAGTTACCAAATACTTGCCTGTTAAATAAAATATGAATTATGAATTTGAATTTATCTTGCAATCTTTAATCTCTTACAGTAAGTGGAAAAGATACAGTTCAAAGAGACATGTCACCCTTTTTTCCAGTCCCCGTATATTTACATATTTACCTTTAACATTGATGAAAATTATAGTAAGTATAGTATAGCATTGTGTATTACAAAGGGAAGTATATATATATATACTTACTTTTCTGTATTTGCATTTATTTACTTTGTGTACTTGTCTCTTTGAACAGACCTTGGTACTAAGCATTTCATCTTGGATCACAGTTCCCTACTGTACTGTACTGATATAGCTATTTAGCACTCTTTCCTAAAATAAGTTTGTTTTGTTTTTGAGTAGCAGTGACATCATTGACATCACTCAGCAGTTAAAGCATGGCGCCACACTGTAGGTAGTTGAAGCAAAGTTAGAGCACCATTCCAGCACCTTCCACAGGAACGTTTTTCTTTGCTTGAGATTCACTACCTGCTTCTGCAGCCTTGCAGCCATGAAAGCATGCTGCTGTGTGAGCCCCAGCATGGTGCCTGGGCTTGGGTTTCAGGGCATGCTTTGGCTCTGGCAGGAGGGAAGAAGGGAGAGAGAGAAGAAGAAGGGAGAGAGAGAAGGAGGGAGAGGAGGGATGGAGGGAGGGATGGAGGGAAGATGCCTCCATCCCTTTATCCAGCAGCATGCTGGAGGGAAGGTGTGGCTGTCTAATTATGCCTTCACGGAACCTGTGAATAGAATCTGTGTTTCTTAGCACCCCTGCTCTCTTTCTCTCTTCTTTCTTCTCTCTCTCTCTCTCTCTCTCTCCCCTCTCTCTCTTTCTTTTTCTTCCCTCTCTTCTCCTCTCTCTCTCTCCCTCCCCTCTCTCTCTATCTTGCTCTCTCTCTCTCTTCTCTCTCTCTCCCTCTTTCTCTATTCCCCTTTCTATTTTTCTCTCTTTTGCTCTATCTTGCTCTCTCTTTTTCTCTTTCCCTCCTCTCTCTCTCTATTTCCCTTTCTCTCTAACTCACTCTCACTTTTTGTCAGTGTTCTCTACACTTCAGCCTCTTTCTCTCACTTGCTGTCCATTTCTCTTTTCTTTCACACCTTCACTTACATTTGTTGTTTTTTGTCTCTTTTAATTCTTTACTACTTAATTACTGGTTTTTTTTTCACTTGCATTTAATTCACTTTCTACCTTTGAATTTGAATCTCTCTCTCTCTCTCTCTCTCTCTCTCTCTCTCTCTCTCTCTCTCTCTCTCTCTGTCAGTTAAAAGCAGTTCTGCATTTAGACCCATAAGTATGGCATGGTAGCAGTATTCACATTGGTGTTGGTGGGGAGGGATGAACTCAGCCTGGGGGCAAACACATGCCTGGCATACAGACATACAGACACACACACACACACACACACACACACACACACACACACACACACACACACACACACACATACACACACACAAGCCACAAGCCCTCCGGCTCATGCAGGCTCACCCCCTTACCACCCACCAGTCGATCGGTGTCTCCTCTGTAATAAGTGTAAGTAGTCATAGGGTTTTTCAGAATCCTGTTTAAATAGATTCCCCCTTAACTTCCTGTCCAAGTGCAGCTTATGTCTGTGCCTTCACTAACACAGTAAGTGTGCACCTTCTATGCTTACACTCTGAACAAACATATAAAACGTGAATGTAGCTGTATACACTGTTTTGACGGTGACAGATAAAAAACTTGCACATAGTTTTCTAAAGGCGTGCTTCGCTTCTACCGAGTGCAAATGAACTGTGAGATTTGGCAAAGATCCTTTTTGTTTGTTTCTTTCCCACATTTGCTTGTTGGTCACACAGGAGATTCTTTTCGAGGATTCGAGATTTCACCACACAGGTGTCTAATTTTCTGTTGCTCATGACACTGAAGTGTGTTGCTAGGAAACATGGACCCGAACACGCACTTCCTCCACTGCCTTCTCACATATGGCAGGTACAGGAGGGCAGAATTGGAAAAAACTGCTGAAAATCTGTCCAGACCTCTTTTCTAATACTCTCTCCAAGCTGATTTAGTCATATTAGAATATTTTGCTCCACTTTCATCCTGTTGTTTCCCCTATGTCTGCCACCCCAGCCCCTCCTCCCTCTCTCTCTCTCTCTCTCTCTCTCTCTCTCTCTCTCTCTCTCTCTCTCTCTCACTGTGTGTGTGTGTATGTGTGTGTGTGTTTCTGTGTGTGTGTGTGTGTGTGTGTGTGTGTGGTGTGCGTGTGTGTGTTCATGTGAGTCCATTAGGAGCATTTGGGCTTTGTCGTTATTTAAAATGGAGTGCATTATTCTAGCGTGGCTTTTCAATCATCCCAGGCCCAGAATGGGTGGATTATGAGATTTGCAGACTCTTCTTTCTCCCCTGTTGTTGTTGTTGTTGTTGCAGGTGAACTGGGCCAGTGGTTTGGGGACGGGTCTACACAGGACTTAAAAAAACGACAACACAAAAAAAAACATCCTCCTGCCTTGGATGAACCCAGGGTCCTACCCACAATGCACTACAGGGCGGCACTCTGTTCTCTCTTATGGGAGCCCAGAAGTCCGGGAGTCGGGCACCGTCAGGACACCGTCAAGTCCCCCCCCCCTCTGCTCATCTCCCTCGCTTCCTCCCTTCTGTGTTTTACCCCCACCCCGCACCCCACCCCCTCGCCCTTGTCTTTCTCTCTCTTAGCGCAATGCATGATTAATGTGGGGGGGGGGGGGGTGGTTAGAGAGGGAGGAGGATGTTGATTCATGTCTGATGGGCTCCAAAAATCTTTTGCAGGACTCGTGGCGGTTAAGGGGAGATGCCCTAAAAGCACTCCATGTATTAGGCCTGAGTGCTTGAGCCGCTGTTTGTTTTCTCACTCAAAGTGCACTGTTTGATGTGCTGCAGTGAATGTACATATGCGGATATTTGCGTGTGTGTGTGTGTGTGCACGTGTGTGTGTGTATGTGTATAGGAAAGGTTGTGTGTGCGTGCGTGTGTGTTTGCGTGCACATGCTGCGTACGAAGGGTGTGTGTGTGTGTGTGTGTGTGTGTGTGTGTGTGTGTCCATTCACAGCTTCCAGCATCTGTATGATTCGGCATTTTAGGCTGTGCAGCCGAGCCAAATCATGCTGTGCTTTGGAAGCGCCAAACTCAACTTCCACAACAACCTCTGAAACTTTTTGGGGCAAGCAAAAAAAAATACAGGGAAAAAACATTTTTAAGCTGAAAATAAAAAAGGGGAAGTGCACCTATGGAGCATTTGGAGTGTCAAATCATTTGAGATCAATTAGAGACGACAAACTCAGCCTGCAGCACTGAAAGGGGCTTGTGAAACAGCTTGTGAGAAAAGACCAGCACTGCAAATGCCCATGAGAGAATTGTTCTGAGAGAGAGAAAGAGAGAGAGAGAGACAGAGAAAGAGACAGAGAGAGGGAGAGAGTGACAGAGACAAGAAAGATATGGCGAAAAGAAACAGTGAGAAAACAGAGGGTCCTGCGAACGCCATTTTATGTTCATTGATTTTCTTTGTTTCATAAATAAACCAGAACATGCAATTGAAAGTTGATACGTTATGAAATATTAAACATGCGGAGCTATTAACCGCATGGCCAAGAAAGCATTCTGTCTGATTCACAGGCTTGGGTTTCATTTCATTCAACCATTACCGGGCCATAAAATGTCTCCAAGAGTAAGCACAGTGTCATTTGCAGTCATTACACAGGCCATTTTACATGCAAGATGTATTGTTGAATTAGCGAAGGGGAAGTCATTGACATGACAGAGGGTGTGTAGGAAATGAGGGGGGAAAAAGTTCAGGTTCAGAGGTTTCTGATTGTCTCTGATTGTCTTTGATGGGACAAGAAAACAGTACAGGCCGACAGAAAAGAGAGAGAGAGGGGGAGAGGGGGAGAGAGAGAGTGAGAGAGAAAGAGAGAGAGAGAGAGAGAGAGAGAATGAGGCAGAGTGAAAGAGAAAAAGAGAACAAGGGGGAAAAACAAATCCCCCAAAATCCAAGATTAAATTTTCATCTTCAATCCATTTATGTGAGCTTGCACACCTACGCTAATCCCTTTCTATACTGCCCGAGAACGTGTCTGCCAGGGTGTTTTGGACAGATGGATGAGATTCTGGAGCATTTTTACACAAGGCCAGCTACTTCAGGACAAGCCTTATATTATGCTTCTCACCCTGGTTCTCTTAAGGAAAACAAAACGCAATAGTAGTCAAAGGCTAGTCTACTGTTGTCTCGAAATACCCATTGAGGTGACTGTTTCTTGTTTTGACCCTCACAGAATCTTCCTGGGGTTTTCTGGTGAGCTTTTCATTCCCATTCAACCCACATGTAAAGAATCCATCTGAAAGTAACAGCATTTTAACACACGTCCCACAGCTAGCATATTTGTTTGTAACAACTTCTATTTGAGACGGTTAGCATTTTAAAAAAAACCCATGACAGACACTGATTGTAGAGTTCTAAAGCCCTTTAGCAATTCCGTCCACAAATTAGCAGTCCAGAGTGAGAATGTAAACAAAAACCCATCTTCATGAGCCCTAAGGCAGTTGGTGAGTTTAGAAAATCAAGATGGCCACCACACTTCCTTCCCTCTCCTCCACTCTTCTTTCTCCTTCTTCCCTCTCCCCCACTCTTTTTCTCCTTCCCTCTCCTCCACTCTTCTTTCTCCTTCTTCCCTCTCCTCCACTCTTCTTTCTCCTTCTTACCTCTCCTCCCCTCCTCTTTTTCTTCTTTTCCTCTGCTGCCTGGAACCTTATTATGCACAATGTCACTGCATCTTAATCAAAGATTGTGACAGAACATAGCAGGCCAATTCCTTTGTTAGCCTGTGTGCATTGGTGTGGAACTGGACACGATTGTTTCTTTCTCTCTTTCTCTCTCTCTCTCTCTCTCTCTGCTCTCTCTCCTCTCAATTCAATTCAATTCAATTCAATTCAATAGAGCTTTATTGGCATGACAAAATATATACATTGCATTACCAAAGCATTTCTACTTGTACAAAGTAGTGTGTGCACAACACAGTAAACATGTACAGAACAGTAATCATAGAATGCTGTGTGTGTGTGTGTGTGTGTGTGTGTGTGTGTGTGTGTGTGTGTGTGTGTGTGTGGATGTGATTTGTGTGTATGAATTATGTGCTAGTGTGTGTGTCTCTCTCTCTCTCTCTCTCCCTCTTCCCTCTCTCTCTTTCTCTCACACACACTCACTTGTTTATTCTGTCTTTCTTTTTTTTATCTTGCATTCTCTTCTATGCTGTGTTATTGTGTTGCTTACAGACTCAGGATTTTAATTGCTCTTCTTAACTATGCACATACCCCATACACAGCACACAGCAAAACACTCACACACACACACACACACACACACACACACACACACACACACACACACACACACACACACACACACACACACACACATGTACTCACAACCACTCACAACCACTTACTACCTTAGTTAGCCCCATAGTCACTGCAGATGCAGAAAGTAGATGGCCCAGCATGACAGGAGGCAAAAAATCACAAACAGGAAAAACAAACTGCACATTCACATGTGGATCAGCTTACCAGTAATGCACATTATTGCAATGGAGGCACAGCAGCAATGTGGCACATTCCCAGAGAGAGAGGGGGGGGGGGGCAGAGGAAGAGAGAAAAATAGAAAGCAGACAGAGAAAAAGATAGAGAGAGAGAGAGAGAAAGAGAGAGGGGGCAGAGGGAGAGAGAAAAATAGAAAGCAGACAGAGAGAAAGATAGAGAGACAGAGAAAAAGAAAGGGGTAGGGGTAGAGTGGGAGAAAGAGAGAGAGAGAGAGAGAGAGAGAGAGAGAGAGAGAGAGAGAGAGAGGAGAGAAGAAAAAGCAGTGATCTGGGGTAATGTAAGCCTGGATCATGACACACAGCCATCGATCCAGCCACCCCCGGAAGACTGAGATCCTGCACAATGTGGTCAGGAAAGCAACACATCCCATCAGTGATGAGAGAGACAGACAGAGAGAGAGACAGAGAGAGACAGAGAGGGAGAGAGACAGACAGACAGACAGACAGAGAGAGAGCAACACATCCCATCAGTGATGAGAGAGAGAGACAGAGAGAGACAGAGAGGGAGGGTGAGAGAAAGAGAAGAATACATTCCATCAGTGAGAAAAGATGAGGAGAGAGAGAGAGAGAGAGAGAGAGAGAGAGAGAGAGAGACAGAGAGAGCATTCCATCAGTGAGAAGAGAGAGACAGAGTAAGGAGAGACTCTCTGGCTGCTGATCAAGCACATGTCACTTCCTCCTCCAGCTGCCTTAACGGAAAAGAAAAAAAATGGTGTCTGTGCACTTGCCAGATTTTGATTCCGTTTTGAGAAGCATTGCTTAACTAAATGTAATGTCATTGAAAAAAACACAGAGGCACTTCTGTATAAATGATATAGCTTTTCTTTCTCAGGTTACACATTTCACTGCCTATTCATCTATTACAAGTCTTTATCAGGTCAAACAATGTTAATGTTGGTGTTGAGGACCAATCTGTAACAAAGATAATGTTAAATTTGTACAAACTTGGTGGATCAAATTTGGGGCAAACAGTTATCATCGACAGCAATAATATTTAACTGCTGAAGAAAGCTTCTATTCACGCCTAATCTAGGTTTAGGTGTAATGAAACAGATGTTTTTAAATGAAACTTAAAAACCTACATTTAAAAAAAACTTTTTTATAGACTCTCCTTTTAAGGTTTTACTGTTAAATGTAAAGTGCAGTACAAATAAATTGTATTATTATTATTATTATTTATTTAATGTTTTTATTATTATTATTATTATTATTATTATTATTATTATTATTATTTCATTATCATTATCATTATTATTATTATTATTATTATTATTATTATTAATGGAAGTTGCACAGCCAATCTCAAACTGTTAAGCACACTAAGCGACATCCTTTGTCTAAAATGTGCCATACAAATGCAGATTATTGATATTATTATTATTATTATTATTATTATTATTATTATTATTATTATTATTATTATCATCATTATTATTATTATTATTATTATCATTACTTTTATTATTATTAATGTTCTACCTACATACTGCGTGGCATGTCGGCAGTCTGACAGAAGGACTCCACAGAGCCACACAAAAACACGCGAGGCGCAGGATTGTCAAGCATCTGTCGTCTGTCGGCCCTGTGCAGGGGGTGGCAGTCAGGTCGACAGCTTGTCTGAGAACGGCAGCAGAAATCACCACAACACCTGTCCTGCCCCTCCCATCCCATCAGACTGGCTGCCTGCACCACACCACATTACGCCAGCCCACACCACATTACGCCACCCCACCCCTCACCACATCACAGAGCAGCGCACCCCACAGAGCACAACACCACCCCACACATACCGCATTACACCACACCACACCACACCACATTACGCCAGCCCACCCCACACCATACCGCATTACACACCACACCACACCACACCACACCACACCACACCACACCACACCACACTGCACCACACCACACTGCATCACACCACACTGCAGCACACCACACCACGCCACGGCACTCCACTCCACACCACAACACACCACGCCCACACCACACCACGCCACACACACACTGCATCACCCCACACCACCCCAGCCCACCCCACCCCACCCCTCACCACATCACAGAGCACCGCACCCCACAGAGCATAACACCACCCCACGCCATACCGCATTACACCACACCACACCACACTGCACCACACCACACCACACTGCAGCACACCACACCACACCACACTGCATCACACCACACTGCAGCACAACACACCACGCCACGGCACTCCACTCCACACCACACCACACCACGCCCACACCACACCACACCCACACCACACCACACCACACTGCACCGCATTACACCACACCACACCGTGCCACACCACACAATACCACACAACACTGCTCTGTCCCATCCATCCGTCTGTGCTCTGGATAAATCAATGTCACCCAGACAGGATTACGCTGGCATCCGGTAAACATCCAGGAGACCTGACCATTGGCCCCAGCCTTCAATGTGTGTGGTGGGGAGGGGCTAGAGTTGAGCTAGGGTTTAAAGGGTGGAGGTTGGGGGGAGGGGGTGTGAGGTGGGGGTAGTGAAAGATGCCGAGTTGCTAGTCCATGCCTTCCATGTGTGTGGTGGAGAGGAGAGCTGCTCTTCATCGATGCCATAAAAGAACCTGAACTCTCCATGGAACCATCCAGACTTAAAGAACCATTGAAGCACCTTTATTTTTTTAGTGTGTACTTCACATTAAAAATGGTTCTTCAGAGCCTCAGATCATTATGGGCTATGTTATGTCATATCGCCGTCAAATGGTTCTTTAAAGAACTGTTGCCTTCACACTTCTTAAAATATGTTAAGTCATATAATCATCTAATGTCCATGTGCTAGAAACACATGCAGACTCACATGCACATGAACAGAGACAAACAGTAAATGTATCTCGACATACTCCCCACCACACAATCACATTAGACACATACAGTACATTCATAAGGCACATCACATTCAATGGCTGCCAGCCCAAATCCCACTGCACATTATTCCTACACCACTGTGACTGTCACATAGGATGGCTGACCGGTACATTTCTAAAGGCTACAAGACTAACACCGTTTGCAGAGAAAGATGAAGCACACTGCCTTTGTGTGCTATCTGTTCAAACAGCACTAGGCCAACTGACAGCGAACAGATGTGAATGAAGCTAAATCACATGAGACAAATGAGCTCAACTGACAGACAGACAGACAGACAGACAGACAGGCGGCTGGCCAACTGGTTGGCTAGTAGGCACGATATGCCCTCCCCCTGCCATCATATCGCACAAACATGGCATGAGACTTAGCGTAATGACGGCTGGATTACATGGGCTATAAATAGAAGAGGAGGAAGCACAATACACCATGACATATGATGGGCTGATTGATCATCCCGAGAGAGAGGAGAGAGAGAGAGAGAGAGAGAGAGAGAAAGAAGAGACAGACACAGAGAGACAGACAGAGAAACAGAGAAAGCATGTGTGTCTTCTTTTTTATCATGTAGATTGTATTTACGTCATAGCCTTGATTACAGATGCGATGTCAATTAGCAATATTGTTTGCCAAGGCCTCATTAATGCAATGTTTGCGTCATCCTCTTCAACAACAGAAAAAAAAACTTATCTATATGCCATTTTCTGTCTTTGTTCAATGACATCTGTTACTCCTAATACATGTGGATAGTTTTGCTGTTGCCTTGCAACCATTGTTTTTCACCAATTACATAATTAAACAGAAGGTCAAAAGGGAAAAGATGAAGATAGAGTTGTAATTACAGACTGGCACAAGGTAATCTACACTTAAAAACATTAGTGTAATGAATTAAGACTTGAAAACCGGAAGGACTGAAGTGACACAAACTAAATATATATACATAGGGTTCTCTGAGTACAATACTTCACACTTTTTATGAATGTCAGCCCACATTTCCTCCAGCTGCCAATCCAGTGTATAGGTTAAACAAAACTAGTGTTCCCACATGCCCCTGTCTTTGTAAATGGAAGCCGAGGCATAGTGGAGTGGTGTGTATTTGATTGTCTGTCGAGCTCAAATATCAACAGCTTTTTCATTGAGATTGAGATTGAGGCCTGACCCCTTAATGCTTCTATTTGTATTAACATATTGTCCATTTTGCGCGGAACGCTGCACAGTCATTCATTCACCTGAAAGGCTCCCCGTCACCTGATGTGATCCAAGCATCTCATCAGAACAGCGGGGCAAATTACACAGGAGAGGGAGAGTGAACTGGACTGGCATGCTGTTAGTGTAGGTGAGTACACACACACAAACACACAGAAACACACACACACACACACACACACACACACACACAGACACACACACACAGTCAGCAGTGTGCCTCTTTTAACAGGGCCAGGGCAGGGGTCTAGTGCATTTGAGTGCAGATTCCAGGCCAAATGAGAAGCGTTTTCCCCTAATCCCTCGGCTCGGGACAGGTACAGAGAGGGAGCTTCGCTAAGCCGAACATCACTCATGAAGGTGTCAGACAGCCAGGCAAACAGACAGGCAGCCGAGAACATGGACGTCAGATTCTTAACATGGACAAAAACCCTTTCAGGTTTTAGTATTTAATATTTTGGTATAAATTTCATTTTACAATTTACTAATTTCCACATTTACCTGTTTTAAACATGGTAAATTATAGAAAATAACCAGAAATTCACCATAGGTTACAGGTGCAATGATTAATACCCTAAGGTATTACAATAAGCTGAAAGAGATACAGTTCAAAGCAATATAACACCCACAAAACCATGCTTTTGCTCATATTTCACAATTGCATGGTTCTTACTCTAACTGATACTTTCTGAAATGTTACTACATCAATAGACCTTGTATTTAGAAGATGGATGTGGTGAAAGAAACTCAAGTTTTTTTTATGAAGCACATTAACAATCAACAAAAACAACAGGTGTACAAATTAAAAAAGAGGTCT
>CM059282.1:23229906-23372406 GCA_030347295.1 Setipinna tenuifilis
AGTGAGTGATCCAAGGATGGCACTAGTGTTAAAACCTGAAGACTGGGAGCCATGAAGAGGATCAATGGAGGATTGATGTGTTCAGATTACAGCTGGCCAGCCACAAAGTCACGACCCACCACCACGCACCCTCCACCTAACCCTCCCCTCCCTACTCCCTGCTCCCTGCTCCCTAGCGGTCTTCTTCCTGCCACTTTTCTTCTCCCCACTCATGAGGACATTCATCTCACCCCCACCCACTCTTGTCAATACTACACCCACACCAGCTCCGGCCTTGCGCTCCGGAATGTTAAAGGGCCTCCATCACCAGGGATCATGTGGTGCTGATGGGGAAATTACATCACGGAGTGGAGAGGTGTCATGGTGGAATAAAGTGGGACTAGGCCCAGAGGTGATTGGGGATCATATCTGTGAGCTATTTCCCACATACAGTAAGCGGGTCGGAGCTGGAAGGCAATAACGCAGTGTAATCGAGCAATTCAGTTCGGGTGAGTTGTCTTAAACTCGTAATATATTGACAAAAAAATCTGCCATGGTAGAGATTACTTTATAGAGGAATGGCAAGGCACCTGCACTTCTCTGACAGGACATATCTAAATTTTAAGTCAACCAGTTATCTATATCAGATATACTTTTAATTAATATATTTGCATGCTTTACACACACGTTTGTTTTTAAAACCCTAAAACCACTGTGATTTGTCCATCTTCAACTAAATGCCCAACTGAATGCCCAGTCCTCTGTAAATGAATGTCCATGATGTAAATACAGACAACATAGACATGTGTTATGCCTATAAACACTACTTCAATTAGACTATGGCGAAAGAAACTCCTTATCATCAACATGTCTTAGCATGAGGCAGAGGGCAGTTGTATTTACACTGATCCAGTTGCTCAATTTATCAACGATCAGCATACCTCAATATCTCCCATATTTTATGCATGCCCAGTTCATGTAGGTTAATGTGCCCACTTGGTGCCTTTAAACACACCTTCACCCCTGAAGCATCTTTTTTTTTTTTGTAGCGCAGTTGTGTGCGCATGTTGTGTGATGCTCTCTCTTCCAGGCCATTTCCGCTCTCAAACTAGGGCTTGACATCCGTATGCATCTACACTATCTGCTATCCAACCCCATGTGGTGATAAATGATGGGTTTCGACCTTCATTTCGTGCATGACACCCCCTCCACCCCCCACCCGCTGCCGCTCCCACCACCACCACCACCGCCAGCAGCAGCAGCAGCAGCACCACCACCGACCCCAAAAACGAATAGCAAATAATCCCCCAGAATGCCTTGTGAATGCTGATGGTGCATGCCATACATCAACCGGGTGGGTCATGCACTGAAGCCAGATCAACCACCCCCCTGCCCTACACACACACACACACACATACATACATACATACAGACCTCTCTCTTCATCTCTATCTCTCTCTCTCACTCATGCACACACACTTTCTCTCTCTCACACACATACACACACACACACACACACACACATATACACACACACAAAGCCTGTCAGCATCTACATGACACAACACTTTGACAAGACAGAACGCCCCCGACGGCTCTCTGCATGCATTAAAGAGGTCAGGGATGAAGAGATGATGAGCTGTGAGGTTTTCTCCTTCTCTCCCCTTCTCCTCCTCCTCCACCTCCTCTTCCTCCTCCTCTTCTTTATCCTCCTCTTCCTCTTTGATGGGAAGAATAGATGACTGCTTTGAACGTTGACAATCAACTTGACACATCATGATGATGATGATGATGATGATCAAGCTGAGGATGAACATGAAGTCCAACTGTGAAGTATAGATTTAAAAAAACACATGCACTGCACATACACAGAGCTAGAAACATAAATGTGAGTGTTACAGTAGTGTGCTGGACTGACAAGAGAGCAATGATGCATCTCCTGCCTTTAGACCAATGGCTTTTCAGATACAGCCATGCATAATAACCCATATTTGGCATACATATAATGTGCCATTCTTAATAATGCAGTAGTACAAGCAATGTTGTGATTGGGTATACTTTTTAAATTGTCAGTGTGGTTATTACGTTTTTTTCGAAGGGGAAAATCTACCACGACGGATACAGTGGTACTACAGCAGGAGAGCCCTCTACTGTATGGAGAGTTTCATTACAGTCAAGTGATTTTAACCTCCATGTCTTGCACTACAGCTCCCAGAACTACATGGACTGGAACACACAAACAAATAGACAGACACTGGATGGGCCCCAATTTCATTTATTTTTGTGTTAACAGCTTTAGTAGTGACAAACAACAAGGAAATCACAAGGAATACAAAACTGTTGCACATTTAACAAAGGCAGTCTGAGATGGGAGGGGTCAAATGTTCACTGTGCATGACTCAACGCTCACCACCAGCACATCTAATTAACAACTGAAAATAGCCATTGGCTAATTTGTCGTAATTGGTCACTTCCACTGTCAATCACAAAAAAAACATACATAGGCGAACATGGTTGGTGAACATTACAACACAGTAGGCTTAAGTTGTCAGCGTGACAAGAAACATACTTTTTTTAGTAACTGTACAAAGTAAACACAAAATAAATGCCATAAAGAGTGATTTAGACCTTTGTTCAGTGCACCATCTGTAGCAGAGAGCACAAACAGGCTTCTCTCAAACCATAGGAGAGGTTAAGCCACCAGCAACAGCTGGGTACTCTCTGTCAAACGAATTACTGAACAAACACACACTGTCTCACACACACACACACACACACAAATACAGAAATACACACACACGCGCACACACAGTGAACAGACATTTACACAGGGACAAACATATGTGTAGTGCTAGTAGGTGAAAAACACTGACGCAACAAGGACTGCTTTATAGGTTTCGCCCTCAGCTCACAATTCCAATGCACGTTTTCTCCACCTGGTTTGCTTTTGTTTCCTTACAGTCATGTAGGCGTATATAGACACAAACTATAAACACAAACCTAAACAACTTGCGTGCCACCACTTTCTTCTTTTGAAATGGGGCCAACATTTAAAAGCCGAATGTAGTATTCACATCACAGACGATTCACATCATATGAACAAATGTTAAAAAAATACATTTTGGAAAAAAAAAGTTTTAAAAAGCCTAGTCATGCCATGATTGTGTGAGTACCATCCTTTTACACAATGCGCAAGCACCAGTGAGAGACCAAAAATAAGCTCCTTAAAAGGCTTAAGTGAACAAAAAATAAAAAATTAACTCCATCATAACATGCATCAAAAAGCCCATATGTTAGAACAGTCTCACAAAGCTCCTATGGCAAGGGAGTACATGTATGTGTAGAGGCCAGGGAAAGACAACTGTTAGAGAGACACAGGCAAAGCTTTTGGGTGTCTGCATTCATACAGTCTCAAATCTATCTGAATAAATAAGACTCACTAAGGAAATTTGGAGAATGAAGGAAAACCAGTAGCCATCACTGTCAGCTAGCACACCTCTGTGTTTCTGTGTAATTTCACTAAAACATTGTTTTAGTGGAATTACAACAACCCAAAATATCAACCTCAAACTCAGAACTTATGTCAGTTTAACCCGTAATACCACACAGAGTGTCTTTTTCACCCTTGAATCACAATCTTCATATAGCACAATGCAACAGCAATTCAATAACCTCAAATCTAAAGCAAACAGTGCATCAGCTCCTGCTTCTGCTTATCCATTTATAGCACAAATAACAATTTAGCTAGTATGTCTTTGATATGAGAACACAGTCCTTGCATTATCTGTCGTCATATCAGTTAACAATCCGACATGACAAAACATCCTTCCAATCAAGTGCATGTTTTGACCAATCAAGCAGTGCAGACGTTAGGGGTAACAGTGCAAACGTTAGGGGTCATTCCATCTAGGCATACTTCTTTACGGCCAAACACACACTTCATTGGCTTTTTAAAACCTGTGGTATTCCCTTTTAAAAGATCATTAAAATGTCTTCAGTGAGAGGCAGGTCCCACTAGGCCAGCTGAAAAGACAGTAGGAGCATTGTGGCTCACTGGCTCCATCTAGTGTCCATCTAGTGCTACTCTGTGCCCAAACAATGAGTCATGTGACCACCCTCTTCCAGTTCTGGCCAGCTGAGGAGAAGTCATGTTTCTGGCCAAGGGGTGATGGTGGCACTCTGTCATCTGTCGCAGCCTACAGGCGACAGTTTGTGTGCACTGATGCACTGATTCAACTGAAACAAAGAGGAGCAGTCCATGCATAGCCTGTTGACAGCCATGGACTGAGAAAAAAAGTAAAAATAAAAAAATAAAAAAATACAGCAGAGCACAGCCAATTGACAGCCAGTATTAGTGATATTACAGACATGAATTATATACAGACGATGGCCAGCACGTCTAATGGCAGACCCTTCCCTTCTCCAACATCTCCTGTGTCATCAGTACTTCAAAGCCAACTAGAGAGGGAGGAGAACGGATTAAAATGCATTTTACACCAAATCATCGACTCTGTAGTCTTTACAAATCCCCTTTTGAGAGTGTTTTTCTGTTAGAGGAAGGGACTTGTATTAAATATCATAATAGGAACAATATTTGATAAGCCAAATATGGAAGAGAGTATTTTATATAGCTATAGAGCCTCATAAATTACATCAATTAAAAAAAAATATGAAGTGGTGTGGACTTTCCAAAACACATTATGGGAAAATAATGCCCCCTTCACAAAGCAGCCCAGAGCAGAGGCTAGCTACTTACTTCAGGTTGAAAGGCTTGATGTGGCAGTTAGTTAGACAAATTATCTAATAATTACAATAAAATTCCAATTGACCGAATGTCATCCAGTTCTGAAGGTCTGTGTTGAGTGGTAGGGTCACATTGAAATGATACAGGAGGAGTGCAGTATATTTCCATAACAGGCGGTGAATGGCCTGCTTAATGTGAATGTGATGATGAGAGCTAAACAGCACTCAATTCTGACAGCAAGTTCACATATGCCCCAGACTAGATGAGCCAATGGGCATTATGGTAAATGGGTGGAATAAACAATCAATCATGGCCTGATAAAGTTATCAGTAATCAGCAGTTGTGGTATGAAGATTACTGACACTTAAATACTTAGCCTGTGCAAAAGTGCTATATCTTAATTCTTTTGTCCTATTCTCCTGAGGTTGTCGTATACTTCTCTGTCAGAATAGAGACGACCCTCAGAATGAATATTCAGTGCAAGAGCAAAAAAAAGCCATAGTGTGATCCATCCCCCTTTCAGTGAAAGAGCACAGAGATGGAGAAAAAAAGAAAATCTTTCAAGTGATTATACAAAGAGAAAGCACTTTAGTGAGAAGGGGAAAAAAAGAAAGGAATGCAACAGATAACGGTGGCACGATGAGGTCCTATGCCGTGCGTGATCTGACCTTGTGTGCGGTGTTAGAAAAGAGCCTGGCACTGTCCATCATGTGAGCTGTCTTGTCGTCCGCGCGCCACAAGCGGTCTCCGCGTTCACCCAGAGCCTGGCTCGCCCTGCGGACGGCCTTTTTCATGCTGCCACGGGGTGGGCGGGCTGGGGACGGTGTCCTCGATTTGACCCCAGCTGTGTGTGTGTGTGTGTGTGTGTGTGTGTGTGTGTGTGTGTGTGTATGTGTGTGTGGAAGGTGAGGATAGGAAAACAACTCAATTAAAAACACTCACAAGGTTGTTTAGCTCCAATTTACAAGAGATAAACTACTTTTTTTTCCATCCCGCCCGCTGAATCAGTAAGACAACGGTTAGATTCCCAGTGGAATTTTCATATAAAGATATATAAAGAATCTGTGTCAAGGGACATCTCTTTACAATAAAAATCTTTCAGTTAAACATCCCATTTTCTTCACTTCAGAAAAGAGTCATGTATAATTTCTTTACAACATATTAATATCATTCTATGGACTCTACCCAGGTGCCTGCAGTATTGATTTTCTTTCACTGTGTTCCATCACCGTATATGGTACAATTTTACACAGAGTGTTCAGGGCTCACTTAAATTGATGGCACCTGTGTGAAGGATGCCAGTGTCAATTTTGGTACTGTTGTTCACCTGGTGCAGCGTTTTAAGACCAGTGGCTACAGCACAACAAGCAGCAGCAAAGCTACAGATATAAAACTTAATACTGTAGTTTTACAAGCTTGTAATCCACTTTGGAGCAACATTGTTTAAATTATTAGCATGACTAATTGCAGAAATGTTGCACTGCGAAAAAAATAAAAAACAGGTCTGGTTGTGCAGGAAACCAACACACCCCACATGCAATCATTTTTGTCTGCGGTGTAATAAATATAGCCGTGTAATAAATGGCACTGTCAAAATACCACAATGAGACACCCAGCATTATTAAAATCTGCCATTGTTCTGACCTCTCCTTTTTTTACCCCCATTCCCCGTTTCTCGACTAATCAATTTATTTCTTTTCCTCACTCTCCCTACCCCTTGTTCCTTCTCAATCTCTCTCTTTCTGTCCCATTCTGTCCCATTCTTTACCTTTCTTATCCCTCTTTCCATCCCTCTTTCCATCCCTCTCTCTGTATCTCTCTCTCGCTCACATATCCACTATCTCTACCCACCCCCTCTTCCTCTCTCCATCATCTCTCTTCCTCTCTACCCTTCTCTCCACCCCTCCCTCTATTCCTCCTCCTCTTCACTCTCTCACCCACTCTCTCTACTGTCCTCCCCCACTCTCTTCCTCTGCCTCTATACCCTTCCTCTCCACCTCCCTCTCCAGCCCTCTCCCTCTCCCTCTCACCCACTCACTCTAATCTCCTCTCCCTCCCACTCTCTCTTTCTACACCCCCCCACTCACTCCTCTCTCCACCCTTCCACTCCCTCTCCAAATATGCCCTCTCTCTACCCCCACCCCTGCTCGAGCCTGGCACCTCTATGGTGCATTACACCACCCCGGTCAGTCAGTTCTCCTTTTGTGAAGCGTGGTGCCACCACACGAGGCTAAGCTCCTTCTCGGGACCTAAAGGGCAGCCTTTGTACACCGATCCCCACCACCGCCCTCCCCTGCTTCGGCCAGAACAAAGTCCCCCTGTGATTAAGCCGCCACAACCAAAAAAAAGGGCCCCATTCTCCAACACCGGTCACCACCACCAGTGCCGCAGAGATCCATCAGCGGCCCGACAATAACAAATGACTACCACGGAAATGACTGCCGCTCTCCTATAAAAGACCTGCCTTCGCTTTAAATCACACAGCTTTCAGGATAAAAATAATGTTTTTCTCTACCTGGAAATCAATGACAGATTGCCCAATGGGGTGGGGTGAATGGTCTATCATGGATGGAAAATCCCCAAGAGGGTGAGGAGTCTGTACCTGACTTTGCACCTGACTTTGCACCTGACTTTCCTGGCCCAGCAGGGTGACGTCTTGGTGGGGGAAGCATGGTGCTTTTCATTCGGTTCAGGAAGATCTTGCAACGGTAGATAACCATGTTCATTGTGCAGGCATCTTCAAGTAAAAAATAAAACACAGAAACACACACAAAAAAATGGTTTCTCAAAGGAACAAAATCTCAAATTTTAATTTGGATTTTCTAATATATATATATTGTTCACTGGGTAAAAAAATAAAGGATCGTCACAAAAAAATCCCCTCCAAAAACACACATGCTTACCTTCCATGAGCTTTGACTGGCAGTTAACGAACTTCGTCCGTGGGACAGTGGGTGACTTGTGGATCTCTGGACCACCAGGTTTCTGTGGGTCCCTGCTGGCCTCACCTGGGTTGGCTTGGACATCTTTGGCCATCCAGTAGTTCTGGCAGGCATGGTACAGAACCTGGATGAACATGCACTTTTCCGCATCAGAGGCGGCCAGCCACTGGTCCAAGGAGCGGTCGAAGACCAGGTCAAACTCGGGGCAGTCCTGGAGGAATGGATGTTTTTGATGTGGGTCAAATGCAGTCAACATTTCATACTGGTTGATAATACTGCTAAATAATAATTATTATGAATAGTAATAATTATAATAGTAGTACTACATTTTATTTATTAGGCTGCCTTCATACAGAGAGTGTAGCCCAAAGTGCTTGGAAGTTTGTGGAAAAGAACATAAGACAAATTGTGTTTGTTATTCAATTCCATAATTAAGAATTTATATTAGAGGGCTTTAAGAGATTAACCCAGGTCCACCAGGAGCAAGAACATATGCACTTGAGCAAAGAAAAGCATTTTTAAATTGAAAAACAGACATTGAACAGATCCACGTCTCAAGAGGAGAGTCTAGCTGCTGAGGCTACATGGGTATCAGAATGAGCTAATTAATATCATGTGAATTAATAAAATATAATAAAATAAAATAAGAACCCTTCTGGTGCCTTGCCAATGTCTCTATATACTGCACAAGTATCAATATTTTACTTATGTTTATATATTTAAATATTTTACTATTAGTCATGTTTTGCGATTAGCCCATTTTGATTCATCTTTTTTTCATTTAACACATGCTTTTAATGCTACTTATTAAATTGCAGTGCATTTTGTATCTGCCACTTCGGTTTCAAACCAATATGTACATACCTAAAGACACTGATTGCAACTTGTTAAAACAAGGAGTTACAGACTCCACAACACCCCTATCCTCCATATAATGTATGAAATCAAGGCAAAGAGGGGGCATAGTTGTAGCAATAAAGAGAGTGTAAGGCTCACTTTGTTGGGGTTGATGCCATTGACCTGTCGGAGCTGATCCACATTCCACTGCGACCTCTTTATGAGGCGAGGGGAGCCCTCAAACTGCTTCACCTTGGTGATGAACAGCTGGACAGGGGCCTTGTTGGTTGCTGGGAGAGTGAGAAAGGGTCAACAGTTACAACAGTTACTGATGGGTGCTAGTAAGGAAGACGCACGTTTAGCAACACTTTATTTGGATAGTCTACCCACAGAGACTTTACAGATGGTTTGTTGAAGTTTGATTTTATTTTGTTTATCACTTACTGACTCATCGCCTTTACCAAACCCAACACCTAACCATAACCTTAGCATGACACAGTGTTCTAACAGATGTTGTTTGTTAACAGTCTCATCCTCAGCATCTGTAGATAGTCTAGAACCATCTATCCAGATAAGGTCTGACTGCCTGTTCTGTTTGTTCGGTATATGAAATGTAAAGCAATTCCACTGAAAATTGGCAAAAGCAGGACCTAACATTACCTGACAAGCATATAAACGTTTTATATTTTCTCTCAGACATAAAGGGCAGTTTTCTCTTGTTTCTCCGTTTGGCTTCAATGGCAACCAGCAATTTCTGATCACTGGGGGCAAAGATCTCTCTGTTGATGATGGACTGGATACTCATCTCTGAGCTGCAATGAAGCTGATACAGTTAGTATTGCATGGCAGGTGTTGATGGCACATCTATATTCAAAACCTTCCCAAAAATGATGGACTTTCAAAATTCACACAGTATATCTTATCTTGTTTATTTGTTTTAAACAGAAAACATAAAACTGAACTATGCATTCAGGAATTTATACAAAATCAGTTACATTCATGCCAGTCATACTTTAGAAATTACTCATGAATTCTACCTAATGCTTACATCCTCATTTTCATATCTCGCCAAAGTAGAATAAAATGAGCTAAGAATCAATACACACAATTAAATGTTGACTTAACTATACCAATCGACCAGGTCTCAAACAATTTACATTTAGATTTATCCAGATAATATGCTGTAAACAAGCAGTAAACATAGATTTATGACAAACGTACCGTTTTCACAAGGTTGGAAAAATGGAATAGCATTTACCTGTTTTGGTGTGAATTCCTCTACTGAAAACTTGGTGTTATTGGTTGATTGTTGTTAATTTACTTAAGTGACTTCTAGACCCTTTATAAATTTCTGGTAAGTTTTTGTTCGTTTGTAGATGTTCAAGCCATTTTACATGTAAAGCAGTAATGTTAGATGGCAGGTTATTCGGAACCCCAAAACGCACCCGCTTCAACTGAAGAGTTTGTTAGTTATAAGAAATGCCATTCGTTGTCTCAATCCTTCTTGTAGTCACGTGGGTTGCAAACGCCGAGCAGTCGCCCTGAATTAACCTCATTGAGTACTGAGTAATAGCAGCCATACGTCTTGTCACTGTGCTAGCCTCCTTAACTTTTCACAGAAGCGGCTTTTATACACGAAATTAGTTTATTGCCTTGTTTGTAGCAACCTATTTTTCATTGGGTGGACTGTCACTATGTAACCGTGTTAGAACTCCTTGACACCTGTCATGGAGATTACTTTCTGGCCAAGAAGACACACGATAGGCTTTGTTAAAGTGGGCTGTCATACCACAGCATTTATTTGGTGAAGGAACATAATATGTGGAATCCATAAAAACGGTAAACAAGACACGTATTGACATGATAGGGAAAATTTCAACAAAAGGACAAAAGTTTCCTTGTATGCAATGCAGGCAGGAAGGGAGAGCCGAGGGAACCCACAGTCCTGCTTCCCTCAGCCTCGTGTACTGGTATACTCTGTACTCCATTGTCAAGCTTCTAAAATGGAGGCTTACTTTATGTCGTTGGCACATTCAAAGGTAAGTCAATATCAAGGTGGGTTAAGGACAAGGTAAGTGCTTTTTTTCCTCTTTGTTTTTTTTTGTTTTTTTGGCATAAGGATGGCGTCAAACTAAAGGAGGACAAAAGAAATTCTGTGGCATTCAAGATACATTATAGCAGTGAACTGAACATAGGCATGGTTCCATCTGGAATGATGGGTGACTTCTCTTAAACATGATAAATATTTCTTTCATTCTTTTTTTTTGTCTTTCATATATTAACAAAATCCTTCAGCACTTGTTGATGAAAGTTGTGACCATTGTGTTGTGATTAAAGTTGCATTATCTAAAGCAGATGTCAAAATAGCTTGTCAAATGTAGGGGGAGGGACTCCAATAGGGATGCCTCTCCCTGGCACAAACTGAATGTGTCGTGCTCAAAGCACATATCATCTAGCTTGATAGTGCAGCCTTGCCTTATTAGACTATGCATTCAAATTGCATCATGCCCAAGTGATGAAATGCAAAAATCTATTTAACATTGTACAAAAAGAAAAGCACTGGGCCAATCCCAAACCAGAAGACCACAGAATCCATATTCTGTAAGGTCCTCAGGTGGATATGTATATATTAGCCATTTTGCACTACATAGAATCGATCATAATCAATCTCCGAATAGAAGCCAATTTGGCAAACAATCGGAATCTGACATTCCAAATGGTAAACAATTATGACTGTAGACACCCCCTTACCCACCTTCAATTCAGAGCACTACTGTTGTAAACAAAAATAGTGATGACAGGCAAAGGACCAGTGACTTTCTCAGATTACTACAACTGGTCACAAATTTGACACGGTTTTTGTAGTGCAATCACCTGAAAAGAATGGTATTTCGGGGGAATGTCAGGGTAGAGCCTGTTGAAATATCCACACACCTGTTCCACACAGGAACACTTAGGCGTAGCCAAGAAGAACACTAATATGTCCTGTTTCTAAATCAAGAAAAAAGTATAGTGTGCTTGGTACCTACTTCCTCTTCATGTATGCTAATACATCTGTACGCTGACACGATGCAATGAATCAGACGCATCATCACAGCATCTAAGAACCTACACCTAAACAAGTTCCTCTGAAGTGTGGACATTGCGTGAGCGACGGGCCTTCTTGTTACAGCTAAAAAGATAGCACATTAAGAAAACTCGACAGTTTCAAAGCCAAACAAATGTAAGAGAGAGTCTCTTTAAATAGTCCAACAGGTTTTTTTTAGCAAAAAGTCTTTCATGTCTTTTTTTTTGTCTTCCTCAAGTCGAGAGAGTAGATGGAACATGTCTCAGTCTACACTGTTATCTGTTAAATTTATCCAGGAAATGAGTTGGTTTTTCAAGCCTTCCAAACAGAAGGAGCTGACATCTGACAGAATTGAGACTGGCTTTGGACTTTGGACTCATTTTGAGACAGACATGAACACACTGCTTGATTTTTGACAGGAGAAACAGCAATTTCAAACAGTCCAGCAGGGATGTATGAACATATATTACAGTAACCACCAACATGAAGTTTCTTTGTCAGTCATGATCATTACATGACTGCTGGTTTCTGAGTGGGGGGTTGTCAGTTAGAGTAGGGGACGTAACAGTCTTTACGCAAACCACTTAGAATTTATGGCACAATGTGGAGTCTTGGGTACAGGTTGAGGCTGTGTGTGTGTGTGTGTGTGTGTGTGTGTGTGTGTGTGTGTGTGTGTGTGTGTGTGTGTGTATTTTAAAGGTGAACTCCACATGATAAGGAGGAAGAAAGGCTTTTGGATGCACAGTGAGCGGGGTCTGTCTTGCCAGAGTGGGCAATGTGTCAGTGGTGCACAGGGGATCCCGGGTGGAGGAGGAGGAATGCCTGAAAAGGGGGTGGGAATAGTGGTAAGAGTCCAGGTGGTGAAAGAGGAAGAGGAGGAGGAGGAGGAGGAAGGGGAGAGGTTTGTGCTGAGGGTTAAGACTCTGCATTGGCGTCCTCGTTAGCCGGCTCCTCCGTCTCGTTGGGCCGGTACATAAAGGTCAGGAGGAAGAGGGCCACGTCCAGGGAGCACCAGTAGGCTGTGTGCGACGTCACAGCGGACCAATACCTGCTCTCCACCAGACCCTCCCGCAACTCAAAGTCAATGCGCTTCTCCAGTTCCACTGTAACAGGGGGAAAAAATGTGTGACATCCACTTTATAAAATACACATTCATATTACACTTAAAAATACTATGTATTGGGATTGTGTGGGAACTGTTAGGAATGTGTGGGAATCTTTTTAAAATACTGTAAAGTGTTCCCTCTCTCAAGGGTTAAAACACAAAATCAAAACAACTTTGCAGGCTGTAATTTAAGTTTTCAAATGTAACTTGCAGTAAATTTCGTATATACTGCCCCTTTAATAATTCCAAATAACTCAAGCACTGTGCGCACAATACTTACACTAATTTTTGTACATATAATTCCTAAAATTTAAAACAGCTTGGCTAAATGGAAATGCTCACATGTGCTCATGTCAATGATTGCAGAGGCGGACTGTGACATGGTGGGTTCCTCTTTTACAGTGTCCGCCTCTTTCTTCTCCTCGTCTGTCTTCTCTTCCTCTCCATTTGTCCCGCCTTCCTCAGCAGTCGCTCCGTTATCTGGCTCAGATGCCCCGCCCTCAGAGTCAGATGGCTCCTCCTCCAGCCCGCCCACCTGCCCAGTGGAGCGCGAGAACCGAGAGAAGAGAATCTCGCCCAGGCCTTTCCCAATGCTGGCCGCTCCTGATGAACAATAACACACACACACACACACACACACACTTTTCTTTAGATTGAGAGAATGTACTGTGTGAATTGATGTATTTTTCTGACCGATTTTTTGATAATAGACTGTGCAGTCTTTAAACATATGCATTAACACATTGAAGTATTTGCACAAAATGTTACTCGTACACATACTAGCAGACTAAAGCAATAATTTACACACATGCAGACCCACACGCACACACAGTGTATGCATTCACCCACATACCTACAATACATACATGACATTCCTGTACACACACAACTCTTACTCTACACAAAAAAAAAGACTTGCAGGCAATCAGAATATCACTGTGAGAAAGCCAAAGTGGCCCCTATTGATCTGCTTGGATTGGCTGTGGCTACTGCGTCTGGCCCCATGCTTTCATTTTCATCGTGTTACACTCACTCACTCTGTCTCAGTTTCTCTCCCCCACCCAACCTGTCTCTGTTATCTCTCCTTATCTTTTATACACAGAGCATAAGACCTTTCCCCCTTTTCTGTTCTTCCTCCCCCTTTCTTCCTCTATGTCTAGCTCACTATCTCTGTCCTCTAGTCTTTGTCTCTCACTAATGCTTTCTCTTTTTTCTGTCTTTCTCCCTCTTTCTGTTAATCTGTCTAGCTCACTATCTCTGTCCCTCTATGTCCTCTAGTCTTCCTTCTCTCTCTCTCTCTCTCTCTTTTCAGTTTATCTGTCTAGTTCACTATCTCTGTCCCTCTCTGTGTTTAATTTCTCTCTCTCTCCTCTCTCTCTCTTCCTCTCACCCATAATGCTGGCCTTGCCCAGGTTGGTGATGGACTCCCCATAGTGCCTACGGGGCTGCGGTGGGGAGGTGCAGGGGCTGGGGATGCTCTCGGTGTCGGACACGGAGGCGCTCTCCTTCAGGGGGTTCAGCAGCATCGGACGGATCTGGTCATATGGTGTGGGGCTGGTGGTGTTGTACCTGGCCAGAAGTAAGCAAGAATTAATTTATATATTTTTTAAATAGAATACAATACAAAAAATATCAAAGTATGGAAAACACAGGAGCAACCAGTGCACAACTACTTGTTATCATCACTGTAAGAAAGATACAATAGAGTGTCGACGCTGGGAATCCACAGCACAGGTGCACTGAAATGAGCATTCCCTGGACTACCTCATTATGCAGTGCACCTGTACAGTACGTAACCAGGACATGCAGTAGCCCAACATATGGAGAGGGAATGGGAGAAGCCAGGGCAGGGAGTATAAATTGCTCTGTGTTATTTATGAGTACAATCCCATGGATGGGCAAAAGGGAGAAGAACCAGGGAAAACTAAGGAAATAAACTAAGTGCATATCTTCCAACTAGGGCATAAATTCCCCAAAGGGTGCTTTTCACTTTTTTTTTGCTGCGAAGCACATCTGCTACTACTTGAGTCTGTTCCAGGATTTCGCACAGTAACAGTACCTTTTGAACTAACAAGTGATTTCTACAGCATGGAGGCAAGAGAATCTTGCAGAGGACTTGTCTTAAGTTCAGGCTTCGCCAGGCAGTGATCAAGGACTTTTCTCACTCTAGCCAAGATCAACGAGAATACATCAGCATGGTAATGGTTTTAGCCCAGCCTTGAGCTGCCATGATGTCATTGAAATAAAAATACAGAGATGATGAGTTGTCAGAGTAATGTATGTACTGTATATATGTATGCAGCTTTTTGGACATCCATTCATACATACGTATCTACATACTTTTGCTTGTTCATACATACAGAAAATAAGTAAATTCACACGGTACATTCTGTCAATCTTGAAATCTCAGAAAATGTGTGTGTGTGTGTGTTTTGTGTGTCTCTATTGTCATACTTACAGTACATACATTTGTACAAACATAGATGAAGTACAAGCAGTACATTCATGCAAGATGCCATTCTCCATATGCTGTAACTCACCAGTGAATCTGAACTGGGGTAATATTACTGTAATGCTTCAATATCAGGGGCTCCAACCTGTACGCCTGAGGACAAATACAAAGCAATTAGTCTTTTGATGGGTGGTCATAAAATATACAATAGCTAGTTTCATTATGCTGTTCTTTTCAAAAAGCCTTACCACTGGGTCAGTCGGGTGAAAGACGTTGAAAAGACGCTCGCAGATAGACGTAGGTAGTATGTGGTCCTGGGTGCCGTTGGCTCCGGGCCTAATCCCTCTCAGGGCCAAAAAGACTGCCAAAGGAGAACCCATGCAGAAAAAGTTCTCCACCTGAAAGCCAAACACGAACAGTAAAATAAAATGAAAAAAAAAAAAAAAACGTATTATTATGCTGATTATTCCATATTCACTAACCTGTATATATACACTAAAAATATGCTATTGTTTTTTTAACATCTTGTAAAAATGTTTTAAGTCAAGTCAAGTTTATTTGTATAGCACCTTTCATACACAAAGGCAGTTCAATGTGCCTGTATGGTGTGCACTTAAGTTACATGCCCCTATCCGCAACACAGACCTCCTGGTAATTGGGAGTGAAGAAAAGAGGGCACAGAAATGTATTTTTGTATGCAGAGCTCAGCATTCATATGACTGTGTTACAGTACACTCATGGGACATTCTGCAATGCAAGTGACAGAGTTAGAAATCATATGTACATGCTGAACGTCTCAGGGGGGTGAAGCAGGAACCTACCTTAAATTTCAGCGCTGGAACAGCCACTGAAGAAGAAGTCTGCAGACCCTGAAACTGGTCTTCCAGATCCCTCAATCTACAAACAGCAATGCATATAAATACAGTTGGCTATTTAAAAAAACACAGAGGATACACTGCCATTAATCTGACATTTTTTCTTCTCAAAAGAACATATAACTTGCATGCGTGTCAGAGGGCATTAACACTAACTCCCTTTGTTTCATGCACTGTTTGCTGTCCATATGGCAAGGCTTTTAAGAGTAACATTGGGAATGTAGGTCTGATTTATCCACATAATCTCAGATTAGGACAGCAGCACAATCCTACAAATACCACACATTTCTAGGAGATACATTTTCAAATGACAATAGATGTAAAGTGAATGAGGTATGACGTATATCACAGTTTAAAAAAAAAATCCTTGGATCCAGTTAATACATGATACTGGTACCCTTTCTACAGTGACCTTTGGCTCGAAATCAAAGGTGGACTTTCATCGGATAATGATCCCGATAATCTGGAATTCCTTAGACACAATGACTGCATTTTTTACAGAGATGCAGTCAGCAAAAATGCAAAAAAAAGCAGCTGATTGTAGAACACAACTCTAGAACTCCTTTTAAACAGACCTTCATGACCAGAGGTAGACTGCTTTGTTTGGTAGAAGGCCTTGCTTTTTCTCTGTTTCATGTCTTAGGAGCTGCCCACATAAAAGGGTGAAAACAGTTTTGTTTTTTTTCTGTCATGTTTTGGCCTTGCCACCACATGACATTGGTGTTTTTGTGGGGTATAAAAATTGACTTTTGGCTTCAGACTGGAAACATTTTGTTACAGAGAAATGTAAAATGCACTAACAACACCAGCCTTCGCAAGAACCATCCCGTTACCTGAGGCGGGTGAGACGCAGTTGCTCGAGCAGCCGTCGCTCCTCGAAGTCCGGCCTGCCCGTCTCCAGCTCCTCCGGGTCGGGAGCGCCCATGTGGTGGAAGCGCACTGGGTCCCAGCCCGTCATGATGTCATAGGTGATGACGCAGCCCAGAGAGTGTGACACGATGGAGACCTTCCCATTCTCCTCAAATTTGGGGTTCCGCTTGCAGAAGAGTGTGTACAGCCTGTTCAGCTCCTTAGTCAGACCCCTCGTGATCTAGGCAGATCAACCAGCAACGCTTTAATATGTCTTTAATGTCTTTAATATGTTCGGAGAAACAAACATTTTTTTAGTGCAAAGTCCAAAAGAGATTGTGGGTGTGTTCCAATATATTACTTGTGTGAGTGTCTGTGTATGTACATGTTTGTGCATATGTGTGTGTACATACATACAATGGGGTGAAAGGGTATTGAACACATTCAAAATTTTTTCAGTTACTTTTTTCAGTAACAATTGACATGGAATTTTGACATTGGTATTAACCTAAGACATCTACATGTACACATGTAAAAACATCAGAACTTTAAAGCCCATAAATCAGGTTGTGAGTAGTGAAGTAAAGTAGCAGGAGAGTAAAATAAAGTACTAGAAGATAATTCTACTTCCTGCATTTGTGTGCATAATCAGCCAGAGTAGTACATTTTGGTGGGCCACAGAAATGTTTTTTTTTTTTTTTTAATACTAAAGTGTTGCACAAAACTATCTCACGAATGTAAAGGCAGAGCTTCCCTGTTGCCTTAATCCAACTGCATATTAATGTAGCTGTTCTAAGACATATTTTCAAACCTCTGAGTCCTTCAGTATGCACCATTGAGGCCATTATCTGCATTTACAGGAGAATCACTCCGCCATCAACCAGACATTCACAGGAGCTCCTTGCAAGTTTTCTTTAGTGGGATATTCAGACATGCACTACAAAAACCAAGAACCAAGGACCTCTCAAAAAGACCTCAAAGAAAACTTCGAGGCAGCAGGTGCATCTGTTACAGTGAAAACAATAGGCAATGCATTTCACCAATGTTGCTTGTGTATGTGCACTCCCCATAAGACTTCAGTTTTCAGACAACTTTTGGACAACTCATACAATGCTCTGTGGGACTGTAGACTGATCAGACGTTGGACATGCTATATTCGGAGGAGAAATGGCAGAGCCAAGTACATTGCCTACCGTTTCCACTGTAACAAATGTACCGGCAACCTCCATTTCTTGTAGATATTTTTAGGATTTTGGCTCTTCAGGTACTCTACTGGCTATCCTTTTGACTCTCAGAATAGACGCCCAGAATAGTCTCCCAGAATCCTCCAGACCAGTTGTCAGTGCAGTGCTATTCCTCCCACTTATGAATAATAGCCCCCATGCTTACTAAAAGAGTCAGAAATGCGTAACTATGTCTTTAAACAATTACAATGGTATGTTTTGGCAATGATACAGTTGCAAGTCTCAGATGAGAGCTTTTTGCTTTTACCAATTATACAATGTTCTTGGCAACACTTTTCGAAAACAAATTGTAGCCCACCAAAAAACACTAATCAGGCTGACAATTATATGCACAGATGAGAGGCATCAATACCTTTAAACCTGCTGGCTGCTTACCTTTCATTGTCTTGGTTTGCTGCTTTTTCTTGGTTTTGCTGCTTTTTCTCTGTTTTATTTATAGATTTTAAAGTTTTGATTTCTTTACATGTGTACTTTTTTCACTACTGTCTTGTTAATATTTGATGTCAATAGTCCATTTGGAAATTCCTTTGTTAAAAAAAATGTTTTTGTGCATGTGTGTTTGTGTGTTTGTGCAAATGTGTGTTTGTGACAGTGCAGAGTGTGTTTGTGAATTTTGAATTTCCCTAACTGTGTGTATGTGCACACACGTCTGTGTGTCTCTAACCTCATCCCTGTATAAGGGGCTGGTATAGTACATGATGTCCATGGCACTACTGTTCAGCATGTCTCTCAGGCCCCTCACTTTGTCTGGAGTGATGGAGTCCACTGTGTCTGAAGCACAAAAAAAATGCCCAACATGGACCTTATGCTTCATTTGACAACATTCACATACACAGGATTACTTTGCAATAAGGCTGCTACAATTTACC
Organism: Setipinna tenuifilis; assembly: GCA_030347295.1. Lineage (NCBI taxonomy): Eukaryota > Metazoa > Chordata > Actinopteri > Clupeiformes > Engraulidae > Setipinna > Setipinna tenuifilis. The sequence goes on from CM059282.1 coordinate 23,248,870, forward strand.
ATTTAATGGAGTGGTAATACAGTAATGTATATAATAATATAAATAATGCCCAATGATTTTGATTATCCATTAATGAAATTCACAAGTAAGGGATATGTTTGAGTATTTTTTTTTTGAAGATTTTTTTTTTCAGACAGACCAAACAACTATTTGATTAATTGAGAAAATAATGGATAGATTAATCAACCACAAAAATAACTTTGTTTGTTGCAACCCTTTTCTGCAATAACCATAATGCCCCTAAAAGCAGAAGTGATATGTGTTGTTCAATACCTCCATCCAAGGACAGTTTGGACCTCCATTCAACAGGCAGGAATTCAACATGCTCATTGGTACGATCAGAGAAATGTTTTTCTTCCATCTTGCGAGCTGCATCACGCATCCTTGATGTGAGCAGACAAGCACACCAGTGTTTGCACACACACAGACACACACACACACAGACACACACAGGCAAGCACACACATATCATTCTTGTTTACCAAAGCAATCATCATCAACCTTGTGCTTATCTCTTTATGGGTCACCACAGCTCTGGTAAGAGAACTCACATGCTGGTGTTCCTGATGATGCGACCCTGGTCCATCTTCTGGCCAATCCCGTGCACCACAAACACGATGTGCGTTGTCTCAGGGGGTGTGTCTTCAGGGGCCGCCTCCTCCACGTAGCCACGGTGAAGTCGAGTTCCACTGCTTGAGGCTGGGGGATATTACTGAAAGCTCAGTTTGCGTATAAAGTGAACAGAAAGACTCAACAACACTCCCTTATCTTTTATTCACTTACACGGCAGCTCTACCAGCATTTAAAGGCAGTAAATAAAAATCTTATCATCCTGATTTTAACATTACCTTAGCTGGAACTGAATTAAGATTTCCAGATGATTTATGCATCGACACCTTGCCTGCCCTCTGTGGTTAAGTGAATAGAATGTAAATGTAAATAGATGTCATGAGAATAGCTTTCCCCTGAATCATATCTGACCCCACAGTCACCAACAGCGATCCATCACCGGGTTACAAGCATTCAGGTGATTTATACAACGTCAGGTGGGCCTGTCCTCCTTCCCTGTGATGGGAAAGGGTTCAATAAAATCTGCCACTCTCCACCAGTGCTGACTACACACACACAGGCATGCGCGCACAAACCTTTGGAAAATCCAAGCTTCTGAGTGACAGTGCGAGCAATCTTGGAAGTGGTGGCGTCACTGTAGAGGTAGACCTCGTCCACACTGTGCCAATCCACATGGCTCCTGCTCAGCTTCAGACTGTGGATGGCTGAGAGGGAGAGAGAGAGGGAGGGAGAGAGGGAAAGACGGGAGAAATAAAGGGCCAGATGCAGAGTGGGAAAAGAGAGAGAGAGAGAGAGACATAAAGATGGGGGAGAGAGTGAGAGAAATTTGAGACAGCTCGGGATAATGAGTTTTAATGAGTTTCATTGATTGAGTCGCCACTGCATGAGCAAGATGCTTCGTTGCAGTTAGCATCAGGCAAAGTCAGACAAAAGTTGTCAGGGTGCTGTGTTAGTGCTGTGGGATTGAAAGCATGTGAGGTTGAGTGAGTGTGTGTGTGTGTGAGAGAGAGAGTGTGTGTGTTTGTGTTCAGTTGCTACATCTGTTAGTGTTTAGTGTCTGTTTAGTACAGCTACACAGCTATTGATGTTCAATGAAAATATGAAATAAATAATTCAACCATGTAATGCGGGTTCTCATGAGGGTCCACTCCTCTCTTCACTTAAATACATAACATGCACACACATAACAACACACGCATAGCATGTCTGGGGCTGAGACTGCAAATCTCCGTGTCACACTTGGAGCGCATGAGTGAGTTGGCGTGAGCTCATTCTCGGCAGGCATGCATGTAGTCGGCCCATGTGGCGTTCAGCTGAACTCAGCTCTTAACACGGCACGCCCTGACCCTCATTGTGTTCACGACCCCGGCCTCGCCATCACAATACCCAGCCCCCTGACCCCATGCCCCCCGGCCTTTCACTGCATACCCCACCACTACCATGACCCCCACATCCCGGTCCTAACCCTACCACGCGCTTGGCCCATCATCAGCGGCGGCTGCCAGACTGTGTGGACTTTACCGTCCTTGCTGTCAATCGTTGTGGTCACCACTTCCGGCGTCTCGAAAGAGTCCCTCATCTGCTGGCCCCGGAAGCGGGCCAGGTGGTCCAGTTCAATGAGGTCACTGTCCTCCTCCTCCAGGGGAAGCCAGGTCCCATCGGTGAACCACTGGCCCCGCATCACCGGTATGCGGTCTTGCTCTGTCAACAATACACACAAAGCGGTTTATGGCAGCTTGTATTTAGACCCTGTGCCTGACCAATAACAGTACTGATGACATGAAATGTTAGCAATTCAGGATAGAGTGCAAAACAGGTGGGATACATTGTTTGCATCTACTCATCACTGCAGAACAGTGTTTAGCTGATGCTTTGCATTTATATGGTTAGTGTTGCAATTTGCACTTTAAATGAGGTACCCATATGTCAGCAACAACTGTGTGCAGATTCATCGCAATAAAGGGGCAAGTGCAGTTCAGGGCCTCAGTGGGATATACTTACGATTCCAGTAGACTGGGTAGCATTCCTTCTCTTTAATGTCAACTTCATAGAGTCCCCCCCTGACACATACGGCGTCCACATCAACGTCTATACTGTCCAAATCAACCGTCGAGCAAGCGCTATTCCCTCTGTCACTAACAACTGACAGTCTGTCCGCTTCGGAGGCTCGTCTCTCAGTCTCACCCCCCGCAGGCTCAGACCCCCCTGCCGACCCACTTACATCCTCAGACTCAGACGGTTGTCGGCGCCTGACCTTGTCCGGATTAAGTTCACAGAATTTTCGATATACGAACTCGATTTTCAAAGAGTCGTGTCCGACGAAAGGTTTCCAGGTTCTTTTGTCTTCTTTGTAGAACCACCGCACTTCCTCTGGTCCTAGCTCCGTGACAACCTCCCCGCGGTGTCTGGAGCTGTTGGAGCGATTTCGCTTTTTCGTGGTGATGCTGCCATCACTTTCGCTGTAATTTGGGTCGCCAGTGATTTCCAGATAATCTGTTCCTGGATCAGAACTGAGTCTAACGTGATAGTCGGGATAGGCTTCCTCCAGGCCTAAAATCATGCCGTCCTGGGATAGCCCACGTCGCTCTCTTAGTAGCGGCAAATGCCTCTCCATAACCGGCTGCACCGAGTCCATTCCACTATGTATAGCATCGCCCATCGGCTGTTCATAGCAAGACACAAACACATCACTTGCCATATCCCAGTCACTACCGCTCACACTGTTATCCGCGCTTTCAGGTGGAGTATTAAAGGACTGTTTGTCCTTAAAACTGCTCATTATTCGAAATTCGTGAGTCAACAGATTTTGCAGTCCTGTTTGTCAAATTAGCTATGACAATAAAAGTAACGGTTTACCGTTACAGTCCTCTCCCTCCACCTTGCCTACCGCAGTCACCACCATCTGTCCAAAAAATTGCATCCAGCTCGATAACTGCACACCAGACCTCAAGCGGTCTGCTTCTGCCTCAGTTGTGTCGCATTCTTGCCTTCAATTAAGTTGTACGAAGACAGCCTACCTGTTCACCTACAGTCTAAAATACACTCTGCTTCTACAGACTACTGCTTGCGAATCTTGCTTGTTTGACAGCAGTGCAGTGGTTGCTCCTCCCCAATGCGTGCCAGGAAACGCATGTGCCTCTGAGCCACCGTACTTTAAAGCGGAAGTGTACAGAATTATGCGGACGTGGGACGTGACTAAAGCTGATGGCAAGTTTTGAAGTGACAATCTCCGTTGATTAAACAGGAAAGTCACTTAAAATGGCTGCAGCGTTTTTAGTTATGCTGTATGATTATTCCCCTCTATTCTACATCAGCGTAATATCACTGTGCTTCATCATAACCGCCGCCATGGTGTTGGGCTGGTAGGTACACTGTCAACCAGTAACTGAGAGGCTTTGTATGCATGCAACCCTATCCTACGATGATTAGGACACTATTAAAAACAAAGGAGAGAAAATCAGTGTTTGCCAATGATTTCTGTTCAAGCTCTCTGTTGAATGCTTCTAGAAGATCCGTATTACTCTCTATAGACTGTTCTTGAAGATGCGTCTTGTTTGTCACGGAACAGGTGATGTCATTAATTAAGCTACCGCTGCGTGTTTACAACTGCGTCATCATACATATTCAACACACACATCTTATGGATCCTCTGATGCTTTCCGACTCAAGCTTGCATTAATAGCATGGCAGATAGGTTGGATATGTGCACCTCTTATGATGGACAAAGTTCTCAGGTAGCGATGCATACGCGCCCTATTAACCTCTTTTGTTTTTGATAGGTTCGGATTCGATGTGCCTGTCATTCTGCGAAGTTCCGACGAGGCAGATTCGTTTTCAGCCGCACCAGAAAAGCGGATGGTTCAGGTGACAAATCCGTTTGCGCTAGAGTTGGATACCACAACAGCCTCGGTTACTGGTAAGTTTCATCATAACTTTGTTGTTCTTGATTTATGTGACTTGTATGTTCTTGATTTATGTGGCTGTTTAGTTACAGGGATTTAAAAGTTTGCAGCCAACACGTTTTTGTTATAATATTCTCAACAATGCAGAATATTAATCTGCAATGATTTATGTTTTCGTTTGTGACCTTTGTTTTAGAGGGTGTCACGCTGCGCCCAGGCTGCTTAGAGGAGTGTGTCCTCACCTGCTACTGGGGCTGTGGCATACAGGCACTGCAGTTGGCCATGCAGAGCCACCAGCATGGGCCACGGCTTACCACTCCTCATCTATTCCAGGAGGCCCTTCACTTCCAGTACCGCCACTGCCAGAGCTTCATGTATCCCTTCTATTAGTAGATTTTTGGGCTTAAGGTTTTTTTTTTGTTTTTATTGCATTGGATAGGTGGAAAGAAGTTCATTGATCCACATGGAAATCACAAAATGGATGTTATGTAAATGAATGCACATGGCCAATCAGTATTGTTATTCAGTTGACAAGCAGTAGTGCTATTAGATGTTGAAACTGTTCCCAATTTGTGAAACAGTCATAGTCATGGTATGTGGGATGTAGAGTTTTTTGTTTTGGTTGCATTATAAAAAGACATGGAAAAAAGTGATTATTGTACAGAGCTACCGGTTACAAACTTTACATATTAGATCTTGGATCTTGAAAGAGATTAGATATTAAATTTCCTTCACACTTGCAGTCCTAATGCCTAATCCAAACAGCTTGGTATCCTTCACTCCAAGGCTCAGCATAGACAAAGAGAGCCAAGAGGAACAATTTGTTCAGATCCCTGCAGACTTGGGTATCACAGACTTCGGGCAAATGCCTCGAGAACGATACCCTATGGTGGCAGTCCTGACTCTAGCAGATCCTGAAGCCAGGGAGACATACAACATTGTAAGTGACCCCATGTCAAGTCAAGTCACTTTATTTATATAGCACATTTAAAAACAACACCAGTTAACCCAAAGTGCTTCACAGTAGATGAACATAGTGCAAAGTACTAAAACGGGTGAACAATACAGTAAATCGGTATGTATGTAAAATTAGGAATAAGTAAATAAAATATGGAATAGACAGAGAGCCTAAAATTTTAAGAATATTTATTAAGAACTGTTTGGTAGCTCACCTGTAACTCCAAAGGATAGAGACCACAAGTTGCAATGGTCACAGCATTACTTTAAGTTAGCGAGTGAACGATAAGCTGAACAATAAGCTATGAATTCATAGGAGGTATACTTGCTTACTTGTCACACAGTGGTTTAAAGGCTTTGTGACTCATTTTGTTATCTTCACTAACATACTTTTGGGAAAAAATGTGATCATACTGACACAGACCGACACTACTATTAATACAAAAAAAGTCTTGTTTTGTCATTCATTCTGAATAGATTTGTCATTTTTTCTTGCAGAACACCTGATAATGTTTACTATTTGACCCAGTGAAGCACTCGATATTTTCTCTTCTAACATATACTTTGCTTTGGAGTGTAGCATGAGATAACTATGGCTGCAGCTCTTATTCTTTGATGCTCAGCAACACAGAAGTGCAGTGTGGTGCAGTAATATACACACTGCTTATCAGCTTTCAAATTGCCTCATTATTCCTGCATCGTGACATCAGCACGTCCTTGTGTATTCACTCTCCCCCCCTCAGGTAGCCAATGTCACGGTGATCCACCTTCCTGACGACAAGTACAAACTCCCAGCACGGATCTTGTTTCAGTACCTGCTCACCAGACAAGGGAACATGTATGATCTGAAGGTACAAGTTGAGGAAAATTATTTACCATTTCAAATTCTTTATAACGCAAGGACTAGGATCTTCTTATGTTTTTTTTTTCCCCCGCAGTCCTCTTTCTGGTGTTAAATAATGCTTAGTGAATTTGTCAGGTCAACTGCTGTCCTCTGAGAGCAGCTGCGGTAATTATACAATGATAAATGTGCCAGGGTCATGCTTTAAACGGAGATGTCTGGAAGCACTTGGAGACTAAACAGAGGCCATTCTGTAATCCTGCAGCCACTCTTCATGTCATCTGAGAATGAGGGGTCAGTCAGGGCGACCGAGCCGTCCCCTGGCAGAGACGCACCCGAGGCTAAGGCCCAGGAGCCTGGGGAGGAAGGCAAGAAGGAGGAAGAGGAGGAGGAGGAGGAGGAGGAGGAGGAGGAGGATGCGGACTCAGAAGAAGAGTCGTTGGAGATGCGAGGGAAGGACTGCGTGGTGTGCCAGAACGCATCCGTGAACCGTGTGCTGCTGCCCTGCCGCCACACGTGCGTGTGTGACAGCTGCATGACCCGACTACAGCACTGTCCCATGTGCCGCGCTTTTGTCATGGAGTCCTTCGCCTTGTCTCGGAGGCCTGTGGCTTTCACTAATGAAGGGGAGGAGGAGGAGGAAGAGCAGGAAGAAGACAACAAAGAAGTAGAAGTAGAAGATGAAGAATGAGGATTGAATGACTTTGCATCAGATGTATTGGTGATACAACTTCACCAGTCATGGTGAGAAACTGAAGGATTTTATTTAGCATTGTCCCAGTCTAGATCAATGCACAATGTTGGGCAGCTAGATTGTTTCATGTTGTTTTACACTCATAGCCAAAAAGGTTATGATTTCATCTAGTGTTCTAATATTCTTTTTTTATTTCAATATGAAATGGCCTGTAGGATTTAATGTTATTTAACAAATCGCTTTGTTATGGATTTGTCCTGCATTCCATGGACGGCATTCTAAAGTTTTAGAAGTATTAGAGGACTAAGCCTCCTTCTTTAATTTCTTTGAATGTAATTACTCATGAGCTTGTGTGTATTTTTGTTTGCAGCATTAATGTTAATGTGTGTCTTAAGTCTATTTATTTGTATCCAAGCTGTGAAAAACAATAGTGTGCAATGAAATGAGAAGTGCTAAGATAAGTACTATCTGGTCCAAGATGTTTGATGTGTGTGGAGGAGGGAATAAAGCGTACTCCAGACTCAAAACATGTCCAGTATCACAAATCTTTAATGACATGGTAAGACGCAAGCCAGGCACACAGCTTTCCATTTGGGGAGGTTTTTGGGGGTAAAGATTTTACTATTTTTTTGTGAATATAATAATAAAAAAAAACTGTAAATACTTGGCCCTAGGGCAAAACAACAATAATAAATGTAAATATCAATACCAGTTGGCAAGTATCTGCTACTGTATGAGGTCACTTGATGGAAACTGCAGGAAGGGTATCTCTACAGCTTGCTAAACTGGTGGTGCCAGGGAGGATGACTATGGTTTTAACAATCTGAAGGAAGTAAAAACACATGCCAAGAAATCAGAAGTAACAAAAAAAAAAGAAGAAAAAAAAAAAGATCAATACATCTCTGATGGACATAACGTAGTTATATGATACAGTACAACTTCAGCAACCCATCAAGGTTTCCTCCGTGTGTGTGTGTGTGTGTTTAGACAGATATGGGGTTTGTCTATACAGGTTTGTAGTCCAGCTTGGACTCCAGTTTCTTGGAGTCGGCCACCTTGCGCACTGCCTTCATGAAATCCTCCTGAGTGACATACTCATGGTCCGCACGGATTGCAAACATACCTGTACAGCCAAACCATCGGTCAAAAATACAGCATATATGGCCATTTACTCATTTTAAACTGGTTAGACATGACAGAAGTGAGTGATGGACATCTATTTCCTCCTGCCTCCGTAACAGCTATCTGTGTAGGATTATGTTGAAAGAAAAACAAAACTGTAAAATTCTTACCTGCTTCAGTGCACACATTTCTCAAATCGGCTCCGTTGAATCCATCTGAAAGCTTCACAATGGCTTCGTAATCTGAAACCAACCATAACAAAAAGTTAAGTTAAGTTTTGTTACATTTAGTCCATTTATCACACCAACATATTTAAAAACGGGACAGTCTGACTGACAGACCTATGTCTCCATGCTTGGTAATGGGCCCGGAGTGGATCTTCAGGATGTCCAAGCGAGCCTGTTCATTGGGCAGCTCTATGTCTGTTAGGGAATAAAGCATAGTGTTTTTTGTTCACACAGATTATAAGACAGTTCTATGTGTGAAAATGACTAGGGTGGGTAGGACTTTGTGACGAGTGCAGCCATCTGATCAACCATGTGCATGTGATTACATACTGTATAAGCAAAACACTTTAATTTGGGTCCATAACCTACTTATTAAGCCTGCAAGTAGTTGTTAAAATCATTGTGGTTGTGACTGAAGCATGTATACATACATACTTCCATACTTAGGGGAACATTTTATGAAAGGCAAGCCTTCCAAAAGCACATTAGACTATATCTTAGCATTAGAACGTATGATTTAATAAAGTGCCATCTCCACTGATGTCTTCCTGTTATTGTTATGACAGTAGATGGCTTAATGGAGCAGGGCCCAGCTGCTATAATGCACATCAAATCAGACCATGACACTAATCAATTCCCCATGACAAACAAACATACACAATTACTCAATAATGTAAAAAATAAAGTACTACTTAGCCCAGAGCATTTACAGTAGCTCACAAAAGTGAGCACACCCCTTGCATTTCAGTAAAAATTAAAAAAAAAAAAAAAATGTAGGAAGGAAAAATACTACAGAAAAGAAACTTGGATATAAGTAGTCAGTGTACAGCCTGTGTACCAGTATAGATTTACTGTCCTCTAAAAATAACTTTACACATAGGGCATTTTGTATAAATAGCAGGTCACAAAAGTGAGTACACCACACGGTAAACACGTCCAAATTGTGTCACAATCATCAATATGACCCGATTTGGCAAAATGAGTCTGTAGTCACAAATTATAATTGTAAGGCACAGGCCAATTTTGGTAGAAAACCTTGAGAATATCACATTTTATTTTTTGTTCTTTTATGAAACACAAGTGTTTAAAAACATCGGCCTACTTTTCAGTCAAGATAACTATCGTAACGTTAAAAATTTGCTATCTAAAATTTAATTTCACCATTGAAATATTACCAAAATGTGCAAAATAAATGTGATTTTCTCTGGTTTTGGAGTTTAAAAAGATGATTTGAAATGACTATATCTTGACAACTGTTAAAATGTGTGTTGCTGACCAATTTTAAAGTATATCGTCTTGTCTTTTCACTAGTACCAAAATCTCCATGTTGAATTTTGGGTCTATGCGACTCATCTTGACACATCTGGTTACATAGCGTGCGTGAACACCATCATTATCCAGCACCACCTTAATCATCCTAGCCACCAGAGCTGCACATGTTTTTGGGATCCTTTTCCCATTCACCCATGACAGCAACGTTGAAATCCATGATTCCATGAACTGCAGCTCCCCAGTGCCAGCAACCTCTACATCAATGCTGGCAGCACTCGTGGATTTGTTTGAAGCTGATTTCTGAATCTGACACTGAATATGAGGACCCAACTGAATAGGAGGACCCAAGGTCTGAGTGAAACCTGTTTTGCATGGTATGAGACAAATTTGTATGGTCCAGTCAGGCAGACCAAAACACGAATATTATAATTTGGACAAGCAGCTTTGCATGGTTGAATGATATGAACAATTACCACTTACTCACTTTTGTGGCCTACCATTTATATAAAAATGCTGTGTGTATTATTTTCAAATGACAGTAAATCTATACTGCTACACAAGCTGTACACTGACTACTCAAAAATACCCAAGTTTAATATCTGTAGCATTGTCCCTTCAAATGATTTCAAGCATTTTTTGGCTAAAAATGCAAAGGGTGTACTTACTTTTTTCTTCAGGCCATCAAGGTTAAGATACATTTATTACATACACAACTGCTTTATTAACTAATTTTAAGTGCAGGTTAAAGGGACATACGAATCTTTCTGTCCAGTCTCCCGGGGCGCAGCAGGGCTGGGTCCAGGGTGTCTGGCCGGTTGGTGGCCATGATCATCTTAACTCTGTGCAGGGTGTCAAAACCATCCATCTGATTCAGCAGCTAGGGGACAGACCGACAAGCACAGATGCGCTAGTTAGTCAGTTGTCAGAGGAATGCCTTTCTATTCCTCTGGGGATACCGTTTTGCAAAATTGTATTTTAAACACAGTCTATTAGCAAAATTGTATTTTAAACACAGTCTATTTACCACACTAATGTCCAGACAATTTTTCAGAGGCTCTTTTCTGACAGTTGTTTTTCGAGAGATCTCATTACATGTGTAGCATTACCAACCTCCATCAGCGTCCTCTGAATCTCTCTGTCAGCAGATGTTCCCTCAGAGAAACGACGGCCACCTCAGAAGCATGACACAAAGCAGGAAAATTAACTTTGGCAGATGAAATTGTCAATGCATCTGCTATGACACTGGTAGTTGACCAGTCTATATACACACAGAGGCTGCACTTGTCACAATAAAGCAGCATCTTGCTTTGTGTAGCCACTTGAATTATATGGTTGTTACGGTAAACAGACTGTGGACATTTTCTTGCCATCTTTTTTTTTTTTTTTTTTTGCTTATGTTGTTACTAAAATGTTTTTATTCTAGTTAGTCTCTGTTAATACAGTGTATTTGTATTGTTTTTGTACATCACTTTGGAAAGAAACATTTGCCAAGTCACAATAAACATAAACACAATGATGGGGGGCTCTGAGAAAATGAAGTTTTCTTACGCTCTCCTGATTATGAATAAATCTGAGCTTGGTTAACATGGTGTTACCATTACATTTTTAAAATAAAATCATGATCGTTACCGATGGCATCGATCTCGTCCATGAAGATGATGCAGGGCTGGTGATCCCTGGCATAGTTGAACATCTCCCTGATAAGACGAGCACTCTCGCCAATGTACTTATCCACGATGGAACTGGACACCACCTGTTTAAGAAAACACCATCAGGAAAGGCCATCAAGCTATCCGGGTACCAAATGCACTTTTTCAACAACAGTTGAAACTGCAAAATACCTTTAGGAAGTTGCAGTCCAGCTGGCTTGCCACAGCTCGGGCCAAAAGGGTCTTGCCAGTGCCTAAGCGAACAAGGAAAGAACAACTATACACTGCGGTCTTGGAAAAAAAAAAAAAACTGGTAAAATTACTGAGCCATTTTCATCCTTTTACTCATATTACTGGTGGCATTTTTATGTCTTACAAACACTTTGTTTATGTTGTGCATCTCAAAATGTTGACGTCTGAAGTGAAAACACTGTACATCTACATATTTAGACATAAGGTTCATCAAATGAACAACATCGACCTACATGGACAGCGCAGTTGATAATCTGTGTTTATTGAGAGGCTGTGCAAAGCACAACATTTTAGTTCTCACCTGGGGGGCCATAGAGCAGACAGCCTTTGGGAGGGATGATGCCCACCCTCTGGAATAGCTCAGGATTGGTCAGGGGCAACTCAATCACCTGCAAGAGCAAATGAGCGTCCAATCACATTCAAGTCAGGGCCTCCCACTTATCTTTTTTTTTTTTACATTTCTCCATAAACCTGCATTAAATTTCCAGGATTTCTCGCAACCTACTATTAGACAATTTTGTATATTTGATACCACAGCTTGTGTCGAATCATAAAATCTATGCTACAATGTCTGCAACCTTGACTACCATTCTATATGTGTAGAAGAAATGTTTAAGAGAAGAGGGAACGATTACAGCAAACGATCAAATTCTGTGATCAAAACTAAAAAGTACAATAACATAAACCATGTTGTAGTCCATCTCCTGCATCTGCTTCTTGCTGACAAAATCAAATTTCATGACTTTTCCAAAACCATTAATGAATTTCTAAATTCCAGGCCTGGAAAATGCGGTCTGAAATTACAAGGGAACGGAACAGCTATGACCTTCACAGCAGACTTTCAGTCTACACATGCTAGGGAATGTGTGTGTGAGTGTGTGTTTGTGTGTGTCTGTGTGTTACCTCTCTGAGCTCCCTGATCTGCTCAGACAGTCCACCAATCTCTGAGTAGGACACACTGCCTGGGTCTTCATGAGACATGTTATACACCAGAGGATCCACCTCTCTGGGAAGGTACCTGGAGAAGAGATACAACAAAGCTTACAATGCATCAGTGCAAGCTAGTGTCCATTATGACTTTGGTTTGACAGACAACTTCCAAACACCTTACCTCATAATGGTCAGAGTGGTCATGTCCAGAGCCACTCTTGTGCCAGGTTTCAGCTTAGTTTTATCCAGCTATGCAAGGCAGAAAAGGTATTAGACATCCTGAATATACATGTTAACAACAGGGGTGAATTAGCCATTGGGTCACAATCCGGCCCAGTTACGGTGCAATGTCAAGGTAAAATTATTGCATACATTATTAAGAACCAAATTAAGTAATTTAGGAATGCATACCTGCCTGCGGCATCCCACCACATAACGAGGCCCATTGGTTGCCTTGACAATGACTAAAAGCAAAGACGTGGTTACAAGATATACATCACTCACACCTACAGTTCAGTTGTTTTGTATAAAGTACATTAGACATGCCAGAGTAATACTTACATTTCTCTTCAGTCAGTTGCTTCAAAACCTCACCAACTATCTGTGGAAGAGATCAAAACATTTGTACATTCAATACTAAAGTATTTAATACACTACTCCAAAATATAAACAAAGTAGTCACATTCGCAAACAGAAGCATTCATTTCTTACCTGCCCAACACTCTGCAGGGCCTTCAGGTCATTTTCAGACTTTTCATACTGTTTAGTCAGTTCCTTTAGCTGTTCCCTCACTGAAAATAATGGGATTGTTAACAAGGGCAAGTGTAAAGAATAAAAAGTAAAAAGGTGTACAGTATGTGTACACAGAGACCATGGAACTACCTTTCAAATAAATAAATTATGTTGTTTGACTCCCTTGTTGTGTCAGCCTGTTAACATCAAGTTTAACACATTCGAACTTTGACACCTCAACATAACCTTTAAAAAAATAAATCACCCGGTACATTATCTAATGTTATATTAAAAAGTTGTAAATTGTGTTTTCACGCTTCATCTTACACAGCTCAAAATCATCAACAACAGCCCCCCACTTGAATGCAAGTCATTGGGTCGTCAACCAAGATTGGAGGCTAACAATTTGCTAACATTAGTCACTCACAATTTTAAGGGTAATTAACACGGCCAAATATTAAATCCACCATAACTACTTAGAAAACTAAATCCTGCCGGTTTGTTGTCATCAATATATAGTCAAAATCGCGCCAGCTACTTGACTGACCGAAAGCGTTTCCAGGCAGCTAGCTGGCTAACTTTCTCGGCAACATAACTAGCTAACGTTAGAGCATGACAAAGCGTCTTACGTTTTAGCAAGTTGGTCAGTGCTATGGTATCCGTTTGTTTTTGTTAAAATGGTACAATCGGCATATAGAATAAACGGTGCTATACACCCCCACTTCTTGATTGAAAATCAAACTTACACTCTTTTAAACGCCCGTCAATTTCCTTGTGTTCCAACAATTTTTTTCTGTAGTCTTGCAGTCCCTTCTCTCTAGTGTCAGCCATGTTTCTCCGCTGAATGAACCACGGACGGAATGCCTGTTTGACGTTATGTTGCAGCTAGGACTGCATAATCATACTGCCATCAGGAGGACGGGCGGACCGGTGTTTCTAGGAAAACTCTCATTCATAAATATATGAACGAAATATAGAAAATGATGTTTCATTGATTTTAACCAATGATTGTATTTTTTTTTTACTATGGGCAGCAAGTCTAATATCGTGAATACCCTGACAACAGGACTGTATTTTTAGTGACACAACAAGATATTTACAGCAGACATTCTGAAATGCTTATTTATGTTCACAAGTAGTATGCATAACCACTGTCCATAACAAATGTTGCTTAATTCTGCAAACAATGGTTTATATTATTATTATTATTATTATTATTATTGTTGTTGTTGTTGTTGTTGTTGTTGTTGTTGTTGTTGTTATTACTACTACTATTGTATTATCATTTTTGCATCACGATCATGAAAATTCATATAACCTGATACAGTATATACTAGAGAATCTGTGTAGTGATTAGGAAAAAGATAGGGCATGCATTTTCCTCACCGTTTACCAATTGATCATTTATTTTACTATTTGTAAGGTCTACCAGAGCCCTGGAGAAAACTGCTAGAGCGAAAGCTAACTGCACTGTGCACTGTGTGCATCGTATCCATAGACAGTAAAAGATTTTATTCAGTATCCCGGTTCTCATTTTACCCACAATGCATCGCTAGCGGGCGTGACATGCAACAATCAACCGCTGTAGCTGGCTGCTTGTCGTGTGTAGCGGTCGCTCTCATGGTGCTTTCACAGTACCGAGTACTTCAGTCGGGGGGTGGTTTAGGCAAATAGCGGGTACTTTCGGAAGGGATCTAAAATACATTGCGATTGTCTCTATGCCCCTGCCACAGTTTAATTCAGATCATCTCTTTTGCACAAGGTAAGTACACGCATGAGTCGGGTGTGTTCTTCAGATGAAGCGCGCTCGTTAGCTTTCTTTTTTAAGTAGAATATTAGCAGTGGCTATCTTAGCCTTCGCCACCCGGGTAGCTAAACCCCAGCTAAACCTGCTCACCGTCGTAGAACTCAATCGGCCTCCTTATCAAGGGTTCAGCTTAATTGAATGAACAGTCCGTTTATTACTTTATACATTTTGCACGCAGTTACAGTTAATTATTGTCTGGTACCTATCTTTGATATGGATGGTTGTTTTCTAATTAGCTAGGCTACTGAGCCAGTTGCTAACATTAAACACGGCGGTTTGTATTGGATGTGATTTAGCAGCTTGTTCTCTGCAACATAACTAGTTCAGCATACCTATCTTGTTAGTTGGTCACCTAACCTAAGGGCTTATGTTGAGTAGGTTATGTCACCACCTACTTGTGGTACCGTTTGGCATGTTACTGTGTCTGTATGGTGTTTTTAAAATAGGTACATATTGTTATAGCAAAATAACTTGCCGGTATCTGAGACTAATGTCACAGCATTGCGTTATTGGCTGTAAATTCGAATTGACTCAGGTTAACTTAACTGCGAAGAATAACTTAAAAGCTAGTAAGCCGTTCTGGTAGACATTACAAGTACACAAAACATAACATTAAACGACATCTATACCAACTTGAGCAGGGAAACGGGATGGTAAATAATTCCTAATGTGAGGATTAGCAAAGGATTACTTGTTCTGCAGGGGACAACCGTGCTTACAAGAACGAGTAAGCTAAATTGGATAAATATTGTCACAATGATTTAACCTGGAAAATCCATGGAAAATACAAAGGGGTCTATGGGTGATGACAAGAACCATGTTTTAAAGTCAAAATCTGTTTCTAACTTAATCTAGTCATTAATCTCGTATATATGTTCACCTCGAAGGTTTATCAGGTTTATTGTCAAACCTTTACATCAGACATACTTGATCACTTGCTAAAGCAGAATATGTCTATGCACAATTTCAGTGTTAAGGTTAGGTGGAATGATTCAGCAGCAGTCAAAGTAACTGTCAGTCGAGTCGTGTCATGAAAGCAAAATAAATAATTGTATTTTTGCTCTGTGTATGCAAGTATACTTGATTTGGTTTAACATGATCAGCAGTAAAGTCCTGAATTTTCACAAGAAATTAGAAGGCACTTTTTCAGCACAAGGATGACACTTTCACTCAGGATCATCTTCATTCAGGAGAACTTCCACACCATCAGTGCTTGTTGAAATGAAGGGAGGTTTGACTCACTGAGCTGCCAGTCTGTGAACAAGCAACATCATTGTCAGAGCATCCAGTATGCCCAAGGTTATAGCGTCACACTATGTGAACTGAAAAGAGAATCACATGCCGTATGGTTTAAGGCAAAGAAATGCATGAATGATGAAGAACTGAACTGACTATCGCTTGGGTTTCTGTCCCCCATTTGCAATAATTAATTACTTGCTGGTGATGTGGGCAGGTTCATACACATACCCAAGCCGTTGCTCAGGGCTGTCTTATTACTGTAACATATGTGTTATCCTGATTATTATTCTGGGCGACATAAGAAGCTCAACCTGTTGGGGGGGTTGACTAATAAGTAAAGAGGTAGTGGGTGATATGCAGGCATGACTGTCTAGTTTTATTTAAGGAAAACAATGTATATATTTTTCTAGATGAAGACCAGATGTCATTCGTGCTTTTTGCATTAGGCAGATGGGCCTTAGGATTGTGATGTTATGCAGCACTCTGCTCTTAATTGGGAGCTGTTATCTCATTAATGGTATTAGTTATTAGAGAAGTTTTCCATTGACAGAGATTAATATTAAACCCATCAAAATAGCCTTTGCCCAGTAAATGTAATAAAAATGATCAAACACAATCAACTGGTAATTTATGTCCAGAAACTGATCATATTTAGGAGATGTCAACTTTGCTTTTTTGGTTGTCTGAGGAGTAAGAATGTAATGTTGTGTACAAAGGTGTCTTTACTGACTAAATGTCTTTGGCAGTACTAATAGACAGTCCTGACCATTTCTTAAGCCTTCTTGCAATCCTCATTCAGTTGTTTGCAAAGTTCAATCAGGGGCTCCAATAACTGAAGATGAAATAATTGGCGTGAGAGCAAAGGTTGCACTACCGAGAATTTTACTAGTGTTTCAGTGTGGTGACCATACACTGGTTCCAGTCATTTAGCCACAGACTAAGTTTGAGGATGTAGACTTTTTTTTTTACTAAAAATGTCTCCACCTTTAGCTTCTTCCCTACTCTTTAATACAGCGTGGATTTTCTTCACTGTCTGTAAGTCTGACACATTTAGCAATAGAATGGAACTGTATTAAACCCTTCGATTCTTCTCAGTGAAATTGGGATCCCATCAACAGCAAATCTTAGTAGATACAGAATACACAGTGGATACAGACACAGCAGATCTGTGTTTTTAAGCAGGAGAAGGTTAGAAAGCAAACATGATTGGATGGCCACAACAACCAACCAGCCAACCAACAGCAACTGCTCATACATGACAGGAACTGATGGGAGCCACCAGGATAGGTCAGGGCTCCACCGTGGTGGTCCACCATTTTCCACATTTTCCACAGTGCTGGACCAAACGCATGGCTCAGTACCAGCCGTGTGTGCCATCATACATTTGTGGCCATGCCAAGGATCATATCCTACCCAGCCCAGCCGGTACTGGCCCCACCCCCACCCTCACCCTCTACCCCACCCCCTTTCCATTTGAGAGATTTTTCTTTCACTTGTGCGTCTGTGAGCAGCTCAGTCTGAGTGTGGTGGGAAACGTGTCATGGCGGCTAGTACGATGCACACACCGCCACCGGCGCGTTGACTTGGACGCGTAATCTATGAGATCAGCAGAAACGTAATCGTCTTTACCTCGGGCTTAACAAGAGTTCCCCGGGCCTTGGCCATTGTGTCGCTCAGCACAATTTCCTGGTCTCAGTCCCAGTGCCTTATGCTGGCGCGGATTGCGTGAACAGGTTGGGCTGCCCAGTGTGAGCTTGTCCACCGCTTCAGAAACCTGCTGCTGATGGCTTTCCATAACATTCACATATTCAGATAATGAGAAGTCAAGATACCGTGTGTATCACAAGGCAGACTGTTGTAGACTGCATAGTTGAAAACAATTGTTGTCTTGTATAGTTATTGCGTTCCCTGTAACATGTTTAATTGCTGTAAGGCAGTTGAGCAGTTTGAATCAGTCAGGCTTCGGAACCTGGTCTTTAATCATCTTGCACTGGAAGCTCAAAATAACCTGTGTGTGGTGATGAGCTGTAGTTGTGGAGCGTGCAGACCCATTTCTTAAGGACAAATCTCTCATTTGTCACCCACTGTTGAGTCTGCCAGTGGCTTGTTGGCAGTGGACTCCGAAAGATAGAGCTCATTTGGCTCATGGAAGTGCTCCTCACCTTTGATATCCTGGTGAGCTTCAGCTCTGTATAAGTGCTGCGTGCCTTTTTGGACATTGTCCTACTCTTGTCCTGCTGAGTGCACCATGCTGGGGCAGTCGTGGCCCTAAACAGTCATTAGACTGACCTGGAAGTAGTTTAATGGTAATTACTGTCAGGAAATGTCCTTATTTTTGCTGACTAGTAGTTGTCTCAAACGCTTTATACTTCCAGTACTTATTCCTGTAAATGTTGGGTTATTCATGTTAAATATTAAACAGTGTAATTAATTTAAAAAATATTAATTAGCAGTATGACTAGGCTATTAATTGTATATAACATGAGTACGAGTGTAAGTTGTAGACCTATACTGTGTGTACAACCATGTGAAAAGTCAAGGATTTTGAACTCGATGGTTGTACCTTTGTTCCAAGGGGCTTCGGATAAAAGTGTCAGTTCGGTGAATACATGTGCAAGTTATCCCTCTCTCTGCTTCTCCAGCAGCCATGGCAGAGCCCAACCGGCCACAGAGAAAATTGTCCACCTCGGGGGACAGCTTATACAAGGTGCTCGGTCTGGAGAAAGGGGCGTCTGCTGATGACATCAAGCGAGCCTACAGGTAAGATGACATCAACAAGCCATTAACTCCTCTGGCACATCTGTAGGAACCATTGTCAGCAAGACCTGCTTCCTTTCTAAGACCAAGTAAAGTGAAAACCCTTATTTGGTTTGGTAACGTGAAGTATTTCAGAAAAAAATGTCTAAAAAGATGCAGATGCATAACCTCCGAAGTCAGTTTTGTAGTTCTGCATTGTGGTGTTATGCAGTTTAACATATTTTCACAGCTTTTTTATGGTTGGTGTTAAGTAGTGTGGGACTGAAACACATCCTGCTTTCGTCTCAAGAATATGTATTAAGCACTGCATGGGAAGTACCTTCGTGTTTGAGCTAACACCCCTCCACCATCCAAGCACAGGAAATACCACCTGTATTTTGACCACGTTAGGACCTAATTTTACCTTGTAGCAGTGTTCATATTCGCTCAAGTTAACAAAGTGATTAGTAACAGCTTAGCGATATTATTGATATCTCTACTGATTATTTGGACTTTATTTTTAGTTCAGAGGTGGACCATGACAGCCTCATAAAGTGAAAAAAATTATGCAACACATCAATTCTGTTCACTTGGTCAGCTAGCTGTTACTAATTAGCTCAACTCATTAGCAAGGTAGGTCAGGTAATTGGTGAAATCCCCTGTGTTGAGTGCCTAGACAGAAGGGGACTACTTGGCAGGACTTTCACTTTCTGTAAACCAGGACGGCCACCCCTGATTTTTAAGCTAATGTTGATGCTCCTTTCAATTGTGCAAAAGGAAACTAGCACTGAAGTACCACCCAGACAAGAATCCAGACAATCCTGAGGCAGCAGACAAGTTTAAGGAGATCAACAATGCCAACTCCATACTCAATGACGAGACCAAAAGGAAGATCTACGACGAGTATGGCTCCATGGGCCTGTACGTGTCGGAGCAGTTTGGCGAGGAGAGCGTCAAGTACTACTTCCTCATGTCCAAGTGGTGGTTTAAGGTAGGCAGAAGCTCATCCCTGTGTCCTGTCAGTTTTCTGTTACCACAGTGACATTGTGTCAAACAGTGCTCTGGTCTCATCCTGAGGTGTCGTCCAGAGGTCTCGTCCTTTCTCTCTTTCTCTCTCCACCCCTTCTTTCTCTCTCTCTCTCCACCCCTTCTTTCTCTCTCTCTCTCTCTCTCTCTCTCTCTGTCTCGCTCTGTCTCTCTGTCTCTGTATCTGTCTCTGTGTGTGTGTGTGTGTGTCTCTCTCTCACTCTCACTTCATCTCCCCCTCTCTCTTTACCCCCCTCTACCTCCTCTACCCCCTCTGTCTGTGTGTGTGTGTGTGTGTGTAAAAGGTGTTCCTAAGAATGCGCTGTCTTTCTACCTCCCTTTTTATCGTTGTCCTGTTCCTTTTTGAATCGAAATTGGCTGTATCATAGCAAAACAGAATACTTGCATGCATGTGATGAAACCTTAAGGAGACCTCTTCCCTGATGCTTTGTGTTGTATTGCAAGAGTTCTGAATAAGAGGGTCAGGGTTGAGAGAGTTGCTCATCGCTTTTTATGAGCATAGTGAACAGTCTATCAGTAATGTCCTCATATGCACTTCAGGTTCTTCACTTTCTGTTCAGTAAATTTAAAATGTTTCCTAGAGTCTAGATTGACGTAATAAGAAGGACAGATCAAGTCAGCATAGCTATGTAACAGCACACCATTCCAGTTGAGCTCTATTTAATTGCTGTCATTTCATTAGTTCTGTGGGTTCCAATGAATGCCGCCTGGAGGCAGCATACAAAAGCCCAAGGTCTTTTAACCGTGGTCGATACCAAGGCTTATAAATATGGAGCCTTGGTCGCCAAGGGAAGGACAGAAGGGCTTTGTTCCCCGTGCTTGTCCATTCATGCCGTCCCAAGCTATGTCTCGGCGGAAGTACTTCTAAACAGCACTGTTTATAATCTGCTTTGTTCCTATGAAAATTGCAGCCATTCAGAAGCATGCACGTTGTTTTGGCCCTGGTCATGATTAGGTGCAATATTGGTCTTTTGATTTCTGCGAGCACAAGACCAAGCAGGGAGGGAGGAAAATCTCATGATGGATGATGTGAATAGGTAGATGGCACTGAACTTTGATGTACAGAATCAGGACTTAATAGCATCTGACGCAAGTGGAAGCCAAAGAGGCTAACTGAGAGCATCTAGAGAACGTCTAGACATCGCTGCCTTTCCATTATGTTAGACACACCATCTTCTCAAAAGTGCCCCAGAGAGTTTTAGCTGTGGACATGAGCTGTCTCTTCTGCCAGAGCGGGCTATATCACTAGAGAGGGTTGACATCGTCCTCATCATCATCATCATCATCGTCCTCATGGACCGGCGAGATTGGAGGTGTCGGGATGACCCTTGCGCCATGTTTGTCCTGCAGGCTCTCTTCCTGTGCTGCACCCTGTCGTCCTGCTGCTGCTGCTGTTGCTGTTGCTGCTTCTGCTGTGGCAAGTGCAAGCCACCCGAGGACGACGAGAACTACCAGTACGTGAACCCCGAGGACCTGGAGGCCCAGATCAAGGCCGAGGAAGGGAGTGGAGGTGAGTGTCTGTCTGTGAACTGGGAGGTTGGGTTGGGGGGGGAGTGAACAGGGTTGAGAAGGGGGGAAAAGAGAGGGTCAGATGAATGTAGTTTAGTACAAAAAAAAATGTTTTTTAAAGTATTGCACCAAGTGTCATTAAACAAAGCGGTTGATCTTTTTATAATAAATGAGATTCATTTTATTTTTGAGTACCTGTGATTGGGTGGGGTGGGGGGGTGCACCTGCTCTCTTAAATGTCGTTGGAGCGTTTGTCAGAATTTTGTTTAATTTTAGATGCCACAATTGGTAAAGCAGTGAAAGTAATCAGTCGATATCAATGCGAGATGGAAGCAAAATGTGTTGTTCAGTGATGATACTTCAGTCATCACTCAAGGATGCCTGTGTGGGGGTCCGTCCAACACCTCATAAAAAAAGCAGCTCACAGCCCCAGTGTTGGCTGGAGCAGGCAGAGAACCGTGACGAATCGTCTGTTTGGGTTGTAGGCAGGTAATGATTACATGGCAGGTTTCCCACAATCGATCTGTGAAACTACACGTTGTCCCTAGACGTGTTGTTCTATCTCGGGGTGCCACAGTGGAGCCACATCCTGCCAGTCTTGTGTGGTTTCCATGCCAGCTACTGTAATGCTGGACATGGACCTGGGCTACAGACCACTTCAAGCGAGTTTAGATTATCACTGTCATAGCTGTTCCCACAGGGTTTCTGTTTTACGATATGCATGTAATGTATGTCCCATATGAAATGTAGCAGAAGTAGTTTGGGAACAAAAAACAACGTCAGAATGTTATGAAATAGAATGTCCAGGCATTGTTTTTGTTCTTACCGCTGAAAGGGTCTACTGTATAGAGGAGCTCGTCACAGGAGTTTGTACACTGTGGTGTGTGTTGTACACTGTGGTGTGTCTGAGCATTTGATGCCTACTGAATGCACCTTTGGCTGCCGTCCCACAGTCGGGGCTTTTTTTTTTCCTTTCTGTCTTTTCCTTCCGGCCGATGTGTGTTTTTCTGCTTCAGTCGTCACTGTCATGTCCACTCAGTGAGGACAAGCGACAGAGGAGTCGCCTGAAGGGGGAGGCGCAGACGGTCGGTCGGTCACTGAAAAAGGGGGCAGCGAGGCACAGAAACACAGGAGTAGTAGGAGCAGTAGGGCTTGTCACTTTGCTGTGCTGTCAGCCTTTTTTTTTGCAGGGACACACGAAAAACAGTACACCTGATCTCCACCAAGCGGAAGAGACACTAGAGCGCCTTACAAATTAGCCCCGTCTGACTGCCCTAAAAGCTAGCATCATAGGTATTTATATAGCTGAAATGTCGTCTCTCAGAGTTGATTACGGCTGCGTCCTCTATGTAAACATGGTGCTCACTGACTCAAAATGAAACTCACTGACTCAAAATTACTGTTTTGTTTACTGCAGGAAACCGGTTAGTCTTCACCTACGCATGTCTGTGTTTATGAAGTCAGTGCTACAGCATTTCATAAGCTGCAGGGTAAACATAGGGATGTGTGCGTTAGGCTTGGGCGGTATTTAGTTTTTTTTTATACCCTGATATTTTCCTGATATGATACCCTAGTATGCTGTAATGTCACATATATACACGTTTTGGCCAATGGCCAATTTCGCTGGTACTTGTGACTAGTGACAATAAAGGTTACTACTACTACTTTGCCCATTTTAATTTCCATAAATCAGACAACTTGTGTAGTAGCACTGAAGTATTTAATAAATTGCAATGTCTCTTTATTACAACGTTTCTTTGAATGCAAGAAAGTACTTCTTTTGTATCAGTCAGAGCATTTCTCTACCACTGATTTTAAGTTGGCAACCTAAATCCGTATGTCTTACTGCGACCAGTAGGATGCCACGGTATTGAAAATCATACATCAAAAACCATGCTATTTTAAAATTACTGCCCAAGTCTAGTGTGCATGTATTTGTTTTTGCACACACGTGCGTCCACAAGAATGTATGAGGTTGGGTGGCATCTAAAGCCTAACGTGTAACAACAATATGGAGAACAACACTATCATTAACTATCATAAGTATAAAATAAAGCAACGTATGAAGCAGCAAGAGGTCATTTTATCCACAACACTGACTGCTCTACCTGAAATAAAAGCAGGCCAACAAGAGCACCTAAATAAGCACTGAGGTTGAGGTGAGTCACTGTAGCCTGACTCTTCCTGGCATGCTTGATGAAGCCAGCTTTGTGTGTTTTTTGTGTAGTTGGAGAAGGAATAGGTGCGGAATTATATAGCTCTGAGCTGGTGGTTCTTCCATACTTCCAACTTTTTATATACTGCGCCTTCTATATATACTTTTCCAATTTCCAAGCACTGCCAACTTTAATGTAGTTTGTCGTATGATATGTGTCAGTGATGACTCATTCTAAACTTGACCCTGACCCCGCTCTCTGTCCAAACTCCTCTTTGGGGAGATGAAAGGATCGATGGAGGGGGCCAGTGACCTCTGTGCTCACCTTTTCCTCCACACAGCCGGGTCTTCCATACAGTGACCCCCCGGCCCATGACACACACACACACACACACACACACACACACACACACACACACACACACAGTCCTAGTTGTGTCACATGATTAAAATCTCCCTCCAGTGCCTTTGGTGGTTGTTTACTTTCAGCATAGGAGCTGCTCTGACACACACACACAGACACACACACACACAGACACACACACACACAGACACACACACACAGACACACACACACAGACACACAAAATGCATGCAGTCTGACCTTGAAGTGGTGTTTATAAGTATCAGAGTAACACAGATATACACACCTGACCACAGTAGCCTGTTTACATACTAAGTGTAACTGTTTAATATCTGAAACGAGGCATTGGTGTTAATATTGGGGCAGTTGCAGGTGCAAGTTATTAATTTATGACACGTGAATTATATCCTGTGTGTGCATTCTTGTCTGTCTTTCTCTTTCTCTCGCCCAGGAGGTGAAACGGTAATCATAGTGCAGCCTATTCCCAGTCCAGGCCCAGAAAACCCCAGCGAAACCCTACCGGAGTCAAAATGACTCGTAAGGCCCCTCGCCTCGTTTACGTCTCTCTCGCCGTCCACCTCTCTCTCCGTCCGTCTCTCTCTCTCTGTCTGCTATGTGGTCACCATCGTTCTGCATGCTTTTTCACTCGCTAACAACACCATTCGTTTGTTTCCTGACATTTTTTTTTTTTCCGTCTCTAACCTCACCGTTGATTGTGCTGCTCACTAATCATGTCATCATTGCACCTTCATTACCCATTGATGTCTGATTCTGCTTTGTATTATTATTATTATTATTATTATTATTATTATTATTATTATTACTACTACTACTGCTACTAATAGTAATACTGTTAGCATTAATGACTAGGAGAATTATTATTTAATTATTATATATTAATAATAATAACAATAATGTTGTTATTACTACTACTACTATTGTTGCTACTACTAATACTATTGCCATTGCCTTAAAATCACCAAGTCACTTGCCATTGAGTGCTCAAATCTAAAGGACTGCTAGTGAGTATTGTATTATAACAGTAACAACATAACAACATTAGAAGAGTCCTAATTGTGTCTTGCAGTATCATACAAGGAGATGATGTTTCCTGCATCACTCACTGCCAGTGACTTCTCTCTTTAATATTATGCTAATGGAGGATTGGAGATGCTAGCCAGACTTTGGCAAGTGCCAGGTTGCTTGAAAAGGTGGTGCGTCCTTGTCTGCATGCAAAGCAGATTTGGCTCGGAATGAAACGTATGTCCTGTCACCTGTGTGTGTGTGTGTGTGCGTGTGTGTGTGTGTGTGTGTGTGTGTGTGTGTTTGCAAAGTGAAGACCTTTTTGAGCTTAGAGGTGAATGACCGGTGGTGGTCTCCACCTGGTGTGTGTGTGTGCATGCATGCAGGTTGTGAGTAAATGTGCCGATGTTTTGCAAAAAGGGTTGAAACTGGCCTTTCCGGGAGTCTTTATTCATGCCTGACATATTTCCTACAATCTCCTGTTTAATTAAGAAAATACATTAAAATCTGTTGTTCTCTTTTCCTATTGATTTGGCTCGATCCTGGACGGTATGTGTTTTGATTACAAGTTTAATTAGCAAAAGCCTCATTTCCTGGTACCCAAATTCTCATAATTAACCGAGTTGGTTCAGCTGTTCAAAGTAAGCAGGTGAGGGCTACAGACGTCTCCGGACAAGTGGAGTTTAAAACCTCCATAGGTCGTCTGCCAGTCTCTGTGTTTTATCTTTGTGCATGGCATGTTTATGTCAGCCTTGTGGAATGTCACGGTCTGTGGAGGGGACATTACAGTGTCACTGCAGCCTCACCCAACTTCAGAGGAGCCCAGCTGTACAACATCCTCCTTTTGAAAGAGCAATACAAGCCTTTTGCCGTCCGTTCACTGTCACGCGGGCTAAAGCATGTGGTGCTGTCACCCTCAACTCTTGGCCCTCTCATGACGCTTCATTAGCCTCTGTTTTCACAAGCTGCTCACTGCTTCATTTTTTCAGTCCTGTCTCATACACACACAGACACACCCAGACACACCTACACACGCACACATTGGAAGACACACACACACATAGACACACCCACACATTCACTCACCCATACACACACATATACTGTAGACACACACACAAAAACACGCCCATCCGTTCTGTTGGTTTAGTGTGAGGATAAAAGCACTAAGCTTTGATCTCTCTGGTTTCTGTCCTGTCCCTGCCGCAATGCCCCGGACGTGCGTGAACAGGACACAAGTGACTGTGAGGATGACCTGCATCAGGGAAGGGGAGGTAGGTTTCGCTCTCTCTGGCCCAACTGCCACTGTACTCAACGCCAACCCCCCCACGCCCCAGATAGAGCTGCATGCAAACCCTAATCATAACCAGAATCTTTGTGCACATCCCAAGTGTCAATCAATCAAAACCACCAAAAAATGGGTCCACACACTTGAAATCCATTTTTTTCCGGTCTTCTGTAGCAGTGCATGTCAACACTCTCAGTGACAATCGGAGCTGAAGCCCCAGGAGTATGGGACAGGAGCAAGCGCTCCCAGTGTCCCAGATCAAACGGTGGTGCGACTGAGGAATCACGCACACCCCCTGGCACTAACATCTGCCAGTCCTGTGGCCTACTGTAGGCCTGCTGCTCTCTGAGCTCTTCTGCTTGCTTTGCTTGCTAGCTAGCTTACCTTCTGCCTTGAGTGTAGTGTAGTGTCTTCATGTTCTGCCACTCCCTAAAGCAGAAATGCAAAAGAAGCCTGTATTTGCATGGCAAGAAGCTTGGCTGATTCGGAAAGCATGTGTGTAAACTCCGCCTTTTTTTTTTTCAAATATAGAAGTGAAAGTTTATGGTTTGACTTGGTATGGTATGACTTGTTACTGTCTTCCATAGTCTGCATTGCCCTAGATTCATTGCATGTGCTTGACTGCTGTGAAACACCATGATTTCTTTTCATTGATTTTCACAAATTGCTCGAGCCGATGTCTGAAACATTAAATAAAAGTAAATAATCTAACCTGTTGAAGCTGACATAAAGAAGAATAAAGATGTTTTACGGTTCTTCACCACGTCACTACGGAGTGTAGCTGAAACGGTTTCTCTGTCTCATCATGACACGTTTTCAGCAATTTCACACCCTAACACATGCTTTTCTCTCTCTCTATTTCTCTCTCTCTCTCTCTCTCTCTCTCTCTCTCTTTCCTGCAGGCCGTGGCACCCCTATTGTGATCCAGCCGCATTCCACTGTCAACACCTCCGCCGAGACCACCCACTTTGCAGCCAGGCAGCCCAGCTACACCAACCAACAGTGAGACCCCCCCCACCGCCCTCCAGCTCCACCTACCAACCTTACCTACCCTAGCCATGGCCTGACAACCAGTTCCTCCAGCCCAACTCACCCCCCCGGCCCCCACCCCACCCAAACAGAGGACATGTGTGGGCCCTCTCAGAGTGTTGTGGTGTGGGGTGCCCAGTCATGGATACCAGTGCCATCCACCCACTACCCCCACCTCCACTCCCCCCACGGCCCAATGCCAAGGCATTGGATGATGACTTGGTAGCATACCGCGAGAGAAAGAGACTCCTGTGCTGCCATGCTCACCAACTTTCACCCACATGCATGGACCTGTAAACACACAGACACACATGCAGATGGACAAATGGACGTGGACATGCACAAACACACATGCATACATACCCACGCTTGCATACTCCCACTGACATACACATAGAGTAGGCAAAAGATGCAATCTAACCACTCTCTCTAATCCCAGTCTGACTATACTCATTTTATATTTTACGGCCCTTTTTACTCTAGTAAGTACGACTGCTGTAGTAGGCTACGCTTGCAAGAGGATTCTTTCTTTTTCATTTTGTTTTCCTTCTCTCTTCTCCTCCTTCCGTCTACTGTTGGTCGAGCTTAAAACTGGAAGGGCCAAAGTCTCTAACTAGCATGGAGTGGAAGAAGAAAAAAAAAAGACGGCTAGCCAAAATGTGCATGCAATACCTTTAGTGCATGCTTTTAACTGTACAGCTCTGCTACGTGGTCCAGCCCGTACACAAACTCGATTACAGTCACATGCAACCACACACACACACACGCACACACCACACCACACAACCACACAGGCTCTTCGATCACCCATTCATCGCCCTGTGCAAGAGCGGGGTACCAGCATATCTAGTGTTTTTTCCCAGCAGAGACGGAGAGACCGGTCACAGGCGGGTCCATAATATCCTGTCGGTGGACCAGTGTTGCCCTTGTCTTCTTCAGAAGTGGATCAGGTGTGCTGATGTCTAGGAGCCACAGTGGAAAGTGTCCCTATATCTCGGGACAAAAGCTTTGACTCCCAAAGACACGTTTGACACATTTGCATTTCAAAGAAAGCCGTGTTCTTATTACTACCACTATACTTCCTTTTTTGTCATTGTTAAGACATATGCACAGATTTTTTTTTTCTTGGTTCCATGTGGTTTTGAAATGAAAAAAACAAAAATCTTTTATCAGGTAGACTGCATACCAGCTGACCATTGTTAGTAAGTTTAGCCATATGCATTTCAGAATGGTCCGTTTTTTTCCATAGATGCAGGCTGCAACTGAGGGTCGAACACACTTAAGAGGGTACCATGCCAAATTTCAAAGCATTGCTGGGTTTTTTTTTTTTGGTTTCTCGGTACATTTTTAGCGATAAACATATTTATTATGCAAGGACGTCCTCCTGGGTTGCTCTTGAAAACACATGCAGTTGTTTTTGGTGATCTTGATGTGTTTTGTGTACACACGCCTTTCCTCCTTGTTGCTCGAGGTCTTCTGTCGTCGTATCTGTAAACGTCGTACCAGCCATCAGTTTCCTGTCAACTGGGCTCTTCCTCTGTGTCAGCGTTGTACAAAACTGATATTTACCCCACTTTAACTGATCGTCAAGTACACCTATATATGGATATATGGATATGATGTCAAACCAAAAAAAATCTTTACTCTCTCAATTACAATGCATCTTGAAAAAGAAAAAGCCAGTTTCTAAATGACATCGGTACTGTACCCCAAGTCTGTACTAATACTGTCACGCTTCATCACCATGACGATATCGAGGTGAGGGCTTCCATGTTGTCGCCATGTTGTTTTCCTGTGCAGTGTGAGATGCCACCTATCAAAGGAGAGGGCTGCCATCTGTTTGATTCGTTTCTCTTCCCTCTAACCTAAAGGTAACATCCTTTTTTTAAAATATATAACCTCATCGCCAACTTTGATTTGCGAGCATCTTTTCGCTCTCTGCTCCATCAATCAGTCCTCCCTGTCTGCCGTGGTCATTCTGCCAATCGGATCCGTTTGCTGTTTTTGCTTGTGGA
Organism: Setipinna tenuifilis; assembly: GCA_030347295.1. NCBI lineage: Eukaryota > Metazoa > Chordata > Actinopteri > Clupeiformes > Engraulidae > Setipinna > Setipinna tenuifilis. Next base: position 23,278,230 of record CM059282.1, read on the forward strand.
ATGTAAATCTCATCTTTTTTTTTTTTCCACGAGCAGGCCAGTTATCTTGCAGCTGCCAATCTCCAGCCCCTGTAAATTCACTCCTCTTTCATGTACATAGTCCAACGTGGTCGCAAACCCACTGGCAATGCCATTTGTAACTCCTGTGGTTACGAGATTTTTAAAAGAAAAGAATCCTGTTCTAATTTCAGAATGTGTTGATTTGTTAAACATTAAAAATGATTTTTTTTTTTAAAATAAATGCCCGTGACGTGCCCATATTTAATGCGTAATGTGTACGTGTGTATGTGAAAGGTTAGTTGAAACCGTGCCCCTGCCAAATGCAGAGTAGGACTGTCTATGGACTGTGTGATGACATGTGACCAGACTGCCCTCTCCTAATGCCCCAGGGTCAAAGGCGGCGGCCAGGGTCAAGTCATAAGGACTGAGGCCTCCAGGAATCCAATCCCATAGGAAGCAGCTGAGCGACAGAGCGAGGAAAAAAGAGAATGGGCTCACTGAAGGGTGCTCACCCACTAAAACCTTTTTAGTTTCTTATTTTTTTGTCATTGCTTTCTTCGCGTTACTGTCCATAACATTGCAAGTCCCAAAATGGACATAACTGACATGTAAATGTGTATTTATAAAATTGAAAACTCTAAATGAATAAAAGAACATGGGGGGATTTGTAATGTTGCCTCTGTCTGCTTTTTTCTCCCCTAAACAGGGTTATAGGAACAACAGGCACTTCCAAGAAGTGGAGGTTTCAGGGGCTGTTATGGCCACCCCTTTTCTCTGGAGCTTGAAGCAGGGAGAAGAATGCATCTTTATTACCAGGTCCCTGCAGGCCAGCTGAGGGGCTGCCTTAGTTGGCTGTCATTGCTTGTCACCACTGTGTGAAGTGGAGCTTTGAGACTGCCTGTGAACTCAGCTGAAAAATACACTCATTTGCTTCTTGTTAATAAAGAACAGAAGCCAACGAGGGAGAGCATTGGCTCAGGGCTATTTGTTTTACAATATAGGCTTTCAGCAGTGAGATAACAGTTACTGTAAATCCGAATAGCAATAACCAGTATACTGTAAACCCATATGGCAATAATCAACACACACATTTTGTAATTAAAAGTAGAGATAACATTTCCATACATGTTGTAAAGATAGCAACATACTACTAGCAGCTACTAAGCTTTTCCAAGTAGGACTAGCAGTGAACTCGCATACAGGTCAACAGGGTCCAGCTTAAGGTAACTAGCAAAAAAGTGTGAATGAACCTTTTCTTGGAACCCTGCCTGAATTGGCCTACAGAACTCGCACTGCTCTCTATACTTGGCGCGGCTAAGCTCATTAAGTTCTTAGGCTCAGCTCTCTGTAGATATTCATTATAGCCACCTCGTCACGAAGCGTCTCAAAGAGGAGGAGGGAGAAAGTGATGACAGAGAGAGGTTCCCCTGATGGATGGGGGTCAGCCTCAGATTACAGCCGGGACTTAGCCGCTAATGATTATATTTTTTGGACTCGGTTCACACCTGAGTGGGAGTCCTAGTCAATGATTCTCTCTAAACCACTACTACGTAAATGATGCATCAAAGCGTGCATACAATAATAGTGTAATAATTAAGCTGTTTGTTTTCTACTATTTCTATGTATAGGCTAATTTTTTTTTTTCCAACATACCTGTTCTCTATGAATTACATCACAACGGTTCCAAAACAAATTGGTTTTATTAGAATCCTGGTTTACATTTGCCTATAAGATGTAAATTTGTTGATGTAAATAAAAAATGGTTTTAATTAAACATCACATTTTAATGAGATGAATTTCAGTTACTGAACACATGTTTAAGCTAGTTATTCAGAATAATGTAAAAAGTATAGCCCACGTATGTTTAAAGGTGACACAATAACAGTAACTTGAGTGTGTTAAAGGTGACAGTCAGAGGAACTAATGTCATTGTTGGGCATTAGGCAGCACTGAGCTGAAGGCATGTGTGCGTAGTGTGGCCTGACTGACTGACTCGCTCGATATAAGGTTTTGTTTTTAGAGGCTGTTGTCACTGGCGCCAGCGCTCCATCATGACCCCCGGGTGACTCAGGGACTTCTGATCCAAATGGACCAAATGTTCCCCTAATGCCCCTGCCAGCCAGTCAGCCATTTAGCCAACCAACCGAACCATCCAACCAAGCAAGCGGCTTGTCTTTTCCCCCTATCAGGTTACAGGAGATAAAAATGGAGACAGGAATCTCTGCCCCAACCCCACACACACAAACACAGATACTCACACACACACACACCATCCCTCTGTCTACGCCTCTCATAAACCAATGAGAGTTTGAAAGGTGGAATCCCATTTCTGTGTGTGCGTGTGTGTGTGTGTGTATGTTTGTGTGTGTTTTGGGAGGGGTGGGGTGAGGTTTGGAGGGAGTGACAGCAGTTTTGACAGTAACCTAACCTAGAGCAAACAGCAAACTAAAATTATCCTATCAAGGAGGGGCCTGGCTTATCAACGAAAGAACGAGGAACACGAGGCAGAGTCAGGCGCTGGGATGCAAAGACAGGCGCCGATATTCACAGGAAAAGTACAACAGCACACTGGGAGTCAGAGTCACAAGACGACTTTTGTCTTCTTCCAGCTTCCAGATCTTCTTCTCCTCCTTGTTGTTTTTAGAGGTCTTTTTTTTTCTCAGTAACACTCAGAGGAGATGAACTTTAGCCTGGGCTTCAAGCTGCCGGCGGGGGAGTCGAACTCCATGGACAACCTGGAAAAGCAGCTGATCTGCCCCATATGCCTGGAGATGTTCACCAAGCCTGTGGTCATCCTGCCCTGCCAGCACAACCTGTGCAGGAAGTGCGCCAGTGATGTCTTCCAGGTAGGCGGTGGTTGCTCCTCAAGTGGCAAGATACCCACTGCGTAGCACACACCTTTATATGTGGGATAGAGAGAGGGAGCACTTTGAAAGGTTGAGGTCAGAAAAGTAATGGTGTAATGTGATTTGTTGCGATTACAGAACTATGTGTTCTGATGTAGATTGGAGACAGAAGGAGTAAGTGAGGCTAGATCAGGACAGCATAAGAGTCTGTAACAACAGTGAGGTGAGATTTTGATTTTGAATTTCTATATGTCTTGTTGATATGTATTGATTTGCCACTGTATTTAGGTATGTTACTATTCCATCTGTGCCCTAAGCTCAAATAGCAGTGTTTCACAGGAAGCAGTTCTTTCAAATCTACTCACAACTCACATTCTTTACAGCGCAAATGTGTCATAATTCACTACATAATGATATACCAGGAAATATCAGTTGTTGTGAGCCAGAAGCTGGTGATATCTGTATTTATCGTGAAGTGGCCTGGTGATATCAGTGTGAATGATTAAATGGGCCGGTGATAGCAGTGTTAACGGCTATTTAGGGTGGTTATATTGGTGTTAAGGGTAAAGCAAAGTGCTGTTTCTCTTCACTGGTTGGAGGCAGACACACAGATCAGACTCGAAGTGACTGTGGAAAGAGGAGTCACCCACCCCGCTCAGCTTAGCTTAGCCAGCACCTGCTGCATCCAAACAGGGGGGAAAGCCAAGCCAGCCACTCTGGATCTGTCTTTCTGCATCTCTGGAGCCTTGAGTTACCCCCAGCCACTCACCAGTGCCTCTTGGGTCCCCACATATTGACAGATGACACTAATGTGTGGTTTGGACCTGAAGTTTGTTGTTGATGTGGAGTTGCATCCTCTTGTGAGTGTTTGCGTTGGTGAAGGATGCTATGAATAGATCTGTAAGGCACACCTTTGTTTTGATTTGAGCAAAGGCTCAAATGGAAAGAGTGGGAAGAGAAGTGAAGACATGGAGGCACGGCTCACAGCCTCTCTCATTTCCTGATTTCTGTCTCTACTATGCCTCTTTCTACTTCTCATTATTGTTTACATTTTAGCCAAGAGAGAGCAACACTACTGAACCCAAAAATACATAACTCAATACTATTAGAGGCATTACACACCACAAATGTGTTCACAGTAATTAGGAAATCATCAAAGTCAACTGTAATTGTAGTCAACTGTAATCAACTGCTTTATGTCTCGATTTATATGAGAAGTCCTTGGGAAAAAATGGGCATGGTCACAACATGCAGAAACTGCGAAAATGTAATTTATAAGCTCGATTTCTCAATTAAATTTTATAAATAAATGCTTTAAAATGCTTCTAGCTCGAGACTATGCTCGCTTTTTCACAGGATTACTTTTGAAAGAGCTGGGGTTTCAATGCAACTACCAATAGGGGAAGTAATTTGAAAAATGTGATTTTGTGACTCTGCCAGTTTTTCCCACGAACAAGTGGGCTCAGAGCTTTCTAGTTATCAAACCTCCATTAATGACATACTTCAGTGTTTGAGTACTATTTCTGTTTGCTTCTGTTGGCTCATACTCAATTTGCTCAGCCTAAGTTCTCTATTACATGTAATCTATTAAATGAGTTTCCACCCGAGCACTCTATCTCAGTAAGCTCCTCTTCTGGAACTTTCCGCTGCCTCCACAGGCCTCCAACCCGTTGTGGCAGAGCCGCAGTTCCACGTCCATATCCACCGGCGGCCGCTTCCGCTGCCCGTCGTGTCGGCACGAGGTGGTGCTGGACCGCCACGGCGTCTACGGCCTGCAGAGGAATCTGCTGGTGGAGAACATCATCGACATCTACAAGCAGGAGTCCAGCAGGTCAGTGCAGCAGCTCGCAGCTAGGGGGGCAACGTTATTGTCTGTGAGTCCTGGTTTTTGAGACCACCAAAACAAAAGAGAGAAAAAAAGTAGGGAAAATGGCAACAGAAATGTGTGACGCAGGGAAGCGAGGTCAGGTATTAGATCACAGCTAGGGGGCAGTCTCTCAGTGTGTCTGTTGTCTTTGTCTTCGATGCCTGTTTTAGAGGAGAAATTCGGTGTGAAATGAACTTTGGGTATGTTAACACATAATGGCAAGTTGGTATGTTTGCTGAGGAGCAAAACTACAGTAGCCTGTTGCTTTCCGAGCTTTATTTATTATTTTTTTTATTTTATTATCACAACCAAGGCTCTCCATGCTTGTGATAGGGGCACAGAGGTCATTGCTATTTTTAAAACAATAAACAAAACTCAAGTAGCTCCACACTTCCTTGGTAGTATAACAAGGGCCCTGGCATTTAAAACGAGGCATTGAGGACTTTGTAAGTGTACAGGTTGTTTATTAAGACTGTTTATACAATTTATACAATTTCTCCTTTAAATGCAACATGTACATTTCTACGTTTCTTTTATCATTAAATATACAAGATACCATAAGCATCCTAGGCACCATATGCAAATGGAACTCAAACTATATTTTGTCACATGTTTTTTATATTAGTGGAGTTTTAACAAACTCTCGTTACAACACTTTATTTCCCATTAGGTTCAGCCTGTGCCAATATGCTAAATTTAACCAAGACATTTGGTTTTGGCAGTAGTAAAATAGAGCTGGTCATGGTTTCTTCTTCAGTGCCACTGATGTGTGCCTCTGTGATAGACCGTATTTATATGGCGAGTCAGTGTTTGTTTGTTTTTGTGTGTTTCCTCTTCTGTCACTGGAGCATGACTCATCGCTGTGTGGAGGAGTGAGCAGTTTACGTAAATGTTATTGTCTGTGAGTCCTGGTTTTTGAGACCACCAAAACAAAAGAGAGGAAAAAAAGTAGGGAAAATGGCAACAGAAATGTGTGACGCAGGGAAGCGAGGTCAGGTATTAGATCGGCAGATGCTGCACACAGATTGAAGGTAGAAATGATCAGTTTAGCCACAGTGCACTTTTCATGCTACAAAATTACCTTAAATCAGTTCTAAATTATGACCTTGTGTCATTATCCACACTTGCTATGTATATTGGGTTTTGTTTTTTCTCTTTTTTTGTGATGTGAAAGGAGCAGGGGTCCAACAAATAGTCGAAAACTGTTTACCCACGATGTTATCCACACCCACATTATAATCTCAGAACCACCAGTTACACTTCTAATTATTAAGCAGCTACCCTGTATTGGCCACCATTGTCCACCTCTCTAAACCAGAACAAAATGTATGCACTTTCGGGTTGAACCTGAGGGATTAGAGTGTATCAAATAGGACAGAACCTTTAAGAAAGATGTGGGCACTTCTCATAATTAATATCTAACACTAAATGAGGCCAGTAACTTACTTACTTACCATCTGAAGTGGATATGAAACCATGACGCCAAATTTCAGTCAGAATGTCTATTGTTTAGTAATGTCCACCATAAGAAAACATAGGGAAATATTTGTATTCTTGATGTCTATATGACATTTAACCTGTTTAGTTAGCCAGGTACATGGAGCTTTAAAAAACGTGTGATGGAGTTTAAGGTTTTGTCAGTACTATTTAGTCAATAGTACAGTTTGCCAGCCACTTTTGAAAGGTTGTAGAGAGCATATTATTGGTGTTGCAGACTTTATTGTCTTCATTGTATAGGCCTGTTCCAACACCCAGACATACAACAAGGAGAGGTATGACTTTTGCTTACCTCTCTGTCATTACTATTGCCATCCACTAGATGGCGGTCCTTCCCAACCTGTTCGCCAGATGCCTGAGGGCTTGCTCCTTGTGACAGTGCACTCACATCATGCCCCCACAGTCAGACCTCACATTTCAGCCCCAATTGCCTGACAGTAGCAAAGATTAAAAAGCCTGGTGATAAATTGAAAAGGTCCTCGGATGTGAGCAGGCCTTCTTTCATTCATGACGAGGGGGCTGACAGTCAGTTCACCCCAGACAGATCGCGACAACATCATTCAGTGCATCTATCCATTAAAAATGATGGCACCGAAGCCTAAAACATGAAGCTATTGCTTTTTATAGATGGCATCGGGGAGGGGTGGGGGGCATGTTTGACTTGTATCTTTATTTTCGAGACTGGAGGAAGGCCAAGCTGATCATTAAGCCCGACCAAACAAAAAAAAAAATCAACGCAATGCCAACGGGCAGGCATATTTCCACCAAGGTCATTATCACAATGCACGCTTGCGATTTCCAGCCCGTTTTTCAAACACATACATTTCAAACCTACAAATGAGGAGAGTGTCAATGTGGGAGTGAATAACAGTGATAATAACAAGCTGTCTGGCCTCTCAGAGATCACTCACCTAAGAAGATCACTAACCTGTTCTGGCCCTTAAGAGGTAACATGCCTAAGGAGAACTCAGGGTGAATTATAAAGCAGGGGCATAGCGAGAAATCATAAAATGGCTGGACCCAGAAAAAAAATCAGATGGGTCTAGTCCAAAACACATGGCTCATTTTTATTACTAAAAAAGTCAATCAGACTTATAGAGCCTTCTGATTGGGTGGGCCTGATTGACAAGTGGGTGGGCATAGGCCCATCCCAGTCCACCCGTGGGTGCGCATATGGTATCAAGCACTGTCATTTCTGCATGCATTTTCTTCATGTTAAAATTAGCAAAAAAATCCTTCAACCATTATTCCTCACTCTCAGATTTATAGTGAGGGATTTGTGTGGTGGACGATAGTGACTCAGGTTTTGTTTGCCTTCCTCTTTTACGGAGAGCATTTTGATCGTAAATGTGCTGTACGAATAACATTTATTTGTGTTGGAAACTTATCAGCTGGATTTCAATGCAGTAGCTGCAACTACGACCCCCACCCACTCCACCCCAACCCACTCCACCCCACAAAGTTTACCCACCTTTTCCTTACTGCTACACCACTACTCTTTACCCCCCCCCCCCCTTTAACCACGCTGACTGCTGCACACCCCTTTCCAAAACTCTTCTGACAGTCATGGGTGTCAGGAAGTGGTGTGTGGCATGGCATTCCTGAGAGTCATAGTCACTCTTATCATAACCTTTTGACCTTGACCTTGACCCACCTGACCTTGACCCCTGGTTGACTTTGACCTCCGTCCCAGGCCCTTGCACCCACAGGCGGAGCAGCAGCAGCAGCAGCAGCAGCTGATGTGCGAGGAGCACAGCGAGGAGCGCATCAACATCTACTGCCTGACCTGTGAGACGCCCACCTGCTCCATGTGTAAGGTGTTCGGCGCGCACAAGGACTGCGAGGTGGCGCCGCTGCAGAACGTCTACAAGCGGCAGAAGGTGAGGAGCTATAGGCGGTGAAGGTGAGGAGCTATAGGCGGTGACGGTGAGGAGCTATAGGTGACGGTGAGGAGCTATAGGTGACGGTGAGGAGCTATAGGCGGTGACGGTGAGGAGCTATAGGCGGTGACGGTGAGGAGCTATAGGCGGTGACGGTGAGGAGCTATAGGCGGTGAAGGTGAGGAGCTATAGACTTTAGGTGAAGGTGAGGAGCTATAGGCGGTGACGGTGAGGAGCTATAGTATAGCGGTGGCGGTGAGGAGCTATAGGCGGTGACGGTGAGGAGCTATAGGCGGTGACGGTGAGGAGCTATAGGCGGAGAGGTGAGGAGCTATAGCCGGTGACTGTGAGGAGCTATAGGCGGTGAAGGTGAGGAGCTATAGGCGGTGAAGGTGAGGGAGCTATAGTATAGCGGTGACGGGCCAACCGCGTTGGCATCCTTCCATCCCAGAGTCGTAAGAGAGGGCTGGCAGGTGGAGGGTGAGTGGGTTATTAGAGACAGTGATGTGATGCTGGACTCATACCATATTTATAGCAGATCTGTGTGTGTGTGTGTGTGTGTGTGTGTACTTGTTTGTGTTTGTGTACATGTGGGTCTATATGTGTGTGTGTGTCTGTGTGTAGGTGTGTGCGTGTCTATCTATATGTATACGTGTGTGTGAGTGTGTCTGTGTGTGTGTGTGCATGTGCATTTCCCTTTGTCATGTGTCAAAGTGGCTTCGTCACTAGAGCGTTCACAGCTTGCGGCACCTTTTAGTTAAAACACATGCACATTACAGCGGGTTATTACAACAGCTGCATGCATCCTCTGCCAGTGTGAGTGAAGCACCACACTGCTAGCGACAGGTTTTTCATTCACGCCGGGCAGATGTGCCCTGCACCGAATGGCAGGGGGGCTCGCTTGCAGCCAGCATGGGATCCACATTACACAGACACACACACACACACACACACACACACACACACACACACACACACTCTTTGTCTGCGTCACAGCACGGGTAGATATACCCATGGTACAGTCACTTGTCCTAACCCCCACACAGAGGAATGTCACTTTTTGTTTTCCTTTTTTTTCTCTCAGTGTTTAATTGCCACTGTTAATTTTTGCCTCCAAGGTGGTTTTGCACGCAGATGCTTTGCACTGCATCTGGAGTTGACCTTGCTGGAGTGCAAGGATCCTGGTGTGCAAACCTTGTCTAGCCTTGTCTATCTACCCTTCTTAGGTTGGAAGGTGATGGCAAAATTAGAACTCAGTTATCTGAGGTGATTCGTTAGGTGCATTTGGTAATTTTGACATTCTTTTCTGTTGCCTTTCCATCATTATTAGGTCGTTTGGTCTCTATCAGGGGTCTGCTTTCCATTCTCCACAGTGTGGCGCCTACACTTCCGTAATTCAAGTGATTCAAGCCCCCCCTCCACCCCACCCTCTCATAAGGATCCTCTCTTGAAACCCTTAACAAATACTCCTAAAGCCTTTCTGTATTTATTCATGATGGCCAAAGGACTGTGTGTGAGTGTGTGTGTGTCTGTCTGTCTCAAGTGTGCCTTGGGTACCTTGAAAAGTGTTGCGAAAAGTGTTATATACATGTAATAAATTATGTTATTGAATTATTATTATTTCACTTGGCCCCACTGCCCCTTCGGAAGTAGCAGGAGACTGCCTCACAGCCTCACAAGGGCCCTAAGACACCAGTGAGTCTAGCCAGGCCGGCCCTCACACGTGTGAGTCTTCCCTGGCAGACTGACTCATTTGTCCCTCAGGGTGTTTGATTGACTCACAGATATCCATGGTGCAAGCCTGGGGGGACTTCAGTAGATGGACTTTGAGCATCCAGGAGGGGTTAGGCTACCTGGGTGGATAATGACTCAAAATCGTTTCAGCTGCATCACCGTGTCTGTGGAGAGACACCTCAGTGGACGCCATATGTTTCCTCTGTTTGTGCCGGCGAGGTTCGTCTGAGGCCAGGCCATGTGGGTTTGCGCGTGGGGGGACCTAGCTGCATGGGGCAGCTGTGTTGTGACGCATCACGCGGACATGCTGAGTGAGTGGCCGGGGCTTGCCGGGAGGGGGGGGGGGGGGGGGGGGGGGGGTGGGACGCCGTGGAGAAACTATCGGTGAGAGAAAGTGAGCAAAGAGTGAAGAGCGTGAGAAGGCACGACTCTGAGCAGGTGGCCGAGCTGACATTCTCATCTCTGTGGACCTTTATTTTTTTTCTCAGACGCCGTGAATCACATGGTGATTACAAATGCAGATGAGCGCTAAACTTTTTACCAGTCATCGGTCTCAAGTGCCGGTCACTCTCTGAGCCTCCATAGTTCACAATCTGGCCCTCTGTTTGCAGGGTGACCATAGCAGCTGGCGGCCATGACATGTCAGGTCTGACAGGACTCAGGACTGTTTGTGTGCTTTCCCAATTTTTTTTTATTTGTTTAGGGTCAGAAAATGAGACAGTTGTCTTATTGTTTGCTAAACCTGTGATTTTAAAGCATTTTTGTTTCATTATTTTGTTACCTATGTCCTGTCTCCTTACCAGAAGTTGTTTTATGCTGTTGTGGTTTTTGTTAATTTTCCTCCTCATGACTTTCTCTGTTCAGACGGAGCTCAGTGATGGCATCGCAATCCTGGTGGCAGGCAATGACAGAATACAGGCCATCATCTCACAGATGGACGACATCTGCAGAACCATAGAGGTGAGAACAAAACCACCATCACACACAGTAATACCGCTGTGATTAGAGATTAGACAGCAGAACCATGGTAATGAGTATGGAACTATCAGGATGACATACATTAGGGCCATGGGGATAACAATTAAACTATCAGACTATCTAAATTAATTATTTACATTTCATGATGGAATTGTAACACACGTACTGAACGTTGACAGGACAACGGGTGCCGACAGAAGCAAGCGCTGTGCGACAAGTTCGACACTCTCTACGGCATCTTGGAGGAGCGCAAGAAGGAGCTGGTGGAGAGCGTGAGCCGCGAGCAGGACCGCAAGTTGCGCCGCGTGCGGCGCCTCATCCGTCGTCACGGCGACCACCTGGAGGGTGCCGTCAAGCTGGTGGAGACGGCCATTCAGTCCATGGAGGAGCCGCAGATGGCCATCTTCCTGCAGGTGTGCGGCAGAACTCTCATCACACACCTTCAGAAATGTTATGTTATGAAGCTATGAAGATGTCACTTTTGAAATAAACTAAAAAGCGCAACACTGCTCCTTTTTTACGGACAAACTTTTTTTTTATTATTATTGAAATGCTGACGTTTCGATCAGTCAGACCTTCATCAGAGTTCAGGTGAAGGTGTGCAGGTCCACTTGAACTTTTGTGAAACAAAGAAAGATGTCAACACAACAAGTGATTGATTCATGACTGCACAGTGGGCTGAGAGAGAGAGATGGGGTTGAATCAAGAGCCAGTTGTACCATTGTACCCTGTATTGATTTGAATCTGAAAATGGACTTGTTCGTTTTACATCTTTCGCCAAGGTGCAGGTTACTGAATGGTTCTCAACAGCTCCTTAACAGCTGTTCAACTTTCCTAGTGCTGGCTACTTGGATGAATTAATCAAAGGTCATGGCTCAGGGCTTTGTCACTGTGGGATGTGACTGAAGGTAGTTGGTCAGTTCAGAGGGCATGGGTGGGTTTTACCAGCTGTCCAAGGTAACAGAGTGCCAAACACAGTGTGTGATATAATGACTAACACTTCATCTATTTGTTAGTACAATCCCCAACATCTCTTGTTTAGCAAAGCCCAAAAAAGCAGACACTGATTAATGACTAGACGTTTGTTGGCAAGGCTGCATCCAGGACCCTGCAGCGGAAAAAAAATATGCCTCCACCATCAGCACCGCCCTCTGGATCGAGGCCTGTCAGTGACCACCCTGAAGCTCAAAATGGCCGCCTCTGTGGTAGAAAATAAAGTAAAAGACAAGAGGAGGAGCTGATGGATAGAGTTCTAAAATAGAACATTGAGTGAGATGAGGTCTGTGTTGTCATCATCAGGGACGCACCTTCTTCTTCTTCACCCCCCCTCCCCCCCCTCCTTCTCCTTACTTGCCAGGCGAAGTGGGTTTTTTTTTCTTCTATTTTTTATTTATTTTTTGCCCGTGTTTATACTTAGCCCGTCATTTATGGCCTGCCGGTGCAGCAGGTGTTCGCTGTTGCTTGAACACACTGTTTATTTTAAAAGTAGAGATTGAAAAGGGCGAGGTGTGTAAACCTCAGTCAGAAAGTGGTGATTGGTGCACTTTGTCTTTTTTAAAAGGTGACGCCGTAGCAGGTGGAAATTTTACTTGCTGGTGGAGTTTCTTCTTCTTTTTTCATCTTTTTAGTTTTCTTCTTCTCTTCCTCTTTTATTTTTCTTCGCTTATGTTTTTTCACCTTTAATTTTTTCCTGGTCTATTTTTTGTTCTATGTTTTCTTGTCTGTTTCTGTTTCTTATGAGGCCTTCCCTTTCTCCTTATCTTATTTATTGTTCTTTCTCTCTCTCTTTTTCTTTCTCTTTCTTGTTTTGCATCTACAGAGTGCCAAGGATGTGTTCAAGAAGTGAGTGAGTGAGTGTGTGAGTGTGTGGCTGCCTGCTCCAGTGCTGACTCTCTGGGTTTGTAGTGCTCTGCTGTGCGGCCCTGAGACTGCTGCCAAACCACAGAAGTGTGACTCCTGACTCAGATGTAGCAAAGCGCTACTGCTAATACCGCTAACGCCGCTAGCTCAGCTGGGGTGGCAATTTGTGTGTGTGTGTGTGTGTGTGTGTGTGTGTGTGTGTGCTCTATAGTTGTTGTGGTAGTGCTAACATGAGGTGACTAATGGCTCATGACCAAAAAACCAACAACTCGCTCATGAGAACAAAATGACCAAAAAGAAGTTGTTTGTGTAAAGAGATAACATGCAAAAACATAAATAACACATTTGAATGGAGAGTATTGCTTTTTGTGGATGCGTGTGAGTGTTGAGTTTTTGTGTGTGTATAAGAGTATGTGTGCATGCATGTGTGTCTTTCAGTTTGTGTATGTGCAAATGTGTGGGCGTATATGAATTTGTGTGCAAGCATGTGTGTATTTTCAATTCGTGTATGTGCATGTGTGTATTTTAATGTGCATAATTGTGTGTGTGTATTTGAATTTGTGTGCATGTTTGTATTCGAATTTGTGGGTTTGTATGTGTGAGGGTTTGCATGTGTGTTTTTTAATGTGTGTGATTGTGTGTGTGTATGCTCATGTGCATTTGTGTGTATAATTCAATGTGTATGCGGTATGTGTGTGTGCATTCGAATTTGTGTGTGTGTGTGTGTGTGTGTGTGTGTGCTTTTGGCCACCCCGACATCCCAGCCACAACCTCACCTGTAGGGATGCGTGGGCGGCCCGCTCACCTTGGCCGTGCCACTCACCTTCGAGAGCCAGCAGGGGTGAGGGAGGACACGACTATCCTGTCCTGTGCTGTCCGCCCCCCCCCCTTTCCCGTAGCGGGGGTGGCGTTACAGAGGAGAGGAAGTCTGCAGTTGTCCCCCTCTCCCTCTCTCTCTGTCTCTCTCTCACCCAACGTAGCGGGCGACCTTTAACGCCACGTGTCCTTGCCCTCGGCAGGATCACCGACACGGCGAAGGTGTCGGACCTGGAGCGGGCAGAGCCGGGCTACGAGAGCATGGCCCAGTTTGCCATCGACACGGACGACATCGCCGACGTGCTGAGGGGAATCGACTTTCAGGCAGGTACGAAAGAAATATGGAAACAAGATATGGTACACAAGAAATATGGAGAGCAGTCTGCTGCTTGTCTGTTTAAAGATATGGTGGAATAAAGCATGGACACTTTCAATGTGATATTTTAGATATACACATGCATCTTGATGAAGTAGAATACATGGAAAAGTTCAAAAATTAAATCAAAAAGAGAAATTCTGATTCTTTACTCAAAGTGAAATATTTCAAGCCTTTGTTTGCTTTAACTTTGATGATTACACTAACCCTAATATCAAAACATTGGTTTGGCCTGCTTTTGTATTTCACATTGCATTAAAATAAATGCACTCCTTGACAATATTCGAATTCATGGAGATGTGCATGTATTTAATACTAATTCACATTATCGATTCTTTGTGATAGTAAAGTGGAGGGTAAATGCACATAAAGACCAATTGCAAATGTTAAAAGTTTTTACCACTACACCACTGGACCTACCACATACCTTTGGTCCCCTTAATACTCCAACTGGCTTTGTGTCTGCCTACCAGGCCCTCAGACTGAGGATGATGATGATGATCTAGAGGAAGATGGTGAGGACCTGTCTGCTGCAGATGGTGACTCTGGCAAACATTAGACACACGTACGTACCGGAGTAAATTTAACATTGATATCAGATAGACTGGTAAAAAATGTAATTAGGCTGGACAAGAGACACAGCGCTAGTGGTGTAGTTTGTTGGGGATTTTTTTTTTTTTTTTTTAAACGCCATGGAAAAAAAAATCTGAATGGAAGGTACCAAGAAGCACTCTACTGTCTGTTTTTCATGGTTTGATTTGTCAGATCAAAATAATGTTCTTATGCAATAAAAAAGCAACTCTTCTGCACTCTGCCTTCTCTGTGATTACATAATCGCATAGTACATTTCTGCCAAGCTTATGAAAAGTGCTTATAATTTTGATATACAATCTTTGAAAGCACTCCTGTCTTATTGGTAAAATTGTAATGCTCAAGCTTTCATCCACTGCGTTGCATAACAGCCCCAGCACCTTGCCACCACTTTTCCTATACACTTCACATGGCCATTCACTCTTTCTCTAGGTGACAGAAAGCATGTGTGCGCCAGCGCTTTGCCTCTGATAAATCACTGATGCCCTGGGCCGGCGTGTGAATGGGCTGGATGAAAGCAGGGGTGGAGGCCAGTGATCAATCACACTGCCTCTCATCTTCTTGGGATGTGAATGGAAGAAATCAAACATTTCAGTGTACACACCCCCTATATGAAAGGGCCATTGCGACCCCCCCCCCCCCCCCCCCCCCACACACACACACACACGCACGCACACCACTACCTCTCTGTAGTGATCAGTCTCCCCTTTCTCACACACATTTCCAACATGTAAATCATGTTTATCAATGGTGAAGATTTACACACTGTAAGTGTTTCAAGCAGTGTACACTATACATTCTAAAAACGTAAAACTTACTTAAAAAGGAATTTGATTGTCTTTAAGAAAACAGACTAGTGTTTGGTCCCAGACAATCTTACAAGCTAGCCTGTCGAGGGAGCTACCTAGTTAACATGTCCATACAAGGCTAGCGTATCTTAGCTTAGCCATCTTTCCTTGGGCTTCACTTGCATCGAATAGTAAAGATCCATAAAGACAACGATCCCTCTTACAAAAAAATACAATGCTTCCTTTGTGGGAAATGTTGCTGGAAATGTTTCCCCGACATGAACAGAAAACTAAACGGGCATTAGTATGGCTATAGCTTGTAATTCAAACAGTACAGTAAATTTTCTCCTGTGCGACAGAAAGTCACTTTTAGCATAATTTCAGAAAAACGTTTCTTACAAGGCAATGTCATGACAGATTTCTGATTGAAGCTTCTAATGTAAAGTTACTTGGTTTCAAAATGACGCTAAAATGAATAAAAGTCAAAGGAATGCTAAAGGCTACTGGGCCTTTTCTGGGGTTTTTTTCCCGCCCCATGGGTTTCAACTAATGCGTCTGTTCCTGCCCCCTTGGTCTAGATACCAAGGCAAGGCGTCACTTAGACATAAAATTACTTTACATAGGAAACACACTGTACCTGGATTTTGGGATTGTTAAATACTGGAGAAACCACAGCAAAACATATTTGCTTCGATCAGAAATGTGTCATGTCATTGCCTTGTGAGAAACATTTATATTAAATTGTACTAAAAATTATGTCACACATTATGCGACAGCTAGAGAGTTTCTGTCGCACAGGAGGAAATTTGCCGTACTTTTTGAATAACAAGCCATACCCATAATCATGCTCGTTTACTTTTCTTTTCATGTCGGGGAAACATTTCTAGCTGTATTTCCTACAAAATAAGCACTAGAATTAGCATTTGTTTGTAAGAGGAATCTTTATCTATGTGGATTTTATTGTTCGATGCAAATGAAGCCCAAAGAAAGATAGCCAAGTCAAGCTACACACTGTAGCTGGGTAGAGACATGCTAACTAGCTAGCGTCCTTGACATGGTAGCTTGCAAGACCTTTTTGTTTACAATTATAATGCGCAAGTGACAATGCAATTTCTGTATTTAAAATCAGGATGATTTTCCCTGTAGGTGTATGGGTATGAGGAATAGGAAATGGGGAAGGGGGTGTTTGTGAGAGAAGTCTGTCTGTATGCTCAGGTGTGAATGGAAGTGCCTACGCGTGTGTGTATGAGTGTGTCTGAGTGTGTGTATGTGTGTGAGTGTGACAGAGTGTGAGAGTGTGTGGGCGCTCCCTCACACCACACCATTTCACCAAAGGTCAGCAACCACTCTGAATCAACAGGGCAGCCATGGTGATCCTAGCACTCCCCCTTCCAACACACACACAGTTGGTCAGGCAAACACACACACACACACACACACACCTACAGAATTACACGTGCAAACACAAACACGCACACACACACACACCTCTTTCCACCTCCAATCCCTGTTCCTGTACTGTCCCGGGGTGGGAGAGCCTGCAGTGCCAAACTGTAAGCAACCCAAACAACAAAGCCGAAGCCTTTCTCCTCCTCCACCTGCAGAGAGAGCATCACCTGCTACCTCCACACCTCTGTCCCAAGAAGAAAAAGCATGAAAAAGGAAATATTGTAGCCAGTACCTGTGAGGGATGCCTGCAGAGAGTGTGATGAGCTGAATCGGCCTGCAGACTCAGGGATGGTGCAAGAAACAAAGACTTTTCAAAAAAGAAAAGAAAACAGGAGAAAAGAGAAGAAAGGGGACACTTGGGGGTCAAGAAAACAATTATACATGGATCTACAGCCCACAAGGACCCAGGTTCATATTTGGCTTCAGGTTATTTTCATCATGCCTCTCTCACCTATTTATCTTCTATATATGCTTCACCACTTTATGAATAGAGGCTGAGAAGGCTAAAAGTAAGTTGTAAAAAATTGTTACTCTCAGATACCAGTCAGGCGCCCTTTGCTCCATATCCTCTGCCTTGGGGGAAGGCGGGCAACTCAGGTGGAGGTCTCTCTTACCGTCTTTCTCTCAGCCCATCTGGCTATTTATCTATATCTATCCCTTTCTCCTTCCCCTTCTCTCTCTCTTTCTTTCTTGGTAAGTCTGTCTATCTATCTATCTATCTCTATCTCATCCTCTATCTTTTCCTCTGCTCCTTCCTGCCTCTGGGCTGGTGTTTGAGTGGTGTTTCTGTCACCTTTCATTACTTAATGACCGCTCCAGGGCTTTATGGCCGTCACAATATACGGCCCTGCGACTCGGCATGAGTGTTCACGAGCACCGACCTTGTCAGCATGCCTGTCACCCCCCACCGCCCACCCCTGTCCCACTACCCCTCCTCCACCCACACCCCCACCCCCACCCAACCTGCCTTGGATGAATTGATGGGTGTTGTGCAGATGAGCAGAGCTGACGTAGAAAGAGGGGGATAATCGATCGAGTGCCTCTGGAGGTGGTGGACGAATGGATGGGGAAGGAGACTCACGTGCCTTTACGGCTGTTTACCGTGTTGAGACAAGTCCCTCTATAGTGCACCTTTGCTGTCAGTGTCACTGTGTCACTAGCTGAGCGTCAGCCGGTATTGCCTCTCAAGTGCAGGGAAAGAGCTGTTTGACTGCTTGACCTATGGCTGTCTAAGCTAATGTGTTGATAGACCCAGGGTTTATGAGGTGTGAAAACAACTATATCCCTTGGAAGGCATTTAACCCTGCCCTCTACAGTTTTGCCACAAGCGTACATACGTGTACACACACACACACACACAGCCAGCTGCCCTATATGTTTACTTCTATTCTGTTCTAATAAATATATTTCTGCCATGCTTTGCTGCTTAATTATGTGTAATGCAGTCATATGCTACACAATCATTAACCTGCTTAAGCGGTTATTCAGTACTCAGTAATTACATGTTACGCTGATATTCATGGTCAAGTCAGCCAGCTGGTCCACACTACATCAGCAGGCAAATCAAGCATGGACCGTTTAACTGAACCTGGGGGGCAGGTTCAGGCGTTATGTTTGCAGTCACTTGCAGACTATTTGTGCTTCCTAATACTTTAGCATGCTATCTAATTACTGTGCCCATGCGATCAATAAGCAGATGATTATATTATATCTGTCAGGACAAATTGACTGACCTGACTGCTGCTTGGTACTTGGACCCATGGTGATTCAACATTATTGAATGTGACTTGACTGTTTACATATCGTCTTCGTAAATGCTACAGTTGGCATAGTGGCATAGTTACAAATTAAAATAATCCCATGGGTTTAAGAAGTGGGGATCCAATCAAAAGTGTGTTTGGTTTTAATTCCACATGTCATTGACTTGTAGTGGCAGGCAGTGTTGGCTGACCATTTTAAAGTCCCAAAGACGTTACCCATTCATAGCGTGTCTAGCTAAATTGCACGAGCTAAAGTGAATTTCTCAAGTTTCCATTCAAAAATATAGACGTCTCATTATGGAGAAGCATAAAGTGTGGCAAAGGCAATGATCCTGCATCAGACTATACAGCATGATTGTACTTTGAACAGCAACTCGGTAAAAAAATAAATACCACTGTTAAAAAAGACCTTACAAAACAGAAATAGCCCAACAGGGAAAGTAATCTGTCCAGCAGTTTTTTTTTTTTTGGAAGAGATGAAATGAATAAGGACAAAATTGAACAACTGTATAATTATACAGAAAAAATGAATTGCAGTTGGGATATTACAATGACTGCATCCCACCCAGTTGTGAATATGACTTTCTGTGATACACCACTCTTACGCTAATCCCTCCACTAGCCACAATGGAACAGTCTTGTAGTAGAAAAATCAAAGATGCATGTATGTTGGGGCGTGCTTCCATTGACACCGCGTATCCCAACCCCCAACCAGATCTCCCGGATCTCCCGCCACACGAAACAAAGGCGTCACACCTGTATATAAGGAGGGCGGTGTGCCCCATATGATTGAGTTTGTATGGTCACAACCTTAGGTGCACGCTGTATTAAGCTCCCGGATCCGTTACAATAAACCTCGAAGGTTTTGTCATTTTCCACTACTTGGCTTGGCTTTGTCTCTACTTTGTTGATAACTAATTTTTGGACGACAGTCTCTCTCCTCTGAGGGCAGGAAATAAGTGATGGCTCTTAGAGAGGGAGGAAAATGATAAATAAAACTTCAGTGTGAGGGCGAGACATGGTTCCCACTGCCTTTTGGGGGTTAGTGGTTCAGCACGTGTCATCAGTGGCTGACAAGAACCTCGACATGAAAGGCACTCTTTGATAAAGCACATATCGAGTGAGAGAGTGACAGAGTAGGACAGCAAGAGAGGGATACACGTTTAATGGTGATGTTTTGGACGTGTTCTGTGGTTGTGCAGAAGCCTGTTATATAGCGCCTATTTGTCTATGCTGCTACAATGCACTTTTTGGCGATGATGGGTCTGACAGAATTTAATGTTCTGCGGTCCTGGTTTCAGGACTTTATGTAATCTTCCACAGATACCAATGTATTCCTCTACTCAACAGTACATTCCAGAAATGAGACTTGGTGATGTATGGGATACACACTACAAAGCCTCTCCCCCACACCTACTGTTCTCTCTCCCCCAATTTCCCCTCGGCAAAAACAAGTCTAAAAATAGATCACGTCGAACACAGAGGACAGCGATGGCCATTTGTACTAATCTGAATGCAGTCCATTCTTTCCTCTCTTCTTACTCACTTAGGGCATCATCTTGTGGTGGAGACGGATGACAAAGGTACGGGAACGAAGAACAAGGGAAGCTCTGCATAATCCCATCAGCGTACACACTGGAACCTTTCTGTGCTGTTTGGGTGTAGCACTAAGAGAAGCCCAAGCTGCAAATGATGCATGACTCAAGTGTTGTGTGTTGCTGGTGCATGATGATGATACAGTATCTTAGTATTCTCTTTTCTGCATCATATATTGTAAAACAACTTTAAAAGGTAACTAGACATGTTGCATGGATCTTTTTACACGAGTTTAACTTAACACTGCCATGTACACCATAAATGCACATTAAATTGTTGAGTTATTATGTTAGAAAGGTCCATGCAGTCACTTGCCTTAATGTTTTTTTTTTTAATTTGGTCAAAGCAGCACTTTTTACAGTATAGTCTGAAGGGTCAGGGTGGTTTGACAGTTCATGTGCAGAGTCTGTGATGAAGAAAGAACTGGATTGCTGGGGGCTAAATGGATTGTTCATTTCAATAAGGCAATCAGGCCTGTCTCACCTGTATGTTTGGTTGTTAATGTGATTTTATCCTTTGTAAGCTTATACTTTTTTATTGAAAGAATAAAAATTACTTTCACAATATCACTGTTATGTTTACATATAGACAAAGTAGAGAGAAGGCTATAGCTGGTAGGCTTTGCGATTTCAAGGATCATTCCATTCAAAGTCCGAAACATAAAAAAATAACTAAAATGGAAACAAATACAAATTTCCAAACACAAATGTAAGAAATCATGTGTACGCATCAATCAACTAATTACATATGTTGGCAAAGTTACACTGAGAGGCTATTTCATTTTAAGGGATATAGGCCTAGTTTAAATAACATTTTAATTCATTCAGACATTTTCAGGGTATCTAATGCAATGTGTGGAGCATCTGAAATGTGCAAAGGTGATCATGAACATGATTAAATGTCACAGCATATGTAGCTCTATTGTTCAATAGATTGACCAATCACTTGTGCATATAGTAATAAATAAGTGATTTATTTTTATACCATTTTCATAATAAAATTACAAAGTCATATTTAGCATTTTTTTTCAGACATGTGTTTACAGCATATTAGCAATATACACTATATATAGGTTTGTACAGCAGTCCTGGGCAATTTACAATGGTTTCTAAAAGCAATATGCCATAAATTGTTGACGCAATCTGGTCACAACTTCACATTTTAATAGCTATTTGCGTGTTCCAGTTAAGTTTACTCTGAGAGTTAAGACGTTATAATGATTCATATAAATTAAAAAAATAAAGGTTTAGGGTGGAGATCGGGTAAGCACATATGAGTCATGTCAGGCGGAAAAGGGGGGGGGGGGCAGTACGCGCTTGTGCCCCTCCTTCACAAACTCAAACAAATCTACTGTTATGAAGGAGCTGAATTAGGTTTGGCCATACCTCCGCAGAAGAGACCTGTTTAGGGTCTTAAGAGGTTAAATCAATTTTACTGAGTGGAGGTGATTTATCATTGATGTCGCTGAATGAAATTGGTACTTCCCAGACTCAGGTGCTGAGTTGGAAATGGCCACTTGTTGCACTTCAATTCATTGCTCTCCAAAAAAATATAGATATATATTTGGTATTTTAAGAACCTTTCTGACAATAACGCACTCAAGATTTTGAAGAGCAATGTGTATACTTGTTACACTGACGCAAATATCATCCAGTTGCATTTTATCTGGGCTGAATGATGATGGTCTGTGTTATCCTGAATGTGGAAATGACGGACAAATTCGGACAAAAAACAAATTGCGAGGCTTTTTCAACAAACAGACAACACAACGACCTAACTGCATGAGATATGAAACAGTGCTTCGATGACTTGGTTCTTCATTTCTGACTGATATCCAACACATCACCAACAAACTGTAGGCTACACCACAAACAATGTGCGTTAAGGACCGTAGAGTCGATAAACTGTTTTCAGTCCCAGTTCTTTCATTATTTCATTACACATGGCGTGTCCTGGAAAGGAATTGATGCTGAACTGCGTGGCCGTCTTTGAGTATGATATGCATTTTCATCCATCACGGGGACGTTGAATGGGGAACAATGTTTTTCTTCACGCCGGCTGGAGTAGAAGGAATGTTAAAAAAAGGCAAAAATAAAACAAAAAAGCAGCGGGGGTGGAACGGGTGTACTTTATAATACTGCATTTGTTTGGGGGGAAAAAAACATTTTCCTCGTGGTATCAGTTAATCAGTTGTCATCACTTCCCAACCTCATCTAGAAACTTGCGATTAAGCTCTGCTTGTTCTCTCTGGTTCTCGATCCGTGCCATTTCAATCATGTTTCTCAGCAAGTGGAAAGTGAGGTCAATTGAGATTGGAGGGTCGTCGTTTCTTTTGGACAACTCCACAAGATCTTCCAGACTGTTTCCCTCCTCTGACGACGACGAGTGGCCGTCTACCCGCGGCGTCAGACTGCGCGCCAAATGAGCAAGTCCCTCCGAAGCAAGTGGAGCGGCGATGCTGTCAACATGAACACGTGAAAGACCTCTATGCAGAGCGGGGTTCTTCTGCAAATACTGCAGTATCTTTTCGCCGATGAGATAAGACACAGCGGAGTCACCTGCCTTCAACAACACCTCGTCCAGTTGACTCTTGTACCCATGGCCATCAAAAATGCTCATGGGTCGACAAACATTAAGGTGAATGTGGCTGGAGAGCAGAACCGTAGCTATTAGCAGAACCAAAGGTGTAGGCTTCATCATGAACGGGCTGGTGGAATGTTACCTGTAAAATAGACAGAGACGCAGAGAAGTATTAGGGTTCTGAGATTACAACGTAAACACTGAGGTACTTACAGCCAATGTTCACATGGTATGTCCCACTTGCATTTGGATATGACTCAAACTGAGAATGCAGAAATATTTGTAAACTCAATGCTCTATAAAATATACACATTAATGAAATGTTAAAGCCAACTTCATTAGAATTGCTAATAAAGGGTCTCAATATTACACATAAAGTCATGCCACATTGTGCAGTTATAAGCCTTTGGATAAACCAGCCTTTGACTGTACATGGTAGAAAATATGAAAACATTAGTTATACTACTGTAAAGAAAGTAATAAGACTTAAATACATACTAAGTTATCTTCTGTATTTCAGAAGTTTCTTCCTCGCTGGTTAAGAGGGGATTCGTCCGACAGCCGAATTGGAAAGTCCGGCCAAAGAGACTGGACCAGCAAGCACATGCTGAATGGTTATATACATCCAAGATACCACCATTGACGTCAGTCCAAGTGCATAAACTGCTTGTAAATTAGGAGACTGAGGCTACGGGGAAGTATTTCAGGGACCGCTGACAGTGCCCATGAAGCCGTCTCAGAAGACACAGCATAGTTTTCCTCAAATTTGGTCGTCATTTAGTCGCCGACTCCACTGAAGGTTTAGAATGGGTTTAGAAACTGCTACGTTGTTCCAAAAGATAAGAGAATGGTCGCTGGAACGCATTTTAACGCAGGAACTAATTCTTTACTGTTCAAGGTTCGGAAAGTTTAATTTGCTTTTTGGCCACATTGAAACGACAAAACAGGGGTTTAATATTTTTAAAGTGTAACGGAGGGAAACAAAATAAGAAATATTGTTGTGTGTAGCAGTGGTTGTCGTGATGCCTTTCTGCATGGCTAAGCATTGCAGGGAAAGCAGGAAAGGCATGAGCGCGCAACAGGAATATTTGCCTGTCTGTCCGAGGAACTGTCCGTGGTCCTGGACAAGCGTAGTAAGCAACAAGCGAAAAGCATCTACGGCGTTTCCCAACTTCATATGTTGTGAACTCATGGAATTAACCTTCTCGTTTATTTTAAATAGCTTGGGTTAAAAAAAGAGAATAGACATTCATTGTTTTTTTTTTATTAAATCGACATTTAATTGTTGGCATTTTTTTGTTGAAGGGTGTTCAGAAATGAAGATGTACTACTTTTGGTGAATGTATAACTGTTTCGATAAAAAATAATGTCTGCACTTAAAAAAAAAAAAACGAAAACAATAGACGGCAGAGGTGGGTCACAGCATCTGACGTCATGCATTAATCAGAATGGCGAAAATGATGTCGTCAGGAATATTCACACATGTGCAATGCGAGGGGTTTTGCTTTTGTTGCAGATACAGTCTTCATACACTTGGTATGTTGTAGAACATCTGTGATCAAAGGTACTCCGCCAGTTAATAAAATAATTACAGTAATTGCTTTAATGAAATGCAAAACAGAAGTACTAACATACACACATTCAGGATGAAAACATCATGGATTATTGCCGATGGCCAGGGTCTATGAGCACTACATCGTCCTTACCTGAAGGACTAAATTCTTGTCAACCTCACAGGTAGCCTGAAACTGCCATCACAGGTGCAACTAAAATAATCCTCCACTTAACAGAGGCTGTTTATGTCACATCAACTGTACATTGTATGTCCCTGATACAACAAAGAGAGCTGGTCTTCTGGCAAGTTTAACTACCACAGGTGTCAGTGTTAGTTGTGTTAAAAAGCATACTCTTTTCTAGGATTTATTCATTATTTAGTTACTAAATTACTGGACGGTGAGCGCTGTCTCTGCACAGATCTGCTAGTGACTAGACAAGCTGTCTACAATGACACCCTCAGATAAACATTATTGTCCTGCAAATGAGGTAGGGTTGCTTTTGGAAACACCGGTCACATCTTGTTGGCCTTCCAGGAGAGGTATGAGTTCCAAATCACTGCCACGACCTGGACCACAGCCAACCTGTGGGTCACAAGAGGTCAGCCTTCACTAATACAGCCATGCAACTGTGTGTGTGTGTGTGTGTGTGTGTGTGTCTGTGTGTGTGTGTGTGTCTGTGTCTGTGTGTGTCTGTGTCTGTATCAACACATTGAATTCTGGATCAAGTGTTAAGAGAGAGAATGTTAACAAGACACACCTTCATTCAGACATAACACAGCAGCTGTGTCAAAACAAACTCACTAGGTCTCTTAAAAGACTACAAGAGGAAGGTAACAGTCAAAAAAGAAACCTAACTTGAATTAGGTTACAATTTACTTTCACAGTCCCTGTTACAGTGTATCTACATCATGAAGTACAGTGTAATAAAGTGTGTAACAACATGTAAAATTACACAATCTTTAGAATTAGCATAAGGTTTAGGATTAGTGCTAGTTTTAGGTATGTACAGCGTAAGTACACAATGCTACACATTCTTACATGTACGGTAGATATTCTGTACAGGGGGCCGTTAAAATTAATTGTTACCTATGTATTTTTGTAGGGACACAGGGAGGCTTTGCTTAAAAGCCACAGGGGAGATCTCAAGAAGTTATTAATTCATGTAGTCTCTGTAAACCAATGCTTTGCCTGCCTGCCAAACACGCACATATTAACAGGG
The DNA here is from genome assembly GCA_030347295.1 of Setipinna tenuifilis. NCBI lineage: Eukaryota > Metazoa > Chordata > Actinopteri > Clupeiformes > Engraulidae > Setipinna > Setipinna tenuifilis. Next base: position 23,303,623 of record CM059282.1, read on the forward strand.
ATAAAAAAATAATGAGATTTATGAATTACATGAGCTGCTGAATTTCGGCGACGATATTACGTCAATCAAGATCTAACATAACTCTACTAGGTGCGGATACATGCATGAATGATGCAACTATATGTTGCTAGTTGTGCATACCTGTGCTGCAGCGGTACAAAGTAAAAGTTGGCTATTTGTACCGGCGGCCAGAGCTGGTGAAAGAAGGAATGAGAGAGCAAAAAAAAAAACAACAAAACTCTGTTAAGACTGCTGCATTTACATGGGATTTATTGATTCAATTGGGCTGTTGATTGTTTGGGGGGGTTCTACTCAAGATTAACTTACATAGTAATTTGAGATCAAGGCATCTGCATAGTCCTGTGGGTAACAAGAGAAAAGAATTACATCAGATACATGACAGACACTTGTTAGTCTCAGTTTTGCAGCTTTTACTCATCAGCCCTGGCTTGGGACTAACATGTCTTGTTTTTTTTTAATCCAAGCCAATGACGCTCAAAATGGCTCACAAGTGCGTGACCTGATTGCAAACATGCAAATATTGAATGGTGTGAGACATAAAGAAGAGAGTGAAATTCAAAGCGCATGATCTGACCAATACCATATTACTGAATCATGATCAACTCAGTTACTTTCAAAGCGCCTAGCCCGCGTGTGCTGTAAACACTACAGTAATACTGAGCAGCATGTAAGCATCATAACAGGGGCGAATCTAGACCATTTTTAGGGGTGCCAAGGCACCCCCGTGAAACTGCTCGGCACCCCCTGGCTCAGTGCAAAATGAATAATATATTATATATAATAATAGTGGGGGCCAGGCACCCCTAAAGACCAGATGCTAAAATCGCCCCTGCATCATAAATAAGAAATGCATTTGGATCCAGCAACAGTGGTAGCAGCGGGAATTAGGAATGTGAACTGGCACCAATTATTGTTATTACTGTTTGTTTTCATTCACACCCTGGTGGTAGGTTAGTCACACCTGACTCCAGTCCACTGGGACGGAAGCACACACATGTGCCATCAGGAGTGTACTGTACACCATCTCTGGGTCAATGAGTACCCTTCTCTCCTACGTTTATAAGCTCTCTGTAAAAAGCATATACAGTATGGTAAAAGCAAATAAAAAAAAGGAAAAGAACACAACCTTGTGTATGACATGTTTTGAAAAGGTCAATTGTGTCTACATTTGGTGTATAAAAAAAAATCAAGAACAATATCTGTGAAACTAGACATGCTGTTAAAATTTCACTGCCCTTTAAGCTAGGGTGGGTTTTATGACTAAGTGCAATAGAATAAGATGTGGGTTACATGCTGTGAGGTTGCCAACACATCAGGGACACTGACATGTCACTACGTTGTTTTTACTACGTGTGTGTGTGTGTGTGTGTGTGTGGGAGTGTCTGTGTTTGTATGTGTGTATGTCAAATTTCCCCTTTGCGCAGACACTCCCACACACACACGTTGCCGTAGCAAACAGGAACTCCCAACAGGAACTTCCAACAGGAACGTTCAACAGGAAACTTGAATGGAAACCTTAGCAATATGTGTAGAGATGTGTGTGAGCAGTACTAGCTCATCAGGAACCATGCTGGACTGCCATTCTTCTGGCATCTTCATTAGGCTGTGCCAAACTCCCTGGTGTCATCAGCCCCATCAAGTGTCCCATAATGCAAAGGGTAATGGACAATGGCGTCATCAGCACTAATATTTGAGGGCTTTTTTTCCTAGCAGCATAAATACTCAATTGACCTTTCTGTGTCGTGTCAAATACAGGGGATTACTGAAAGGATAAGACACCTTTAGAGCTGCGACATCACCACAGTCGAGCAGTCATGATGCCACCATTCATGTTGAACCAAAACAAAACCAATTGATGGGAAAAAAAAAAGAAATGGCACTGCTCCTTCAATGCAGGTACGCACGCGCACACACACACGCACACACACACAGTGACAATATCAGTGTTAAGTTGGGTCTTACTGAACAAGAGACCACAGAGTTAATGCTCAGGAACCTTTACTTTTTAACTACATATGACTGGTACTGTGCACATTCAGCAACAACACTTTTAAACAGAACTACTTCCCTACCACAGTAGCTGGCATAGGTCATTATGTAAAACTCTGGAACTGTTCAGTAACTAAGGTGGCTGCCACATTATAATTAACACGATACATAACAATTAGGGAAAAAAGGAAGTGATATTGGATATTCAGATATTGGCCTCATGGGTCCCATAAGGAGGAAACCTGAGCTGAATCTGTATGTAAATGTAGGACAAAACAGCATGACTCACCCGCTACGTAGTGAACTATATAGTGAACAAGTGAACATTTCAGACACAGCCCTGGTGTCCTCCTTTGTGACAGGAAATGATTAAGCCTTGAAGCCCCCCCCCAACTCAACCCCATTCCCAGGCTCCCAGGACTGCCCATAGCTGGCCCCTCGAGTAGGTTCCAGCTGGCTCAGGAGAACGTGATGCTGGTTACTGCCCTTCACCTCGCATTCCTTTTACATCACCCGGCCAAGTTAATGAGCACATTCTTCATTTGTTTTCTGTCTTTTCTGACATTTGGGTGATTGACCTTTCAGCCTCATTTTAACTCTGCCACCTACCCTACATAAATAAACGATGTCTCTTGTGCCATTGTCGCCTTGTGCTGTAACGAATCCCCCACACACACCACTACCACCACCACCACCACCACCACCCTTAACCCCGAAACCCCTCAAACCTTCCATTCACAAGTCCTGTGTTACGCAGTATGAGTCACTGATTGCTGGTTCAACTCAGCCAGCTCTCATCAATGGAAATAGTTTCTAATTACACCTCGCCGAGATGGGGGTCAATGGCCTTTGGGGAAGCACTGCGAGACCCTATAAATGGAGAAAGGAAGGAGAATTCCCTGGAGGTGAGATAGTCCGTTGCTACACGTCAATGTCCTAGTGTGCTATGGAGAATACCACCAGCACCTACACCTCTGTAACAGCAGCTGATGCCTCTTCAAGTGACTTTGACAGATTGGAGCTCATTCTCATTTGCGCATTAAAGGAATTGCAGCAGGTTGTCAACACACATTTGGTAGCGTGAACTGAAGGTGCACTCAGCCTGTCAGCTTGTGGGCTCTTTTCCAAGAACAGGCTGTACAGGTATGTGCCTTTCTGGCATGGAAATTTAAGCCTGCATTCATGAGCTGTGGAAAACAAGTTGTCTGTCTTCTGTCTGACGTTTTGCAAGAAATTACACAATATTACCATTTCTTTATATATGACTTTCACATATAAACTTTGGCATAATAAGGCAAAAAAAACTAACAAAAAAGTATACATTAAGTCTAGATATCTGTTGATCACAGTGCATGATGAAGGAGTTGGTTTTGGTTAAGGTGATGTCCAGTGAGCAACAGACTGACGGTGTATTTTGACAAACTATTTGTAAAGTGTTTGCAGTCTGAAGTTACGTGTCCAAGTAACTGTTTGTACATACCAAAAGAGGCAAGAGTGATGAGAGCAGGGGAAACCATTCATGTTCTATTGGGATACATCATTTTTGGCAGTGAACGCTGCAGAGTGTTACAGAAAGTATAAAATTCATTCAACTTATGGTAATGAGCTATGGCATGCTTCGGCAGCATCCAATTGGAATAGCGTATGGTTGTGGCTCCTTGAAAATAAAAATCATCCCAAATGTTCGAATGTTTCACGTCATGAGCCACTTTGCCGCTTATACCGCTGTCAGTAGTGTCAAAATGTCCGGCGTTGCTGTTTGGGCATCTTCAGATCAGCGACGTTGGCAGTCTTACCGCGTTCGGTGTGTGTGTACGAAGAGTAAAGTGCTACCCAAAAATGTGGGGCTCATTGGTAAGCAGTGGCACACTTACCCTCCTCAGCTTGGCCACATTCTGCTCCAGTGTCAATCCATTCAAAGTGCCTGAGATGCCCAGAAATGCTGCCAGGAAGCATGGGGCGAAACCCACCTGTAGACCCAAAACAGCCAATCAGAACCGGGCATCTATTCCCCCTCCAAACCACAACAACCTAATCACATGCATGGCAACCACGAGCAGATAATCCTAGATCACACCATGTGGCCATGACTAAAGCATTATTCTAGATTTTTTTTTTTACATTTTTATTTATTCTCATTACTTTCATTTATTGAGTTTTGATATTTGGAGGAAATTTTTTTTTTCCCCATGTTGAAAATATTTTATTTACTCCTACCTAGTGGTCATGCCTGGGCCTTAGACTCAGGTCATGCTGTATGACGTCATTAAAAGCGCGAATTATCAGTGGGATTGAAAATGGGATAATTGGGGCAATGACGTGCAAGGAGTGTGTTCCTATGGTGGAGTTAAGAGAGTGGGAGAGAGGCATGTGGCTTTTTTATGTTTGCAGTGTTTTATGATTTATGTTTTTTTCCCTTTTATTTATTTATTTGTTTGTTTTTTTACGCGTGTCTAATAAAGCATAGCCCACACTAAGTATACCATCCACACTAAGAGCAAGAGCAAATTACAGGGAAAACAGAAATACTGCTAGTCAATGACTCAACCGAAAAAGAAAGTCATTGAGGCGTTGACTCCTCGAGGCAAACAACACAGAAGCCGAGAAACAAACTAGTTACAAGATGAAAGATTTTTTGTGCATGTCCCTGCTACACAGGCAGATCCCCAGGAGTTGTGTCCAGTAAATAAGAAAGTAGTAACATGAGAAGAAAAACAATTATTTACAAAGACATAGCAATAAAATTGATGTTAGTTTAGCATGTTAGTACACATGCTGTCGGTGATGGAAATACCCATCTTGGCATTTAGTCTTCACTGTCTTCAAATGCATGCATACAGTGGCCAGATTAGTGTAGAATAACCTCTGGTGAGATACCTACATCAGCTTGTGACCTTCATTCAACACTGTGGTTTGACCAAGCATCTAATCAACTGCCATGTTGAGTTCCATGCTTGTTAACCTCTGGCTGGGTTACATTAAAGCATTAAGGGGGTCAAAGCAGGCCCATACAAAGTAGCCGAGGGATCCACCCAGTGACATACACACATGTGCTATTGAACATACATATGTGACCAGATCTGGCAAAATAAGTCACAGTGACCCAAAATTTAAAATTTTGCTATCAGTGAAAAGATAAGATGATACAGTTTAAAATGATTGCTTGGTCAGGAGCACACCTCATGTCAAGAGGCCTAACCTGAGATTTATTTTGGACATTTTGGTAATATTTCAATGGTGAAACTGAAATCATACAGCTAATTTACACAGTTATCTTGAAAGTGAAAATCAAGGAGATGTTTCTGAACACCTTTTATTCATAAAAGAATAAAGTTTTCAATGAAAATCAGCCTGTACTATAAAATTAGAATTTGTGACTTCAGACTCGTTTCTCCAGATGAGATCATATATGATGCTACATACACACCAGTACAAGTCTAAATATGCGTATATAAGGAAGGCTTCAGGGCAGTGATGGCTGGGCAATTAGCAGACCTCCCACCCATTGGGACGAAAGATGAAACACCTGCCAAGTGAAGACGGATCATGGTGTGTGTGTGTGTGTGTGTGTGTGTGTGTGTGTGTGTGTGTGTGGGTGTTTGGTGGTCCATATGTGTACACATTAGCTTGTACGTGTGTGTGATGTGTCAAGTGTCCGACCATTATTTGTTGTCTGGCATTTTAAGTGCTGTCTGCGCTGCCCTGTGTGTGTGTGTGAGAGAGAGAGAGAGAGAGAGAGAGAGAGAGAGAGAGAGAGAGAGAGAGAGAGAGAGAGAGAGAGAGAGAGAGAGAGAGAGAGAGAGAGAGAGAGAGAGAGAGAGAGAGAGAGAGAGAGAGAGAGAGAGAGAGAGAGAGAGAGAGAGAGATCTTTACTTACCTGGTCAACTGCCATTTTCTTCAGGGCAGCGCTTTTGGTCGTTCCCACAACCAGCCTATCCAGGACCCTGTACCAGCCCCCGATGACTGGACCCTAAACACACACACACACACACACACACACACACACACACGCGCACACGCACACGCACACGCACACGCACACGCACCCACACACACGCTTGCACCCACACACACACACACACACGCACACACACACACACACATGCACACACACACACAGGGGAGGTGGATGATTGTCATTTACAATAGGAGTTTCTGTCTCTGGTTACATTACCTTTTGGCCTCATTTAGAGAGTGTTTATTTCAAACCCATCTAAAAATGAAAATCTGGTTTACATCGGGTAACTGTTCCACGGCTGCCATATTTGCTATGACTGTGAGCACATCAGCAGGGGGCTATGTAGGTGTTTGCCACTTTACACATCTGTGTGGGTGTGTGTGTGTGTGTGTGTGCTCATGTGTGTGTATGTGTAAACCTTTTCTTTTACACTAAACAGAATGAGATGATATAGAGCTGAACAGAGCTACACACATAACTGCACACATGCACACTAACTGTGCATACACACACAAACACAGACAAACACACACACAGCAGGCAGAAAGACAGTGTGTATTTTCGGAGGGTCTTTTGTGTTGTCCGGTAATCTAGGCTGTGACAGATCATAATTCCTTCCCTTATAATTCCTCTGTTTAGCTGTATAACGTAAAAAAAAAAAAAACAACAACAAAGCACTTTGTAACACGCGTAAGGAGATTACGGACACAATGGCACTTCTGCCAACAGCAGGATGACAACACAACAAGATGCTGACACAGCTGATGGGGACAGAACAGCCACAGTCTAAAAATAAAACCACCACCACCAAGACAGCGGCATCAGAGAGAGTTGTGTGTGTGTGTGTGTGTATGTGTGTGTTTGGTGGTCCATATGTGTACACATTAGCTTGTATGTGTGTGTGTGTGTGTGTGTGTGTGTGTGTGTGTGTGTGTGTGTGTGTGTGTTTACACTGTCAGTGTCCGACCAACATCTGTATGTCATTTTCAGGGCTGCACCACTCAGGAACTGTCTGCTCAGTCCCCAGCCCTCCTCTCCACGGTGTCTGATGGAACAGGACGACACACTCCCTGCTCTTCTCTTTGGGACCACGCCATGCATGACGTCGCCCTGCTGTGCAAAGGGTTCTGCAAGATGGCACTTTCGGATGCCAAAGCCCAATCCGACAAGTGGTGTATACATACATTTAACAGTTAACGACTCTGACTCGGAGGGCTGTGATCCTGTTTTCCTGTTAATGACGTGTGTCTCAAGTCATAAAGGAGTCATCCGTTTTATGTTTTTTTTATGCAAAAACAGTGGAAATGCTGGTTTCCAAAAAATGCACTGCAATTACGGCAACACGGATTCTTAAGGGTGAATTGTTGCTCAACATACTATGAAACTGCTACCCTCTGAGAATGCACACTGCCATTCTGCCGTGTGTGTGTGTGTGTGTGTGTGTGTGTGTGTGTGTGTGTGTGTGTGTGTGTGTGCACAAGAAGATAACACAAAGTGTCAGATATTGATTTGGGGTAAAAAAAAAAAAAGATGATTCAAAACAAACAACTTGTTTCTACAGAAAGCCTAAGCAATTCCCACAGGAAATGGCACATAGGTCTGCACAACTGCATTACTCGACCATCATTTTTTTTTAATGTGCCTGGATTGGTTGTTTCAAAAATGGAACTCAAATAAGTCAGAAGTGTGGTAAAGGATATTTTATGGATATTTTTGAACATTAATGGGTTGAGTGTCTTAATTATGTTTAGGTTAAAGTATTTAGCGAGCATTTTTATCCAAATTGTTTTACAACACTGAGTTACAATAATTACAGCATGTTTATATATTAAAATCAAATAATAATACTAATATCTTACATCCACTTCAGTAACTGCAGTATGCATATGTAAATTACTATGTATATTATGATGTTACTGACCCCAACTACAAACCTAGCCATAAACCAGTTTATATTCAGACATGCACTTTCTTGAAAAGTCCTCAACACTAACAGCCTGACACTTACTATAAAACCTGGCCAAACAATAATCTTCCTCACAGCCTGATCCCTATAATAAAGTGCAAGTAAATGATGCGGCAGGGCACCTGTGTGCTTGTGAAGGGCGAAAAAACAGGGGGAGGGTGGGAGGGAGAGAGAGACAGACAGACAGACAGACAGAGAGAGGGAGAGACAGAGAGAAAAACGGAGACAGAGAGAGAGACAGAGACAGACAGAGAGAGAAAGAGAGGAAGAGAGAGAGAGACAGACAGACGGGAGCGACAGAAAGACAGAGAGAAAGACACAGACAGAGAGAGAGAGCAGAGAGAGAGAGAGAGCGAGAGAGAGAGAGAGAGAGAACACTCACTACGAAGAAGAAGCCAATGCTCATCATCTTAGCGGTCCGACGCACGCTGTGGTTGGCCAGGCCTCGCCGCTCGATCAGCTGCTGGGAAATGACATCGCCCACCCCCACCAGAGAGCCTAGAGAGAGAGAGAGAGAGTGAGAGTGAGAGTGAGAGAGAGAAGGAAGACAGAAAGGAACAAACAGGGTGAGGAACAGTATTACAATAAGAGAGAAAATATAATAGGTAGAGAGAGAGGAAAACAGAGAGAGAGAGCATCTGCTCTTCCTTTCTACCTGGCAGGAACACCCCATTCCCCCACCCCTTGGCCTTGGCACCAGTGCCAGCGAAAGGAACAGAGGAGAACAAGGGAGTGTAGAAAGGAGAGGAGGGGAGGAAAGAAGAGCAGAGAAGAGGAAGGGAAGAGGAAGAGAAAGCCTCATTCAGACACGGTTGCAGCTTCCCACGATAAAGAGAGGGGGATGAAGACAAACTGTTACAAGACCCTGTCCTGCTGAGCAGGCCACCAAACTCCCACCAAATGGCTGTGCCACCTAACACTGCCATTAACACTGTCATATGGGTTTACCATCTCCTTGCTTGCTCAGTCTGGCAAGGTACGCATTAGCTATGCAGCCAAAAAATAAATAACTTCTCCCACACACAGCATTCAGGTACATATATAAAGATATCTTTTGTGCGCTCCCATTTTCCATATTTATTTATATGTGTTTTTCTCTTTTGATTTCCCTAAACAGAATAAAATAAATAATAATAAAAAAACACTCTGTAGGAGGTTTCCTCCTGCCGAAGAGGGGGTTGCTCGATGACAAACAGCATATAAAACACATACCAACATCCACATTTGCATGCCTCTTCTGTTGGGTTGTTGTTTTGGCTGTGGCTGTTGTCTTTATTAACTCAGTGTCTTTATTAGTCTCAGTCCACCCCCGCCAAAAAAGGCCGGCAGCGTATCCCTTAATGTGCAGGAGCATCGAAAACAATAGGCTTTCCCCCCACAGACCTTCCTACATGACAGCGAGAAAAAATAGTTAGGTTATGAGTCACCGTATAAGATGATCTGAGAAAGGAAAAAGGGAGTCTTCCTTTAAAAAAGAAAAAAAAAATAGAAGTGCAAATTTGGACCGAAAATATCTTCCTCTATGTCTGCGCCCCCTGAGAGAGGAATATTCTCAAAATGTTTCCAAAAAAAAATTTGAACAAATATGTGACCTTTAAATGTCATGTCTGAATAATTCCTTTTGCAAATTCAGGGGGATTTAAATGGATGGATGACTTTTAGGAGTTAAGCTACCCTTATATTAACAGCCAGAGAAATGGTCATCATTAGCATGTGAAGGTGCTCATACTTAGGCAGTATGATGATGATGATAATGATGTCGATGCTCTGCTGGAAGAGCCCTATGAGAGTACGTTGGCCAGGGGGGGGGGGGGCGCTTCCTCTGGGACTGCGAAGCCGGGAGATGAAGCTGAGGCGTGGGCTGAAGTGACAGACGGCTGCTGTGCAAGCTTCTGCCCAGGCCATGCTTCCAGACCTTGCTCTACAGTGTCGCCACCTGTGCAAGACTGGAGGCTCTGTGTGAGTGTGTGTGTGTGTGTGTGTGTGTGTGTGTGTGTGTGTGTGTGTGTGTGTGTGTGGTGCGTGCGTCTGTCTGCCTTCAGCTGAGGTATCCATGTAGAAAACAATACAGACTAATATCAGGTGGTACTTTCCAGGAAATAGAATTCCCACAGGGGACTCCTACCAAGGGAATGCATCAGAGTGACAAAATGAATATGATACTGTTGCATGGCCACTAGATATTTTCTGCCAAGCCAAAGACCTTCTTGGGTCACACAGCAATGAGACTAAACAATACATATCTCTGTAAAAGCACAAATAATGCATATCTCGCAAAGTTCAATTCCTTCTCTCCACCCTCTATGGTAATGTAATGGAATGCAGTTTCCATAAATTAGCATTGCTCTGCATATGTTGTATATGGCACCTCAACCACATCACTTTGTACCTCAGCTACCATTCAAAAAACCCACTGCTCCCAAAGTAGCTGAATCTTAAGACTCAACTCAGTATTCATTCATTGGCTAGGATTATGTACTGTTTGTATTTTTAGTGCGGTGTTTCCCCTAGGATTTTATTGCAGCAGTGTCTTTGGCTCCGCAGTTAAACGTCATATTGCAAAATTAGACAAACAAGCAAATAAATAAAACAGTTCTGAAGAAAGTTCACCAGACAGTTATCAGACAGTTTGCCAACCTTACCCCAACTAATCCCGCAAAACAAGCACAAACAAGCGAGAGTGGCAAGCAGCAGGGTAGAAGAAAACACAAATGACAGAAAACATCATCTGCTGCACCATGCTTTCCCTGATTCTCTAGGAGAGGGTGACTCACCAGCAGGCAAACAGGTCTGCCAGGTCTCTCAGAGCCCTTTCATTTGACGTGGATGCCTGAAAAAGCACATTCACCAATGCAGTGTCTGCTGGCGAGTCTCTGTTTGTGTGGGGTGTGAAATGAGGTAGAGCACAGGTGTGTGTGTGTGTGAAATGAGGTAGAGCGTGTGTGTGTGTGTGTGTGTGTGTGTGTGTGTGTGTGTGTGTGTGTGTGTGTGTGTGTGTGTGTGAAATAAGGTACTCTGTGTGTGCCTGTAGGGTGTGTGTGTGTGTGTGTGTGTGTGTGTGTGTGTGTAATAAGGTACTCTGTGCGTGTCTGTAGGGTCAAATCCATCATGCCCACTGGTGGAACTAAAATAGTGCTCAACATACACCATCTCAATAGGTTCTGGGAGAGTGGTCCCAGATCATGCGACGGTTCTTCAGGTCAGCTGGACTAAATGAAGCAGTGTCTCTAATAAACTAATGACCGAGTGGACGAGTGAGTGAGTGAGGAATACAGATGCCATCGGACCAGGCAGGGGTCTCTGCCTGGGGACGTCATTGTGACCACTCACACACTCCGGCTCGTGCCAATCAGATTGACCGAGTTGCTCTGTCCCCCATCTCCTGGAAATGTCAGGCAGCTGACGCCTGGCCGCTGCAGAGCGACCGGTCATGATCCGGAGGCCATCGATCGGCCGTCTAATCAAAGCGTTAGAACAACAGCCACGCTCATGCATTATTAATGCACACATAAACAAGGCATGCGAGCCAGCTTTTTAAAAAATCTACAACGTGATATATATATAAAGATGTGAAGTGTAATGGCTTAAGAGAGAAAGCAATAATGTTTTACATCGCGCGTGGGTAGTGTATATGTACGTGTGTGTGTGTGTGTGTGTGCGCGTGTGTGTTTGTCAACGTTGTTCTGTATGCCAGCAAGCCCATTCATAAAATCTCAGCTGGATACTCGGTTCCAGCCAAAAGTGTGCACAAAAATAAACAAGACGCTAAGGTGGTGGGAGACAACTTTGGAAACAACTGTGTCAAAGGATTTATTTACTTCCTTTCCAAACACAAATGCTGCCACAAACGGAGGCAGCAGACATTAATTTAGCCACCCTCGCAGGCTGTCATAATATTAGAACCACACAGACAAATGAGCTCTCCAGGCAGTTTTTACACTGCTCAGAGTGACTGCGTATGTGTTATGCTCCAGATATGAAAATAAGCCTATTTTAAGTTCATTCACTTTGGCAAGCTTGCAACATCAGCCCTGGAATGTCAGATTGATGCCAACTTGCACACTGCACTGACTGTTTTAAAAAAGGTAGTGACTTATTTAAACACACATATCAGCCAGTGAAGACATAGACTTACACAATTACCACAGATATACAGTCGATAAGTCGATAACTGTAGTTAAAGTCCCAGTAAAGTAGAAACTGTATTTGCTTTGGCAACATGTTAAACAAAAATATCAGAAAACTGTGTTTAAAAAAGTTGCAGTGAAAACCCCTGAACTAAGTTGCACTGCACTGTAGAGTTATGTAATTAAACAACTTTTTTACCACTTTTAACAGTTGGTCTAAGTTGGTGTAAAAAGGGGCAGGACTAAAATGCATCCTGCTAATGTCATGAGGATATATTTTGCACAGTATAGCATTGCATGGACGGTGCCTCTATGCAGCATCTAAGCACAGAAAGTACCGCTTATATTTTCGTCGCCAAGGTGAGTAGTAACAACTCATTTTTCGGTATGAGGAACTTAGAGGCAATATCATTTTGACTTTACTGGGTCCTTAAAGATTTTCATGCTTGTGGTCGGAAACCTCACAGCAGGAGCCACCACTGATGGCGGTGTTCTCCAAGCGCATTATCTGAGAATGATGTGGGGACTACTAGGTGTCTCCGAACTGCACACAGGAGAGGGCTTGGGGCAGGTCTGCTAAACTGAGCAGATGTCAGCGTTAGAACAATGGGGCGGCGGGCGGCGGGAGGACGTCAGGTAGGAAGCCGCCTGCGAGGCGATGGATGTCTTGCTGACCGCAGGGGAGAGCAACGGCAGCTTGGATCACCGCGCCAACTCGCATCGAAAGCTGGCCTGCCGGGCAGGGGTGAGACCAACATCATCTCGCCAATTAGAAAGAGGCAGGTGGAGATGGAGAAAGACAAGAGACAGAGACAGAGGCAGAGAGAGATAAGAGCGATAAAGCTCTCAGCATGTAGTAAGGCTCACCTGCTTTGTTTCGGGCAGTACATTTTCATGATTTGTTTTTCTGTCTTAAGGATTCTAGGACTAGAGAACATCTTATCGGGATCATCAACATTAGCCATATGCTATTACAAAACACGGAGCAAACAAACAGTTGGAGATGACGCCCACCTCAGAGAGAGAGAGACAGAGAGAGAGGGCGATAGAGACAGAAAGAGACCGACAGAAAAAGCATGAAAAGACAGATAGAGGGACTGAGAAAGAACGTGTGTGTGTGCGTGTGTGTGTGTGTGTGTGTGTGTGTGTGTGTGTGTGTGCGTGTGCGTGGTTGCCAGAACTCTTTGCATGTAGTAAGACACACCTGCTTCCCCACCAATGAGGCAAACTGATATATTCTGCTCTGTCATGAGGAAGTAGAGTAGGATGTATGGTGCAGGTAGGACTATGTGTGATTACCAACAAATCCTGAGATTGACTAGTGAAGCAAAACCATACATCTACACTAATAATTGGGGGTGTTTTTTTTCTGCAGAACACCTAGAGCTTCCTTGTAGCATTGACATTACCATCAAGACATAAAATGATTTCACAAAAATACTTCTCATCAAAAATCAATCACAATTCTACTGCTAAAATAGATACCAGTCCTTTCATCTACAGGTCCTGGTCATATAATTAGAATATCATGGAAAAGTTGATTTATATCAGTAATTTCAGACTTCTCTATAATATTTATCCATTACACACTGGCTGATATTTCAAGGTTTATTTCTTTAATTTTGATTATTATAACTGACAACTAATGAAAATCCAAAATTCAGTATCTTAGAAATTTAGAATATTAGCCCATTTGAGATGCTCCTGATGCTGTCTCTTGTTCAAGAGTGGCGTGACACAAGGAATGCGACAGCTCAAACCCATGTCTTGCATATGTCTGTGTGTGGTGGTTTCTGAAGTACTGATGCAGCTGCAGTCCACTCTTTGTGAATCCCATTTTTGAATGGGTTTTGTTTTACAATCCTCTCCAGGGTGTGATAACCCCTATTGCTTGTACACTTTTTTCTACCACTTCTTTACCTTACCTTCACCTCTCTATTAATGTGCTTGAACACAGAGCTCTGTGAACAGGCAGCCTTTTTAGCAATGACCTTTTGTGTTTTGCACACCTCTTGTGCAAGTTGTCAATGGTCATCTTTTGGACAACTGTCAGGTCAGCAGTCTTCCCTATGATCGCGTAGCCTACAGAACTAGACTGAGAGACCATGCTGAGAGACCAGGCTTTTGCAGGTATTTTGAGTTAATGAACTGATTACAGTGTGGCACCAGGTGTCTTCAATATTGAACCTTTCCCCAATATTTTAATTTTCTGAGATACTTAATTTGGGGTTTTCATTAGTTGTCAGTTATATGTTATAGTTATAACCATCAATATTAAAATAAATACACACTTGAAGCATGTCTGTGTGAAATGAACCGATACATTGTACAAGTTTCACTTTTCGAATGGAATTACTGAAATAAATTAACTTTTTTCATGATATTCTAACTATATGATAAGCACCTGTATATAATTTAGTTCCAATCTTTAAGGGGCACTTCGCAATTACAACATAGTTGCGTGTAATGCCTGTAACTGGCAAACTTAGTCAAGCCCTCTACATAATATCACAGTTGTTTTCAGGGCAACTAAACCTGCATGTTAGCCTGGCTGTCGCATAAAGCTTGTAAATGGAGCTTGGTCTGGCAAACCTCCCATAGACAGGAAGTTCTCAGAGGCACGATCAACAGGCGTCAAATGCCTCTGTTATTTCTGGACAGAACTACAACCAATCAGACCACTGATTCCGATGATGAATGCATAGTGCTCGTTTTTCAGTGGTGTCGGATATTTTGGGCAAAGGAACAGCCAAGAATTGGCAGATTGGCCAGAGTGACTTGAGCGCAAAATTCAATGTAGCATTACAGGGCAGTATGGGTGGGCCCAGGCTACCTGCATGTAAAAACCAGCGTCCCTTTAGAGAGCAACATTATTAATCAATAGCTTTTAACTGTGTAAATGTAAGATGTTTTCTGCAACACTCTCTGTGGCAAAGGCATTGCTAGCTGTTAACAAAGTCTTGCTGCTCAGTGATCTCCATCACTGAATTGATGTGTGACTGGCTGGGGTCATCAGTCTTCACCGAAATGATGCAAGGATGCAGGAGATCCATGTGGACTCTCCCATGTGGGTTTCAGTCAATAGCTAACCCATTTCTCAGGTGACATGACAATAAAATCATTCATATCCTGACAAGTCTAGAGTGTAACATTGTGTGATAAAACATTTCCCTTTGTATTGTACAGTATTATGCATTTAAAGGGGTCCTTCCATCGTTATTTTTTTTCATATTGCTGTGTCGCCACTATGGTTGAATAGGGCTGGGTCCAAAATATCGATCCACGATCCGATATCGATTCACTATCAAAAAATACGATATCGATTCAAAAATTTGCGGATCGATCCAGTAGCGGCTCGTGGGTAGAAAAAAAGGTAGGACAGATAGGCTGATGATGACCGAGTTTATTACAATTAATTCATAACATGCACTAAAGACCGCGTATGCCACTATTTTTAAAAAGCAACCTTGAGGGGGGAAATGCGCGCACCTACACGCCAGGGATGGAAATTAACCACCCGCCAAATGCGGGTAAATATGAGTGTTGGCGGGTGAATTTTGACATTTTACCTGCCACTGTGGCCGATGTGCAAATGCATTCAGCCAAGTTCGATATAGTCTATGAATGCACTCCCTCACGCATGCTGTAGCGTAACTATCAGTTAGTAGACATCGCAGGTGCGTATAAGTTTACCATTTATTGATAAGCAACACTCACGGAGCGTTTCTTGGCATACAGCACAGGCGCGCGTGATTATTTTAAATATGATCTACTGTAGGCAACTTTCTGTTCACCATTTTAAGGTAGGCTAATGAAAGCTCAGTCATGATGAGTATAGCCTAACTGTCCAAACAGGAATGCATCAGTATATTGCCTTCTCGCGTTGATGATAACGCCATATGCGCACAAGTTCATTCCAAAAACTAACCTGTGATTTTAACGTAACCTATTAATAGCGCCAACAAAACCGATTTCAGAAGAGGACGTCTGGATGGCTCCTGTTGGCAAACTTACGTACGTCACTGAACCCAAACAAAAAAAATGCACCTTGCAAGACACATCTCTTGCATAGATAAAGAGTCTTCTCAATGTGTTTTGGAATATTTATTAATTCCATTGAAAACATAATCAAATGTATCCACATCTGCACTAGCCCTCTGATTCCCTAGCATCTTGAAGTTAGAACATAACTTTCTTTCACGTTAGGATCATAAGGGGAAATTTAAAGTGACAGGCGCCTAATTAGACCTTAGCCTACAAACATCACATACAACATAATTGCATTATTTTTAAGTGATATCCTAAATAACAGTTTATTTTTTAAATTTTTAAACATATGTGTCTATGTAAAGCATGGATTTTCTTTCTGCTGTCCTTTCACTTAGAAGGATAACATTGAGCTATGCACCAGAATGCAGGAAATTACCTTTAATCTAGACTTTGACTGCCCACCAAAACACTGTTACTATCACCACAGAAAAAAGTGCTGGAGCATGATGTGTACATGATGCCCCCTTCACATTTATGACTGCCCCCTTATATATGTCTGCCTAGAAGTGCCCCTGGGTGTTAAACTTGGCATTAAAATGTGCGGAACAGTTGAATATATAAAGTGGCTGGTAAAAATGTTGAGTGGCTGGTAGATTTTAGAATCTACCTGCCACAGTGGCAGATGAACAAAAAAGGTAATTTCCATCCCTGCTACACGCACCTCACCCATGCCTACGCACAAAATAAAGGGACAAACCAGTAGATTGATATCGAATTGAATCGGATCGTGGATCGAATCGAATCGTGGCCTTGTGAATCGAAATTGAATCGATCCAGGAAATCTGGATCGATACCCAGGCCTATGGTTGAATGCATTGTGCGTCATTTCTGTGAAAAATTATGTCTTAGTTCTCTTGCTTGATGCTGTTTTCTGTAAGCTAGAACAGGTCTAGTGGTTGAACGACTGGCTTTTCCGGTGTCTCTCGTGAATATCCATGACGTGTCAATAAGGCACCTCTGATTGGGCAAATTCGCTGTCTTTCGCTCACCTAGCTTCTGTCCACTGTTCTTCCTCTGGGATGTTGGCGTGCCATGCATGGCTCTGGGCGGGGCTTACGACCTAGTGACGTAGATAGGTTTAGCATGCTCTGATCCGCTCGTTTTGGTTAGCTCGACTCTTCAATGACCAGTAAAATCATGAGGGTCGAATTTCACGTCTTGGAGTGCTGCGTGCATATACTGCTTGTTGTGACCCACCACATTGTAAATAGAGCTACTCAAAGTGGTTTTTAGCGGAAGGACCCCTTTAAGTATTTTAATCCTGCAAAGCTTTGTTTAGTTTAATCAGTTTAGTTCTAATAACTTGCCGACAATTCTATAACTGTTCAATTTTAATATCAACATAAGCGAGTAGTTTATTATTTTCTTCAAGTGTTTTCCTCCTTCCTGATTTCTTTTCTCTTTTTTTTTGCATCAACTTGTATGGACTTTTTCTCATGGCGGCGACAAGAAACTACTACTAAACTGTTATACTACCAATGGATTGTGGAGTTTCTTGAAGCTGTTTTTAATGGTTTAAGTTTTAAATGCAACAGGCTAGTGCAATTTTGATCCTCAGCAAAGATACCAACTTGGTATGATGTTTTAACATGCCAATTTTCATTTTACAAAGTTTTCCTTTAAGTGACTTCTTCATTGAGGTGTGGCAGTAATCAGGCCTAGTTGTGGCTACAGAAGTTGAACTCAGGTGTGATAAACCACAGTTGTGTTTTAACAGGACGACAATCACTTTTTCACACAGGGCCATGAAGGTTTGTTTTTTTTCCCTTAATAATAAAGACCTTCCTTTAAAACCTGCATTTTGTGTTTACTTGTGTTGTCTTGGCTATTTTTTTATTTGTGTGATGACCTAAAACATTTAAGTGTGACAAACATAAGAAATCAGGAAGGGGGCAAACACTGGCTTGTTTTGGGCTGTGCATTTCTTTACATCTGCTTTTTTGCATCTACAAGATCATTACATTGCAGGACACCTCATCAGGTCATCAACATTATCCATATGTTATGATGAAACACTGAGCACACATTTAAAGCTAACACCCGCTCAAAAGGTCTCCTCGGCCAGGTAATTATTTCAAAAATCGTATTATCTCAGAGTTGGTGATCTGGCCAAGTATAACTCTTTACCTTTTTCATTTAATAACCTTAGAGTCTGATAGAACAAAAAATAAACAAACAAGCTAAATAAATACATTAATAACAGTATTTGACCATTTAGAGAGTGGCAATTGTTTCTGGGAAACATTGTTGTTTTACAAAGGACAACTGTGTCTCCTAATGACGACACAAGGCAAGGCGAGGTACCCTCTTTTACGCGATCTAACCTTTTCTTGAAATGTCAGGGAAGCTCTTATAAAGGCAGTCAAGTCCAGAATAGCAGGCTGGGGCAGAGACTGGAACCTTTGGTGGATTTTTACTGGGTACTCTTACAAACGCATGCACCTACTGTACCTGTGATTTCATGGTGGGGTAAGTGTGGTGTGAGCCGAAATAGAGGCACACGTCGTTCTGCAATAACAAATGCATCTCGGCCTTTATGTCCTTCCTCAAGGATCCATTAACTGCCAGGAAAGCGTTTTAGTAGAACAACCTTGAAAGTTGGTCGCGCTGGCCGCACTCTTAGGGTACATTAACAAATCGCTGTGTCCCTCATGATGTCCTGCCTTTCTGCGCCAGTAAGACTGATGAAGATCAGTCACAAACTGCAGTGAATGGGGCTGAAACTCTGTAATGCTGGTGGTAAAGGAAGGTCAAAAGGTCCATGACATCATGTCACATCTTCCTGGTGATCATCCATGGAGCATGGCATGCTGCCCATATGGAGCTTATCCTACGGCAGCCCACAAAGACCACATGTGGTTTATCTCGTACACACACACACACACACACACACACACACACACACACACACACTACATACTGCTGATGTCACTGATCTTGTCCTTGGATGTGTGTGTGTGTGTGTGTGTGTGTGTGTGTGTGTGTGTGTGTGTGTGTGTGTGTGTGGTGGGGAGTTGTACTCAAGGGACTAATAACCCTCACTGACGCATCTCTGGCCAAGTAAAATTATGTCTGATAAATTTGGCAGGCTTCCCTCCTGCCTTGGTCCCCAACGTCTCTCACTGAGGTCGACAGGAAGTGATGCCAACCCCTGAGCACTTCCCTGATGAGTGTGCCTCCACTCGGGTAGCAACCTGGGGCAAAAGCTCAGCTCAGGGCAGGAAATCCCTCTGCTTCAGGAGCAAGAGGTTCACCAACTACGGTCGTGACTTAAGACTTAGGACATTCTCTATTGGTGCCAACATGAATGACAACCTTCCTAGTAGTTGTGTCTGTCTGGTGTCTTTTTACTGTTTTCCTACATATCCTCTGCGATCAATAACGTATGTATCTGTCTGTCTAATGTATAAGATGTATTTCTAATCCATCTACCAGCAAATTCCTTTACTGTTAATCTATCAATCCATTCATTAATTCACTCA
The DNA here is from genome assembly GCA_030347295.1 of Setipinna tenuifilis. Classification (NCBI taxonomy): domain Eukaryota; kingdom Metazoa; phylum Chordata; class Actinopteri; order Clupeiformes; family Engraulidae; genus Setipinna; species Setipinna tenuifilis. The sequence continues at coordinate 23,323,216 of CM059282.1, forward strand.
TTTTTTTTCTTTTAGTCCATCTACAAATCCATTCACCTGTTCTTTCATCCCATCCATCTACTGTACAAATGTATTCATTAATGTGCCCTATTTGTCAAGCCATCAAAACAAGACCCTGATTCATACTCTTTTGGAGATGATGCCCCTTTTAAGCAGTCTGTTGTCCAAAAATGTTTGCAATGCAATGTGTTCTTGAAAGAAAGAACAAGCAATAGCAAGTATGGTATGCTTAATATCGTATTCAGTATACTTAAACAAACTTGCAGTGTCAACAGTTTTCGCAGAATCTGGACAAGAACCCAGCATAATGCAACATTTCCATAATGCAATTCCACAGTGGGCTAGGGATTAGACTGTTGAGCCAAATATTATGGTGCAAGGCGAACTGCTGTCAGCTCACCTGTAGAGTCTCATAATGTTTAAAGAAATTACTGTTGTCAGGGCCTATGGGCTGGGGCAAATGGAATGTCAGCAGACAGGTGTAATAAACCACAGTCTTTGTACGCAAACACATCTTCACAGCACATAAGCATGTCTTCATAAATCTCTATAAACATCTGGAGGTCTACATCCACTGAGGTGGACGACCATTGGAAAATAGCAACACAAGCAGACTGGTGAAACAGTAATTCACAGATTAAAAAATAAACGTTATGATTGGCCAATACTGTAAGGCAACAGTCAGCACACACACAACTCTTTCAGTTATTATGTCCATCCCTAGAGGCAACTGACTGATTTCAATGTGTTGATATCTACATATGACTGTCAGGACAAAACAATGACATGGTACTCTTTAACGCACACTGACAAGATATATTCTGGACCAATATTCTTGATGAACCAGCTACCCTCAACAGACACAGGGTTAGATGGGGGCATTTGGTGCTGAGAGGTTCCACACAGGAGAAGGTCCACAGACATCACCTCAGCTCTGCTGTGACCCTACTCTAGATCCTTAAAAGAGAACCATCCTCTGGAGAACACACATCCAATCGCACATACTTTCTCGTCACTTCAGGCGGCTATAAATAAAGTCACCCCCACCCCCACCCCGCCCCTTGTGTGGATAACAATGGCAGTGAATCACTGTTCACTGAAACAATAATCCTCATTACGTAAACTTGTATCCCCTCGACTAACTCAGCGGCCAGCCAACGGCTGTGTTTAGTTCATTCAAACAGATGGGCAGTTGTGCACCTGCGGTATCTGATAAACACATTGAATTTTTTGCTCATAATCACACATTAGTAAGTAAATAAACAACAAAGAAATAAATACAGCCGCACAGCTTGTGGGTGAACTGGTGACGCTCATCCATTTCCAGCCAATCAGCGCTTGGATAGCAAAGAATGAATGGGCTGCACTCTCAGTGCTACATTCTTCGTCACTACTACATAGCCATCAAGACTGAGCCTCTGAGAGATGCATCTTATGGCCTCAGAGATAAACCTTATCAAGTAGAAATCTGTTCTCCCTTTTGATCGTCCTAATGTGATTTGTTGCGTCAGTGGTAGCAAATTCCAAGAAACTGCAATTCAATTCAATTCAAAGCAATCTTTGGCTATTTACAAGATGCCTTTACAGTTTATACATTATGAGACATGCAGAAATCTTCAGATGTCACAGTCCAACTAGGCTTAAACAGTTCTGCTGAATCTGGTGCAGACCGTGCTTAAACCAAGGGACCCTTGTGTGTTAGTGCCATCCTGTGTCCGACATCAGAATTACAGACCATTCACAAGGTGGTCTACAACATGACATACAAGTCATCCTAAATAATAAGGTAAATACAGACTTTGTGGTAAAGAGATTTGAAGAGACTTTGTTTGTTTTACAAGAAGACAGCTCTTCCATTGGCCTTCAGCCTATTACTTAGGAACAGGAAAAGGCCCTAGCTGAGGTCTTTAATAATGCAAGTTTATCCCCCCCCAGTCTTATAACACAACCATGCAGCTTTTCAAATCACCTTTCAGCCTCAATATCAACAGGAGAAGCCTAAATATTTATAATGTGTGCCCCAAGACTCTGAAGAAGGCAAACAAGATTGAGACCGAGATGATGAAAAGAACTACCTGCCTTCCATTTTTAGTGTGGGTATTTGAGTGAGCAAACACTTCTGCTGAATGGTTTCTGAGATGAAACTGACCTCTGCGAATCTGGCCTATATCCGGTCCTCCCAAAGGCAGGTTTATTTATGAACAATAAAAGGAGTTTACTTAACTGTCTGCTAAGAGTGGGGACATTGTAAAACCTAAATGTGAAAAAGGTCAATGTCTAAAGTCAGTGATCCATGATTGCCAAGTTCGTTCAGACACATTACAGCTGTCAAAAAACAAACCCGAAATCGTAGTATTTATGGGATATTAAGCTATTAGATTAGATATTAAGCATTAAGCTTTTTCCCCTGACCATTACAACAAAAAGACACTTAACATCAGTGAATGGCCAAACACAGTGATCATGATAACAAATTTTCATTTAGACTTCTTGTTATTAATACTTACACCTGTCAAAAGTCTTATAAAAGACTTCAATGGACAGAAAAAAGCTTAATGTATGTCTCATAATACTGAGACTTTAGGATTGATTTTTTTTTGACAGCTGTGAGAACAATTAAGAAGAGGAGTTTGGAGGAAATGTAGTGATTGATCACTGTTTATGGGCATTTACTTCATGCAGCACTGCACATTAACAATTGAAGGTTGCCCTGTGTTTGTGTGCACAACAGAAAGAGGGAGGGGAGAAAGTGGGATTTCTACTGTTATGGGGAAGACAGAGACAGAGAGAGAGAGAGAGAGAGAGAGACAGAGACAGAGACAGACAGAGGCAGAGAAACAGACAGACAGACAAACAGACAGACAGACAGAGAAAAAGAGAGTGCAAAAAAAGTCTTACCAGCTGTGATAATCTGTACTGTCCATGGATGTTTGGTCATGAGAGCCTGATAGGACCTCCAGAGGCCTGCCATGGTCCTGTGAAAGTAAAGGGGTGTGTTACATCTCTCTACTGCTGCAATATATTGTGCACTACTACTACACTACAAATCCGTAGGCACAGCCTGCTAATCTGTATTCACAGATTACAAATTATTGGGGCACAGATTCATAATTTGGGGAAACATTTTATTTATTTATTTTATTGTTACTTTTATCTGACCGTACAGGAGCTCTGTTCTAATCTGCCTATCTGCACTGCAGGCCACTTCATAATTTTAATATCTTGCTTTGCATGCACTACCATTTTCTTAGACAATGCAAACCTAGTTCTTTTGGGCTCTGAGAGCAACATCTTATTTGGCAGCGTTTTGTCTTAATCTGTAATGTGTTCCATTTCAAAAGCCTGACCTGAGTGCCAACAATGGCTTTTGGTTCTTACATTATTTCTAAATTGTTAAAACCCTAAAACCCATTGTTTCGACCAACTTCGACACAAAACTGCAATTAAATACCTTTCTGCACCGATGCATAAGGGTAATCAGAAGTGGCAAAAGGTAATCACAAATTCAGCACAGTGGTTGTTGAACATGGTCACTCAAAATGGATAACACTAATTCCAAGTGACCCAAACAATATCAGCCAATTTAGAGTGTACATATGTTGTTGAAGGTTTATTTCAACAATGGGCAGGAACTATCAGAGGGGCAGAGGATGTGTGAACAAAATGAGGAGAAGGGGAACAAAATGAGGAGAAGGGGAGCAAGCAACAGCATGACAATTAGTGCAACAGTGCTGTAACTGTTGATGAAATTTTGATTCCCATCATAGATCATGTTGTTGTCAATGCAATGACAATTAAGGAGATGACAGATTATTTAATGCCTACAGACGATGTACTTGGTATTGACATATGTGCAAAGTTATGTCAAGGTTTGATTATGGTTCTTCCCCCCTTGCCTGGTATGGGGGGGTGCAGAATGTGACCTTGGTTAAATTCAATTACTGGTTTACAGTCCTAAGGTTTTGTCCCATTCCCGGTCCACTTTTGACTGGAATGTTCCTTTTCATTTACAATACTAAAATATTGTCTTTCCCAGTAAGCCTACTCTTTACAGTACAATGCTGTACAGTAGGTAATAGCTGATTCCACTAAGTTATGACATCTTTCTTCTTCGACTCTGTTGCAAATTATAAACATTTCTTCCAATGCAACATTCTAGAATACACGTTGAACAAAGTACAGTGGTTTCAAATGACTTAACTGTTAAAAACATTCAAAAACACTAAACACACAGCTGGGAGGACCAAGAGGAAACATTTTTTCTCAATGAATACAAATCGTATGGCATATCACTTAACCTGACGTGGCGCCGTTCAAAATCCTTGACTGGCTGCATTAACCATATCTAACTTAAAGTTAACAACACAACGACTTGCCAACAGACCTACATTAAGCTACATACCCAATCTTGATCAATGACTTTGCAAAGATGTCCGAACTGTGATAAAACTTGCTCCGAAAGTATAGGCACGTGCCTTGAAGTCAACCTTGACGTTACGCGTTGAATGAGTGTCATCCAAGTCCACCCCTACCCAATTACACGAAGCATGCTAGGTAGCTCTCTGCTTCACAAAATTCTGTGTGCACCCCTATGGTGTACGCCCAGGTTTATGATCGACTATGAAGCTGGTGCCGGTGACCCAAAAACTCAGCCAGTGTTACCCCTACAGAAACTAAGTCAACTTTTTTTTCGCAAGCATTTGGAATCAAAGTCCATCTCTAATCAAAACTGTGCACTCACGACACAACTCGGACGGTGCGTTCCTACATAAATCTGTTAATAATAATGTCACAGATAAACTGCTATAAGCGGTCACGCCGAGGCAAAAAACGTATCCCCTCGTTTGTATTAAAGTTGTATTTTAAATCTATCAGTGGCTACACAGCTAATCTGACAGATAGCATCACAGTCTGCTTCATTCACGAGTGAACCAAAAGACCAAAGACCTTTTTGCACAATTAAGCCACACTGTTGACGGCTTGTCTTATGTTAACACTGTGACTTACAAAATTATAAAACCCAATGAGACAAGTCAACTCATTCAAATCTCAAACGCTACATGCCTGTGGACAGCTCCAGCAGCAGCAATACCATAGAGCAATACACGGCTCCTGGTGTCGTCACTTCCACGATAAAGAAATTTCATTACATGGCCTTTGTCGCCTACTACTGGAAAAAAGATACACTGCCACTCCATTGTAGCTTGATTTTTTTTTTTTTTTGGAGGCGCCATTAGTACAAAAAAACTTTTTGTGAACCATTAACCTACCTAATAGGGTGAGTATCGATCCCACTGGAACACTATAAGGCTATTTCTCCTATTTACTCTCTGGGGAAATATTACGTAGGTTGATACCACGCAGTATTACAAATACACGCATGCTATCAATTCCAGTTTCTAAAATAAATAAACCAACAGACACAAGTGACATTAATTTCCTTTTTTTTTTTTTTATTTCTTTTCATACGTCTTTAATGTTTATTGGGTACCATGGCTTGTAGCATTCGGGTGAAAGAGAATGGCATTTGGACACAGTTGTACATGCTGAAGCACATTTCCTGTTTTGACTGCAGGAGCTTTATTCTGGCATCAAACCAAACATGTTCAAATGTCTCTGATGATCACCATCACACAGAGGTAACTACTATGACAGTCACCCTGGTCATCTACCAATTCTTTTTTTTCAGTACATCTCTTCACAAAGGCTGCCCAAAAATGGCAGTGTGTTTAGGTGTAACACGAGACTGATATAGTCCCTGGTCAATACATATATATCTCTTTGCAGATTTCAAGTGTTAATAAGTGTCAAGTTAAGGGTAAATGCCAATAAGGAAATGCATTGCATTTAAAAGGGAACCATTTACAAACCCCATAACATTGGGGCATTTAAAAGCAAACATTTTCCCCTCAAGCATAAATTAGCAAAGCAAGTATGATATGCTTTATGTCCATAGCAAGTAAAATTGTAAACACTTTTGGCACTATACAGAACTAACTGGCAGCAAAGGTTAGAGTTTAAAAACTAAAGATATACTGAGAAATGGAAGAAGCATGCTTGATGGATTATCTGGGCATTCACTGTGTTGAATATACAGTGTCACATCCAAGATCATGAGATTATTAGGTAGAGTGCTCAAGAAAATGACTTGGTAACATTGTTTAGAATCTGCATTACACAGCATGTCAAAACACTGAAATGACCTAATAGACATGCCAACTGTGTAAAAAAAAAAATCTAATTCTACGCTGCAATTAAAACATCACTTTTGCATTTTTTAATCACATTATACTGTACTTAAGTTTGTGGTGAGATGCGTGGTGCACTTTCAACCTTAAAACCAACGGGAACAAAGGATATGCACTCATCTCTGGGCTTATCATTTTTCTGAGATTCTATACTGTAGCCAGGATTAAATGGGCAAATGTTCTCCTGCAGTCTTGTTTTAATCTGGGCTCTTCCAGAAAAATATACTTGTGTTTTTTCAAGGAGGGATTGCTTTAACATATGACATCATATGACCGTGATGGGGAGTTAGACCTCTAAAACCAAACAAGAAGGTCCACCTGCACAACATTAAATACACACATCAAAATAATTTACAATAAAAGCATTATTCAAGTAGATAATCGAGAAGAAAATGGCTGAGCACAGTACATCCAGAGGCGTTGGCTGCCTATTGGACATTCACCGCAACTGAAACACGCATCAAAACGGAGGAGGGGAAAATAAGCTCTCCTTTGGACAAGACACCTTCTTGATCTGATTCCCTTTGACACTAAAATCAACGGCTATCCCTTTTCAACACTAAACCTTCTCGTAAAAAAAGAAAGGAAAAAAAAAACATTCAACACTCAGTCACAACTTTTCAGTAAGACTTAGTGTGCACATAAGCAACACACAAAGACATTGTCCTTGTGCATAAGAAAACTCTTCACTTCACTATAAAGAACCTAGAAATCAAGCTGTAACAGCTACTCTACAATTTTGTCAAGTTCAAGCACTTTTGGACCTCATCATCTGCATGTCCCCTCTCAGAGTATTGTAAAGCATGAGTTTACATGCAGTCGCATTAAGCACTTGCTGCCAGCCACAACCCCCACCCCCCCAAACAAAAAAAAAAAAAAAAAATTAATCTCTCTGCTTTGACAGGTCATGACTAGCACATAGTCCCCTGCTATTCTACTCTATCTACCACCTTTGGATGGGGGGGGGGGGCTATTAGCTATTACACATGCACCCTGATCTGATAGGAGCCATTCACCTTCCCCATTTGAGTGGACCCACTTTCAGATGATTCTGACTGGTAAAATAGGGGGTGTTGGGCTCTCTTATCATTATGAGCCAGGATTAAATCGGGGAATTCTGTCTTGCAATCCCATTTTAATCTGGCTTCTTCCAAAGAATATACTCAAGGCCTCTCTGATAGGGGTCTGGTTGAGCTCTTGGCCATATGATGGGCAGCCATTGGACCCTTGGGTGGTGCGGGCATAGCAGCAGTGTCAGAGAATGACGCAGAGGGCGGTTGTGCTGAGGATGGTGGAGGTAGGGGGTGGAGGAGTTGGACTGGGTTTGGGGGTGGCAATAATGGCATTTTAGGGGGTGGGGGGTTAAGGGTCAGGAGATCAGGTTTACTAATAAGTGCTCAAGAAAAAGTGTGCCCCAACTCCCCCCCCTCCACTGCCACACCCTCTCGCTCTCTCACTCTACCCTCAGCCTCCAACATTCAGTAGTCCATTCCCTCGTCGCTCTCGTACCAGTCCGAAGGAGCGTCGGTCCCAAAGTAACGGTCCCCAAAATTACCTATTAAAAATTAAACACATTTTGAACACATTGTACCTACATTGGTATCACTGTTTTAAGAGGCATTGGTATAATTCTTTTAATAACAGGCAACATATTTTAAGAGAATGTTTTCAAAGTTGCTGTACAATTAATTAATTAGCTGTTGTAAAATGAATTACTACGTAATTACTATTACTTAATTACTGTAACTCTGATATCATCAACCTACCTATGGCCCTAGTGTTGTGACCAACTGGCTGTCACACCTAAGCTCACAAAATGGGTCAGCTAAGGTAACATTTACCAAACAATGCCTTGCACAATTAATAAGGTAAATATGTATGCGACTCCTAGCTAATGATCAGTCATTATGCACTTTGACAGCACACATACATCAAATGAGGTAGTCATGACTGTCAAGTTAAAACTGCGGACAAGAATGTCAAGTGCTATATACGTATAAGTGATGAACATTATTTGTCAGTTTGCTAAACTATGTTATGTGACAATTACACAGATGAGTTAAATCAGATATAGACATGAGGAAACTATGACAAGTCTCCTATTACATCAGTGGGTTAGCTTGCTAAACCACGTCATGTGGCAATTACATAAGTAGTATTATCAAGCATAATCCAATATCAAATATGTTGAAATATGTTGAATGTGGTTTCTTACTAAGTATTGGTATGTTATTGTATGATGTGGTGTGTTGTTCCAAAGGCGCTGACTCACCGATGCCGGGGATGATGTGGAACTTGTCGTTGACCGTCTTGTCCACGGCGGTGGTGATGATGCGCACCTTAGGAAAGGCATAGGCAACTGAGTGCACACCCATCTCAGCCATGAGAAGCGACAGCAGGAATATCTTGTCCTCCTGGACGTCGTGGTCCTGCAGGGAAAGGGAACAAATGGGCAACTAGAAAAGCACTCAGAGAGCGCACACCTCCGCCAAGGCAGCTTACGTCTCCACCTTATTGTCATTCTCACCTTAAGACGGTTCGTTCACTCATGCTCACACAAACTTGGTTGGCTCTTCGGTGCAGGAAAGTACTTTATCTTTACGCCGGCGAAAACATAACCTCCTTGGCGGAGGTAATTAACACAACCTGCTAACTAATGTAAAGGGCCTTTATTTCTTCTTTCCCTCTCCCCTTAGCCAGCTATATTACTATATTGATGCCATTCAAAAAGGTCATCTATCTGTTACATCAACAGGACACCAACATGGCTGCCACACCAATCAGTTTGGGAGAACACTTACCACTTTAGGTTTTATTATTATTATCCTATTATGTCCTGAGTCCTGACTTAATCATCCTATTGTTGGATTTGTGAAAACCCAGGACACTTCATCAGTAGTGCACCTCAGCATATCTGGAGGTTTCAGGCCTTTAGCCACTATACACCCTCTTCTAAGGCAGCCCCGTTTAAGGTGATCAATCTTTAGTGTAGTATCCAATTAGTCATTACTGCCCTGTAAGAAGTCCTAATTTGGTGTATGTAAATTGGGTAGTAGTCTGTAAAATAAAGCTAATGTTAATGCTAAAGCTAATGTGTTACCCAGTGGTTTTATACGTCTTGCTGTCTAATTCTATTTTACTTTTGACAACTCTCCACTTCCCCATGTTCCATACACTGCACAACTCAAGGGAGCGAAGTTAGCTGACTAGACTCTAGGTATCCCAATACACCACACAATCTCAGAGGCCAGACCTAGCCTGCCTGGCTGTAACTCAGCAGCTAACTCCTCCTCTTCTGTAGAATTTATCATCAGCTTGCAGACTATGTGCATTACCGGCTAAGGCTCTGTTTAAATTAATGTTTCATGAGTGGCGTAAATAAAATGAATAAAGAAAAATAATTTCTCCTTACCTTGGCTGAACTGGCTGAGTATTTTAAAACTGCCTTACATGCGAGTGTTCAATGTGTACCAGATCAACAACACTTTTTCAAAAGTCACTTGCGAGTGCATTTACCAAGATACAGAGGGGTTAAGTATCTTTAATTGATTGCTTGTAATTAGGGTGGATGTGCAGCAAGCATCTCCCCCTTTTGTGTAGCTGACAGCACATCCACGGTCATGATTTACATTTCCAATCATAATTAAAGATAGCAACATTTTTCACTCATGCCTGTGCAGCCTGGTCTTTGTGATGGCTTACTAAAAACTAGCAGCTATATAATATAAAATGTATAATGTACATAATAATGTATATAATGTATAATAATAATGTATATAATGTATAATGCTGTAATGTATATAATGTATAATGCTGTAATATTGTAATTAGGGTGAATGAGCAGCAAGCATCATCCGCCTTACCAGAAGCACTCTGACAGCCATCATGGCAGCTGCCCCAGTGGACACTGTGCTGTCCATCAGGATCACATAGTCCTCGCTGATGTCCTTGGGCAGCCGCAGGTAATGGAGCTGGTGAAGAGGAGGACACACACAAGAATTAAGTAAAGTCAAGTCAAGTCAAGTTTATTTGTATAGCGCATTTCATACACAAAGGCAGTTCAATGTGCTTAACAAAAATAACAGCAAAGGACAATATAAAAGCAAAAAAAGATAAAAGATAAAAATAAAGTTTAAAATATGTGTAAGATAAGTAAAAGACATAGAGTTACAATAACCACACATTAAGTTACAATAACCCTTAGACAAATGTTCTCTTCAATCATCAATATGTTGTCAGTATACAAGTTAACATCAAGAAATCATCAGCTACAGATAAAACTAAAGGTGATTTACTGTCATATTGTTAACATTATGGAAAAACGTCATTTATTACAATGTATTAAAATGTTTCTGTGAGATATTTGATGCTATGCCTTGCCACACTAAAAGCAAGGTTTTCTAGCACCCTACAAGCTGTAGCAAAGTGTTTGTATTACAGCTACACATACTAAGGCCACCTGTTAGCCATGGGCTTGACAAACTGCCTTGACTAAGAACAAAAAGGGCACAGATAAGACACACATTAGCCATGAAGTTTATGATCCGAAAATGTATGTGTATCTGTTTGTGTGGGTGTATCTATGTGTGTGTGTGCATGTGTGTATAAAACCGTGTAAGGGTGCGTAAGCAAGTGTGTGAGAGTGCATGTTTGGCTGTGAGGTACAGCATAAATCAGTAGGCAACAGACAGGGCTGTATTACGGTGTGTTTGTTTGTTCTGGCCCTGAAATATGCCCCTTGCTCAAGGATGACAACACAAGGACACATCATGCTCACAGGTACCTGCTAGCACAGGGCATGTTTGACTGCTATGATCAGATCTTATCTGACTATAAAAAGTTATGTTTACTGTAAGATAGCAGCGAAAACAGGCAAAAAACATGAAATAGAATCAAAGATGAAACTAACCAACAAAAACAAAAAAAATCTGTTGTGCAACTAACTCTGGTGGTGTCTTTCTAAATGTCTGTGGATTTGTTTGTGTTGATGTCTGTACCTCAGGTTCTCCAGTGTCGTGATTGGTTTGGATGAGGATCTTTCCCAGACGAATGTCTTTGCAGACGGCCATCAGTGCCTGTTCCATGGTCTCACCTGCTCTCAAAATGGACACGCCACTGATCTACACACACACACACACACACGTTACATTAACACCTGCATAAATCCTTCCACACCGGTCAATACACAAGTATCAACAGACACACACACACACACACACACCTCATGTCTGGAGATGTAAAACTTAAAGACCTTGTGAAATGTTTGTATAAATTTGAATGAATTTTGCACCACAACTGGATTTTTTCCTTTCCTATTGGTAAATGAACGTAGAAGAAATAAAACAGCAAGTACCCTTTTGCCACTGAGTCTCTTGCCTTCATAGATGGCCCCTTGTGGTGTCTCCACAGACACAGGCTATGTGAGAGAGAGAGAGAGAGAGAGAGAGACAGAGAAAGAGAGAGAGAGAGAAAGAGAAACCAGGTTAGCAAAACCATGACCAAGGACAGACAACAAAACCTTGACAAGACAGACAACTGCGCACCTTGGGCTTTTAACATCCCATTAAAACGCCTCATAAGTAAAAAATTGCTACCCTCCCCAACCAGTCTCTCTGTAGTCAATCCTCACCTCCTCACCCCATCAAATAATCATTAAGTCTGACAAAAGCCTCGACATCTTACAGATAGCCATGGTTGACCTATTGACCACCAGCAGAGAACTAATTCTCTCGTGTGGGCAGCAAGGACTGGTTGTAGCAGTACAGTATAGACTGAGGCTCTGTCTGAAATGTTTACTCATTCACTACACAGTACACTATATATGTGTGAGTGACATTGTTTTGTTCTCATACAATCGTTCAATATATAGTGGATGAGTGAACATTTCGGATTCAGCCGGATTCAGAGTCTGGTGGGTGTAGCGTGAGCTGGTGTAGCATTAGGGAGTGTGCTGTGGCAAGTGTAGCATAGACTGTTGCAATAGGGAAAGAACTAAGCAGAGGTGTCAATGCCAGGTTCAGAAAGTAAAAACCCTGTCACAAATTTGATCCAACCGGCTCTGAATCAGCTGATCACAACAAGCTCTCAAGACAGGTAGATCAGCTACTCAGTGAAGTCACCTGTATTAGAAGGAAAACGTGACAGGGTTTTTACTTTCCTGAACCCGGGATTGACACCTCTGAAACTAAGTATGGTGGTTGTAGCATAGACTGGTATAGTGGTAGCCTGTAGTGACAGGGTGGGTGGTGGGTGAAGCACGGACTGGTAGTGGGTGTAGAGTGGTGTAGTCATACGATAGTAACTGAGTGAGATGGGTGTAGTATGGATTGGAGTAGCAGTATTGTAAGGACTAAGCGTGGTGGATGCAGCATGAGCGGGTGTAGTAGTATGCTACAGTAGTAGTAGTATGATGCAGCAGTAGTAGCAGGGTATAGCAGCTGAGGTCAGCAGGTAGAGTGATGCTCCGGTGACTGACTGGCGGACGTCTCACCTTGAGAGGCAGGAAGGAAAGAGCTCTCTCGATCAGCAGCCTCATTAATCTCTTTGAGTAGAAAATGAATTCATCCCGGTTCGTGTCCTTATTTCTATAAGGGGAGAGGGGGCAGAAAAAAAAGGAGAGTGAGAAAGAATGGAGGAGACAGAGACAGAGAGAGAGAGAGAGAGAGAGAGAGGAGGTAAGAGAGTGAGAAAGGGAGAGAAAGAGAGAGGGAGGGAGGGAGGAGAGAGCGAGAAAGGGAGAAAGGGAGAGAGAACGAGAGAGAGAAAGGGGGTAGAGAGAGTTGATTTACCTCTGCATGATAAAGGGAGTAGTCGTTGTTTTGTGAGCCTCCACAAAAGGAGTCATATGAGGACACCTCCCTCCCCACCCGTCTGCCTCCCTACTCCCTACCACATTAACATTCCTCTCTGATGCGTTTGCTTTATGTCTCCGCACAAACACCTCCACATTTGAGCAAGTGGTGCATGACCTGTAGTTACCTCATAGCTAATGTACTGGGGATTCTTCCATATGCTACTGCACTCTGGTGAGCAGAGCAGCCTAAGCACCCGGTCACTCCAATAAAAACATTTTAAGTCTATACTGTACCCAATACCAGCCATTGGCTCTCTACGATTAAAGCTGTTCACCTAAACTCCACTGTTTTACTTAAATACACCACACAGCCATTCTTATCCATCTTCAATAAAACAGCAATACGCAATTAAACAAGCGTAAATACATAATAAGAAGAAATATACATTTACTTTTGTGGTCATTTCGATTTTGTATTTTTCTGTACATTTTTTACCCCTTAATTTTTCTATATAGCTCTTTATTTTACCCAGTCAGGAGAGTTGCACCTTTGTTTCACTACTGCTGTACTCTGTATAACTAGTATGTGACAAATAAGTAAATAAATAATAAGCATATAATACAAGATTTTCTACCATCACCACCCCATCTAGTGGTGAGGTGGTATATCACATTGAGAAACGCAAAAGCTGTATTTTCCTAGTATAGTGTAGTGCCCTGTTAGTGCCTCTAGTCTCCAACATGGCAGCCACCATTGAGCTAATCAACTTTATGTATATATAAATGACAAATTCAACGTTTACAAGAACACTTTAGTTTGTTGATGGAGGTCATTTCTCAATAACGAATACTTATTCATGGAAACCTACAACTTCCCTGATAAGCAACTTAAAAATGATAACATGGCTTTAACCGGCACACATCCAGATGTAGTGATGAGGTGAGACAGTGGTGGTGGAAGAGGAGCAGTACATAGTGTTGTCCCCTGTTGGTGCTTTTAGTCTCAAAATGGCAGCGACATGCAACATGGCAGCCACCATTGAGCGGACCAACTCTATGTAGTAGTGGGGTGGTGATTACATTACATTAGCTGACGCTCTTATCCAGAGCGACTTACAGGTATTTACAGGGTTTCAGTTACAGTCCCTGGAGCAGTGTGGGGTTAGATGCCTTGCTCAAGGGCATTTCAACGATGGGTAGGGTGGGATTTGAACCTGCAACCCTCCAATCCAAAGACCAACTCCCTAACCACTAGGCCACAGCTGTCACTATGATGGAAGGGGAGGAGCAGTACCTGATGATGGTGTGCATCCCGCGGACCTGCGGTGTGCTCTCCAGGACGGTGAGGGTCTTGGGTAGTGGTTGGCCCTGATGGGCAGTGGCCAGGGCTGACCTGTTAGCACACATCGTTGGGCAGGAGGGTGACAGTTGCTCAGTGGGTCAGTTAGGTGGTTGGCCAAAGCCCAAACCAAATGCAACGGTCAAATTACTATTGTACAACAGCCAAGAGACATAACTGACACAAGGGGTCAAAAAAGGGGGAGAAAAGTGAAATATGGTGGTATTTTACTTTTTTCTCCCCCCTCTTCCATTACATTTCTTGAGTCATTACCAAAGGGTTAGAGAGGCCATGACGGGACAGGCAATAAGTCACGGGTGTTAGTCCACTAGGACCATCAACATGGATGTGCTTTACTGGGGTTGTAGTCAACAACAGTTTTGGGTTGGTAATGTGTATAAGTGATATCCTTATGCAGCATAAACATTTTTAAGTGGTTATAATTGATGGAGTAAATGTATGATTTGAATAGTCATGTTACTTAAATATTATAATTTAACACAGTTTCGAGCAGAATTAATCTCACAAATGACTACTATAGTAAAAGTGCATTTGTTTTGGTCATGCATTACACACACTGTTGATGCTAGCACTCTCCCAAGCCCCATCACCTCCAGCTTCAATACTATGTGGTAGTTTCATCGACCTATAGTCAATAACCAACACTAAAGCATGTCTTATCTGGTCATTACCAAATTGGGACTAGACAGATTTTAGAATTTTTGATCATGATATACTCCTGGACTTGCGGGTTGCAGGATGAACCCTACTTTAACCAAGCAGGTCGGTGGCTGTGGACAACTTGAATACCTTTTTACTGGAGTCACCAGTAAGTGGCATGTCCTTTTAAAATGTAACCACCAATTACTGTGTGTACATACCCACCTATCATGTCAAATTTGAATTCACAACCGATCTGGCTGTCAAAAACCATCAAGTCCTGGAGTATTTAAATCTGTTTGAAATATGATAGACATCATCATCATGGCGATGAAACCACTACTAAAGTATCGGGCACAAAAATGAGCCAATATTTTAACTTTAACAAAAAAAAGAATTCAATGCTCTAAGTTGTTAGATTTACAAAAATATCTAAAATAGTCAGTCTTAATGGAACTTGTTAAAAAGGGGAAACCACAACACCAAAGAAAACAAAGATGCAGTAATTTATCCTCACACATCGCCACGCTGCTTCCTCTGGAGAAGGTGATAAACATTCATTGAAGAACAAGGGGAGGACAAAAAAAGACAGAAAGAGGCAGAGAGAAAAAGGGATGGGAGAGAGAGAGAGAGAGAGGGGAGCCAGAGAGAGAGAGAGAGAGAGTGAGAAAGAAAGAGAACAAGAGGAGGAAAACAGAACATCCCAATTAGAGCTCAGTCACTTGGTTGGGACACCGAGTGTGTAGCCGCATTGAGACGGGGAGGGCCCCCAGGAGCCACTTGGGGGTCCTCCTCTCGTTTAAGGGGGGGCAGGGACTGACAGAGAAGAGGGAGGGATGTCAGTCATTCAGACTGGTGGTGGAGCAATAGAATTTGTGGCCAAAAACTACAACTGATAAAAAAAACTAGTGACAACTAGCTATGAAACTATATATGGAGTGTGGAAATCCACAATTTAGCTTCAGGTTACGGAGGTCACCAAGTAGCTTGTTGCCACTGGAGTTGCCACAATGTTCACTACCTGCTTGACCGATTTTAGGTTTATTAGATTGTCCACCACAAATTCTAAAAACGCACAACCACCCCTCTCTCACGTTAGCGCTAGCTTCAAAAATAACCTGTTTCTTCAGGAGAGACAAAAGGACTGCCGCTGTCTGGACAACTCAGCCCTTCCCACAGATTCCCCACTCCAAACAACCTGTCAGGTCTTTTAGACCTTCATCATAAATTTACTCCTGATCCGTCATCAATAACACAACAACAGACTGATCAAGGCTGTCATTATGGTGTCAGGATGATAACAAAATACTTTACTCTGGTTAGCTCTTTATCTCTCTACCACACTAAATGCTGAACAGGAACTTTTTTTAACAGAGGAGACCAGACAGGGATCGGGTCCTTTTTGTCTCTCTCGTTCAGTGGGTGTTTTTCCCGGAGGCATCATTAAAAAAAAACAATACGGTGCCTAATATAAACAGAGCCACAAGTGACAGAATGACAGTCGCTTTGCTCAGTAAACGTCTGTACGGTAACACTTCACAAAGCCTTTGGGAAACACACCCCACATGTCTGACACAAAAAGGGCAAATGGACAGTGAGAAAGAAGGGAGCTGGGAGCGGAGATGGGGTAGAAGACAGTGGATGAGAAGGCCAAGAGAGGACAAGGGAGGGAGAGATGGCTGCCATACCTCACTGTGCTTTCACGCTGGGACGGTTAAGAGTGTGTTCGTTCGGTCGAGTGGGGGAGTTTTTTAGCAAGAGGTTCATTACAACGGGGAAACACGCAAAGGGGTGAGGGGAGTTGGGGAAATTTTGGGTCGGGGCAGGGCAGGAAGAGGGGGGAGAGAAAATAAAAAACAATAATAAAAAACAGGACTTATGAAATGAAATGCAGAGTGAATGTGAGTCAGTCTTAAAAGTCATTCAGTTACAACACACAGAACAGTGGAAGAAAAGCCCTGTCCGACACAATCTTGTAGGAAAAAAAAAATCTGTCAAGGTATATGCCTGCTCAGGGCTTATACAAGTCTAGTCAATATTTGCTTCTGTCCTTTTCTCTGTTCTGGTTTGTGAGCAAAATATATGGGATATATAGGAATGTATAGCAAGAGTCAGTGATGATTGTGACGGAAATCTGTGGTAAGCCGTACAAGGGGTCTAGGGAGACATGTTTTTTGCTAACACAGAATGGCCTCCATAGAAGACGCCCAAGCTAAATCTGGGTGTGTGTGTGTGTGTGTGGTGTCAGGTCAACCTTGCATAAGTGATGGACTGCTCTTTTTAATGGACTACAAGAAAATCTGAAGTCTTGAACTGCGACTTGATGATGTGAAAGCAAGATAGAAATACTTTAATGTGTTGGAAACACACTGATGAATATTTCAAAACAGCTGTGCACAACAGTGTGTCAGATTCCTCCAAATGTTTAGTCCATTTTTGCCTAAACTGCACTGACTGACATTGCATGTTATGTAGCTACAAAATATGGACAACAGATAACCCTTCGCCTACAGGTTAGGGTCCAACAAACAACAAGAACGTGCATCTGACGAGGTGCAGCTGAAATTGTACTTCGGCTACTACCCTCTCTTTCCAACAGACCTCCTGAACTACTACGCTCACGTGCCTCTGCGGTACGAGTTTATGACATCTTTCTCTCTGACGGGAGAGGGCTACGCTTCATTAGCTGTAATCAGTCCCCTCATCCCTCTCTGTGATTGATCTCTACGGAGGAGCATCGCCACCACAGCATTCTCTCGGCGAGAGACAGAGAGAGAGAGAGAGAGAACAGAGAGAGAAGAGAGAGAGAGAGAGAGAGACAGAGAGAGAGAGAGACAGAGAGAGAGAGAGACAGAGAGAACGCTCACCCTCTGGGGGAAATAATTCATGACTCTTTATTCACACTGTCGAGCAAGGAATGGGATTCCATTTCAGAAGAGCCTTTAATTCCTTGTGTTTTCAAGCAAGGGGAGTGATGTGGTGATGTGTATGCGCAATTGCATAGACATATTTGTTGGTGAGGGTGAGAGGGAGGGAGGGAGAGACAGAGAGAGAGAGAGAGAGAGAGAGAAAGAAAGTCTACATGTAGATAAGACTACTTGAATAGCACAGTATACAATCTGTTCTTAAACAGGACCCTGCATCCCACATCGCCCTCCCCACGACTACGGGCAGAGATGAAATGTGACAGGAACCGGCTCTTTTCATGAAGGTCTCTTGTCTTCGAGACGTTCCATCTTGTCTTTTAATAAGAGCTACAGCCTGTCGCGTTCAGGCCCCTGTGATAGATGACGGCGAAGAGCTAGCTAAGGCCATAAAAGGAAGCCAGCGTTCCACGAAACACCAAAGAAAGAAAAAAAAAGCTGCTGACAAAAACCTTTCGAAGGACAGCCTGAAGAAGTCAGACGGAGATGGGGGCACAGTGGCCTGCCCATTCCCACCACTTCCTAATAGCCAACCCTCTGTCCTTATGAACACTTTTTAACCATTTACTGGGGTAATGGCTCATGTAACTCAACTAACAACACGGTTGCTTGTAAATTCTGTGTCTGTGTCCGACTTGCTGTATTGGTAATTATGGACAGAAGCCACTAGGGGGAGTCTGCAGCATCTCTACAGTAGTTTTGATTACAGCCATAGGTGGCCTTGTGGGTGTTTTTGGCTGATGCCGCCATCTTTGTTGTCTTTCAACATAGTTGTGGATAACAAAACCGTTAGGAGGAATGGATTGATCAGTGGCATTGACATGACCAACAAGAGATGTTGATATTAAGGCAAAAGACTTTTTGGCTATGCATCAAAAACGGATTGAGAAACATCATATTTGTGAGTCTACTCTCCAACAAAGAGCATGAGCATTTTTTTACAGAATTGGAAAAAAAACAACGGTAAAAAAAAAGAAACAGTGAAAACACAATTTTTTTTTCACGCAAACTGGTATTTCAGTCTTTCAAGAGCTGACTGGACTGTTACAACACATCATACAATGTTATGGCATGGGGTTGCATGAAAAAAAAAACATGCAGTCACGCAAACAGTCACATAAATTCTGTTGCAGGTCAGAGGTTATATTTTTCGTGTCAACCCTTCATAATGTTACTCTAGAAACACATCCCACTAAGAATGGGGAGCAATGTTTGGGCACGTACCTTTTCCAGCTGGCTGTGCACATGCTGTACAATCAAATCCAGTGCAACAAAGTTTTCTCCCCCTGCACAAAACAATCAAACACATAAATCCTGACAACTATGTTTAATGTTTAAATGACCATTTCAAAATTTTACATGACACAGAGTCAGCTGTGGCCTAATGGTTACAAAGTTGGTCACAGGTTTGAATTCTGTACCAGTAAGAAGAATGTGGGTGGGGGAGTAAATAACTAGAACTCTCCTGCACACTCATCCATGGCTTAAGTGCTCCAGGGGGACTGTACCTAAATAATAACTCTAAGTCGCTCTGGATAAGAGTGTCAACTAAAAGTGTTGAAAAGGTCACAAATGTTTTCAAAATTTTTGTGTGTGTGTGTTTTTGCCCACTAACCTCTGGGAACGACAATGTCTGCCACCTGCACAGAGGGCTCGATATATTGCTCAAACGCTGGCTTGACAAACTTGTTGTATTGCTTGATGACACCAGTGATGTCACGACCCCGCTCTGAAATGTCCCTCTTCAGACGCCGTACCAGGCGAATGTCGGAATCCGTGTCAACAAACACCTTCATGTCTAGCAGCTGTTGAGCAAGGCAGGTGAGATGGGAGAGACAGGTTATACAGTAGACAATAGAAACAAGATGTTTCATGCAACATTTTAGCCTTTTGACTGCACATTCTTACAATTCACATAAAAAAATTCCTGTCAGGAGGTTGTTCCTACCAAAAAAAATGTCCTAACAAGCAATTCAAGGCGTCAGTGGACACAACACAACACAAAATTATTCTCAACTTCTTTTTTCAATCAGTGTTTATCTCCGGGCTTAATCTACCATTGATTTCAGCTTTCAAATACACCACAGATTTCTAGCCTACATTTGCGACTATAACGTTGTTGACTCACAGCAGAACAAATAAGAGAAGGAAACAGCTCCGTTTATTTCTCTTAGCAAAAAAAACTCAAAATCGATGGCAGCGATGTAACACTGAATTAGAAGGGGGAAAAAAAAACTGCAACTATCCCCAAACGACGTATTGATGGCAAGGACACACTGGGACCAAAGGTGTAAATCAAGGCCTCAAAGAGACTGCCCAAACTCACTAAATCAGAATCTAACCATGAAACACACACACACACACACACACACACACACACACACACACACACACACACACACGGCACACACACACAAACAGCAGTGCAAGCAGACCTGTCAGCTTACGAGAGGGCCACGGATGAAGTGCGTGTGCTGTGCACCGCGAAAACTGCATATAAAAGGCGGAGCACCCAGCAGTGCAGAGGGCAGGGCAGTCAATCACAAAGCCTTTACACTTCCTGGACCCTTTATTCACCGCTCACCTCAGCCTCACACATTATCTGCCCGCCTAACGGCTGCCGAGAGAGAGAGAGATGGCTGGAAAGGGCCCTCTGCTCACAAGCCAGTCACCTCCATTCTACAGCAGCCCCAAAAACGGGGATCAGAGACAGGCCATTGACAAGCGCGAGTGTAGGTGGGTCTGTTTTATGTGGTTTTGCAAGACACTTTCTTAGCCAGCTGTGGGTGGGTGGAGGTCAGGTCCAAAAATAGACACTCAAAAGGAAACAGTGAGAGCCATGTTTGCCAACGAGCTAAGAAACAAGGGTCCCTGGGTAGGGCTGTTCACTTCCTGTCCAAGGGCCAGATAAGGAATAACACTGGAAACGTGGTGCAGTGTTCTCTGAACGTCTGTCAAGTCATCCCTAACAAAAGGAGTCGTGGTGATGAATCACTTCTAAGCGGGGCAGGCTTTTGACCAGGACTTGCACAATTACTTGCTTTTTTAATTCGTATAGATTTCTCAAGACGGCTGGGCTGAGAGCAATCGATCCACACACAAAAGAGCCACTCGAGTACTGTTGTGGATGAAGGAGAAAGAAAGAAAAAAAACAAAAAAAACACAACTGCTGCCCTTTTTTCCTCTCACGAAGGCGAGAAGAAAAAAGAAAATTATCGACTTAGAGAGAGATGAACTTCATTTGATGGCTAAGAGTGCCACTGACACCAATTTATCAACTTACAGTCGCATTTGTGGACCAATGCTAATTAGTGGAGAGCGAAATCTGTTTTTTAGTTGTGGTGAATAAGTACACCAGCATGTATTAAAAAGTGGATTGACACAGTTGAGTGTAGTAACATGCTTTCTCTTATTTTATAAATATACAAAAAGGGGGCTTTAAACTTTAAACTGGTACAATACCCAGAGATGGGTGTCTGTCTTAGTAACATAGTCGGTAATGTAGTAGTGTAGCACGTTTCTGTTATAAGTTAATTAATCACACTACAGTTCTTAATAGTGCACATGTTCATTACTGGACTGAGACTGACAACAGATGGATCCCTTGATCCTCTTTAGGTGCTTGCTTGCACAATAGTCTACCAAGCAGTCTACCATAACTTTCGACGGGTGGCTCATTTTTAATATACTGAGAGATGTTGCCGAAGTTAGCTGTAAGTGCTTATGGAAGAGGACAGGAGAGAAGTGGTGAAGAATTTGCTGGTTGCCGTGTCGTGCTTTACTTCGCTGGGCCAGTTGTGCGGAATCAGAGACCTGCCGCCTCCTACAGCACTGTTGCTGAGGAGGAGTAGTTTGCTTTTCAGGAGGAGGAGGGAGATAGGTACTTTTGTGTTTCCCTCATTTAAAAAGTATATGAAATTTAACACAGTTACCCCATCTAGTCTGCCATCCAGTCTGCGAGAGGCTATTCAGCCTTGTTGTCAGATAGAAGGTTTCAAAGACTTCTCCTCATGCAGTATGATCATCGCTATAGTTGGGTCACCCCCAATGAGTTAACAAAATGCTTTGGCCCTAGACTTTTATGTCTTTGGAGCATGAGGCTTTTTCAAAGCGAGTATAAAAAAGTACAGCGTGACAAAGACAATTCAAAAATTGCAGCATAGCCCAGTAATTGTGATCCAGTCGAATCACATCCAAGACCTCACAGCTGAATGGAACAGTCAGAATAAATCAGGCTGGTGATTCCAACCACATCACAGGGTGGTGCACAGCTGAGACAAGGTAAGGCAAGGCAAGGCAAGACATTGTGATGGGGAGGGCGGGGGAGCAAAACATTTTCCGGCAGTTCCTCCTGTGCTGCAGTGTGTCTCCATTCCTCAGCATTGTCATCTCTGCTGAATGGCAGGCTCATTAATCAACCGACACACGGTGGCAGAAATGGCGCCATCTGATGGAGAGGGGTGGCACTGGCATCCCATTCATTCAAGCTCTTTCTTTAAGCTTTCACAGTCTCCGGTTTCTACGTCTGAGACAGATCTAGCACCGCACCCTGTTTTTTTTCCCCCTCTTTTTTGTGTACTATTCCCTCTCTGTTTTTTCTTGTTCTCTGTCCAACACTTATGTACCTAGTCCTCACACTGCGTCATTTCTGCCGATCCTCTCCCCTTCCGCAACCCCACCCACCCCAACATCGAAGCGTTTGAAAACACTCACACATTCACACAGCTTTGATGGCATTTACAAAGGCATTACTATGCCAAGTGAATTGCTTTCCACTGTATCTCTACTGCAGTGTGTGTTTATCACATGCCTGTGTTGCCATTTTGCGGTCTCTGAAGATCTAAATTCCTTAGTGAAAGAGATGTTATTTATCATCATCAACAGCATTTTGTTCATGTGTGTGTTCAGGCATGTACAGCAACTGTGTCTTACGACACCACTTACTGATAGCTTAAAATATTGTAAAATATTGTAAAAAAAAAAAAATAGCCTCTAAAGCCTTCTTGGTTAAACAGAAAGAAAGAAAGTCTATTAAATGGCCCTAGTTGCATTGTAATGTCACTCAGATATGTTCAACTTGTGATCCCCTGACTAACAGCACAAACACTACATTGTCATTGTCTGTTAATCTCTAAATCTAATCTTCATCGCTAAACATCACCTTAGTTTTATGTCTGTGCATCAAAACTTTTACCAGGTCCTCCACTTACAGACAGCAACTTGTTAAAATGGCTACACTGCCTGTAACTATTGTACTTTTTAAATTACATTTGTGGTCTTCTTTTATCTGCTCTTGACATTCTATCCCCCATAAGGGTTAAGCCCATCCTGCCTTTCAGCTCCTCCCCCATGGCTGGCAACTCGTGACTCAGGTGATGCTGTTTGAGAGATAAACAAAGCAGGCCCTTACCTTCAACAGATCCTTGTTGGCAAACGCCAAGATCCCTTCAAATATGACAACATTGGCACCGTACACAGTTTTCTGGAAGATAGAGCACATAAATTAAAAGATCATCATGAGATTCATTCAACCAATTTCCCTCCTGAATACGGTCGACCGGCTGGCAAGCTGACATCCGGGTCCCCTTTGCCACCCACACCCACACCCAGGGACAGAAAGGCGCCAGGAGAGGTGCAGGGCATGAAATTCCTAGAAGTGGGCTTCTTCGTGCCAGAACCTGTTTCCTCTCTGCCTACCATGGTTTTACCCTCTTCCTCTCTTTCTCTCTCTCTCTGTCTCTCTGTTCCCTGCCACTGATTTACTGAGGTAATCGAGGCGCTGCACTGGCTGTAATTACCCTCCAGCACAGCTATCTCCCGGCAAGATAATGTGATTCTTTTCTTTTTTCTTTTTTTTTTTAAACCACCCCAGCCCCTGCATCAGAAGCCAAACAGCTTAAACTGTTCAGGTGAGCTGTGTTTTTTTACTGCAGCTGGCTTGAGTGAGGGAAAACATACAGAGCCACAACAGTCACACCGAGCTGCGTGGATAGGGTGGGTGAAAGTCGACTCACATAAAAATTTTTTTAAAAAAAAACCCAGCTCCCCATACTGTCACTCGTCAAGCTGCTGGTTTGTTTTTGCAGTGCTGAGGGAGGGTGATTTTAATAGCGTCACGATTCCACTCAAGGACTGCCATAAGAAAGAGGGGAGGGGCTGTCAGTGGACAGTTCGTCTTCCTATCGATCGAGAGGACACAAAAGGGAGGTGTGGGTGTGGGTGCAACACCACCAGCACCTTTCCGTTCGAGTCCGCCCCATTCCAGCTCATAACGCGCTTCCCGGAATCCAGAACCGGAGTTTTTAAGAGACTGCGGCTCATTGGCAAGAAAGGTGACCCCTGCGATTCTGCCGTCGCGCTTCTTCTTATTCGTGAGTAGGTGATTAAGATTGGGGCAATAAACACTTGCCGCCGGGCTCCCAAGTAGCTACTGGCTGGGTTTATACTGCCTCATAGGAGAGTCCAGAGAGATAATTACACTCACTGCACCTGAAAAACAATCGTAAAAATGAATCTGTCTCTGCGCCAACATCTTAGATTCTGAATCTCCGAGAAAGGAAACTGCTTTGATCCTCTCAGCCATGAAATTGCATTGAGATGCAGCATCATAAAAGCACTGTCAGAATCATTCTTTTTAATACACACATCCGGCTGTCCCATTTTTTGCCACATTCACAGGTCTGGAACCTCAATATGTCTTATTTCTTTATATTAAAAGGTTGCAAACTCATAATTCATGAGAAGTAACAGGCCATTGTGTAAAAATGGAAAGTCTATATATTTCTACCCTGTTAACATGGATGAATTCCACATAGCCACATCAAAACAATTACATCTGCACCATTTCAAACATGACTGCAGGTACATAAATTCAACATACCACACCCCACACACCCCCCTTCCCACCACCAGCACCCCACCCCCACCCCCGCAGCCCGCCTACACACTGGGACAGCTATGACCAGAGACGGTTGATGGCGCTCTCTGCTATGACACTTACCCACTCCTTACGTCGACTGTGGTTGGTGAAGTCATAGATGGGCACCTTGACACTTTTGCCCTTCTTCAGTTTCTTGAGCACGTTCACCAGCAGCTCAAAGTCGAAGGCATCTGGGTGGTCAAAATTGTACTCATTCCTGGCCGCAAGCTCTTGCTCGTCTTTGGTCAACACCTGCAGTGAAAAATTGGGAGGGGTTGGGGGGTCAGGGGTCAGGGGTCTTCAAAATGCTTACTAGAAATCCATCAGGACAACCAGAGAAACCTGGGAGGCCTGTCAAAAAGCACCCCATCTCCCCACCTTAGTCCTCTGGGCCATGAAGATTCTACTCAAAATTACCCAAAGGCCCTCTCTTTTGTATTGAATGGCAAAAGGTGGATGATGCGTGAATGAGCCATTTTGCCTGCTAATCGCTGAGAGGTTCGGCAATTAAAGATCGAAATGGGGATTAATGGCAGGCCTGCCAGAGGCCAAGGATGGAGGCAAAAGTACCGAGGGAACAGGCGCGCATTGCGGCTACGCTACGCTGCCCTTCGTCGCGCTTGTGGTTCTCTTATAAAGACGGCCAACCACACGACTAATGAAATATAATGGGAAACAAAACACGATTTGTCACAAGACTTTGTGCTTGATCGAGTGCTCCCAGTGCACAAATGTGCCCAGTTTTACTCTTTTTCAAAGCATGGGTTGTACCATTAGGGGAGGGGAAAATCCCAAGCAAGCAAGCCAAAGCAGCCTACCTCACAGTAAACCATTTCAGCTGTACTGAGCAGTGATTTGTAAACAGTCATAACGTGGTGACATGAACAGCCATGAGATTACCTTGTAGAAGGAGTCCATGGACAGGAGAACTACCCATGGTACATCCAGTGCTTCAATGATCTTATTGGCCACAGTGGTTTTCCCCGAGGCACTGCCCCCACACAGACCTGCAAGAACAGAAGATAGTGCCTCACATCTTAGGAATGCAGAATGCATGACTAATAAGAGTAATTAATAAGCCCTATTAAAGAAAGTCAGTCAGTCTCAGTGGTTGTTATATTCACTGATAAGTACTCAATTACAAGGACAAACCTTCAGGCGATGACAAACACTCAGTGTACAGATATACAGTTTTAAGTGATAGCTGAGATCACAACAATGCAACAGTAAACAGCAAAAAAGCTCATTTCAAACAACCCCCTAATTCCATGTAAAGATAAAATACAAATGATAATTTACGCTGATGTAATGACAATGTCAGCTAAAGTTCACTTTGGGTTATAAATATTTAGTCTGGGAAAGTTATTGCTGAGACATAACCAACAGTGTCAAAGCAAAAACTGAAACATACATGTCTAGTTATTGATGTTACATGACAGCCCATCCGTATCCTGTAAAAACATTGTTTTCCTTTTTATTTTCATTCCACTGTGATGTTTCTGCCTGTACCCACTCCCCCCCCCCCCCTTCTCTGTCTACAAGCTACTCATTCAGCTTGGATGGATCAATCCCCCACTTGCTCCAGACATAGAGTGGGTAGTTGCAGTGAGAGAGCGGTGTATCTATTCCTGCCTTTAAATAAAAAAAGGAAAAGAAAAGAAAGAAAACAGGAACAATCGACCCAGGGACACCAGAGTGTGAAATTGTAACCCGTCAGCTCGACACAGTGAGAGCAACCTACTGAATACTGATGACTGCAAGCCCCATCACCATTACAACACTTCTGCCAGTCACCATCCTGAGCATCGTGACACGGTCCTTTGTATATAAGCTAGCCTTCCTCTTGCACTTCTACCTCCCACGCAGAGGTGTCAATCCCGGGTTCAGAAAGTAAAAACCCTGGCACAAATTTGATCCAACCACCTTTGAATCAGCTGATTATAATGAGCACTCAAGACAGGTAGATCAGCTACTCACTGAAGTCACTTGTGTTAGAAGGAAAACGTGGCAGGGTTTTTACTTTCTGAACCCGGGATTGACACCTCTGCTCCCACCCCAACAAGCCAGACACTGTGAGCCACTCCAGGCCCATTGCCTCAAAGGGTGAAGACGCTCCCCCAACTGGAGAGTATCCTGGAGTTGTACCACTGAGTGTATTTTAAAACTCTACCTGGCCTGTATATAATAATACAATGTGTTGCTCTGGGGAGTGGCACCGAGAGACTGAACAGGTTTTCCATTAGCCTGGTGGACTAGAGTCTTTCACTGGTCTGGCTACTCTCAATAGGCATACATTACTTCCTGGTCGGTGGGTACTTTGAGTGAACTTTAGAACTATTGGGCCTGCAGGCTTAGGCTAGTAAACCAGCCTCTCATCCTTCATTTCATTTTGTACAGAAGGCCAGGCTGAGGTTCCACTGACATGGTTGTCTCAGGCAGAATTTTGCCTAACCAATCAGCAAACAGAGCAGCTTTGTGTGCTACATTTGAATTGTAGTGCATAGGCAGACTAATAGCCAGGCTAATCATTAGTGACTGGGTAAAGGCAGATCCAATCATTTCAAACTTCAGCAGAGTCTACACCTCCAGGAAGAAAATGTTTCTCAATGCAGCACAGCCAGACGCTCTGTACGACATGAAGTGTAGTACAGGAGGCTGGTTTACCAGGCTACTGTTGGCTAGTCCTCCATAGCCATCTCTGAGCGAAGAACTATGGCTGCTCCATGACCAAACGCTGTGATGACTACCACCATCACATTTCAGCTTTGGTCTTGTTAGCCACAGCTCTTCCTGTGCCTGCTAATGTTTATGTGACATTCTTGATGAAGATTTTGAACCCTGTAACTAGGACTTGGCAACTAGGACTGTTCACCAAAACATGCTTCTGAACAAGCAGCCCAGGACAACTTAGTCTTTGTAAAAAGTGATTGAAAAGAATTCATAGTTTATTGGCAAACCTATGACAAATGCTTCCTTGAAGGTGGTCCCAGTCACGTTGTACCAGGGTGGACGGCCAGCCGTGTAAATGGTCCTCTTGTTGGTCCGCAAGAGAGGCGGTTCCGTTTTGCTCTGACTAGTGGCCCGCTTCTGTGGAGACAGCGAGGGCGTTGGGGGGCATCTGTGTTTCAACAGACCATCCATGGAATCGTCTCCACTACCACTGCAGTGGGAGACAAGACATTGGGGGGAAAACAAACCATGACACAGCTAATGTAACAGGGTACGTCAACCAAACAAGTCACACTAATACATTTCTAAAACTCTACATACACTGTATATATAAGCGGTATTAGGCTGAGTATAGTGAATAATCCCCAATGCCATCAGACATGCCTTGTAAACTCACAGTTTACCCACGATGACCTGAGCAGTATTAGGTTGTTGAGGACTGTCCAGTGGGCAGGGATGGGAGGGACCCATGTGCTTAAGGATCTCCCCATGAAAAAGTAACTGCCACCAGTTTTTGGTTAGTATCAGTGTGGGATGAGGGAAAAGGTTTGAACTCTCGTTACCCCTATCCAGGAAACCACACAATGAATGGCTCAGGCCAACAGTAGACACTCGTCTGAGTAAGGCCGTCATCACTTGGGAGTGGGATACTGATGAATGATTAAAATGGTGATCAGACGAAACCTGCCGGTAGCCAGTAAGCGAAGACGGAGGCCAAGGACCTCTTCTCTCATTTACGTCATCTCAGGTTTTTGCGTAGGCAATTCAATCTGCAAATACCGTGTGATATCTAGAGAGCCTCCACAGCTTCAAAAAAAACTTTATTTTTGTTGCAATACACCATACGCAACCATTTAATATCACTGTAAATAAGCAAACTATCCCCATCTGTAGCAGTGCAGCCATTGTGAGCTTAACAAGCTAGCTTGTTTGCTGGATATCAAAGGCAGCATCTAGTGGTGCTTGTCTTTGTCAGATTAAAATATTCGTTAACATCTGATTCACCAGGCATTACTGAAAAATAAAACGACATCACAGCCACATCAGCTACCGAGACTTCGCAAAAGAGCTATTGTTTAAAAAAAATACTCGCTGCGCTGCATTCGCCACGTCCTCTTGCAGATTAGCCTTAGAACAAGCTAACACAATATAAGTAGGCTAAACACTTGTGCAAAATCTGGAAGCATTGGCTATGCAAAAAAAAACGTTGCCCATACGATGCCTATAATCAATACGCAAACGGCAGTGAAATACTGTAGTTTCAGTGGACTCCCTAAATCAATGGACTCGTTCACTTTGTTTTCAAAGCAGGCTAGCAAGCTAACGCCGCATGCGATGGGTATAGCTTTAAAAAGGCCCATCACAAACTAAGCAAAAGGCAGATTATTTGAACATACTGTAGGATAAAGGTAAATAATAGGACTGGCATACGTATTACCTGTCAGATCTCGACATTGATCGATCATCTTCCTCTCCTTCTTCCTTTGGCTGCATTTGGACATCGGCTTGGCTCATTGTCACTGCCATGTTTTCATGGCAGACAGCGTGTACCATACGGCTTGTACACACTGACGAAGCGGAAGTATGCCGACGTCAACGAGCACATTGGAGGCGCACAGCTGAGTTTGCATTGTGTCTGTCAACTTTAACTGTCTGCTCCACTCACGGCTGTGTGCAGTGTAGCCAAAAGCATTGTCAAAAATAGTTTTGCCAGAACAAGGACCACGCACATGAAGTAAAAAAAAATCACGCATTGTACTTGATTAATGAAATAAGCTATTTGCTAAACTGAAAACCAAATTCACAAAATACGATAGTAAAACGGTATTTGATACTGCGCAGGAAATCTTTAAAAACATGTATTGCGTAGACGGAATTTCTTTAACCTCTGATCATTTATGAAATCGGTTGTTAAACTTTTGGTTTCCCGACAAGCTACCTTGATAAAACATGGAGGGAAACAGAAAAAAACAGAACAATACACCTGAGATGTTTTGGCAGGAAACGCTAAATTTATAGTCTATTATTGTTCATCGCTTTTTAGTCCTAGTTAATGTTCCAGTTTAAAAAAAAAGAAGAAGAGAGAGAACAGTGAGAGAAAAACAGCACACATGTGCACTGATGCTGCAAATAAAAGACACCCGCAAAACCTACGTGGAGCTGTGCGTCAAAGGCTTGCGCGCTCGTGTAGTCTACTCTCTACCAACTGCACCAAAAGCCACTTCACAGCGAGGGTTGCTTCGCTGTACACTTGCAGCACCGGACCTATTCGTTTCAACACTTCGTCTTCTTCTGCATGCCGTCAAAGCTGCAGCGACGATGAGGAATTTCTTTAAAAACATTTCCTTACTGGAATGGACTGGAGGGCATTAGGATTGATGAAACATAGCTTTATTATTCATGTAGCTGGCTCCGAAACTCTTAAGACTTTAACATAGGGTATCTCCACTGTAGATTCAGGTAACCACGGATGAGACTATGGATGTTCCTGTGAATTCTGAAAAATCACATCTAATACATGAGAAGAATGCCAAAATGTATTCACTAAAGCTACAAAGGTAGGTTATTTTTTTAGTCATTTTCATCGTAATTACCTGTTAGAGGCTAAAAGTAATGGCATTGTAGCATATTTTTTGGCGTCTTACGTATTGGGCTACATCTAATTGTGTTTATTTTGTTTTTGTTTTTTTGTTGTTGTTGTTTTTTTAATGCATTAATGTAATTTAAAATAGCGTGTGTTTGATTGTAATTTTGGAAGCTCAGTTGAAGCAGATTTGCAGCTGCAAGAGCTGCAGTGATGTTTCATGGGTGATTTATATTGAAAAAATATACACCGCACATTTTATCATGAACTTCATCAAACAGATGGAATAGTTACGTCTCAGGAGATCCACTTTAGGCTAAATCTCCGAGATATTTCCAACAACACCATATGTGCCCATCAAAACGTGAATCGTTCGAGTTCCAGTGCCCTCAATATCTTCGGTGACATGCAAGGCTTTACACAATTCCAAATGAAACCTTTCTTATGTGCCCCCGACGCTCTCCCATTAACCAGACGGTGTGTGAAATGTTTTATGTGAATGAACAAATTCATTTTCACGGCTCACTTGATTGTGGACAGTATTTGACAAATGGCCGCAGGGAAGTTGAGGGGGTATAGCCGCAAACCGATAATCTCTTATTATGGGATGCGATGCAGAAAGGGACCATCCATCCAGATGCTGAAAATGAATCTTAAAAACAGAATAAATATATTGCTGCCAGTGATTTTGTTAAAGACAAATGTAACTTTTATGGTCACACAGCTTAAAGCTAATGACTTTCATTAGGCTAAACAAATCAAAACATGTGAGCCATTTGCCAGTTACCTCACATAGGCTTTTTTTTTTTTTTTTTTTTTTTGTAGCCTAAAACATCAGTATCTCTCTAAAAATAAGAGCGTTACCATGCCAAATTTTAAAACAGGTTAGACGTATAACCTCCATGTAGCTATTACATTTTTACAATTGTATCTTGAAAAATTGGGATTTTTTATTTTTGAAGTTGAAGAGCTGAATCTATCTAAGCTGTTGGTTGAGAAAACGGTGGGGTTTGATTAAAAAAACATCGTTTTTGTGTAATGTGCAGTTATCATTATTGCATGTTAACGCTGATAATATTACCACTTGAACGACTTGAACAATATTCTTTTGATGCGCAACAGAAGGAGCGACGTTATTCTGTTTCAGCACCTTGGACAGGGTTAGTCACGTCTGTAAGAAAAAGCAAGTTGGTAATCTCGCATTTTTGCATCAAGTGAAGATGCTTAATCTTCTCACCTTTATCAGTGACATTGCAGGGTGATGATATAAATATGTTGTGTTTTTTTTTATTCATGTGATGTAAAGTGTATGGCTATTCGGCGTACATTTCAAATTGTTTTAATATGATTTTGTCACATAATTTAATGGCTTTGTTTTCATTAACTGTCCCACTGTCTTGTTAGCCTTGTACGCCTTATACCGGCCTTTGCTACCACTTAGTGTATGTAAAATGTTGTCTCAAGTTTCTTCTTTGGGTCAAGGACAGATATCCCTGTAATGTTGACTTTAACACAATCGTAATATTTGTGCTTCGAAAGTACAGGCTGTTCTTATATAATAATAATAATAATAATAATAATAATAATAATAATAATAACATATTGTCAATACCCGGAAAATAGCCTAAAAACGGGAAGATTATGTGAGCTATAGCCTACCCAAGAACAGAGACAGAATTGAACTATTTTCTGTCTTAAGGTTTACATTTCCTCTTCAGATAAACTAACATAAATGCAAGTGATAAAACGGGAATCAAAAGGCGACTTACCGGTACTCAATTATAGCAAATTACAGTAATGCTGCCTGGAAGAGGTGGACCATGTCGGTAGGACTGTGAATCCTGTCTAAAGCATTTCCGTAATTACAGAGATATCATTTCATTAACGACTGTACGTACTATTAGGATTAGCTTATAGTCTGTCACATAAACACATTTAAATGTTTCAATAGCCCACTGCTAAGTATTTAATTGTGCCTAGGTCATATAAAAGGATAGATATTCATGCGTAGGTTTTGAGTAAAAACTCTTAAAATGTACAGTATTTCAGTAAGGAAAGACCAAGAGAAAAACAATTAAGAACACAAGAAAAGATAATTGACTGTTTACAGTTTGTTTACTACTAAGCTGTACAACAGCAAAGTGGATAATTTATAATTAGCCTTTAAATCAATGCAGTGATTGCATGTAAGTGTAAGGGTAATGAGTATTGTGTGTGAAAGACACAGATAGAGAAAGAGAAATGTGTGATTTGTAACTACACAAGAGGGAGAGAGCTTGTACATTAAAGGACAGCGGGTGTGCACTTTCATGGTGTGTGTGTGTGTGTGTGTGTGCAAGCATGTGAGGAGAGGTGACAGGTCTCCATAAATACAGGAGAGAGCGAGACAGACAAAGAGAAAAGAGGAAGAGAGACAGAGAGCAAGACCATATGTTGCACAGGACTCAAATTCACCCCATACTGCAGCCATATTTCCTATAAAATGAGCATCCTCAACTTGGATGCCTCATTTCATCCACAAATGCACAGGCAATGCTTTATAGCCACACATAACAACCAGAGACAGTCTGGTCCAAAGAAATAAAGTTTCCCTCTAAAACCCAGCTGTGAAGGAGAATACCATATACACATTACCTTCCTTTTTTTTGGTTAAACAAAAACAAAACATAACTCATGCTTCTGGTTAGAAGGGCTAGGGATCCATTTGCTTTGGACCTGTGCACTGCCCATTGATGATAAAGTTTAATTGAAATGATCTAATCTCTGTGTGAATGTTTATGTGTAGTGCTTCCAAAGCTACTCAAGGCTTACATTTGGTTTGCCATAACACAATGTTGATTCATGTCCAACAAGCTTGTTAAAGCATGTAAAGGAACGTATATCTCTCCGACCTCATTAAAAGTGACTTGTTAAAAATGCAGCCTGTTAACAAAGTTCACAGTTGTAAGTGCCAGCATTTACTTGGCTTCCTCTGGTTAATGCTGAGCATACGTTTGAAAGTGCTGGTTTAAAAAAAAAGGAAGGAAAAAAGAACAAGAAAAGAAGGAGAGCGGAGACATAGAAGTAATGGCAGCTGAAGTCCAGAGTACGTCACTCCTCTGGCTAATAATTGCTATTGGCCACTCTGACAGACCTATTTCAAGATGTCTCTCTTGATAGGGCTCTGATGGAGAAATACGGGACCTATATCCCCAACCATTGACCAAAGGCTTTTTTTTTTTTGCTTTACCGCACTCATGCCACTCCTTATCATTCTCTGCCCAGCTGAAGTATTTTGTTGGATTTGTAGAGACTCTGTCATGAAGACTTATCACTTTGCAAGCAGGCCTTTGACTTGGATAGTGTCAATGCATCCCCAAGGGTCCTATAACCATCGCAGTGGTTTGCATTCATAAACAACTCATGGACTTGGTAAGACATGCTTTTGCAACAAGGAATCCCTTTCTCATTGTATCATCTTATATCATATTTTTATATAAAGGGGCAATATTGACAATGGCCTTTTTTATTCTACTGAAGGAAAAAAGAGGTGAATGTTTAAATAGGTGCATGTTAACATAAGTGGGTGTTGACATACATGCAGGTTTTGTGTGGTAACCAAAGACGTAAGACACAGGCAGCTACTGAGTGGCAAAATCCTCATCCAAACTACCTTTTTCTGCTCTTGAAGGTCAATGAGTCTTAGCACCTTTGGGGAACGAGCTATGCACATGTATCAAACATACACCTTCAACAAA
Source organism: Setipinna tenuifilis (assembly GCA_030347295.1). NCBI lineage: Eukaryota > Metazoa > Chordata > Actinopteri > Clupeiformes > Engraulidae > Setipinna > Setipinna tenuifilis. The sequence continues at coordinate 23,357,369 of CM059282.1, forward strand.
AAGACGTAGAGGGAGGTGCTTGACAAATGATTATTAAGCCAATAAAAAAATAATGCCCTCCCTCGGAGCAAATTGCAAAATGCAGATTCAATTGTGTGTGTAATGATTTTGGAGAACGCACACAGGAGCACTCCAGCTACTGATTTCATGCACTGCTGGTTCCAGACACTGCCTGTGGTGGAGAACAGTGCACTTACATCGGGTCTTATTTAAGCGTTGAAACTTAGGGAGCGGCTGAAATGGTGGTAAGCTGGCCTATAAACATCCTAAAGGGCTGGCGTGATTCCCTTCCGTCACAACTGCATTACAGATTTTTTTTCCTTTCAATTTCTGGTTTCTAAAAATGCAGCTTGCTCACAAAGGCCCTATTTTTTTCTAGCAATTATTTTGTTTTTTTCAATTTTTTATTATATATCTGCTTATACTAAATCAACTAAAATGGGGCCTTAACACCATTTTAATTTGCAGTTGATTAAAAAATGGCTTACCACAGTGCCTTGACCATCTGCTGGAGAAACTGTAACTTGAGGGGATTTTTATTTTTCTGACGAAGGAGAAAGGTCACTGCCTTTGTGGATAGATGCTCCTCTGGAAACATCTTAAGCTTACCGTATTGTGCCTTGAGGACTCTCCTGCTAAACTAGTTCGTCTCTCACCAAACCATTTCCCAATCTAACCTTGGCAGGGGGCTAACACTTGATCTGTCCATCCATGACCACCTAACATACCACCAGGACTATCCGTTTAACTGCCCTCATATAATGGCCTGCTTCTCTTTAAGCTGTACGGCCAGTGGGCCCTGAATTATGCAATCCCTCCCTATTATGGATGCTACTGTTGTAAAAGATTTTTTGAGAACTGTGTGAATGTATGAGATTGTGAATGCATACGTCCATGTTAATTGTATGCTGTATCTCTGTGTGTAAGAGTGTATACAATATGTGTGTGTGAGAGCAGTGTTTATCATATATAATATGAATATATGCATTGTTAATGTGTGCTAATGTGTCTTTGTGTGTGATGCTAGTGTGTGTGTGTGTGTGTGTGTGTGTGTATGTGTGTGTGTGTGTGTGTGTGCGTGTGTGTGTGTGCGTGTGTGTGTGTGTGCGTGTGCGTGTGCGTGTGTGTGTGTGTGTGTGTGTGTGTGTGTGTGTGTGTGTGCGTATGTGTGTGTGTGTGGATAGGGAATAACAATGTAGAGCAGGCGGTTGTCCCAGTGGTGTAATTAAAGAGGCGTTCTTTTCCACTTGGCCGCTTCTTTAGAGTCGCTTCTTGGCCCTGTGTGTGTGTGTGTGTGTGTGTGTGTGTTTGCTTTTATGCGTGTGTGTGTATGTGTGCATATGTGTGCGCCTGTGTGTGTATGGGGGGGCCTGGGGGTGGGGTGGGGGTATAACTGAGGTTGGCTCTCAGCCTCTTACTTTTTTCCAGCCCATTAGCCCCATCATAGGGCTCCTCATCGGTGCAGCACCTGGGCCTGGGATGGAAAGAGTGGTGGGGGGGTGGTGGTGGGGGGGGGGCGGGGGTAGGTCACCAGAATGTCCAGTCAGCAGTGTTCACCCTGACAGGGGGCTAATCACATCCTGCACACAGGAGATCTACTTTTTGAATTATGGTCTGACAGCAAATGATACTTGAAATTCCTTGGTTGCTGAGAAGCACATTTAAATGTTTTTTTGTCATTGTTGGATGAATGTAAGATGTAAAGAATATATAACCTCATTTTTATTCTAACTACTAGTATAAGCCAGCATGTGACACAGCTGCTTTCAATCTTTTATAAAGACCATTTTATAGAGACCATTTTAAAAACATTAACCAGGTTCGCTTCATCTTTTGTTGCAGTGAATTTCCAGACTCCAAAGATGGCTATCCCAGCATGCCCTTGGAGAACGGTGACGCGGCGGGGGCCATTGAGCTGAGGCGGCCTGTGCGTGCCCACTGTCATGGCCACAAAGCGTCTGCAGGCGAGAGCGGCGAGAAGATGCTCGCTCAGAAGAAGCTCTACATCGCCTCCATTGTCTGCCTGGTGTTTATGATCGGAGAAGTGATAGGTGAGGAACACCTGAGGCACACACAGTACAGAGAGAGAGAGAGACAGAGAGAGAGAGAGAGGAAGAGAGAGAGAGAGAGAGAGAGAGAGAGAGAGGGAGAGAGAGAGAGAACGAGAACAAGAACGAGAAATAGAGAAATAGAGAAAGAGAGAAAGAAAGAGAGAGAGAGAGAGAGAGAGAACGAGAAATAGAGAAATAGAGAAAGAGAGAGAGAGAGAGAACGAGAACAAGAACGAGAAATAGAGAAAGAGAGAAAGAGAGAGAGACAGACAGAAAGAGACAGACACACACACGCATTCCCTCTCTCTCTCTCTCTCTCTCTCACACACACACACACACACACAAACACACACACACACACACACACACTCCATCTGCACAAATTCCTTCATGAGGTCACTGAGGACACCACACTATAATCTTAAACCTTGTGACTTGGTATTGTGGAAATGGTTTAGAGAACAATGACTGTTTGTGTAGATGGATAAGGTAATCTTGTTCTATGTGAGTTCATGGTGTTCATGTTTATGTAAAAACATGTGAAGAGGATGTGCTTAAAATCTAACTAAAATTCAAACTCTTGGGCTGAATATAAAGCTGAGTACTACACAAAAGGCCTGTAATTGCTTATATTATGGTCTCATTCATTTTTCTCCTCAAATTAAGTGAAACACTTTCAGCTATTACAGACCTCGACAGCCCCCCCCCCCCCCCCAAAAAAAAGGAGGGGGGTTAGTGGCATAGAGCTGTTCACACATTCATCCTTATTCAAAGTTAGGGCCCAGTTTGGGCATGTGGCCAGTTTATGAATCATCCGCAAGAACCATTCAATTTCAATTCCACTCCCCTCGCTTTCTCTGGTCAGTGCGGCCTCCGCTGTAGTTCTGACTCAGCAGGCTCTGAAGGGAAATCAGGAACCAGGCAGGGGAAAAAGAGAACTATTTCCCGCTCTGTGCCTTGGCAGCTCGGAAATGAGATTCTGAAACATGACCTGTGCCCATTGAACTCTCACAGTGGTCTAAATTTGGTTCCTGAAGTTACACTGTGCGCTTAATATCTACTTTTTGAGGGGCTAAAACTTTTCCAATTTCCTGTCCTGCAATGCAACACTGTGCAGACGTTTACTGTTTTTGTTGTAAAGTACTACTTAGGTGCTGCTGTGGCTTTTGTCACACATTAATTTATCTTCAGGCTACATTTTATTGAATTCACTCTAATCTATTTCCATTCTAATGGACTGTGATCATGGAGAGTAGATATAAACACACCTATTAGTGCTTCCTTGGTTATTTACTGAACTGCTTCAGTAACCCATCAAACAGATTTTACATAATGTCACCAAATGTTCTGCTGCTGCTCTGCTATATTATTTGTTTTGTAGCTTTTATTGCCTTTAAGCAGACAGGGCAATATGAAAGGCAACAGGAAATGAAAGAAAGGGGGGAGAAAGAGAGAGAAAGAAGGATCAGGAAATGACCTCAGGCTGTAATTGAACCTGGGTCACCAGGTTTGTAGTATAGGTGGGGTAGATCAGGACGATTCAGGGAGCCCAGAGCTTCACAGGGGCCCACAGCGGACTATAATATCGCTGGGGTGGGGGCCCAAAATTATTTTCTTTCAGGGGGCCCACAATTTGTAGTGGCGCCCCTGTGGGTGCCTTCGCCAAATGCGCCTCAACGGCCCTCACTATTAATCATATTTGCTTGGCAGGTTAGTTGGTGTTTAGTCAGCAGTCAACTTGCTGATTTTGCCCCAGCGAGTTGTATAAGGGCCTGAAAGATTACTTCTGCTTCTCTCCTGTATCACAGGGGGCTACCTAGCACACAGTCTGGCCATCATGACAGACGCGGCTCACCTCCTGACAGACTTCGGCAGCATGATGGTCAGCCTCTTCTCCCTCTGGGTCTCATCCAGGCCTCCCACAAAGACTATGAACTTTGGCTGGCATCGGTCAGGTAGGGCACCCTCATTTTATCTTCTTGTATACTGCTGTTTTGTTAATCCATGATATGTATAGCAAACATATTTTCTTGTGTCTTGAATAAGACAAGTCTTAGACTCACCAGGCATACTTGATAAAACATAACGAAAGCAGAGTTAGCATTTGAAATGCACATAGCCGTATTGAAAGAGATATACCATATTGCTACATTCAGCACTTAAAATGTGTGTGTTTAAAGCTAGATTTGTCATCTTACAAGGATACAAGAATGGTTTATTGTCACATGCATAGACATACTGGGTAGAGTAGGACATGCAGTGAAATTGGTGATCTTGCTATCATCTATCCCTAAATCAATTAAATACAGGCTATTAGCTACAAGGGCGTAACTTTATGCTGACAATTGGGGGGTCAGGATTTCTATCTAAATGAATTAAATGGCTAAACGACTGCAGATATATAATTATATAAGGGGGGTTATATTGTCAGGGTTTGAAGTTTGGGGGGGTTATGACCCCCGTAACCCCGTGTAAATTACGCCCCTGATTAGCTAGGCCTGCAACTAATAAGATGAAATACATTAACAAATCACTATTATACACATATTTTAAAGGGAAAGTTTAAAGACGTTTTACTCTTTACCGTGTCTTCAGAGATCCTGGGCGCCCTTGTATCTGTGCTGTCTATCTGGATAGTCACAGCAGTGCTTGTGTACCTGGCCATAGACAGGATCGTCAGGAATGACTATGAGATCGAGAGCCATGTCATGCTACTCACCTCAGGCTGTGCTGTGATAGTCAACATTATGTGAGTGATGATCTCTTTATTTATAGACCTATTTATTAAAAAAGATACCCAATGGCCTATGGCCTATGGGTACAGCACTTTATGATAAAACTATCGAACTATCAAACTATCAAACCACCGCTTTGTTTTATGTTTTATAACTTTAGCTTTAAATGTTATTACATTCTGTGTAACTTAGTAGATCACTTAAACTACAATAAATGAAGTATCACCATCATTATTTAAAATGTATTGATGCCCCTTTTATTTCCTTAAGTACTATTCCTAATGGTACACTGATGACTGGTGTAGTTGTTAAGGTGTTTCTGTGGTTGCACTGGTTGAAACTGACGTTACCTGCGTTGTGTTTTGCACTCCGTCCTCTCCAGCATGGCCTATATCCTGCACCATTCCACCACCTTCCACGCCCATGGTGCTGGCTACCACAAGATCGACGAGAACGGCGTCACCCTGAGCCCTGTGGGCCATGGCCACTCGCACAGCCTGCTGGGTGGCCACGGCAACACCAGTGTGCGGGCTGCCTTTATTCACGTGCTGGGTGACCTCTTGCAGAGTGTGGGGGTCATGGTGGCGGCCATCATCATCTACTTCCGGGTTAGCTTTCAAAATATTTATTTATGTATACATATATATACTACACACATTTGTGTCCCTTGATTTATGTACGTTTACCTCAGCTATAAAGCACTTCGGTTCAACATTTTTGTCCCCTTATGTGTGTATACCTCAACTGTACAGCACTCTGGTCTAACTTCATAAAAGTGCAAGTTACTTGACTTGATATGGTACTAAAACAAGATACTGCATATGATAGTAGCATTTCTTGTTTACTACTGCCATCTAAAACCACAGTAGTAGCCCTCACCTTTCACTGTGCAATGCACACTGAACATGATCAGCCAGAATAGGCTGTTGTAGCTTGTGAAGGTCCTGCTGTCTCTTTTCCATAGCTTTTGGAATGGTAGGTCAACTTTCTAAGGTGTTTCAAAATATCATTTACAACAGATGCTATGGAACCGTGTACGGCCAGGTTTGCCGTACAGTATTGCCTGCAGGCATTCCTGTGGAGCTTGATGTGGCCTACCTGCGGGCATTACTGTGGAGCTTGATGTGGCCTACCTGCGGGCAGTGAAGGGAAGCCCAAAGCAGTGCAGATCTCCAGCTCTGTGTAATTGTAATACAGTAAAACTGCTCAGTAGGAAATGTTTGAGCTGGAAGATAAATTGCTTCCACTCAGCATTATGCTTATGTATCACAGCCCCCACTCCTTCTGCCTCAGAAGGAATGGAACAGCAACACCCCCCCCCCCACACACACACACCACAATAGTTTTGCCCCCCCCCCCCCCCCCATCTGTGGCTTAATGTGCTCTGACATTAGACATATACACCATCTGATCCCATTTGCCTCTGTGTCTTAGCTGCCTTGTCTATCCCCCTCTCTCTTTCTCTTTCTCTTTCTCTCTGTTGCGTGATTTCTTTCAGCCTGAATACAAAGTAGCTGATCCCATTTGTACCTTCCTATTCTCCGTGTTTGTGCTGGCCACTACAATCACAATAATGAGGGATGTCTTTCAGATACTCATGGAAGGTACTGAAACTCACAACATCGTATTGTAGTGCAAACTACCATGTCCATCACTATCACAAAACAAAATCATGATCTTGTTCATCACTGGAGACATAAAGGCTCATGTTGGTAGCAATATTTAAGGCTCAATGGTAGCACTTCATAACAACTACTTCCTAATAAGCATTCATTTTGCATTTCTTAACTCTTAACACTTTGTTTATCATTTGGTACTGTAACCATTGCTTTTACACTATTTGTCATTAGTAAATCATTTATAAACATGTCTATAACTGTTAAAGACAAAGAAGGTGATACACAGACAGAAAGGCAGCAGGCTAAGAGATAGATAGCAGATAGCATAAAAACAAACAGACCTACAGACAGATAGCCAACTGACATCCAGACAGATGTGTGTCAGTTTGTTGTGTTGTGTAAAAGCAATGATTACCAAATGATGAACAAACTGTTAAGTGAGAGTTAACAAATGCAAAATAAATGCTTATTAGGAAGTAGTCATTATAACGTTCTACTGGCTCATTACTGCATTTCTCACATTTGACCGCTTTGATGTTACATCTGGATGGACTGTTTTTTTGCCATATGATATTTCACACATTTTGTCTGCCCTGTCCCTCCCTGCAGGGGCGCCTAAAGGCATCGAGTTTAACTCAGTGAAGGAGGTGCTGCTGTCTCTGAAGTCGGTGAAGGCCATGCACAGCCTGCACCTATGGGCTCTCACCTTAGGCCAGACCCTGCTGTCTGTCCACATCGCCATCGGTAAGACGACCACTTCAACGTTCCTATGGATGGTCAACAAGCAAGTGTGGTACTTGTGTTACTTTTGTGTGCAGGTGTTACTTTTGTTTACACGTTTTACTTGCTTCCAGATGTGGTAAGGCTCTGTGAATTCAAGGAATAACTATTTTTACATAGTATGCATTATACACTCATACACTCAAAAAGTTGCAACTTAATGGCACAACCCTAACTAAAAATTCCCATCTCATCCACACCTCCACCTCCACAACATTGTATTTTGTATAAAAGGATTTCAAAGAATGTGCATACATCCATACATGCACTTAACACTACCTCATACATCAAGACTTTATACATGACCTGATAGTTGTGCAACTTGCATCTCGCTTTGCTTTCTTCAGAAGACAACGCTGACCCGCAGATGGTTCTGAAGGAAGCCACTGATCTCCTGCAGACCAAGTTTGGGTTTGTCAGCACCACCATCCAGGTGGAGCCCTACTGTGACGACATGGTCCACTGCACCCAGTGCCAGGACCCCATGGACTAATGGCCCGGATGGCCGCCCCACAGCCGGGTCGGCACACAGTGGGAGGTACATGGGATGCCGGACCCAGAACACATAACGCACACATGAAACAGCATCAGCGAGGCCTGAAACACTGCACACTTCATACATCGGAGCAGAATCTGAGCTCAAGGATACTGCACGTGACCATGCTCTTACAATTCATCTGGCAGACACTATAGTGAGTTGAATAACAAAAGAATTAAAAAATATATAAGAATTGGATATACCAGTACATAGAACAAGTACAAGAAATATTATATACAAAGAGAGGTTACATATTTAAATAATACTTTGGCGGACCATAGATGATTGTGAAAGATGTTACATCCTGAAGATGCATATGCGAGCATAATTTTTCTTTTTGTGAACAGATGGTACATAGGATGTGCCAGTATTGCTGTTGGACAGTTTTGACATTCTGTGCTTTTTGCACCACTGGCACAATTCTTTTATAGGGACTTCATTGTAATTGCCTGTCCAAACATTCTGCTGTGAAGAGATGGTATCGACTAAAGAGAAGATAATTAAAGTCGGGTTTGCAATACCCTACAAAAATTGGGTTACTTCTCTCAATTTCTAGGATCACTGACTTTTTCCTGACGTTTTCCTGACTATAGCTTTGTGGATTCACACGCTGGGCAAATATAAATAGTAACTGAATTTTTCATTTAAAAATCATTTAGTGTCAAGGGTTGAGAGTGCACGTCTTATTTTGAGAGAAAGACTTGCGACTAAGCACAAAGGTTACATGAATATAAATATATAGCAACATGTCCAGACTTGTCAGCACATTAAGTCACAGCTAACAAGGACTTCTCAGTTTAATCTAATTGGTCTTTTTTGGCCATAACCCAGAATGCCATCTTCTCACAGCAAAGCTACCATTACACTCCACAGCTAAAGCAAAAGATGAAGCAGAATGGTACCGGTCATCCAGTTCACTAACAACACTATACTACTGAGATGATTGTAGATAAAGGTAATTCAGCTAAGACTCAACTGTATTATTACATGGAAATTTTGGCACGACGCGTCCTGTGAGTCCTTAGTCTGCTGGCTTATCCAAGGTGTAGGCCAGTACACTGCCGTTACAACCCTCAAACGGTACATTCCAACAGTACGACCATCATCATATATACATACACAACTTCAAAATAATAAGAAAAACAACAATGAAGTCAGATGTACAGCCAGGGAAAAGCAACAAGTAACGAAATGATATCCAGCATCAATGTTGTGTGCAATGCCTGTTGCAATGTTTTTTGCAAACTTAAGAATTGTGGCTGAAATTCTTTAAAACTGGTTTGCATGGATGGTGCTTTGTTTAGAATAGTGAACATCAGACCACAACCTGCTGTTTTATGGGCTTACAAGACTATATCAAAAACATTCTCATTAAAATGTATATTTTGCCTAATTTGCTAAAATAATATAATAAATGATACAATTTATATTTTACATGTAAATATATCATCGTTTGTAAAGCCATGTCGAACAAATGTAATCAAAGACTTCAGAGAGACCAACACAGTTATATTTTAGAAGTTATTTGTGGACGTCTGAGAAAGAAGTTTAACGTGCCCATGTGTTGTGTGAACAGTGAATGTCAATGGATAGTAATGGCACACAGAAAGCAGAAAACTTGGTAATCCTTTGTAATAACTACTCCCTATGAAGCATACTTTTTGCATTTGTTGACTGTTAGTTAACAGTTTGTTCATCATTTGTTAACCTTTATTCTCACATTGTTTTTCATCAGAAAATCATTAATTCATCAACACACATCAATTCATTTATCTGTTGGCTGTGTGTTCACCTGTTGGTCTTCATGCTATCTGCTAATTATCTCTTAGCATGCTGTGTTTGTCTGCCATCTTCTCCATCTGCTGTAACATGTGTATATATATGTTCATAAATGATTTATTGGTGAATAATTTTCCAGCAATGCTTAACAAATGATGAATGTGTTAATGCTTCATAGGGAGTTATTGTAAAGTGTTACCACAAAATTAACTTTTGAGAATTGGGTTTGTCAGTGAATACCTGTTAGTAATCAAGGCAAGGTCTTCTTAATCTTTAGTGTCAGCAATACAATCACTGCAGCCCAACGCTGTGGACACTAAATACACATTTTACTGCCAAAACAAGCCACATATGAGTTCTTTTAATCAATTAATTCTATGACCACCAAGGCATACATGCTTTAATTGTTGTTCTATTGTTACCAGAGAGAGGTTATTCTTATTAAAAGCCATGGGAGCTGATTACTGATTAATTAATGGATCACAAAAAAACTCATACTGCACTGACTGTACAGTACAAGAAGCGCACACAAACACACACACACACACACTCTCTCTCTCTCTCTCTGACACACATTTTCTCTCACACACACACAAAATTGTGAATGTTGGTTTGTGGCATTAGGGTAAGAATGGTCAGAAGTGGTCAGAGGAAGGGATTTGGGAAGCCTACAGACAAAGTCCTGGTACACATCAAATGTAACCTATCTGTCCTGTGATGTTTCAGAGTTCTGTGTGGTATTGTAACTGTGAAAAATCTGTAAATGCTCTCAATAAAAAGTATTTTCTGTGTATGTTCACTTTGTGAATGTGTAAATAAATGCTTACTGTAAACAATGACCAGTAAACATTGTGTGTGTGTAAATGTGGTATGGTGATACTGTATGTAACAGTATGAAAATCACTGGCAACCAACATGCCGTTTGATATTTCATTTATATTTGTGTGGTGGGACTTTTGTAAATTGCAATAAATGTGTGCTGGTGGTGAACTCAAAAAGCCTGATGTTTTTTTTTCTTTTTCAATCAAATAAATAAAAAAATAAAAACCTATTTGAGGAGTAAGGCAAACATCTAAATCATGTGCTCTTTAAAAGTTCTTTTACCCCCATGTGTAAAAATAAACATTTGCCTGCCTGCCTGCCTGACAAAAATGACAAATGTAGCTTTTTAAAGGGTTACCGTCCAGCAGACCCCTGAAAGCTCCTCGTTGAGCAGTAATAAGCCTTATTATTGATGTCGGCGAAAGTGCGAGGAAGCGACATTAATCTGGCTGGCAGTTCTCCAGCACCGGGAGGCTGGGGGGGGGGGGGATGACCGGGGGCTAATTAGCAAACGCTCAGTAAGCATGAAATGCAGGGCGAGACCAGGCGAGGTGCCCCCAGAGTGCACGTAGCAAAAAAGTTCGTCATGGGACGAAATTCCAAGGGTAGAACCAGAACGCTCACTCATACGTTTTTGCGTGAAAGTCTGGTGTTTTGGCGGTCACTTGAAGTGTGGCACACACACGATGCTGCGTGCATGTACTATGGTGACTGTGGCAAGGGGCGGCGCTAGACCTTTTGGGACCTATGAAGAAATTTTAATTTTGAGGCCCCAGGATCATTACATCATAGTAATATCAACAGCATCAACAAATGGTCGTCTGTCAGTTCTAGGCCCTGAGAATTGTCCTAACCTTTTACCCTCTTGTGGTACATGACATAATGCACAACACAATCTGGGCTGGGACAGTCTGGCAAACAGGTGTTAATGAAAGTTCAACACAAAAGGCATCCACCCACCCATTTGACACCTCCATGTTTTTCTGTAACCTCGCTTACAGGAATATTTTTAAAAAAAAGATACGCAAGAAAAAAAAAAAAAACAAGATGCAAAGGCATCCATCAGAACAACTATGCTTTGTTGTCATCTTCACATAAGTTGTAGCAGGTGAATGGCTACTGAAGACCGACAGCCCCTGTATGATGCAGCACTTTCAGTACGTTTTTAGTGATCTCTGGCCCCTTTAATGGAGACTGATGTGCACGAGGACAGGCAGACAGGCAGACAGGCACGCACTCGTCAGACAGTGACGGATACCTGCAGGGGAAGAAGGCAGTGCAAAACACAGACCCCTCGCCACACGCTGACCATGACTGAAGGCTCAACCATGGCCATCCCTTCTAACCCGGTGACAGAAAAACAATAAGCAATGAGTAGAAAGGAAATTGAAAAAAAGATGTAATTTTTTAATGAAAGTTCAATGGTAAATTAGAGCTCACTCAAAATAAATAACATATAAAAGTTATTACTGACTAACTGGAGAAATCGACCCCTTATGTGAAGACAAAAAGACAAGAGTCGATGTTCCAAGTGCCAGATCCAAGAGATCTCTCGGAAGTTGGGGCCATCTTCAAGTGTTACAGCCAGCATTTATTTACAGTGAAATAAAAAACAAACGTATAAATATAAAAACAGTGGTATGTGAAAGAAGTCACTTTTTAAAACACCTGATCTCTCAGTGACAGGGGCGAACTGAGAAGGGACATCTTGGTCTCACACAACAGATGACAACAGATCCCTCAATCTCTTACCCACAACTCTTATCTGTCTACATGTGCACCTGTCTGCCTATCTATCTGCAGAGGGCATCACACTACAATCAGTTTACACATGTACGCTCACCTGGGCGCCTAGCGGGGTTTTCCAAGAACAAGCTTTACTCACTGACCCAGGTAAGTGGTAAACCTCTTAATAGAGGGGCCCACTGGCTTTTTATTACGCCAATAAGGCCATAAGACTCTTGTATTTAAAGGTTTACCACTTGTTCAGAGCTAACATACCCATGTAAGTCACTAAAACTTTACTTTTTGGAGAACTTGCCGAATTTGGCTTGTTTATTTCACTTTCCACTTCCTTGCTTTCTACCCTGACGGTTTGCAGAGTCTCTGAAACGTCAAGATCCTCCCCAGCTTGTATCTCCATGATCTCCAATCATGAAGGGGGCAGCAGGGGGGTGATGGTCATTCATGGTCATTCATGGGGGTGGGTGCTCCAAGCTTCAATGTGGTGGCTAGGAGACCAGCACGGTGTCCTCTGTGCTGCTCTGGACGGTGGTGGCAGCGTCGGGGTGGTCCTGGGCGGGGAACATGGCGGAGAACTGGACCGCGCTCTCCCGCTGGAGCTTCTCCATGACGGAGCCCTGCAGCGTGCGCAGGCAGTGGACCCGCACCAGGCCCGCCTGCCCCGCCGACAGCATCCACGTGCTGGCCCCAAGGTTGGGGTTGTAGCGCACCTGTGTGTGGGGGAAGGAACAACGTAGAGTGTGAGTGTTTTAGATACTGTCCTAATTTCTGTAAGAGAAATGGTTGTAGTTTGCTTGCATAGGAATGATTGTCTCTGTGTAGTAGCAGAGACATATCTTTGGAAGACTCAGCAGAAACCTAATAGGAGACTGTATTCCCTCAAAGCCAATACTCAATGAGTTAGGTCTATGTTTAGGATTCCCCTATAAGGATAAGAGTATGAGTTCTCTTTTTTCTGAAAATGGCACAGCTCCAAATATATATGAAGGAAAGGTGTATATAAGATAGACAGAACGTGTGAAGGTCATAGTGGTTAGGAGATCCTCTGTCTAATGTGCCTATTCTCTTGGTGAACGCATTAAAGATCTGGTGAACAGAAAGCTTCTTCGGTCTTCTTCCTGAATCTTTTTGGGGTTTCTCTCGGAAAACAACAACAACACCTGAGAGGCTTTAGGAAACTAGAGGGAACTGACTGAAGCTGGGGTGAATGCAGGAGTCTGCATTGTTCAAAGTCTGGGTTGATGCAATGAGAACTGCTGCTGAGCAGTGAATCATGGTTAAAGTAACAGTTTTAGGTCTAAATTTGTCCACTTTTTTACTCAGAAGTTACCAGACGCAGACGCAAACGCCCCCCCCCCCCACACACACACAACATTTTTCAAATGAAAGCACCACGACCACAACTAATTTTAAAAACTGGAGCGACAACATTTAATGCAGTAAAATGATGTGGTCAGACATTTTGTATTCTACCCTTTGCTGTTATATGCATGATTTCTTCTATAATGACAAGAGCTAAACTAAACTAAAAGCAAAACAAACTTGAGGCAAAAACAAAACTCATTTATCATTTCATTTCACACTAGCACTTTAACACCAAGTGAAACTATGTAACTACACTTCTATGATTCATTTTAAAAGTACACCAAGCTGTACATTTTGTAGAAACGTACCAATGCACTATGGCATTATTTTGCAATAAAGAATATAAATGCACTTTAATGTGGTACACGACGGCTTGACAAACGGCTTGACAAAGGGGTGACAAATGAGCTAAACATTTATTAACATCCAAAATATGATAGGCCTAATCCTTATGTGTTTGTAATCCATCCATATGTAATTTCATATCTATATGAAATAGCCTGTCAGCAGAACTAGCCTGGTTGTCCAGACTGTTTCACTGTTGTCTAGACTTTACTTCCTGGTGGGTGGTCATGTGTAAACTTTTAAACTACTGGGCCTGCTTTCAACCGATCGCTACCATTTACCATGGTTAAGAGATTTAATAGCCTATTTATGCAGTCCATGTAGAGACAACACCACAAAAAATGCAATAATGTCACTGTGGTGCTTTTATTCAAATGGCTGCTGTTGTGTTCATCCCTTTGCTTTCATGGTCAGATATACACATATAGATATTTCATGGAGAGATACTATCATTGGAAAGAAGCTTTAATTTGCATGCTCTGAAATTGTGGTAGTCTCGGTTATTGAGGAGACATAATCATTTAAAAAGTGATCTAGTGTTATGTGGTCCACCCTGTACAGTATACAAAAACTTAACACTAAAGTTCAGCATCGTTACTTGTTTAGCCCTCTCACCAAGCTACATATCCCTCCTTTTGTTCAGCGATTGGTTGCTAGATATTCTAGTTGCTAAATGTGTAGCATTCAGACAGTACCTTGGGGTAAAACTGGAGTGGAATCCAATATTGAGCGAAGGCTCTACAGCAGCACTGGCCTGGCTAGACAGGCCTCTAAGCAAGGTTTTGCGAGATTGGCTTGTCTGTAGTGGAGCTAAATCCACTGTATGTTTGGGTCATTAGGCCACCGCTGACACCATTGCAGTCACCGAGGGCAGGAATATGTGGATGTTGAGCCACAGAAACACTGATTTGCATTTGTTACACTCTCATTGCCGTGCTAAGACAAGTTAGAGGGGGAGACAAAGAGCTTTAGTGAAGGACCTCACTAAATTAGTGTGTTGTCAGATATAGTTAAAGGAGAAATCCAAATGAATGCTAAAACATGATAACAGACCTACACTAGCCTGTGGCATTTCACATTTTCTAATTGTTATTAGATTCATTGAAAAGGCTGACCATGTGTTTTTACACACACACACACACACTCACACACACACACACACACACACACACACACACACACACACACACACACACGTACACACACACACACGCACACACACACACACGCACACACATTGTTCAAGACCCTTTTAACTGGA